>CAMZMU010000039.1:40444803-41175856 GCA_947311845.1 Poa pratensis
AACTGAATTGGGCCCAAAAGAATTTCAGAAAATTGGAGAGAAGTCAAGGGGGTGGACAGCACGTTGGGACTTTAGTCCCATACTGCTAAGGGAGCAAGTTTTTCACCAGCTTATAAGGAGGCCTTGCATGGTCTCGTTGAATGAGAAGACTAGAAAGAGCTATGCTAAGTGTACTCCACACGCGCACTCGCACGCTCCATTTCGCATGTATTCGCTAATAAACTGCATCTGTTTTTTATTTATGTTTTTGTTAAGCGGTTGTTTTAATCTTATCCACCCTCGACTGCCTCACGCATGACTCAAAGAAAGAGCTGCACGTTTCCGTGCCGTACAAGTCGTTCTGTGATGGAGATATTGCCAGGGGCGGATCTGGATATAGGCAGTATGTGTGTGTGGGGGTTATCGATTGGTCCTATAAGAGGGAGACGTCCCCCACGATAGAAACCACGAGCAACACAAACCCTAAATAGTTCTCCTCTGAGCCGCCGCCACCGATCTTAGCCGATCCTTTCCCTGCCGTGCAGCAGGGCGAGGAAAGCAGTGGTCTCGGACTTTCCCCGGTTGCTTGGAGTCCCGCGCGAGGGAGTCGGCGATAAAGTTTCTGGGCAGTGCTTCGCACGACTGCTTCTTCTTTCTTCTTCCTCGATACATCTCGCTGCTTCGCTTCATCAACTCTCCGTCAAGTCTTCGTCCAACCGCTGTAAGAATTCAATCTCGTTTGATCTAACTACAAGGAGGTTTTAGGTCCATGTCGTTTCATATGCCATCTAGACTTCGTCTTTGTGATCGCATGTATGAATTGTTAGATCTATCTGTGTCATCTAGTTTGTCATACAAATTCGGAATAATTTTAATAGTAGGCCAGCTTTATTTCCAACAAGAACAACCCCGCCACAAACGTGTCACGCAATTTGGGATCCTCGGGACAATCCGTGGTCCTTTTATACATAACATTAGTTATTTGGTGTCACGCAAATTTTGTAGCTATGCACAGTTATTTTTTATATAAAAATAATTTTTCTTTGACTTTTATTCAAGCGACAGAATCGCTAGTACCGCCCAATTTAGTAAGCAGCGCCTTACTAGACGATGAAGAAATTTCATCTCGTGCTACCAAAGTGTGTCTCGACGTCATTTATTTTCTTTGCTCACATTTTGCCGCAAACACGGCCACTTGTGGCATTTAGAAGGATGGGGAATCATCTGGTCCCATGCTTTTCAGGGAGTGGTGGATCTCGCTCGTTATACGAGAGTGTTACAAGTTTGATGTCACACGATTCAGATCAATTAAAGGGTTTAATGGCGACAACTCCGGCCGTGGGGGGTATTGCTCTTTAAGGGGCACATGCACGAAGGCTTTCACGCCGTCATCAACAACGTGAGGCGGTCAGCGGATGGCTCTAGCGGTTTGTAGTGGTCATTAGTTGGTCCAAGGAGGTCGATGTTATTTTTTATTAGTTTGATGTGTTTTGTACTTGTTGTGACTTCTAAATTGTTTAGTAGATTTAGATCTTTCTTTACAAAACAACACAACCGCCGGTGCGAGCTTTCGTTTGAGTTTCTTGTTTACCTTTTATGTGGAGTGTGAACAGAATCTAATGGGTGTCTTTGATATTTTATTTTTTAGACCAATATTTACTAGTGTTTTTTGGACGCTAGCTAGCTATTTTTTTAGGCGTCTAGCTCTCTCTGTTTTTAAATATAAGATGTTTTAACCATTTTCCAGATTCACATATGTCTATATGTATCTAAACACATTTAGTGTGTATGTTCACTCATTAGTCCGCATCTAGTAAACATGTGAAATATATAAATATCTTATATGTACAACAGAGGGAGTAGGTACTCTAGGGTTGTAGAGTGGCGCCACGTAAAAGCCCAGGACGGACCAGTAGGAACGAGTGGCCCAGACCTCAACTGGGAGCGAGTCCACCGCCTCACAGCGCATTCCCGAAACTACCCATTCGCTGGACCAGATCGGACGGCGGAGACTCTCGCCACACAACCGAACGGACGGCCACGATTCGCCCCGCCTCCCCGGAGCCGTCGCCCCTTCGCAGCCGATAAATAGCCCCCAAAGGGAATCGCCTGGGGTTCTCCTCGAGCTGCTCTCTGCGCAGCGGCGGCGCCTCATCGTCTCATTCCCTCCTGATCTGCTGATCGCGAGGCGAAATCTCAGGTGAGACGCGGTCTTTCTTCCTTGTGCTCGATCTGGTCGCTCTTAGTTCGTTCGTGGGATTAGTGTTCTGCCTTACTAGTTGGCGGATCCGTAATTCTAGTCGAGCCAGAGGCGTTTTGGTTTGCGTAAGGTGTTGGTTTTGGTTTAGATCGCAAGGGTTGTGGTGCTTCTAGTGGTTCAACATTGGAGTGTTGGTTCTGGTAGATGTCCTGTGTGCAGAATTTCGATTTACTTTTTGGTGGATGTATTTTGTGCCACGTCTCGTAGATAGATTTTTCTCCCTGATTCGATTTACCGTTTGCGTAGACGTCCGTGATACAGATGCCGTTCTATTGACATGGTCTAGTGCTAGTTTAGATTCGATTCTACCTCTGGTATGGCAAATGGATCAGTCATCTTTGCTTAGTAGGGCGCGAATTATATATGATTTAGACGTTCTAATAGGAATCACTTCTGTATACGTGTGACTCTAGATATATTGTTTCTGCATGAACATACGATTGGCGTTTAGGACCATTTCTTTTATTTAAGAAATTTGTGTTCTGTTAGATATCAACCTCTGTTACGTTAGAGTATTCTGCTACAGTTTCATGTGATTCACAGGAGTACTCAAACTTGGTGTGTTTTGGTAGTGTCCTTGTGGTAAATTGGGCTGTTCCGAAATCCGTATAGATATATGTTCCTCTCTTGATTGTGTCGATGCTTGGTTGCAACAATCATGGGAATTTCCTTCTGAGGCTTACATCTTTTGTGTCATCTTAATCTTGCAATATAAATAATGATGTTGTGTGTCACATTCTACAGTTGTCTTATTCTGTGATATAAATATTAATGATGTTTTACTTAGCTGTCGTCAGAATGCAATATAAACTGAAGTATTACCTGGGTTGCATTATATTACCGCCCTTGTACTTGCTTTAAATCTGTGCTTCCCTTTAATTTTAAACCATTTTCGAAGTATCTTTTACAGTTCGCATCCTTTACGTCTGTAGTTTAGTATAAAAACATAATAGCTACCAAATCTGGTTACTTGATTAGGAATGTCAGGCATTTCTTTCTTAGGATGGTTTAGTAATTTCAGGTGCAGTTTATTAGTTATAGACCTAGTATGTGCTCTAACTTTGTTACTCCTTGTAAAAACAGGATTTTATATTTGCAGTGTGATATTCAAAAGCAGTCAAGATGGTGAAGTTCACAGTAGAAGGGCTCCGTGGGATTATGGACAACAAAATAATATTCGCAACATGTCTGTTATTGCTCATGTGGACCATGGTATGTGCTTTGAAATATACCGCTTGGTTTCATAAGTATTGATGTTTTATTCATTCTATGTCTTGTGTCTTTTAGCTGGTTCATATTGTCTCTTGTTTGTACAAACAGTTGCCCAGTTTAGATTTGTGTTATATTATGTCACACAACATGGCTTGTTTGCATTCCTGTTGTCAGATTCTGTTTTCATCTTTGATTGTGTAAATACTGTTCATATAATCTCTGTATTGATGCTTTATAACTTGTTTATACCATCGCTGTATTGTTACAAGTTACAACACATATCCATTCTAGATTGGTGTAATGTTTTTATTCTACGTTTGTGTTGTCGGATTGTATTTTGATTCTGAAAATTTTAGTCTGTGACTTCTAGAAAATACTGCATTCAACATGATTGGCACAGTCAGTGGCGGACCCAGAAACTTCCGGAAGCCCGGGCAAACAATCAAAAATCGCTAAATTTTCAGCAAAAATCGCTACAAAAATCAAAAAATACAAGCGCGCACCGCCGGCAAGCCCGGGCGGCCGCCCGGGCATAGGGCGGCTGGATCCGCCCCTAGCACAGTAACGTAAAATTCAATGCATAATCTGTTTATTCCTTTCCTTTTAAGGATCTAATCATTTAGGATTTTTAATTCTACTTTCGTGTTGTCCTTAAGTAAATGGATCTGATTATTTCGATATGTATTTGTTGTATTTTGCGTTAGTGTATACTTGTGGCGTTAGACAGTTTAATCTCAGTTTATCACGTGTGCTCATCAAGCCACACTCTTTTGCTTGTCTTTAATTTGATCTTTTTATTAATCCCTGAAATTCCAACATTTGTGTGAAGTCCTTTTATGAAGACTGCTCTAACACTGTAATTTTAATTCTTTGCTTCTTGTTGGATATTAAGAGCATGCACCGCACATTACAAGTTATTGACTCATGTTTTGACCGTGTTCATGGTTTTTACTCTCCACAGGCAAGTCTACGCTTACCGATTCCCTTGTGGCAGCTGCTGGGATTATAGCACAGGAAGTTGCTGGTGACGTTCGCATGACTGATACTCGTGCTGATGAAGCAGAGCGTGGTATTACAATCAAATCCACTGGTATCTCTCTTTTCTATGAGATGTCTGATGAATCACTCAGGGCTTATAAGGGCGAGAGAGATGGGAATGAGTACCTGATAAACCTTATTGATTCACCTGGGCACGTTGATTTCTCTTCGGAAGTCACAGCTGCTCTTCGGATTACTGATGGTGCTTTGGTCGTGGTTGACTGTATTGAGGGTGTCTGTGTGCAAACTGAAACTGTGCTCCGCCAAGCCCTTGGTGAGAGGATTAGGCCTGTCCTGACTGTGAATAAGATGGACAGATGTTTCCTTGAGCTTCAAGTTGAAGGTGAGGAAGCCTACCAGACTTTCTCCCGAGTCATTGAGAATGCCAATGTCATTATGGCGACATATGAAGACGCAAAACTTGGCGATGTGCAAGTCTACCCAGAGAAGGGAACTGTTGCCTTCTCTGCTGGTTTACATGGCTGGGCATTTACTCTCACAAGCTTTGCTAAGATGTATGCCTCCAAGTTTGGAGTTGATGAATCTAAAATGATGGAGAGGCTCTGGGGCGAGAACTTCTTTGATCCAACCACCAAAAAATGGACCAACAAGCACACTGGCTCGCCTACTTGTAAGAGAGGTTTTGTTCAGTTCTGCTATGAGCCAATCAAGCAAATCATCAATATTTGCATGAATGACCAGAAGGATAGATTGTGGCCTATGTTACAGAAGCTTGGTGTGACCATGAAGACTGATGAGAAGGAGCTAATGGGCAAACCTTTAATGAAGCGTGTAATGCAAACTTGGCTGCCAGCGAGTACTGCTCTACTTGAGATGATGATATTCCATCTTCCTTCTCCTTCGAAAGCACAGAAGTATCGTGTGGAGAACTTGTATGAGGGCCCCCTTGATGACGTCTACGCAACTGCCATAAGGAACTGTGACCCAGAAGGTCCTCTTATGCTGTATGTTTCGAAGATGATTCCTGCATCTGACAAGGGCAGATTCTTTGCGTTTGGTCGTGTCTTCTCTGGGAGAATTGCAACTGGCATGAAGGTCCGGATCATGGGCCCCAACTATGTTCCTGGCCAGAAGAAGGATCTGTATACAAAGAGTGTCCAGCGTACAGTTATATGGATGGGAAAGAAGCAAGAGTCTGTTGAGGATGTTCCCTGTGGTAACACTGTTGCTTTGGTTGGCTTAGATCAGTTCATCACAAAGAATGCTACCCTGACAAACGAGAAGGAGGTTGATGCATGCCCAATCAGAGCAATGAAATTTTCTGTATCCCCTGTTGTTCGTGTTGCTGTTCAGTGCAAGGTTGCTTCAGATCTTCCCAAGCTTGTGGAAGGTTTGAAGCGTCTGGCGAAATCTGATCCTATGGTCCTTTGCTCCATCGAAGAGTCTGGTGAGCATATTATTGCTGGAGCTGGAGAGCTGCACCTTGAAATTTGTTTGAAGGATCTGCAGGACGACTTCATGGGTGGTGCTGAAATTGTTGTTTCTCCTCCTGTTGTCTCTTTCCGTGAGACTGTTCTTGAGAAATCCTGCCGTACTGTGATGAGCAAGTCCCCGAACAAGCACAACCGTCTTTATATGGAAGCTCGCCCCTTGGAGGAAGGACTGCCTGAGGCCATTGATGATGGCCGCATTGGCCCACGTGACGATCCCAAGGTGCGCTCCAAGATCCTGTCTGAGGAGTTCGGTTGGGACAAGGATCTCGCCAAGAAGATTTGGTGTTTTGGACCCGAAACCACTGGCCCAAATATGGTTGTTGATATGTGCAAGGGAGTACAGTATCTGAATGAAATCAAGGATTCTGTTGTGGCTGGCTTCCAGTGGGCGTCAAAAGAAGGTGCATTGGCGGATGAAAACATGCGAGGCATTTGCTTTGAGGTCTGCGATGTTGTTCTCCACACAGATGCTATTCACAGGGGCGGTGGTCAGGTCATCCCAACTGCTAGGAGGGTCATTTTTGCTTCTCAGCTCACAGCTAAGCCAAGGTTACTAGAGCCTGTATACCTAGTGGAGATCCAGGCACCTGAGATGCACTTGGTGGCATCTATGGTGTTCTTAATCAGAAGAGAGGGCACGTGTTTGAGGAGATGCAGAGGCCTGGTACCCCACTGTACAACATCAAGGCTTACCTCCCTGTTATCGAGTCCTTCGGTTTCTCCAGCACACTTAGAGCTGCAACCTCTGGCCAGGCCTTTCCGCAGTGTGTGTTTGATCACAGGGACATGATGTCTTCTGATCCTTTGGAGGCAGGATCGCAGTCGGCGCAGCTGGTCTTGGATATCCGCAAGAGAAAGGGACTGAAGGAACAGATGACCCCTCTCTCCGACTTTGAGGACAAGCTCTAAATGCTCTCCCTCGTTATCTGATGTTGCCCGTTTTTTATCCTTTATATTGTAGTACTCGTTTTCGTGTTCCTGTTAATTGGGTTGTGATGTGCTACTTTTGTATGGTAGCGTGCTACTGAGCCTATTTTGGTGTCTGTCAGATTTAGCAAACAATTTACCTTAGATGATATATTCTTGGTTGAGTAGTTCAATTTACCTTCTATCGCTTTGCATCTCCTGGTTGCAACTTCTATTTATCTTTGATAATTGCGTCCTGTTTTTTTCTTGATTTCACTTGTGCTTTCAGGTTATCCTGGTTCAGTGGTTCTGGATATCAGGTCTGTCGTCATTGCATATACTCGTACTTGTGTTTTGCAGGCTACTAGTCACTTCCTATACTCGTACTCTTCAATTTTTAGTTGGTCCTGGTGTTTTGTTGGTCGATTTCTAGCGATAAGAGCATCATATGCCCTGACGCCACTTGAAACGGAGATTGTTTACCATGTGGCTTGCGCAGTATGTATGTTGGGTAAAAAAAAGTATGTATGTTAGGTATGTCCACTGTCAGCTCTCTGAAGATTGTGGCCGAAGTCTTAAGCAGAATGAATCATGCATGGTTTCTTGATATTCATTTCACCTAGTAGTACTTTAAATGTTCTACACAGTGCATCATCCCCACGTGATGTTTGCAAAAGGAGGTGTGTGTTCTCCTTATTATGTTTATTGACATGTTGCTTATGATTACTGTCTGGACAAAGAAAATTGCTGCTGAAAAAAAACACAAAATTGGATTTGAACGACAAAACTTACATCGATAATAATTAGTACTACTGTTTAAGCGCAGAATTGTCACGCCGCCATAATTTTTTATTGACCCTATCGATCTGACTAAATCGCCAACGCCTGGGCAGCTATGTCAACTATACGCGATCGTCACTAACCGCATTATCCGAGTTCCTTACTCATCATGTCAATTTGAACAAGTTAATTTACTCAAACAGTCTGGGACCGTGTCAGTTTCTGACCACGACCATGCAACCACAGCTTATTATATACTCCCTCCGTTCGGATTTAATCTACATTCTAGCTCTAAAATTTGTTCGGAATTAATCTACATTCTGAGTGGGTCCCATCTCGGTAATTAAGACGAGAGAGAGTCCACACCCTATGCATGCACCGGTTTGCTTTTCCCATGCAGCGATTGCATTAATTAAGAATGGTTTAACCAATGAGGTGCTTTGTTTTTTGTGAGACCATAATTATTATGCATTGTGGGATGTGCAAAAGTAGTACTAATAAATGCAGCCTAATTTGTCTGAAATTTTCTAGAATGTAGATTAAAAGTGAACGGAGGGAGTACTCCAAGCGCCAATACAAATTCTGAGCTCTGAAGACCCGTTCGCGCTGGAACGTCAGGTTGAATTATTGGCGTGGTCAGATACACCTCTTCTCTGTAACTTGACTACGGATGGCACCCGCCGGGTTCGGGGCCAGGTTTGGCACCCCCATACCCGCCCCCGACCCTTCTACCCGCCCCGCCACCCGTCCCCATACCCGCCGCCGGGTTTAGATCTTCACCCGACCCGCCACCTGCCGGGTATCCGGGACCCGACGGGTACCCGCCAAGCTTTCACAGCAGCAATTAAGATTCACAGAAATTGCAATTCACAGCTGCAAAAATTAAGATTCACAGCAAATGCAATTAGCCGCAGCAATTCACAGCAATTCGGATCATAAGACAACAAGCCAACAGCCAACAAATACAAGTCAAAATAAAACCAAAAAATACTCCAGGAGACGTGCTGCCTCGGCCCTCATCTTGCTGGAGCTTGACGGGCTCGGATTCTCGGAATCCATGGCGAGGCAGGAGCGGCAGCGAAGAACATAGAAGAGGGAACCGACGCTGCACGCCGCCGCCACCCACATGTCGGCCGCGCAGCCCCCACACGCCATGTACGCGCCTAATTCAGGTAGGCGGGGGACTCACAGAGGATGAGGAGACGACGGGGAGGTTGACGAGGGAGGAAACGGCGGGGAGGTCGACGGCGGGGAGGTCGGCGATTGAGGAGACGGCGGGGAGGTCGACGGCAGGGAGGTCAACGACGGGTTGGTGGCTCAGGAGCGGCGGCGGTATTGGGGGCTCGGTCGGGGCTGGGGAAAAGAAAGGATGGGAGGAAAAGAAGCGTGGGGACTAGGAACTTAGGGTTTCGTTCGTTCTCACTTCCTCTGTACAACCTTTGTGCTCGCTGAGTCGCTGACAGGTAGGGTCGCCGGGTATGCGGGTTCGCGGGTCCGGGTTTGGCACCCCCATACCCGCCTCCGCTAGACCCGGCGGGTCTAGATCTTCCCCATTAAGCATACCCGCGGGTATTTTCCTCCACCATACCCTCCCCATTTAGTGCGAGTACCCGTCGGGCTTGCGGGTTTCGGGTACCCATTGTCATCCGGAAACTTGACACAAAAGAACACATCACCCAACACCTGCTCTACACCAGGCACCTTCCATGAAATGTTAATTACAACTTGGCCATCTTGTTTATGTTCGCACGTGACGGAAGCAGCTTGCGAACGAGTGCATAAAAGGAGATCAAGGTAGGATTAGCATTCAGCAATCTATCCAAGTTCTTTTGTGTCACCAAACATATACACCAACCCCGACGAGACCAAGCAAAAGGGAGAGCGTGCACGAAGCCGATGGAAGCCGAGGCCTTCCCGATACGGTTCACCAAGGGCATACGGTCCTACTGGCGCCGGAGCAAGTACCAGCGCGTGGACGGCGGCGGTGGCACGGCGGGCCGAGGCACGCGCCATCTGGTGAAGCTCGGGGACGGCGGCAGCGGCAGCGGCGACGGCAGGCCGTGGGGCGTGCGTCTCGGCGGCATGTTCCGGGTACGCGTAAAGGCGCCGGCCGCGGTCGTGGCTGCGGCAGCGGCACCGAAGCGCGTGCTCGGGGGGATGCGGGACGCGTACGTGGACGCCATGCTCGGCGCCGCGAAGAAGCACTCGGCCGTCACGAACGCGAAGATTCCGAGCGGGCCGGCGCCGGCCGAGGCCCTGTGGCAGAAGCGGGTGCCCGTGCGCCGGTCGCGCAGCCAGGCGCAGGTGCGGCAGAAGGCCGATGAGCTGGGGCAGAGGCTCGTCCTCGAGATGTACAAGTCCGTGCGCGCGTCCAGGGACCTCTCTGGCATGCTCCAAGCATCTTCAAGGGCGCGGTAGCATGCATGGCATCGGCAACTTCGAGATAGCATACCGGCAAAGATTATGCGTGTTACTACATACGGCCAGCAAGATTAGTTTGTAGTTACTATATGTAAATATGTTCGTAAGTCGTAACCAGAAGGCTTGCTCTGTAGTAAATTCTGAATAATTCCGGGACTGTTTGCTTCTGAATTAGAGACGACGACCCTCAGAAGTCAAAACTTAGTTGGCGAGATTGTAATTTGTAAGCTGATTGCTCGGGTCAGATGATCACACGATCAAGGTCTACAGTAAAATATGTTCAGCTGGAGAACAGAAAAGGATTTGAAAAAATGTTACTTCACGGAAGCACACTTCCACATCATACCACATGCCTTGTGCTGAGTCTCCTGCTGCTCCTTCGTCTGCACCAAGCGCTACACGTCCTCACCCCCAATCACTTCGGCCGCCGTTTATTACAACGAACCCAGCTAGCTCGCCAACACCGCTCCCCGCGTACGAGTTTCACCTCCGCAGCCGCCACATCCTCTTCAATGCCTCCAATGGAGAAAATTACAAAAACCTACCACATTTGGGGCTCTGACAATAAGTCAGTACCATTCTTGGTAATTTTTGCAAGTCAGTACCAACCGTGGGGCTAATAGCAACAAATTGCACAAATCTGGTTCTAACCGCAGTTTGACAGCAGCACTGACAAGTGGGGCACATTTGTAAGGTCTAGTTGGCAGCACACGTGGATGAGATGGATGTGGGCCCCACACGTCAGACCATTTTCTCTCTCCAATTCCCCTCCTCTTCCTCTCTCTCTTTCTTCTCCTCCCGTCTTGCTCATCTCCGGCAAGAGCGCAGGCTTGACGGCAGAGAGGCTTGGCGACAGTTGCTCGGGGGAGGGGCGGCCCGCCGGCGGCGTGGGTGGCCAGCCTAGGTGGCGCGCGTGGCCAGCCTAGGTGGCGCGTGGCCATGGACTTGGAGCTCACCACCACGCAGGGGTGCACCGGCGCACGGGCGAGCACGACCGCGAGCAGGAACGAGACGGCGCTCAGGTCGCGGCGGCGGCGCCCGGCCGGCGCACCGGCGAGCAGGGGCACTAGCAGGAGGCGGCGGGGCGCAGCGGCGTCGGGGCGCGAGGGCGCGGCTGCGTCGGGCTGCAGGGGCGTCGGGGCGCGAGGGCGCGGCGAGCACGGCCGCGAGCAGGGGCGCGGCGGCGCCCGGCCGGCGCACCAGCGAGCAGGGGCACTAGCAGGCCGCGGCGGGGCGCGAGGGCGGGGCTGCGTCGGGGCGCAGGGGCGTCGGGGCGCGAGGGCACGGCGAGCACGGCGGCGCTCGGGCCGCGGCGGCGGCGCCTGGCCGGCGCACCGGCGAGCAGGGGCGTAGCGGCGTCGGGTCGCAAGGGCGCGAGCAGGCCGCGTCGGGGCGCAGCGGCGTCGGGTCGCAGGGGCGCGGCGGCGTCGTGGCGCGAGCAGGCGCCCACCCGGAGCAGGGCGCGTCCGTGGCGCCCGGCCGGCGCTCGGCCGCGAGCAAGAGAAGAGTTTGAGGAAGAGGGAGAAGAGAGAGAGGAGAAAAATAAGATGTGGGGCTGACATGTGGGGCCATGTCCATGTCAGCTCCAACTCCACATGTGCTGCCAACTCAGCCCTGACGGATGGGCCCCACTTGTCAGTGCTGCTGTCAAACTGCGGTTAGAACCAGATTTGTGCAATTTGTTGCTATTAGCCCTACGGTTGGTACTGACTTGCAAAAAATCACCATGGTGCTGACTTGTTGTCAGAGCCCCAAATGTGGTAGGTTTTTGTAATTTACTCCCTCCAATGCCCCCAACTTATCGCTTATTTGCCCAGTATAGTGACAGGTCCAAGTTATACTCCAAGGGACTGTCGGACAGATTCACATAAAGAAAATAAAAGAAAACTGAAGTTCTGGGTCTTCCGAAGACGAGTCGCCGGCAGGCGAGCGGGGCGATTATTTACTCCATGTGGGGGGTTTGGAAGGAGCGGAATCGCCGCGTTTTTTAGAACGTCGCGCTTCTGCCCCTTGCCGTGGCCGCTTTGGTGAAGGAGGACATCGATCAGAGGGCGTACGCGCACACCCAGGATCCTGGGGATGTTGTGGAGGGATAGTAGTGGCCGCTAGGGCCTTTGTGTTTTTTTCGTTTTGGCTCGGAGGGCCTCCTGTAATTAAACTCTTTTTCTACCTAATCAAATAGCAAACGACTGCTTTATCCTCAAAAATTATGAGAGATCTAAGCTGTTACAGAGGATAGGTTGGCCAGACCTTGAACAAAGACGGCTATGGCTTAACCCAATTATAAAGGCACAATCAGAATTCCTCTTTAAATAGCAAGTCGAAGCAGAAGAGAAACAACGGGGAGCAGGTGATTCCTAAAGTTACAATCTGTAAAGGCACCGTCAGAATCCCCGCCTCCTCTGATTACCTTTACAGCCGTGAGAGGAGGTGTGGACGTAGACCCACGCTTGGCATTGTAACTAGAGATTTGTGGTGTCGTGGACAAATATAAGAATAATTTCATTTGTCCGAATGGTTCTATGTCCATAAAATATTTGGGTATTCATGTTAACAAAATCATGTGCAGAAAAAGATTGCAAATAAATGTGATGACTGGCATGGAAGGATTTTGAATATTGCTGGAAGCCTGGAAGGACTACTTTGATCCAGACTTGCTTAACCAACATGCCTCTATATATGATGTGCTTCTATATGATTCTTGTTTGTGTCAGAAATAGAATTGATTATTTTAGGGCTAGACTTATATGGCAAGAACATAAAGGCAATAAAAAGTATCATCTAGTCAAATGGGATGTTGTTGTATGCAACCAAAAGACCAAGGAGGGTTTGGCATGAGAACGGCGTTTGTGCACCCGGGCGCATGTGCTCCCGGTTTTTTCGAAAAAATATAGAAAATTGAAAACTTATCAAAATATTCCGAAAAAAATCATGCACGTATCTGAGCATGGCACATGTCATCGTGCAAAATTACGCGACGAAATGACATCGTGGCCGCCCTGTGCAAAAATGACAAATCACAGATCTGAAAATTCAAAATTTTGGATGCTATTTTCTGTCAGAATTTTGTCATTTTTGCACAGGGCGGCCGCGATGTCATTCCGTCGCCAAATTTTACACGATGACATGTGCCATTCTCAGGTACGTGCATGATTTTTTTCGGAATATTTTGATAAGTTTTCAATTTTCTATATTTTTTCGAAAAAACCGGGAGCACTTAATATAGGCATTATGAATCAATCATTGCTAGAAAAATGGCTATGAAAATCAGAAATAGAAAATGAACTTTGTCAAACGGTGCTTAGAAATAAATATGTTAAGGACAATAGCATTTTTGGTATCAGACACAAACCTGGAAACTCCTGGTTCTGGTCTGATATCTTAGGATAAAAGATACATTCTATAAATAATGTAGGACAATTGTCGAAAATAGCGAAAACACCAGGGAGGACTAGTGGGTGGATGACAAACCTCTCAATTTGAGCTGCCCTCGACTCTATAACATTTGTAGAGAGAAAATATTACAATGGCTTATGTATTAAAAAATGGCTGGGATTGCATCTCCTTTAGAAGGTCTCTTTGGGGAGACACGATGATGCTATGGGAGTCATGATGTGATTTTGGTCCAAGGAAATGATCGAGTGAAATGGTCCCCAATAAAAATGGCATTTTTTGGTGAAATCTTTGTATAGCAAGTTGATCTTGGATGCCATTGGTTATCCAGACAAATTTATGTGGAAAGCCAAGATCCTTCAATGAAATAAATTTTCCTTTAGCGCTCACCTTAAGAAATAGCATCCTAACTAAAGATAATCTCTCCAGAAGGGGCTGAATGGAAAACCACACTACCACTTTTGTAAAAAAAATGAAATTTTCGATCATCTTTTCATATGCTACTGTGTCGCTAGGCTAATTTTGAGTATTCTTCAATGTGGGTTTGATTTTAATAAAATACATGATACTATATAGGAATTGTTTGGCCCATGGATATCAAGTTTCGGTAAGGAGAGGGGGAATATGGTTTGTCTGGATCTGCAGTTGTTTTATGGACAATTTGAATGCCAGAAATGAGATCTGCTTTGATAATAAGAAGATTCATGACACTTTTGATATATCCACATGTTAACACATTGAATTTATTCCTGCTCAATTCTGCACACAAAGCAGGAAAACAGAGAGACAATGATCTAGGGAACAAAGCTCGTAGAGCAGGTGGCAAATGAAGTGTTCCACACTCCGAAAGGATGGCCTGGAGTGCTACAGATCACTAGCTGGAGATCCTTTATGGCTTCCTCTATCGTACTTCCAAAAAAAAGGGATAATGAAAAACTTAGGTGTTGTCTTCTTCATTGACAACCTTTCGGAGATGTTCTCGCTTCTCACTGCTTTGTAATATTGTTTTACAAGAAATAAAAGGACGAACAGAACAAAACGGTCTAACTTCTAAACCACACCCCAAGCAGGGCCGGTCCAATAACAAATTAGGACGGGGACGAATCAAACTGTATACAATTTATACAAAACTTTTATACTTCTCTCAGAATTATTTTTAGCATGTTATAGTATTACAAGTATAATTTTATGCCTGTTCGCATAGTTTAACCTCATAACTAGCAATATTATTAAATATTAGTTGGTGTGTTTTCTTTTTTGTAACAAATTCATTGAAAGATACTAAACTGTATTTTTAATAAGTCTGTTTAAAACTATGGTTTCTACAATGCATTATACATATAATTTTTAAATATTTATGGTAAAGATCCATAAAGAGTACGATGTAACAAATGTCTCAATAGGAGTCTCTAGTGTATAATCAATTAAGCATATTTATAGAAACTTGTAAAGTTTAAACTGAACCAATTACACTATTTTTTCATTGTCAAAGTTGTCTAACAAGTCCAAAATTAACAAAGTGTGTGTGCTTTGTACTTGGGATTGAAACTTCATTGATTATCGTAATCACCATTAAATAAATTGTGTGGATTATAGTATGTGTTGCATATGTAAATTATATTACTTGACATGATCTTATGAAGTGTGGTTGTTATCATCTTATGTACACAAGTCCACCACCAGTTTATAAAATAAAATTTTGTTCCACAAAATTAAACATGAAAATATGGTAAAGTAGATTTTAGTAAAACCTGTTGAGACTTACCAGAAAGAGAATAGCACATTAACGAATTTGTTGTCGCATGTCAATTGGCTTGTTCTCACATCCTAAGAGGCATGTGGTGTGTATTTGATTTAGCAAATTAACCATTTTATTTTGTTAAGATGCTCTGCCCGTCCCAAAATGTAAGACGCACGTGACTTTTCACTATCTTGAGTTCACATCTTTGACCACAAATAATATCAAAGTGTATGAATTGAGCTTGTATAAATGACAACATTGCATTTTGTCTTGCGTAATACTTTTAATATGTATTTATAATATTTCTTAGACATATTATAAATGAAAATCATGGTCAGTTGTGTGTTGTTGACCATAAAGGGGCATTCATTATTTATTTTTACACGGAGTAATGAATAATAACTTAGTGTTATTAGATAATTTAGCATTTATTTGGCCCGTCTCTTCTCGTGGTCCTGGGAGCTCGCCCTTCTTGACCGGCCTACGAGCCGGCTCTGACCCCAAGCTAGCTCATGCAGAGTAAAACTGGTTTTCCGAAGAGTCAATAACACAAATGGTACATAAACTCTTGTGGGATGTGCATTTTCATACAACAACTCTATTTTTGGGAAAAAATGGTACACAAACTCTAATCCCGGTGGAAAATAGGTCAGAACAGTCCGAAATACTGATTAGGCATGCCACGGTGGAAAATGTAGTATTTACGAACGAACCCGGTACCTTTCCTATCTCACAAATAAGTCCCTAGTTTTTGTCCACGGTGAAAGCAAATTACGTTAATTTAATCTCCACAGTCCACGCAGCCTGGGGGTTATTTCCTTGTACGCTATGGGCGGTTGTTTCCTCGTACGCTCCGACGCCGTGTGCAGCCCTGCCGCCGCCGCGCCGCCCGCTGCGCCGCACCACAATGGCGCCCGATCCCCGGCTGCGGCCATGGTTCGATGAGCAGCCCGACTACGGTACGTGACCCCTGCACCTTCACTCTTCTTCTCCCCATCTCCGTTTTCTGTTGGCGTGCGTGATTATAGGGCCCAGGTTGATCGGGCCGAAATTTGTTCCAAATCCTGGATGAAATCAACAATTAGTAGCAGTTGAACAATGATGTAAGAGTTGGTACGAGAAAAACATGATTGTGCAAAGATTAAATTAGTGTCCTGTTTTGGCGCACCGTGTGTGTCCGCATGTATGTAAATGTATTGGTGTTTTTGATCGTTTCATGGATCAACTGACAGTACATGACATTGCTGCATGTTAGTTTAGCATGAAAACATCAAGGAAATTCGGCTGTATGCCTTGATTCTTCGATTTTTACAGGACCATGCATTATTCTGTCAGGTTCAGAATTGTTGAACACTTAATTTCAGCTTGTTTCAGTACTGTGTAGTGTAAACTCACAAGAATCAATCATTTTTAACTGAATGAACTTATGTGCAGGTGGTAATGAAGATTTATTCACATGTGTACTAGAGAACAATGGATTTTTCTCTGGAAAAGGAGACACTCTCACATATTGCATGGGAACACCTGACTATATTGATTTTTGCAATAGAGATACTTGGTCAATTCTGTGGATACAAGATATCCTACAACAGCTAGGCTATGTACTGGATGAAAGGTTGAGTGTGTATTGGTCTCCACCTTGGAAAGAAATTCACGAGGGGCTGGTTTGCATCGAAAGAGATTCAGATGTAGTGCAGATGATCAATGCAGTCGAGACACACAAGACACTTGTCCTGCTTGTTGATCATACAGGTTACCTGAAGAATTTGAGGCCTGAATCAATCAGTAACTTAGGGCAGCTCCATCATCAGGCACAGCAGGAGCAGGTTCATCTTCAGGAACAGCAGGTGCAGCTCCATCTTCAGGCACAACAGGAGCAGTTTCATCTTCAGACACAGCATGTGCAGCTCCATCTTCGGGCACTGCAGGTACATGCCTTGTTAGGTCATCTTCGAGATCTGTGCGAGGAAATGAAGAAACAGTAGACGTGCAAGAAGAAGAAGAAGAAGATGATGATGATCAAGATTCAGACTTTGTTGACAGTGACTATGCAGCAGAGGAAGGAGATGATGATTTGTTTGCTGACAATATAGACACAGCAGTTAATGACAACAATGAGATAGTACCTGTTGTAGAACATGAAGAAGATTCTGCCTTGGATGATGGAGATCTCAATTTAATGCCTGATAGGCATGACAAATTGCAGTACAAATTTGTTGTGTTCAATCCTCAGGTTGATATGGACGATCCAGTATTCAAGGTTGGCATGGCCTTCGCTGATGTGAATGAAATGAGATCAGCTTTGAGGGCATACAGTGTAAGGAACAGAAGAAAAATTACAAAACCTAGGAATGAGAAAGATAGAGTTGATGCAAAGTGCAAAGATGGGTGCCCATGGATGCTCAAAGCATCAAATGATAGCAGAACATGTGCTTTTGTTGTGAGATCATACAATGGTGTCCACACCTGTTCGAAAGATTGGCAACTCAAGGCATTGATAGCACCATTTCTAACACAAAAATTTATTGACGAATTTAGAGACAATATGAAGATGGATTTGAAAACTTTTGCAGCAAAAGTTCAGAGGGAATTCAACATGTGCCCAGATAGATGGAAGTTGGGTAGGGCAAGGAAAGAAGCACTTGCTATTATACATGGTGATGAGGATGCTCAATTCTCTCAGTTGTGGGATTATGGACAAGAACTAAGGAAATCAAATCCTGGTTCCAAGTTCTTCCTATCTTGCAACAAAGTGAAGTATGGTGAAGAAACGAAGCAACATTTAGCTTTGCTTTATTGGTCTTACGATGCACTGAAGAGAGGTTTCCTTAGGGGTTGCAGGCCTCTGATCTGTGTGGATGGATGTCACATGAAAACTAAATACAAGGGACAGATATTGACAGCAGTGGGGATAGATCCCAACGATTGCATCTATCCAATAGCCATGGGATTGGTTGAGGTTGAGTGCACAAGCTCATGGGAGTGGTTGAGATTAAACAACCATTCTGAAGTTTTCAATAGCTACATCTTGCAAGCAAGAGAAATGCCTATTTTGTCCATGTTGGAAACAATTTTCTACAAGCTAATGCACAGAGTATACACTAAGCAAGTTGAAGCACAAAAATGGCCTGGAACTATCTGTCCGAAAATCAAGAAAAAGCTAGACAAATTTACTTCCTGGAGTGCAGGTTGCATGGTTAAGCCAGGTGGAAATGGACTTTTCAGTGTCAGTTCTAGTGAATTCGAGGGGCCGTACAATGTTGATTTGTTGCTAGAACATGTGACTGTAAAAGATGGCAGCTATGTGGAATACCATGTCATCATGCAATAGCTTGTTGCAGAAACGAAGTCATTGATCCAGAAACATTGGTTCACAGTTGCTATAGCATAGACACTTACAACGTAGCATATGGATTTAACTTGATACCTTTAAGGGGCAGGGAGTTCTGGGAGAAGACAAATGGAGTGCACGTGCTTCCTCCCCTGTACACAAAGGTCATGGGAAGGCCCAAGAAGAACAGAAGGAAGGGACCAGAGGAGAAGGACAAAAAAGGGGCAACTGTCCTCTCAAAGCATGGTGTAGTCATGCATTGCTCCATCTGCAAAAAAGAAGGCCACAACAAATTAGGTCATGCCAAGTACATTGCAAGTATCGAAGTTGCGCAAGAGGATGCTCGGCAAACTGAAATTGATCCAGAAGATGAAACCTTCGATGATCCATCTCACATTCAGGTTATATGAGTAAGCTAAATGTGGTTTACCTTTAATTACTCGGTGCTGCTAATATTTCCAATCAATTATTTCATTTTGCAGAACATTGTTCGTCAAACTGCAGACCCTAGATTAGACCCTACAGAGCAAATGAACTCGATGGTGTACAGATTGCAGCAGCAGGTAATTCAAGTTCTATCTATCACAGAACATAGTTCACCAATCTTATTAATTCTATCTATCACTAATTCACATCCTCTCTTTGTGCCAGAATCATGTCCCTCCTGACAGGACACATGGTCCATTGCCAGATGAAAGTTCATTTGTACAAGCAGCTAGAGAAAATATACCACAAGGCAGAGTGAGAGTTACTACTGCAACATCAAGGGGAAGGTCCAGTGGAAGAGGTACTACATCATCCGGGAGCAGAGGTAGAGGAAGGACCAACAGAGGTGACACAACTAGAGGTACAGCAAGAAAAAGACCAGCATATGCAAGCACATCACAGATGAAAGATGGCCAGCAAGATAGTCAAAGAGCAAGAAATGCAGACCTCCATTTCGGTCATGATGTCGAGCAACAGCAGCAAACACCACCTGAGATAGTTCCTGATCTTAATACAACTGCAGAGCCATGATGATTGCAGCAAACACCAAATTCATACACTCTTTTGTTTTCCAACTTGTCAAAATGATGTTAGGGATTTTAGACCATGAACTAGCTATATTAGGATGATGTGATGATTTGAACCAAATAGTAGCTATATCAGGATGATTTTTGCAACAGAGATACAGGGTGAACAACGATTTGTTTATGTTTATTCATTTCATCTTTGCGATCCACAAAACACAGCATTACAAATGATTTGTTTCAGTACGAAGCTTCTAACTAACATAGCATATACACAATACACTACTGCAAATCAATCTACAACTATCACGAACAGAACATCCTTCCTGTCCCTTCCTCTCATCCCAGCACGGTGCTTTATCAACAGCACAAGCTTCTGAATTCCGATGACAATTGTAAGCTCTCAATTCTCTTCCTCCGCCCACCTGCCCTCTCCTTCCTCTTTGTTGAGGCTTTGATCACAACTGGGCACAAATTTCTGCACAATAAAACGGTACTCAGAGCAGCAACACAAAAAAGAACAAAAACATAGCTCTAAATGGACATCTAAATCACCGACTGGGCACAAGTACCAGATTTATACATTTACATGCATATCTCTTCTATAAAGCACCAGATTTGGTTGCTGCACTTGCACATGCGTGGTATGATTTGGTTGAGATGGCCCTATAGACCAGACGGCAAGTAACGGCTGAATCTAAATCATCCATATTTACAGAAGCAAACCAACAGGTTCTGGCTCTTTGCTTCTCCTCTGAAACTTCGAGATTACTCAGACGCGAACATGAAGTTGATTGAAAATGGCTCTAATTGGACATCTAAATCAGCAGAATACAGAGGCTTGAAGTGGTGCGTTGGAGCAAAATTGTACCTTTACCGGAGGCTCGCCTTCGCCGCCGCTGCAACTCGCCCGACCTGGTGCTCCAACCCCTGCGAACCCTCTCGTGCCCAGCGTAGGATAGCACGCATGCCAGACATACCCCACCGCATCATCTCCTCCGCCCAACTGCCCGCTCGCTCGAATCGGAGCTCAACGCCGAGGATACGCCGCCGCCGCGGCGAACTAGGGTTACGGCTCGCCGTCGCCTCTGCTCGATTTGGGGATTCTGTTCCCTAACAATGAAACGGACCAACCTGCAATTGCTGCAGAGTACCTGGGGTGTTTTGCAAAATTATCAAGGCCAGGCGTGTGTCCTGTCCGACCTGGCAGTGCCACGTGTCGCAACCACATTCGTCTGTACCAACAACCAATCCGCAACAGAGTTTGTGTACCGTTTTTTCCCAAAATCAGAGTTGTTGTATGAAATTGCACATCCCACAAGAGTTTATGTACCATTTGTGTTATTGACTCTTTTCCGAAAAACAAACTTCCTAAAACATGTTTAGAAACAATCAGAGGAAGCAGAGTACAGAGAACATCAGGACAAAGTGACCAAGGGGAACCTGTAGCGTTGTGTCTGCGAGAAAAATGCCAACTTATATACTGCAAAAATTACTGAAATTACAAAGGAAAATTTCAGGAGTAGAAGAGTAATCTGAAGAAAGTACAGAGCTTGTACACAAGATCTAATGCTCATCATAGAAACAAAATGACAGCCACCTGCTCCCCAATCTACACTCTACTTACTGACTTTATTGTATCATGTCGATCATCCTCTCGAAACGTAATTGGAAGCAGATTATCACGGAAGCCATAGACCAACAACATACAGTTGTGAACAAATTGAAGTAATGGAAGCCCCGGCGAGACCAGTTCCGAACTGCTGACGAGACGACTACTCTTGTATACGTATATATTCACATTGACTGGGCGCTAACTCTACCGTTCGGTTCCATTTATATATATTCTTATAAGTATTATTTATTTACGCAGTTCGTGTTTTTGTACAGTTTTATATAGTAAATTAACAACGGTTCCAGCAGAGCAGGGTGATGTAACAGGGCTGGCCGTGCACTGCCGTCAAGGGCGGTGGAGGAGGCGCTCTGCTGCCGTGAGCGAGTGGCGGAAGTGGCAGCGGTGGCCGTAGGGGCAGACTTGGCCGTTGAGCACCATGCGGCAGACCTCGGTCTTGTACCTCGGGTGGCGAATGACGGGGCGGAGCTCGGAGACGCCGTGCGCGAACTGGCACTGGTCGCCGTAGGGGCACGCTCCCGTCTCCTCCCACTTGTTGCACAGCTCCGTCTTGAACATGCCCTGGTTGCACACGTCCAGTTCCGCCGCCACGCGGCGGCTCGCGTCCGATTGCTGATCTTTCTTCTCATCGCTCCATTTCTTGCCGTCGTCCGCGCCGGCGTACGCGCGCTGCTGATGATCCATGCGTGGTACCAAGCTCGACAATGTCAGATGCCCATTCGATTCAGAGAGGACATGGTATGTGGAATTCGTGAGACCGACGGGAAGTGGGACTCACCGAGGTGGGGTTGGTTGGGTTCGACGCGCGAGGCTTGCGACTATAGGCGGCCGGCGTGGCGGCAGCGGGCACAGGCTGATTCATCTTGAGGTAGTCGTTGGAACGGACGGAGATGCTCTTGGGCAGCACGGCGAGCCTCTCGGGCGCGCGCTGATCCTTAGCGGCCTTCTGTTCGCCGAGGCGGAACCGGCGGACCTCGTCAGTGATCACGACGACGGCTGTCTGCTTGCCACTCAGCAGCGCGATACGGCGAGCGAGGTCGCCATTGGCCACGCGAAGCTCGGCATTCTCGCGGCGGAGCACCGCCGCCTCGTCGACTGTCTCGGCGAGGTGGGAGAGGCAGAGCTCGTAGCGATCGACCACCTCCTGGTACTGCAGCGCGAGTCGCGCGAGATGGAGCCGGTGGCCCGTGGCGTCGACGATCGCCGCGCCGCCGTAGTCAGCATCGTCCACAAGGGACGCGGAGGAGGACGGCGAGAGCGAGACGGATGTGGCGAGCGGCGACGGCGAGGAGAAGCCCAGGCTTGGGCTGAAGGGGGAGGAGCAGCGGTACAGAGCGTCGTCGCCGCTGGGAAGGTAGCGCGGCGGCGAGGAGGACATCCGCTTGTCCCCGAAAGCGTACGGCCTCAGCTCGTTGGCCGGAGAGACTAGCACTTCCTGCATGACCGATGGGCTCATGACTGATTTCCTCCGGCTGCAAACTATTCTCTGCAAAAGAAACGGAACGAAATGTCAACAACAAACTGGCAAGAAAAGCATTGGCAATTTTATCAGTTTTAATTAGGCAAAGGTGTCTAGTTGTTGTTGGCAATACCTCTTGGCGCTCGATTAGGTGCCGAGGGAGGTTCCGAAGAGAGGACGGCGATCAAGGAGGTGGTGCGTACTCAGGTGACTCAGGTGCAGCAGCGCGTGGTGTCGTTTAAATAGCGGGGGAGCATGCCAGGAGCAGAGGAGACCGTGGAGCCCGCACGTCTGCGAGAGCGAGATGGCACAGGTGGTACCGGAGCACGGTCGGGGTCGTTCTTATTGCTGCAGTCCAGTCAGTGGTTGTTCACCTTGGTTCCAGCCTATCTTTGCATATTTGTTTCACCGAGGCTGCAACAAATCTTTTTTGTTTTTGTTTCGAAACTAGGCAAAAAAAAAAATTCCATTTTCATTGAATAAGATGACTGTTTTAAAGATTTCACAAAATTATATTCTTCCAGCATTACATTACTCAAAACTCGGCCATCCCCACATTTTGGCATCCTTTTTAATCTTAGCGATGATGACATTGGGTAGGGAGGTGTAATGACCAAAGGCCCGAACATTCCGCTCCTTCCAAATCTATATCACACATCTGTATGCAGTGGCGGGCCTACAAGGTATGCCACATATGCCATGGCATACCCTGCATTCCATACATGCTACCGCGTAGTAGTAAAAAAATGGCAATACATGCGGCTTGATATGTAATCTAGTTCATACGTGCTGCTTGGTAGGAAAAAAAGGCAACACAAACGATGAAAAAAATGCTCAACTTGACTGCAGCCTAGCCGTGCCTACTGCCTAGAAACTGATCGATGGAGTGGCTAACATTTATTCCCTGTTGTGCTTGTTTCCATGTTGGGCTTCACTAGTTTCAAATTTTGACTAGGATTTATCCAAATATTAGTAAGTAAAAAACCGTAATTTTTTAGGGGTGTGCCATGGCACTTGGCACCCCACTGGATCTGCCCCTTCCTGCACTACCAGTGTTGGGAGTGGATCTCCCGAACTACAGACCTGCACGTCGGTCACACCGCATGTCCTGATTTACATATTTTCATTCGAAACTTTACAGCTAGCATTTAAAAAACTGGCCCAATGGGCAACATGTAAAGATGTAAATATTATTGTCCTTTTAATATATTGAGACAATAGGGTCCTTCCTTACCGTCATAAACGTTCAAAAAAATGTCTCATCGGTGCTCGTGCGTCCGCATGCAGGTTGCAGGGTAATTACCGAAGTATATGATTTTGTATTATTTACCGAGTTGGTAAATGGATTTTTCTAAAATGGTCGTTAAAATTTCAGTACAACATACCCATCGGTAAAATCCTGGGTCCACCACTGTTTGTATGAATGCGTTCCTTTTAACAACGTGTGTTTTTTTTTACTCAGGAGATGCAAAACTTAACCGAATTAAAGCATTGATCATTTAAACTATATACTCATTGATTCCCTTGATGCGGGTTAGTCGGCCCATTGCCCACTCCCTTGATTCCCTTGATGAACATTTTATACCCTCCAAAAATCACAGGAACTTGCTGTTTTCTGCATGTTTTGAAGGACGGGAACCATGTTCTGTTTTGTCGACCAAGAGTGTACTCTATTTTAATGTTCCCGTCTAAGTTTACACCAGCTAGAACCGTGCATTTCCTCTCTTACAAAACATAAGCTAGAAAGAGGAACGATTGTTAATCAAAAAGCCATCTTACGATCAGGGCCGGCTCTAATATTTTTGGGACCCAGGTGCGAACTCCATAAATGGGCCCCTAATCCATGGGCCCCTAACTTTTGTTTTGCTATGACTTCTATATTAACACTGGCGTGCACCACTAATGTACGCCACTAGTAAAGATCTAGGCAGTTTACAAAAGTTAGTACTAGCAGCGTGTATATAACATGGCACGCCACTAGTAATTTAGCACATACGTCTACGTAACGGGCCCCAATTTTTACGGGGCCCCGGGCGGTCGCACCTCTCGCACTGGGCCTAAGCCGGCCCTGCTTACGATCAGTAGCAGCACACCAAACTGCTGCTCGGCTAGCTACTACGGCCCACGTTCACTACTGCAATTTAGTTTTCCAGTGGTCACTACAGAAGAGAGAAAAAAGTCAATCATATAATTCTCGTTCCTATCCTCTCCTTTCTCAAAAAGGATCAGTTCTGTAACTCTCCATGGCGTATCAAATTAGCCTTTGCTTAGTAGCCAAACCCCAGGTTTGACGCTGGTGTTTCTCATTTAAGGCGGAATATTCTTCAGTGGGAGGCGACGTTCCCGTCGACAGCGAGGCGCCCGTGGTGACTTCGTCAATCTCAAGACTCGACCCGCCGACTCAGTCTCTCGGAGGTGCTCATAGGGGTAGGGTGTGCGTGCGTGCGTTCATAGGGGTGAGTGTGTGCGCGTGTATATGAGCGCTTGCGTTGTACTGTGTTTCGCAAAAATAATTTATCACGGTGGCCCGGTCCTACATCGATCCGTGTTCAGTCAGTGAGGTGAGGTGAGGTTGGCGCTGCAGTACTGATACGAAAGCATCGTCGCAGTGCAAAAGCCGATCGATCGACCCGATGCTGCTGCTGGCTTAGCTTGCTTTGCCTTCACGGGGCAGTCGCTCTCCGCGCTAACGAACCAACCCAGCCCTCTTCCTCACGACGTACGCCGCCATAGAATATCACGGTAAGAAGCACACGAGTGTCACACCACACACACACAATCATGTTGCTTCCTGCTTACAGCTTTAACTAACTCCATCCGACCTCGATCGCCTTCGCCTACCTCAAGGAAACAGGCGTGTCTTATGTGCCGCGGCACGTCCGAATCATTCGCCGGAAGATGGAGACCGGCCGGGAGACGGGGAGAGAGATAAGAGGTAAAAAGTTTGTGCTCGCTGCATGGCGTGTGTGAGGGATATCGGCTTTTGTTTCTTCCCCGGAGCGACGGCTAAACGAACCGGATGGACTTTTAGGTGAGTGCTGCCTCGCCGGTTGCGATCAGGGTTTGTTAAGAGCTGTTTGGTGATGGCAGTGGACCGTGAGAACCAAGGCATGCACTGATGTGCCGCTCGCACCAGAAATAGATTGATGTTGATAGTTTATCTTTGAAGCTCCCTGCCTTCGATCGATCCTGCCTACCCAGCTTGCTGACGACGATACAGCAAGCCGTTAGAACGTCAGATCCCGCAGGTGGTAAGCAGCTTTGCTGGCTTCGTCCTATACATGCGCGCGCTAGCTAGATCTTCTAGGTATAGGATACGGCGGATACAATTAGACTCATTTTCTTATGCAAAATCATGGACTCATTTTGCATGTAGAGGTACAATGTGCGTGCCGTCTTCTTTTGGCAATGGTTGGTGATGTTGGAGCTTAGTATTGTTGTAAAAATAATAATAAGTGGAAGCTTTCAGTACCTGATTGATACATATAGCCCAATGAAAGTGTATGGTGTTTTAGATGATTTATATTACTCCAAAAATTGATTAATGCACCAAGCGAGACCGAGAGACTAGCGGGAGAGAAGAACGTCTCCTCCCGAACCTCCTCCCTCGCGCGTCCGTCGCCTCCCCGTGGCGGCGGCGCGCTCTCCACCCTCCCCCGGCCGAGGGCCCTCTTCCCCAGTCGCCGCCGCCGGCAGGGGCTGCCAGGCGCAGCCTGGGTGGCGCCGGCGGCGGAATGTCTCTCCCCGCGCTAGATTAGGATGGAGACGGGGATCTTTTCGCGGCGGTGCTCTTTGAGCAGCGGTGGCGCGGCTCCGGCTGGGTGGTGGCGCGACGACGGCAACATGCGCGTGCAGGCGGGGCGGCGCTGTGCAGCGTGTGGCGGCGCACTGCGGGGATCGACGGCAGGGCTGTGTGGCCCAGATCTAGGCCCATTTGGGCCCGATCTGTGTCTGGGCGGGCCGGCACGACCTGCGGAGCGCTCTGAAGATGGAGGTGAGGTTGAGGATGCAGGGGATAGCGGCGACGGCGGCCAGCTTCACGGGCCCGGTTTGGGCCCGGCCGGACCCCATTAGGACTGGTGTGCCCCGTGGGGGCTTTACGGGCCCGCTGGGTCCGGCCGGACCTGATGGGGACTGGTGTGCTCTGCTGATGCGTCCGGTCGACTACCGTCCTCGGCGTTGGAGGTTGTTCCCTCCTGCGCGGCTGTAGTACTGCTGACCCCGGTCCTTCCCTCAACGACGTCTTGCAGACCTCGTGGCGGCTACTTCGGTGAGACGACGGTGATGGTGGCTTCAGAACCGTTGCGCATGTTGGTGGACGGCTTGTCTGGTGGTGTCGAGGCTCGTCCTCGTGGGGCCCCTGAGCTACGGATCGTCAGGGATTCTAGATTGGGTTTTTCGGGAGAAATCCTTGTCGGTTTGTCCGACACCGACGCGGTGCCGCCTTCGGGTGGTATCTTTCCTTCCTGAAGGGCGTCGTGGCTACCCTTCATCCGCTTCCCTTTGTGCCGGGGGAAACCCTAGGACCAGTATTGGTCCAGCAGCAGCGTTGCTTTCCTTCTTGAAGGTGCTGCTTGGTACTCGTCGATTCAGTGCTAGGAGCGTGGTGGTACTTCTTCGGAGAGGGCGTAGGGTTGCGGTCATCCTCACTTAGTCAATCCGTCTATGTTGTCATTTCTTTTCTTTTCCTTCCTTTCTTTGGGTATGTGTTGGTTGTCGCCCCAGCCGTGTCTCTTGTTGGTTGTATCGGTGTTTGCTATATTAATATAGCGGGGCTCCGGCCTATTTCGGCGAGAGACTAGCGGGAAAACATAGTTAATACACTTTTTGTTTCTGCCGGTAGTACCAAGTGATGTGTCCACTGTATATGCCCAACAATGAGCGAAGTCGACCTCGAACTTTCGAGCAGGCACTCAACAATTTTTCGTCTAACTATTTTTAGAAGTTGTTTCATTACGGCCTGAAAATCCGAGTTGATCTCCTCTTGTACTACTAAAGCAATGCTTTCTACTTCCTCCGATCCATATTAATTGTCGCTAAATCGGATATACGGACCGGAGTGGGTAGAACAATCACTTGTTATCTGAGCTAGAACCTCCAAGCCCTCTTTCCTCGGTACCTCCTAGGTGTTTTGGTTTTTAAAGTTTTTCTTATCAAACTGATATTAGGGAGTGTAGGTCAGACCCCTGGGAGTTTTTTTTCAACTGATGCTGGCAACAGCTATACCAATTCGTTTAGACTCCAAATACATAGTGTTTTCGCAAGCGGGTCTTTTCACACGATAATGTGTTGTAAGTGATGTACTTCCTCAAACGACCTGTAAAAGTTCTAAGAGCCGCCTTGATGTCCCCAACTCCACCAAATTAGGTGTCAAGTAAAACAACGATGAAAGAAAAGTAAATAGTTATAGAATTAATATGAAAATGTTTTGTATTTTGAGATTAACTAGCACAGTGGCTCACCCAATGGACGGACATCATTTTCAAAGTATATAGCATATTGCAAAAGACAAGACCCCGAGTCTCAGTCGAGCCGCCGCTAGGGGAGAAAAGCGATCTTGCTCTAGACCTAGGGCACGTCCTTCCTACGCCGACCTCCGGCGGCTGGTCGTCGGTGGTAGGGGGTCGCCGGATCTTGCATGTGAGGCCGTGTGTTGCTCTAGGGTAAGGTCATCTTGTTTCGGTTATGTATGAATTTGTTAAATTTGATTTTGGATTGTGTTGAACTAAGAGTTATTTCTAATTCACGTTGAATTGTTGATGAATTTAGTGTTGTGATCGATGTTTCGTGTGTTGCATTGATTTGAGGTGTGGGGGGGGGGGGGGGGGCGACGACTACAGGGCCAAACAAATGAGGAAGGTTCGGCCCTTGTCCACGGACACGTCTTGCCGTGGTGGTATCACGGCAGATGCCATAGGATGGCTTAAGTTGGGGCCGATGGACGCTGGTGGAACCGGGGAGGGATAGCGCGCTAAGGAGCGCACACGGAAGACACAAAACACACCACAATCTACCCAGGTTCAGTGCCCTCGTGAGGAGGTAAAACCCCTACTCCTGCTTGTCTGTCCTAGTATATCAGGATATCATGAATACAAAGGTACTCCTCGAGCTGTATGCTCTCAGCTATGGTCAAGCTCTCAAGGAAGAAGAATCAAGCAGTGAGGGAAAAGATCTCTAAGCACCTCTCTCTTTGTCTCTCTCAGTGTAGCTCGATGTCTCGCTCGTCGTCCCTCACGCAGGGAGGCCTGGGGCACCTTATATACCGGTACCCCGGGTCACCGGAGTGGTGCCGTACGCTACGCTGTAGCCACACTCGCCTGCATCAGCAACTCGGTCATGATTGTGTCCTCTGCCACGGACAGGACGTGGCCTGCCCATGCCTCGCACTCTGTTCCCAGGTAAGCCCGTGGTCAGCGGTAGGTGTGACCGGTCACCTCATACCCGCGCCATGACGCCTGCCATGCTCCCGTGTCAGGCGGGATATGACCTCTGCATTGACTTCCAACCGGCATAACACGCCTCTTCTCTTTAACCCGGCATGGATATGCCGGATTTCCCTTCCTTGATTATCCTCCCTGCACATAAGAGAAGATATGAAGATACCGACATTCATATGTCGGTTAGTATGTGTCGGTTAGCACCGTCATCATACCCCGGCCCCTTCTGGGCCTGGCTATGCCGGTCAACATATGTCGGTCAGTACCAACATCATATCCCGGCCCCTTCTGGGCCTGGTTATCTCGGTTTTACTGTACCTTGGTCCACTCTTGGACATAAACTATACCACACCTTGACCCTACCTCGGGGTAGCCCCCCGACATTAGTCCCCGAAGCTGGTCCGGTCCTGCAGACTCGGATGAAGGGCCACACCAGGTTTACACAACCAAACCAACTTCACCATCTATCCGACATATACATGTCGGTCCGATTCAAACGTCAGGAATCGAATCTTCAACTGCCTTCGACATCTGCCCTTATGTCGGTTTCTCCGACACAAGAAGATTTCCTCGATCTTTTCAAAGATCTTGCCATTGCACGTGGCAGCAAAACTCTGCGCGTCACCTCGGCTCCGGTGCGCGGACTGACATACCTCTGAGCGCACGCCGCCCACGTCACGCGAGCCCCACGAGCTGTCACATCCCCTGCACACTTGAGTGCTTTGACCGCATAGGCGTGCGCATTACCGCGCGGCTCCTCGATTCCCGCGCCAATAACCACACCATTAACCACGCCTCGAGCGGTTTCCACTCCGTGGCCCACTATGTGGCCGAACGTGCGGCCGTTTTTACCGCGAACCGCGCAGATCGTGCGCAGTTAATCCGCGCGGCGGTTACGGGGAACGTGCGCGGTAATATTGCTAACTGCACACATCCCACGCCCATAAATAGGGGAGCGGGGCAACCCTCCTCTTCTTCTTCGCCATTCTCTCCTTTTCTCTCGCTCCTCTGCGCCATCGCCGCCGCCACGCAGAGCTCTCCACCACCGTGCGACGCCGGAGTTCTTCACGCCGCCGCTGAGCCAAACTTACCACTGGCACGGCCTGCGCTCCTTGCCTCGCGCCGCCGCCGCACCTACGGTGAGTTGCTCATCCATAGTACCTTCCGCGGCTAGGATTCAGTTTCTTCCGCAGTTCTTCCGTAGTTCTTCCATAGATTTTCTTTAGATCCTCTCCGTAGATCTTCTTTTTAGCTTCTTGCTCATAGATTCGTGTTTGTCTTTGTTGCTTCTTCTCCTCCACGTGTAAACAGTGAGAAATGCTCACCGCCGATGGATCTTTACTCCTTTGCAGATTTCCGCCGCCGGCACGGGTGCGCGATTTTCATTTCCTTATCGCGCCGCCGCGATGTCTTCTAGCAACCCCGCGGATCCCGCCGACACCGCCGTCGAGGAGGGTGAGCGCGCTGGATGGGAAGGCTCCGATGTCTCCTCAGAACAGATTGACTGGCTGATCCGAACTCGGCGTATCCCGAAAGAGGTGATATGTCGGGCCCCTGGCAAAGAGGCTGAGCCGAATTTGGAATCCGGCGAGCGCGATGTCTTCGTCGCACACTTTGAGCGCGGCTTTGGCCTCCGGCGAGCCCGTTCTTCTGAGCTTTCTTGGATCGGTTCCATCTTCAACCCCATCATCTTCCAGCCAATGCCATCACCACTCTCTCGGCATATGTCTCTTTCTCCGAGGGATACCTCGGTCTTTGTCCCACCGTTGAACTTTGGGCCAAGTACTTACAACTCCGGAAGCAGAGTGTTCTGGATCCGGAGAACAAGAACTTCCCCAAGGAGATGACCCCGTGCGGAGCCGCTACAATTATACCTCGGAAAGCCTCCATCTTTCCTCGGGTTCAAGGCCTGGAGTCATGCCGGAAGTGGCAGCGCACGTTCTTCTACGTGAAGAGCCCGGACAATGTCGATCTCTTGAACCTGGCGACATTCAGTATCGGTGCCCCCACGGAGCAATTTAATTGGCAGTTCAACCCGATGGAGACAAACCTCGAGATCAACCAGATTCACAAGATCGTCAACCAGCTCCAGGGGGAAGGACTGACAGGCGATGACCTCTTGAGAACCTTCATTAGCCGCCGAGTCTCCCCCCTCCAAAACCGAGTTCACAAGATCTGCCACATGAGTGGCCAATACGACCCTACTCGGGTCAGCACTCATGAGCTGAGCAAGGCCGCCGTCCGGACACGCGTCAAGTCAATCGCCAGGACGCGAATGACCGAGGAATGGGAATGGGGTATAAAACCTCATGATAGAACTCGGCTTCCGAAGCAAGTAAGTAACTTGCAATTTAGACCGACATATTTTTTCCTGCCGAGATAACTCTTATGCCGGCCCCATACTTGGCTCCTAGAATAACCGGTTTTATTGCTTCTGATTTGCAGAGGTTTGCTCGGCAAAAGACTGAAGATGGAGCGGATCCCTCCGCCAAATGGGGCAAAGATCTACCTGCCCCGGCCGTCACCGAGGTTGAAGACCCGGACGATGAGGATCACATGCCGATTCCGGCTGCTGGCGCCTGATGGCGTGAATCACACGCTCGTTGGGAGACCCCAAGAGGAAGGTATGATGCAGTTCAGCAGCAAGTTTTCCCTCAGAAAGAAACCAAGGTTATCGAACCAGTAGGAGCAGCAACTCTTCAGAAGGTTGTTGGTGGCTCGCACGGCGCAACACGATCACCAACGTGGAATCTGCACACAACACAATCAAACTACTTTGCCCCAACGAAACAGTGAGGTTGTCAATCTCACCGGCTTGCTGAAAACAAAGGATTAAACGTATGTGTGGAAAATGAGTATTAAATTGCAGAGAATGAAAAAGGAACAGTTTGCAGTTTGTGGTTGTTTAATCAGTGTAAAAGAATGGACCAGGGTCCACAGTTCACTAGTGGTGTCTCTCCATAAAAGATAACTAACATGTTGGGTGAACAAATTACAGCTGGGCAATTGACAAATAGTGAGCGCATGACAATGCATATACATGACATGATGACTACTATGATATTTAATTGGGCATTACGACAAGATACATAGACCGTTATCCAACAGCATCTATGACTAATAATCCATCGCCGGGTTGTCATCCGAGTCCCCCGTTGGTATTAAGTTGCAAGCAACGGATAATCGCATTAAGTAAAGCGCGTAATGTAAACAAACACATATGTCCGTGGACATAGCATCGTTAGGTTATCCCTAGTGGCAACAGCACATCCACAACCTTAAAACTTTATGTCACTGTCCCAGATTAAACGGAGGCATGAACCCACTATCTAGCATAAATACTCTCTCTTGGAGTTACAAGCATCTACTTGGCCAAAGCATCTACGAGTAACGGAAAGCATGCAAGATCTTAAATAACATATAAGATAAATTGATAATCAACTTGACATAGTATTCAATATTCATCGGATCCCAGCAAACACAACATGTAGCATTACAATAATATGATCTTGATCATGTAGGGCAGCTCACAAGATCTAAACATGATGGCACAAAGTGGAGAGACAACCATCTAGCTACTGCTATATGGACCCCTAGTCCAAGGATGAACTACTCATGCATCACTCCGGAGGCAAGCATGGCGATGTAGAAGCCTCCGGTGACGATTCCACTCTCCGGCAGGGTGCCGGGAAGAGGTTCTGAACCCTCCCGAGCTAGGGTTGACGGCGGCGGCGTCTCTGGAACTTTTCGTGGATATTTGCTCAGGCACTTAGGGTTTTCGCGTCGGGGGGAATAAGTAGGCGAAAGGGCGGCGGCTGGAGATCCCCGAGGGGCCCACACCACCCTAGGGCGCGGCAGAGGGGGGCCCACGCCCTAGGTGCGTGTGGCCACCTCCTGGCTCTCCTCTGCTGCTCCTTTGGTCCTTCGGCGTGTTCTGGTAAAATAGGGACTCCCGTGAAGTTTCGTCCAATTCCGAGAATATTTCCAGACTAGCTTTTCTAGAATACAAAAACAGCAGAAAACAGGAACTGGCACTTCGGCATCTTGTTAATAGGTTAGTCCCAAAAAATGTATAAAAGTTATATAAAGTAGATGCAAAACATGTAGCAATTGGTATAAAACAAGCATGGAACATAAAAAATTATAGATACGTTTGAGACGTATCAGCGCCCCTACCTCGGGTAAGCCTCGAGCCCGATCCTCAATCAGAGATTGGTCAGATGACGATGACGATGATTGTGAAATTTTAGAGACCCTTGAGGTACGTCCCATCGCATTTGCTTACCCTCTATCCTCGGCACCAGCTGACCCGGGCGGCCCTGTTCCGAGCACACGCGCTGCTACCACGGGCAACCGAGGTGTGTCTCGCAAACGTGCCGGGACCGGTACCTCGGATACCGGGACCTCAACAGCCCCAGACCCTACAGCGAAGACACCAAAGCTGCAGAAGAAATCGGGACACAAGCCACGGAGCAAGAAGGTGCCACCAGTTACAGCAGGGTAAGACATCCTTCGCCGATATATGCTCGTTTTCCTTTCTTCTTTTAACTGAGATAATATTCCCCCGAGGTAACATCTTTTCCTTCTTCGATGCAGTGCCGCCCTTGAAGTCAGTCAGAGTGCATCCTCTGTGCGCTCACCTATTCCGCCGCCAACGGTATCTCGGCCAACCGACACTGGAGCCGACATAGCGCCGCCGACTTCTGATGCCACACCTAGAGAAGGCCTAGACGCCGCTGAAACCGAGGTCATGGACCCGGTTGCCTTCAATACCGACACCTCGGCCCTTGACCGAGATGCTGATCTCGGTGCCCACATCACGGACTCCGCGACGGAGCGGACCGAAACTCCGGTAGCACCGGATCAGCAGCAACAACCACAACAACAACAGCAGCAACAGCAGCAGCAACAGCAACAACAGCAGCAGCAATAGCAACAACCACTGCAGCAGCCACAGCAATTATATGATCAATCTCATTCTTGCAACACCCCGCTATCACCTCATGCCTACGTTTTAAATCTCTGAGTTACACTTTCACTTTTCCGGTGAAAACTGGGAAACACTTGTTCACTGCTACTGTTCTGCTTGTTACTTGAATCATACTATTGCCATCACTATTACTGCTGCAAGTTATTGATATACATGTGTGGTTGAGAGTGACGCCTCAATTGCCAAGGTCTTATTGATATTCTTGTGTTCCCATCGAGTCGAACTATAAATTTGGGTAATACTTCCCAACGAAGACTTCAGCGATCCCCTATACTTGTGGGTATCACCCGGCAACCACCACGACGGTCGATCCTGCGACCGAGACTGCTCCTGCGACCGGCACTGCTCCTACTGGCCCGAGCTCCTCCACCGCAGCTGTTTAAACTTATCACAAGTGGAACTGTTAAATCCCCGGATGCCGGGTGCAGATGTATATATACTTTAAGTTTTATCAGCGCTACTATAACTTGTTAGCTTCAACGAGACTGGCTTAATGCCGGATCACTTTGCACCAAGTCCCCGAGTTTACTTTCTTGTTTACTATACTTAGTAATCTTTGCTCTTGTCTACCATTTTGGCGTTCGACAGTCGAGTCACAAGATCAAATTTATAGCATACAGTACTCATAAATTTTGAGATAAGGTTTAGAGTCATCCGACACAAAGATAAGGAATAAAAAACCGGGTTAGTAAACAACATATACCGAATCATTTTTGGACCGAGTCCCGAGTCTGTTTTCATGTTTACTATATTCCATAACCTCTGCTCTTGACTGCCATTTTGGCGTTCGTCAGTCGAGTCACAAGATCACAACAAGATAGCATACACTACTTGAACTTTGAGACAAGGTTTAAAACCATTCGGCATAGGAACAACACAGATAAAACAGAGATAAAACACATGCATATAGACAAGGCAGTCCCCGAGATTCTTTTCGGAGTGCCAACATTTCATTCAAAGGAAACCGAGATACATACATTGCGCCCTTAAGAGTAAAAGGGACGGAGCAGAGCCACATTCCAGGGTCGTTTGGTTTCCTCTCCGGATTTGTCCATCCTGTCCTTCCTTGGTTTCTGTGCATCTATAAGATAGTATGCATCATTGTGCAGAGCCTTGCTCACAATGAACGGTCCCTCCCATGGAGGTGATAACTTGTGCATGCCGGCTTTGCGCTGCACTAGCCTAAGCACCAAATCTCCTTCTCGGAATACCGAGGATTTATCTTCCGGCTATGATAGCGTCGGAGATTTTGCTGATATATTGCTGACCGAGATAAGGCCAGTTCTCGTGCTTCTTCGAGCAGATCGACATCATTTTCCCGAGCTTCTTTTGCCTCGGCTCTGTGTACAGTGTAACTCTTGGCGAGTCATACTGTATGTCGGCCGGCAGGACCGCTTCTGCTCCATAGACCAGAAAAATGGCGTATAGCCCGTTGATCGATTCGGTGTGGTCCTGAGACCCCACAGTACTGCCGGTATCTCTCTATCCAACAACCCGGAGTTCGCAGCAGTGGTTCAATCAACCGGGCTTTGATGCCGGATAACACCAATGCATTTGCTCTTTCCACTTGCCCATTGGCCTCCGGATGCGCGACCGATGCTAGGTCAAGTCGGATTCTCTTTTCAGCACAGAACCGAGCAAATTCTCCTACAGCAAAGTTTGTGCCATTATCCGAGATAATGCTGTGTGGGTAACCATATCTCAAAATGATGTCTTTCAAGAAAGACACAGCCGTGTGGCCGTCACATTCCTGATTGGCTTCACCTCGATCCACTTGGTGAACTTGTCCACCATCACCAGCATATGAGTCATGTTACCTCGGGCCGGTTTGAATTCCCCCACCATATCCAGACACCAAACAGCAAAAGGCCAAGTGATGGGAATTGTCTTGAGTGCTGAAGCTGGCATGTGGATCTTGTGAGCAAATCTCTGACATCCCTCGCACTTCCTGACGATATCTTCTGCCTGTTGCAAAGCAGTGGGCCAGTAAAACCCATGCCGGAATGCCTTAGCAACCAAGGCTCTTGAGCAAGCATGATGACCACATTCTCCTTGATGAATTTCCAGGAGCATCTCTTGCCCTTCCTCCGGTTCAACACAACGTTGTAGCACTGTGGTTGCGCTTCTCTTATACAACTCTGTTGATGATGGTGTATGCTTTGGATCTTCTTTGCACTCGCCTGGCCTCGGCTTCATCATCTGGCACACTCCCATCTATCATATACGACATTATAGGCTGTGCCCATCCTGGCACAGGACGTACAGGAAAGATCGGTTCATCCACCTCCATTGGTTCAACCGACATTGCCTCCTCTGACATCAATTGGTCAGTCCCCGGGTTCTGCCAAGCAGTCCCCGGGTTCTCCCAAATGCACCCGACATCGACGTCCATGGGAACAGCATCAGATTCCGGTTTCTTCGGGATAAAGATTGACTCGGACTCGGGCGATGGTTTGATTGATGGCTTCCTCAGATGCTCCAAGGATATGCCGGGTGGGATTGGATCCCGAGATGAACCTAGCTTGGACAGTACATCGGCGGCTTCATTTTCTGCCCGAGGTATATGCTTGAACTCGCAACCTTCAAAGAACCCCGAGATCTTCTGGACATGAAACCGATATAACGCCATGTTGGCGTCTAAAGCATCCCAATTTCCCGAGACTTGCTGCACCACCAGATCCGAGTCTCCGAAGCATTCTATCCGGCGAATACCAATTTCCTTGGCCACGTTGAGCCCATGAACAAGTGCCTCATACTCGGCCACATTGTTAGATGCCGCAAAATGAATCTGCAACACATATCTCAGTTGATCCTGCTTTGGCGAGGTAAGGACTACCCCGGCACCTAAACCAATTTTGTCTTGGAGCCATCAAAGTGCATTCTCCAGTAATTGGAGTCAGGCAATGGTGGCTCATATTGCATCTCGGCCCAATCCACGAAGAAATCAGGCAGTGCCTGAGATTTGATGGCATCTCTTCTTTCATAATGTGGCGTATAAGGAGCCAGCTCAATGGCCCATTTGGCTACTCGGCCGCTTGCATCTTTGTTACCAATGATTTCCGAGATAGGAGCTTCACACACCACTGTGATTGGATGCTCTTGAAAGTAATGTTTCAATTTCTTGACCGCCATATAGACGCCATATGTCATTTTCTGGTAGTGAGGATAATTTTGCTTGGACAACGAGATCACCTCGCTCAGATAATATACCGGCCTCTGCACGGTTTTGCCATCTTCTTCTCGCTCCACTACCACTACGACACTCACAACTCGGTTTGTGGCTGCAATGTAGAGCAACATCGGCTCTTTGGGTAATGGTGAGGCCAATATCGGCGCAGTTGCCAACATCTTTTTTAGCTCAGTGAACGCCGCATCCGCTTGCGGGGTCCACACAAATTTGTTACTTTTCTTCATTAGTTGGTATAAAGGCAATGCCTTTTCTCCCAACCTACTAACAAACCGACTTAAGGATGCCAAGCAACCAGTGAACTTTTGCACATCCTTGAGATTATTCGGCAACCTCATGCTCTCAATAGCACGGATCTTTGTCGGATTTGCCTCGATACCTCGGCTTGACACGAGGAAACCGAGTAACTTGCCTGCCGGCACACCAAATGTACATTTGTCCGGGTTAAGTTTTATCCGGAATCTCCTTAGATTCGCGAATGTTTCTCTGAGATCATCAATCAGAGTGGATTTCTCCTTAGTTTTGATGACGATGTCATCGACATATACCTGCACATTTTTGCCTATTTGATCATGCAAGCATTTTTGCATACATCTTTGGTAAGTAGCACCAGCATTTCTCAAACCAAATGTCATGACACGATAGCAATAAGCCCCGTACGGGGTAATAAAAGCAGTTTTCATTTGATCAGCAGGGTTCAGCGGTATCTGGTGAAAACCAGAATATGCATCACAAAGGATAACAGCTCACACCCGGCTGTGGAATCGATCACTTGATCAATCCGAGGCAGCGGGAATGGATCCTTAGGACATGCCTTGTTCAAGTTTGTGAAATCAATACACATGCGCCACACAATGGCCACGTTCGGGTCATCCTTTTTCTTTTCCACCAGGACCGGGTTAGACAACCAGTCCGGGTGCAGCACTTCCATGATGAAACCAGATGCAAGTAATCTGGCCAGTTCATCGCCTATCACCTTTCTCCTCTCATCCGAGAGACGTCGCATAGGTTGCTTCACGGGTTTCATATCCGGTCTGACGAACAATGAGTGCTCAGCCAACTCCCTCGGAACACCTGGCAGGTCCTGATTTGACCATGCAAAGATATCCCGATTCTCACGGAGGAAGTGACTGAGCTCGCCTTCCTATTTCTCGGTCAACCCGGTACCAATGATGACGTTGCGTTCTGGGAACGCCGGGTCGACGTTGATCTTCTTCGTCTCCTTCGGCACCTGGAATGCCGCACTCTGCTCCGGGTTAGTCATACCCGGCATACCGAGTTGCGCGGACTGGGCCAGCGCCACCACTTCATGGATCCTCTTCTTCTCGCAGCAATGATTAATGACTCGGCCAGACAAGAGCCAGCCGAGGCGCACTCCAAGGAACGCTTATAGTCACCCGAGATGGTGATGATGCCATTAGGACCCGGCAGCTTCATCTTGAGGTAAGCCACATGGGTAGATATCATGAACTTGGCCAGCGCTGGTCTACCGAGCAAAGCATGGTATGGACTTTCGAGGTCCACCACCTCGAATTGGATGCTCTCAGTTCTGCAGTTGTCCTTGGTGCCGAATAACACATCAACCCAAATTTTGCCCATAGGTGCACATGAGACACCAGGCACTATACCGTGAAAGGTTGTATGACTCGGCTGCAACATGTTTGCCGAGATGCCCATCTTCACCATGGTGTCTCGGTACATGATGTTGATGCTGCTCCCATTGTCAATGAGAACTCGGGTGAACCTGACATTGATGGTGGGCCCGATGAATGTCGGATCCACCACTAGAGCGTAACCTCCCGGGCTTGGCATGATCCGGGGATGGTCCTTCATGCTCCAGCTGATCTCCTGATCAGACCAGTGCATATACTTCGGCACAGCCGGCATAACCGCGTTTACCTCCATTGCACGCCGGTGCAGGCTCGCTTGTCAGTTGGCTCGGTCACAAAGACCACATAGCTCTGATGAGCCTCTCTATACTCACCCTGGCGATATTCACCCTGGCGGCTGGGACCAGCATTGCTGTTGTTGCCTCCGACATTCACTTGGTTAACATTTTCTGGCCTCTCCTGTTATCCACAGGTCTCGGAGCTGCAGGCCTCGGTGGAGGCGCATTCAGGGAATGTGTTTGCCCCGGTGAGCGGTAGTGTTGGAGGTCTCTGAGGTGCACCCATCTGATTTCCTCCGGATCCTCCCCTTCCTTCAACGTGCGCTGATACCAGCTGCACTGCCGGGTTGAATGATTAGCCGGCCTGCGGGGGTCGTGCGTGTGATAGCTGCAGGGTCCATCCAGCATTGCCTCATAGGTTAATGGCTTCCTCTGGTCACTCCACGGTCTCTTCCCATCCTGGTTTTGGCCCCATGCAGGACCGCTGTTCCTCAGACGCTGGCTATTGCCGGCACCTGGCTGATCTTGATCAACTGCAGCAACTTGATTTGAACCGTACCGATAATCCGGCCGGTCCTCTCTCCTCTTGATCCCGAAATCCTGGCGGTCACCTCGCCTGGCTGGTCCGGGTCCATTGTTGACCGGGTATCTTCTACTCGGTTCCACCGAGTTCAGCAAGGGCTGCATCGGATCACCCAGTGCATAGCTATCCGCAATCCGGATTGTCTCGGCCAAGGTGGCCGGCATCTCCCTTTGCAACTTCTGCCAGAGCATGGAGCCGTGTCGGCACCCTTGAGCAAACCATGAAATGGCCTGCGCTTCAACAACTCCTTCACAGGAATTGCGAACAGTACTCCACCGGGTCAAGTAGTCCCGGTCAGTTTCATCATCCCTCTGCTTGCACATGGCAAGCTGCTGAGGACGATTCGGCCTCTTGTATGTGCTGGAGAAATTGCTAACGAAGGCTTCTTCAAAGTCCAGCCAGCAGTCAACGCTGCCCTCTCGCAAGTTGTTCAGCCAGATCCGGGCTGGCCCTTCCAACATTTGCGGGATATACCTTACCGCCCATCGGCGGTTTCCTCCCGCGATATGCACTGCCGACACATAATCTGTCAGCCAGTCTTCCGGCTTAGTACTGCCGTCATATGTCTTTGCGCCCCGGTTCAATTGAAAGTGCGGCACCGGTGGCTCCCTCATGATCCGAGGTCCAAAGCATGCAGGGCCAGGTGGGCCTTGCTCTTCCAGCATCTCGGACATAAAGATCCTGTCCAACTTGTAGCGTGCATCATTCGTGACAACTGGCGAGGTCCCAGCCGGGATCCCAGTGCACCTTCATATCTCTGATACCCGGCTTCTCCATAGCCGAGTAACCATCATCATAACGGTTAGCCACCTGGTCAACACCTTGTGGCTGCTGAACATGCTCGATATTTTGCTGCTGCCGGGCAGGATTTCGTGTCGGATACCGAGGTGGATAACCTCGGCCAGCCGAGTTAACTTTTCCGGCATCTGGATTGCCCGGACCGGGATTGCTTTTACCCCGGCCGGCACTGCCTCGCCCGGCTAACTGTTTTCCGGCATATGCCGGATCATATGTCTGTATCTGCTTGTTTTTACCGGAGTTTACACTCCGGTCACGATCTCCCCACGACATGCGGTGATGAAGCTTGCCCCTTAGATCTTTCACTGGCTGCCTTAGCCGAGTGAACAATCTGGGACCCACCTGCAGCTGTGTTAGCCTTAAGATAGGCCTCATTTTGCCGCACAGCAACACCTACTAGCTCATTAACCCGGTCTTGTTGCTTACGGAGAGCTTCTCCGGATAAACCAGATAACTCGGCTCTTGCTGCCTCGGCAGCTCTAAGAGTCTTAGCAGGGGAACTATATTTGGGCTTTTCAGCCGACATGTGACTAGGAGTTTTACTAGAACTTGATCTACCATCTCTAGCAATCTCGTATTGAGGCCTCTACCCCTTTTACGCACATCCTCTATGCGACTAGGATGAGTAGCTATCGGAGTTAAACCATGAGCTTTGTTATACTCACGGAAGGTTATCTCGAATTCTCTCCTTATCTGGGACATCGCGAGAGCCTCCTGATGCAGGTTCTGACGATGCGACTCCAACTCGGCCTCCGTCAGGGCAGCATCTGTACCGGTAGCTACCGGCACAGCCAGCTTCTCGATCATATCCTCGAGAGGAACCGGCCTGACCGGTACCTGGATGTACCGGCCTGGTCGCGGAGGTTCTCCCTCCTCTCCAGCGGCAGTTTCGCCGATCTGGTGGTCTTGGCGGCAGGTTTGCCGGCATCTCCTTTGCCGGTTTCTCCTTTACCGGCACCACCCGCGGAGCCGGTCATCATGACCTCTGCGCAGCTCCCGGGGCGAGCGGTACGCCGGCCGCGAGCCGCACAGACAGCAGGAGGATCCTCGGCTACAAGCACCTGCTCGGGGTACCTGCAGACAAACTCGGTGGCGACGTAGACCTCGTACGTCCCGAAGGTGACGAGGCAGCCGTTCCTCGAGAGCGGCCTGCTACCGAAGCAGCCCGCGTTGTCGTCGATGAAGTTCAGCGAGCCGAATCTGTGGACAAGGCCACTGACCACGCGCTCGCCGGAGGCGATGATGGAACCCGTCCGGATGAACACACCAGCCAGCGCCGCTGCTGGCCCCACGGTGGGCGCCAACTGTCGTGGTGGTATCACGGCAGATGCCATAGGATGGCTTAAGTTGGGGCCGATGGACGCTGGTGGAACCGGGGAGGGATAGCGCGCTAAGGAGCGCACACGGAAGACACAAAACACACCACAATCTACCCAGGTTCAGGGCCCTCGTGAGGAGGTAAAACCCCTAATCCTGCCTGTCTGTCTCAGTATATCAGGATATCATGAATACAAAGGTGCTCCTCGAGCTGTATGCTCTCAGCTATGGTCAAGCTCTCAAGGAAGAAGAATCAAGCAGTGAGGGAAAAGATCTCTAAGCACCTCTCTCTCAGTCTCTCTCAGTGTAGCTCGATGTCTCGCTCATCGTCCCTCACGCAGGGGGCCTGGGGCACCTTATATACTGGTACCCCGGGTCACCGGAGTGGTGCCGTACGCTACGCTGTAGCCACGCTCGCCTGCATCAGCAACTCGGTCATGATTGTGTCCTCTGCCACGGACAGGACGTGGCCTGCCCATGCCTCGCACTCTGTTCCCAGGTACGCCCGTGGTCAGCGGTAGGTGTGACCGGTCACCTCATACCCGTGCCATGACGCCTGCCATGCTCCCGTGTCAGGCGGGATATGACCTCTGCATTGACTTCCAACCGGCATAACACGCCTCTTCTCTTTAACCCGGCATGGATATGCCAGATTTCCCTTCCTTGATTATCCTCCCTGCACATAAGAAGATATGAAGATACCGACATTCATATGTCGGTTAGTATGTGTCGGTTAGCACCGCCATCATACCCCGGCCCCTTCTGGGCCTGGCTATGCCGTCAACATATGTCGGTTCATATGTCGGTAAGTACCAACATCATATCCCGGCCCCTTCTGGGCCTGGTTATCTCGGTTTTACTGTACCTTGGTCCACTCTTGGACATAAACTATACCACACCTTGACCCTACCTTGGGGTAGCCCCCCGACACGTCTCGTCCGAACGTGTCCGCGGACTGTTAGATGGCCAAATTTGTCCAGTTCAGTTGAAGATAAGCTATAAAATAGAGCAGAAAATAAAGAGAGATCCATTAACGAAAACATGTTTGACACCGCTATCACAATTCACTGTCACCACCTCAAGACATACCCAAAGGCGGAGTTAGCCAGCAGTAAGAGTCCGGGAATTTTTTAGCATAAAGTGTGTTTTCCATACAAACTTCTTCTTACTAGATGATTACACTTTTATAACATTAGAATATAGTTTTCCAACCAAGCCCGGGCATGCCGGGTTGTGGTCCGCCACAGGACATGCAAAACCTTGGACGACAATCAGCAAGATTGAAAACCTTTGATCTGCGGGATCAGAACACATTTACGATGACTTCTTTTAGTGGGATACAATTTGGAGTGACTCTAAGATCCAAAACAAAAACACGCTCGTGCTAATAACACTTGCATGAAGCACAAAAACAAACCATAATTCTCGGGAGCACCAGTAGTGCGCTACCCTCACCCTCGGCGCCTGAAGCAAGCGTTTTATGGATCGTTTCAAATGTCGCCCAATAGAAAAAGGATTGTAAGATTTTTATTTTATTTTTTAAATCTGAATCTTTTCAAAATCTTAATTTTTTCACATATGAATCATTTTTTAAATAGGAACATTTTTTAATTATGCACAATTTTCAATTATGAACATTTTAAATTTATTAAAATTTGAACATTTTTGAATTTTAAAAATTATTAAAATTGAAACATTTTTAAAAAGTTGAACATTTTCTAAGCCGGATATTTTTTTTTGAAATTTGTACAATTTTCAAAACTGAACATTTTACAAAATTATAAAAAGTGAAAAAAGAAAACAGAAACAGAAAAGAAAACATAAAAATAAAAACAAGAAAGAAGATTAAAATAAAATTGGCCAAATGGGTCGGTTGATAGTGACACCTTCGGGCGACCCGACCGTCTATCGCGTCGCTGCTGTGCGATATATAGGATTTACGGTAATTTTGTAGCACATTTTTGTGGGTTGGTAGTTTAAGGCCTGTTTGATACAGGCGGGTGGGTAGGGATTTGAAGGGAAAATCGGCGAGGGTTAAAATCACGAAAATTCAATGGAGGCCCGTTTGGCGCACGCGGGTGGAACTAGGCCAACCCGGCCAAACCGCTCCAAACCCTCCCGATCCACGCGTTTTCGACGCCTCTAGCGACGGCTCGTGGATCGACGGGAACGAAGCTACATGGGAAAATTGGGGATGGGGTGAAGGCAAGAGGTTCACCTGATCCCGACAAATCCTCGATCCCTTTGGGCTGATAAACCCTCCGAACGAGGCCTAAGGCCTTGTTTACTGCTGGGGTATTTCCAATTGAAAGGACAAGGATGTTGCCTAGAGGGGGGGTGAATAGGTGATTTAAAACTTTTCCGGTTTAGACTTGATAATTGCGGAATAAAACTAGGTTAACAAGCCAATAACCTAAATATACTAGGCTCACCTATGTGTACCAACAACTTATGCTAAGCAAGACAAGCAACAAAGTGAAAGCAAGATATAATACTTCAAGCACGAAGGTTATCACAAATGTAAAGTGCATAAGTAAAGAGCTTGGGTATAGAAATAACCGAGGCACACGGAGACGAGGATGTATTCCCGAGTTCCTCCTTTTTAGGGGAGTACGTCTCGTTGGAGGGGTGTGAGTTTCAAGCTCAAACGCCACAAATGGTCTCACCCTATTCTCCGATGAACCTTGCCCAAAAGATCGGTTCACCTTCCACTATTGATTTCCCTTTCGGGCGGAAATCGAGTCCCTTACAACAATCTTGAGGCACAACCCACAAAAGGATTGGGAGCTCCCAAGTGGCCACAAAAGGCCTCAACCACCACAAAAGGCGGCTAGGGTCCAACGACCCAAGAGTAACAAGCTCACGAATTTTCACTTCCACGAATCCTCGTGGAGAGCACAAACCGATGCACAAAAGCAATGGCAAGAACACAAGAAGTGCTCAAGTCCTTCACTCTCAAATCCCACCAAAAGCAACTAATGCTTATGGGGCGAGAAGAGAGGAAGAACAAAGAAGAGAACCACACAAGAACTCCAAGATCTAGATCCACTAGGTTCCTCTCACTTAGAGGAGAGATGGATTGGTGGAATTGTAGATCTAGATCTCCTCTCTCAAATCACTCAAAGATATGCAAGAATAATGGGAGGAATTGGGAGAGGGACAAGCTTTCTAAGGTCAACAATGGAGGTGAGAGAGGGGGAAATTTCGTGCTTGGAAGAGCTGGGCTCTTTGGGGAAGAAGGGGTCTTTTTATAGGTCCCCAGAAAAATAGAGCCGTTGCAGGAAATTTCGACAGGAACTTCCGGTGTAAGTGACAGGAACTTCCGGTGAAAGTTCCGGTCAAACTTCCGGTCGAGTGCAGTACCAATTTCGGTACTGGACTTGGCCGGAACTTCAGTGGGCCGGAATTTCCGGCCTAAAAAACCGGAACTTCCGCCCGTCTGAAAACTGCGAAAACTCCAACATGAAAACGGCAAGAACTTTTTCATCCGGACTCTGATTTCGATGATCTTGGGTCATTGTAATAGCAACGAAGAGCTTTACAAGATCATCCAGAGAAACATCATGGTCCATCATATGAGGAGGAGACCAAATAAGGAAAGTTAAGACCTCTCTATAAAAGACAAACCGGTAAAACCTCCAACATCAAAAGCGACACAAGATATGCATATAAAATCCGTTTTTGTTGAACTAAAGCTTGGTATGGAGATGAACACAAGCTCTAAATCCTCACATGGATAAAAGCCAAAATAAGAACCAAGAAAGATGATATGCCAAGTATGCAAATGTTTGAGCTCTCCACAAAGATGCGATCAAGTTACTCACTTGAAAGCTCCTCTTGATAGTACGCCGTCTATACTATAACCGGTCTCTCACTAACAACATGAGACCGGTAAAATAGAAACCCTATCAAGATCATAACTTTGCCTTGCGCATTCCACGTGAGCTAGGTGATGACGATCTTGATCTCTTCAAGTGGACCACCTTTTTGATTGCGCTTTACTTGGTGAAGACTCACATATCGCTCTCCCATACACCACTATGGGAGAGCCTCTCTTAGACACATCTTCACTTGGCCATTATCTCCAAATGGGTGACAAGCTTCAAGCATAGGATTTCTTCGAGATGCTTCTCTTGAATTTGCACTTCATCTTCTCTTAATCTATATGGTGACTTGGAGATAATCATGAATGTTCACTCAATCTTCTTTTCCATGTCATGCTTGCAATAAGCTCAATTCTATATGACCATTCTTTATATAAACCCTTAGATAGAACCTTGATCATCATATAATCTTCTAGAGTCCAACACATGAACTCCAATCTTTTCCCATGGACAAGATCTATAAAGATATCTCAATGCAAACATTAGTCCATAGAGATTGTCATTAATTACCAAACCACACATGAGGGCACATGCACTTTCACCAACCCTGTGAGGTTTGGGGATGAGAGGGGATTTGGTGAAATTCTTACTTTCACCCCTTACCACACAATACACTAGCATGGTGTAGAGTTTTTAATCTAGGCACAAATGTATTGGTTGGTGGCGGATATTCAGTATGGGAACTGGTCGGCCCTGACCTGGCCCTTCGCCCTGGCCTCGTCGCCTCAAGGCCAATTTGAAAGGCCACGGGTCGACCCATTTAAAAAAAGTCGGCGGCCTTGCTAGCCCAATGGGTATCGTGGGTCGACCCAAAATTTAGTTCCGATGTAATTACACGGTATTTTTTACACCAGCAGGCTAGCAGTTAGTCCTTTTTAGAGTACAAGTAATGGATAGCTAGCTGACTAATTAAGTTAGTTCGACAGTAGTAGATGCATGGATCGGGCATGGCCAAAGTTAATTAACGATGTAACTAAAGTGTTAGGAGTACATGTCATCATACACACATGCATCGAGTAGCGCTATAAGGGCATCTCCACTCGGAGTGCCCAAACGGCCGCCCAAAGCACTTTTTGGTCCGTTTGGGGCTTTTTGACTCCCACTCGCACCGTCCAATAGCAAAAATCGTCCGGGGACGTCCACTTTTTGGTCTGGCATGCCCACCACAAGCCCTTGGAATAGGTAGCCTTGGGCGGTGCCGGACACAACTCTTCGTCCGTGAGAACCTCTCACCAGGCTCCACGTGCCTTCTGTTTCTTCTCTCTCCTTTATCCCTCTGTTTCCATCCACATGCACCGACTGCCGACACCTTCTCTCTCCCCATTCTCCGCGTTGTGGCCGAGCTCCACCACCAGCCACAACACCGACGGAGGCACGAGCAGTGCGTGCGCCGCGCGCCGCTCCGGCTTTGACCGCTCCACGGCCGTCACCGCGAGAAAGCCACAAGACCACTGCTGCTCAAACTCCATTGCCCTGCTAGCTGCTACGCACAAGCTTGCTAAACCTCTTTGCTATGTACAGTAGGGTCTTGTGTTCGTGCAAGCAAGAATCGATCGATGATCATCCTGCTATTCCACGCCGTGCCGGACTAGTACTCCCTGCAGCTCCTCGCCGCGCCACCGTCTCTTGCACGCACGCGCCAGCCGTCCACCCCAGGTCGCCGTGGCACTGGTAAAGGTCGTACACGACCGCGCGGGCGGCCTGGCCGTTCGCGGCGCCGGCGGTGGCCGAGGACGCGGTGGAGGCGATGAACGCTCGTACTTGGACGGCGAGCAATCGGCGTCGGTGCCCTGGTCTTTCCCGCGACGGCAAGCCGCACAGCCGCGACGCTGGCGTCCACAACCTCGAGCTGCCGACACGCGGGAGCGGAGGTCGTCGAGGTGACCACGATGGTGAGCATGGCGCCGAGAACTCTGGGCGCGCCGTCGACCTCCGTCTCGCCGCGCTCCGTCCAGCCGTGGATGCGCAGTAGACCTCCGCCTCGCCTACCCACGCTCCGTAGCCTCGACGAGGTCGCGCCCGGCGAGGCCTCACAGTCAACTCTGTGCTCCAGCTCCCACCGCCCCGCCTACAAGGTGTTTGTGGAATTGTTTTTTTGCTAAAAACAAAATATCCGGACAAAATTTGAGACCTCCGAGTGGAAACATGCACACCCTATAAAAAAATTATGTCCGAAAAGCGCCCAAATGACTCGTCCGGAAGGCCTTTGGACGGGCATTTGGACGCCACGAGTGGAGATGCTCTAAGGGGCATAGCCAGCCGGATCACATCGCCTGTGCAAAGTGCAAAAGCTTCTGCCTGACAGCTTTTTGCCCATGGAACAATTCGTTAATTTCTCATTAGCTCCCGTAATTTCAATGGATGGCTCTTGGCATAGCCTGGCAGGCCGGTCTGAAGTCTGAACCTCCGCCACTGACTGTAGACTGCTCGAGTTGTTGATGAACCAGTGAAAGATTTGGAAGCTTCACTTCAGACCGACAATAATAGGATAGGTCACCAGATTTCTTTAGAAAAAGTAAACGAAAAAACAAAAATTGATCAATCAACTAACGAAAAACGTACTGTTGATTCTAACTTTGGGTCGGCCTCGCTGACCCAATGGGCCACTCAGTGTCGGCCCTACTGACCCAATTCTTTTTCAAGGTCGGCCCATCTGTCCCATTGGCCTCGACTTTTTGGGCCGGGTCAACGACCCAGCGGGTCGACCCGACCCATTCCCATCCTGAGCGGATATATAGCGATTATCCCTTCCAAAACCGGAGTAGTAAGCAAACTATTGAGGATTTTTCGGGATACGGGCTAAGCGGGCCTGACCCAAGCAATGAGCACGCCTGGATGTAGCACCCGGCCTCGTGGATTAGACTGGCCCAATTAGATGCCGTGGCCTCAACAAGGCCGGCCATGGCCACGACTGTAGAAATCTCTTTCCATTCCAATTCCATCCTACCGAACCGAGGCAACGCTGCGGGCCGCCGATGTGAGCAGCAGCACGTCGGCATCGCGGCTCAGGGGAGAGGGAGCCACCCGACCTGATCCACAGGCGCGCCGCGGCCAAAGCCGCCCGGACGTGTGGCTCTCCCGGCGCCCCCCGATTTCCTCGTCCCCACCGTTGCTCTCCTCGTCGACGACAACGCCAGCCGCGCCACTTCCCCTCCGCTCGCTCTCCACAGTCTTAAACCCTCACTCCTCTCCGGGACTCCACCACCTCCGGAACTCCACCCACACACCATCTCTGTCAGTCACACATGGCGCCTCCCGCCGCCTGCTCCATGGCATCCGTCTCCCGAGCCCTCCGCCCGCGCCCTCGTCTCGCCGCTCCTCCTCGTCTCGGTACGCTATCGCCTATCGCCCCTTTGACTCTGCTCCTTCCTCTGCTCTGCATTTGTTTGACCTCGTTTTGGGTGCAGGGTGCGGATTCAGAGTCGCGTGCTCTGTGCCGGCGTACGGGAGTGCGACGGAGAAAGCGGAGTGGGGATTGGCCATTGCTCCCGCACCAGCCACCGCCGCAGGCCCCGTTGTGAGGTAAGGCTAATTGGGTCTGGGAAATTGCTCCGGTCGAGGCCTCGAGGGCATGGGTTGTTGCCCAATTGTAGGGTTTTATTTGGTCAATGGTATTGCCTTTGTCTGGTGTCGAGATAGAATTATGAACGCTTCACAACCGGTAGGCACTGTTGGATATAGTTTGGGTCCTATGTGTGTGTTCTTGTGATCACACTCCTACCACTCGTGTAACATGTTTGCTTAGGAGATTTTCGTTTGTGAGGTTCATGAACCGAACAAACAGTGCCCAATGAGTACCTGTAGTGAAATGTATGCTGGTATAGGTGCAATGGAATCCATTACCTGTTTGTTTCGCCAACTGATTCCACTGCATTTCGGGTTTGAAGTACATGATATGGTGATACAGCACCGGTGGACATATTTTTGGTATTAATCAATATAATGGTCAAAGCTCTTGCTCTGGCGTTACCCCGAAACGGTAAACAGATTAGGGGAGCGACTTGTATTTACATTAGCCATGTAATCTGTTGAACTTCATTCTACCTTTTAATCATAGTGTGCTTTATCGTCTAAACTGCATTTCTTGAATGCTTATATAAAATAAGCTGAACTAGTTGTTCTACCTGTTAAATTTTGTTACAATATCTCAACTAAAGTCTAAAACATCAGAGTTTGTGGGAATTTTATCACGCCCACATGCCCGCACTTTTCAACCACGTTTACGCATCACGAAAAAAATTCCAAGAAACTCATAGATGTGCACCAAGTATATAGGTTCTTGCAGGTGCATAGATAGTTACTGGTTCACATTTTCTAAAATGATGGACGTATATAAATTTTGATTAGATGCACACGTATGTATTCTCCTTGACCCAAGGCGGGTTTGCGTCCCCCCAACCTACTTTGGAAGCTAAGGGAGAGTTCTTCACCCATAGTTGCATGTTTTTTGGTTTAGCTACTTGCCCAGATAATTCAAAGATATAATTACTTTTCCTAAAATGAAAAAACAATCTGTTGCTTTCTCAGGAGCCGTCAATTTTTGTGCAAGGCGGAAGCTAACATATCTAGCAATCTGCCAGAAAGCATACCAGCTGGAGTAAGCCAGTATGAGAAAATAGTTGAGCTACTCACCACTCTTTTCCCTGTCTGGGTAAGTTGCTATGATAGCATCTTTCGGTTTACTTTTTTTCAACCGTGTAGTCTCTTTTTTAATGTAACACACATCTTTGTGAATCTTGTAACGCGGAGATTACCTTTGGCAGGTCATATTAGGTACCATTATTGGCATCTACAAGCCCTCAATGGTAAACTTTCTCTCATCTGCCAATTTCGTTACTATCTGTACTCTCAGCTAATGGCGTACCAAACTGAATGTATGGTTTCCTACTTTCCATGGGTCTACAGGTCACCTGGTTGGAAACTGATCTTTTTACTGTGGGCCTAGGATTTCTAATGCTGTCAATGGGGCTAACATTGACATTTGAAGATTTCAGGAGATGTTTGAGGAATCCATGGACGGTATGTTTCTGCACCTTAACCACATGTATTATGTACAAATACTCATACATTTCTGTACTTAATACCTCCTGAGTTGATGCAGAATCTCTTTGTTGGTTAACTGATGTAATAGCTACTTTGCAGGTTGGTGTGGGATTTCTTGCGCAGTATTTGATCAAACCTATGCTAGGATATGCTATCGCATTGGTAATGCTAACCATAGACATGCATAATACTGCTGATTCAGTTGTGCATAATTTACTGATCGTGTATTATTGAATTTCTGATGAATAGATGTAATGTTGGTTTTGTAACTTCAAGTCTTCAACCACAATTGCTTTACTGCCAAACCAAGTATTTAATTCAAACTAATTGTGTGATTGTGTCTACACTAACCAGATATAAAGTTTGACGAGTGCATAATGTTCTTTTGAAGTAAATATTCAATCTTCATGGCATGCTAAAATGTCCACTCTATAGATAAATAACAAGAGATAGTTTTTATTATTATTGTTAGTTGTGAAATAGTAATGTAAGAAGAAGTAACAAACAACATATGAATTGATTAAAAACTGTGACAGTGACACCTTTGTTTGTGTTATGCTGGTTATTTTCTGTGATTAACAGGCTTATGTGAGGACTTTCCATCTAAGGTTTACGGAAAATCAAAGAAAAAAAATGATAATTGGCTCAGATTAATCTACTGATATGATAGTCTATGCCCTGAGTTTCTGTTTGGCACTTGATAGGACTGCATGGAAATCAGCACTCCGTGTGTCAGAACCTTAATTTACTTTTCTTGTCCTTTTTTTCTCGTCACTCTTCGGGTGCTACAGATTTTGTTGGGTTTCATCTATGAAGCACCGATACGGCGAGACGGACACGGCGATACCGATACGGCGATACGGGATACGGCAACTTCAGAAAACAGCAATACGGCGATACGGCGAGCATAGATATATAAATAATAAAATGTCATGTAATAAAGACCAGAAAGCTTGGATGCGTGAGATGAGATCAAAATACTGCCCAAGCCCCAGCCTCTTCACCATCAACACTAGCAGTGTTGCATTAACTTCCACCAACTGAAGGCTGGAAGCCTGCCATGCCACTGCCCGCAGATGACATGTCTGTTTCACTGACTCACTCCCTAGCAACACAGCAGCAACATCTCACCAGGCCATCAGGCGACAGAGATGGGCAACAACAGCAAGCAAGCAGAGCAGCACATCAACGACATCAGTCGATCCATTGCCCTGCAAAGCTGGGCTGTGGAGTTAGGGTTAGTAATGGGCTTCGACCCGTACATCTGGCCTCCGCCCGCCCGTGTCGCCGCCGTCCCAGCTGCGTATCGGCTTTTTTTCTTTCTTTTTTTAAATCGGGAAAACTGGAACACGCGAGGGACACGAGTATCGGGGTGTATCGGCCGGATACGGGTATCGGGCAAGTACGGTACGCCGATACGTTGTGATCTGGAGTATCGGTGCTTCGTAGGGTTTCATCTCTAACCTACCCCAACTTGCTTGGTACAAAAGGCTACATTGTTGTCTGTCAATGTGACCTACTTTCCTCATTTTATGGTGTACCTCATTATCTTCTTAGTTTTTGATTAATGTATGTCTGAGTTGAGAGATATATGATCTTTATTGGTAAAATGTTTCTCTTTGTTCATGGCTAAAACAAGGTTAAAACTAGAATTGCTTGTAGCAAATGGAAGTTTGCACTAAAGTAAAATTGTGCATAGGCCTTTCTCGTCGTAGTGTCGACTATTTATCTGCACTAATTTGTTGTCCTATTTTACAGTCATTGAAGTTATCCGCTCCTCTTGCAACTGGTCTTATTTTGGTCTCATGTTGTCCTGGTGGTCAAGCATCAAATGTTGCAACTTACATATCCAAAGGAAATGTTGCACTTTCAGTTCTTATGACCACGTAAGCTTTGGACATTCTTGAAGAAAAGACATTTCTTTGGTGCTTATTTTAATGTTATTTTCCATATACGGATATACCTGCATCTCTCTTGAGTTCCTTTGTCCATTACGGAAGTGAAGCCTTTAAGATAACTTTGTCCATTAAGTATGATAGTTGTTTTAAAAATTTGCTCCATTATTTTGCACGGTTTAATTATTATATTCGTAAGCTTGAACTACTAATAATTTGCATAAAAAGGTTGAACTCCACATTTGTGTTGGATATTCCATCACAAGTTCTATCTGTCAACTTTATCTGGTGGGAGCAACTAAGCAGCTTTTGCAGTCAATATCTGAAAAATTGCTGCCTACAACGACAACACACTCAAAACAGGCCCTCTGCTTTGAAGAGTGTAATAGATTTACTATTGAGGATGCCATGATGTAATTTTAAGTACAGAATACTTTTGGAATGGATATAATGTGTCATGTCAGGCATGGCTCTTCTAGTTGTGAAACATTTTTATGCAGGTAGTAGTACCTTTTCTAGTAAGTTATCATAGCTGCAGTGCCTATTGCATAAGTATTGTCTGATGAAACTGGGCAGCAAACCTGTTGCACATAACTTATGTGCCATAATTCTACTTGATTTAATTCAGTAACCTCTTAGATGCTCTGTTGCGTGTTTTAGTCTACTTCCCACCCAATACTATTCTAACAACTTGATTTTCTTAATCTTCCAGTTGTTCGACTATTGGTGCTATAGCAATGACACCACTCCTTACTAAACTCCTTGCTGGCCAACTAGTCCCTGTTGATGCTGCAGTAAACACACTATTATCCATATCTTGAATCAACTGCTTGCTAGTTTAATTGATCAAGTCTGTCTTGGTTAAAGTTTTTTTTCTCTTGTGCAGGGATTGGCCATCAGTACTTTTCAGGTTGTTTTAATGCCGACTATTATTGGAGGTGCTTAAAAATCTTAATAAGAGCCATTGTACAGTTTTGTGGCATCTTAGGAATGTCTTCTTTGACATATGTTGTGACATTATTTCTGTTATTTTGCAGTCTTGGCGCATGAGTATTTTCCCAAGTTTACTGAGCGGATTATCTTCATAACACCCCTCATAGGGGTCATCCTGACCACTTTGCTTTGTGCTAGCCCTGTAAGTGTAAACAACTGATTGAGTAATGCTTTAAGCCTTTTGTTAAATCCAGACACCGTCCTAATTAAAAAAACGAGTGGAATTGTTGCTTGAGTTAATTGAAATACATTTTGTTGAACTTCAACCTAAATAATGTATGCTCTCCACAAAGTTTGCAAATTTTATCTCATGGAATGGCGACATCAATGACATTTAATGGGCATATACTATTTCGAAGATTTATTTTCGAGTATAATGTTTTCCTTTTTTTTTGAGGGAATAATGTTTTGCTTCTTTGTGATGCTTTGGATATATTGCTAGTTTCTTGCAAAATTTGTAATCCATCTTTTACATCTTACAAGATTGGGCAAGTCGCAGAAGTGTTGAAAACTCAAGGTGCTCAACTTATTCTCCCTGTTGCCCTGCTGCATGCTGTTGCATTTGCTCTTGGGTATTGGCTCTCGAAATTGTCTTCTTTCGGGGAATCAACTTCAAGGACCATCTCAATTGAATGTGGAATGCAGGTACACATATATTGAAATGCCTATATTTAAATTTTCTTGTCTTAACCATGGTGTCTGTATGGCCTTTAATAAGTTTATCATTCTTATCTGTTGTTTCGGACATTAGGAAGTAAATTTAGTCGCACATATGCATGTAAAGCACTCAGTTTATCATGTAGGTCTTGCTGAAATATTTACATCTAATTGTGCAATTATGTTATGTCTATCTAATTGTGGTGGACACGGGAAGGTCCAAGGGTTGAGGATAAATCTGTGTAGGTTTACATCATTGACTCCCTGCTAAATGGAACAAGATAATTGATAAATAGTTCCTCTTATTGTCGAATAGTAATTTTGAGTTTGCAGATCATTGAAACCTGCATTAGCTAGATATTTTAACCATTTTACTATTACGCATGAAGTTTACAGCCATACTTCATGTTGTAATGCCCTTTGTGCTTAAAAGTGATATTTTGCATGTTTCCAGAGTTCCGCACTTGGATTTTTACTTGCCCAAAAGCACTTCACGAACCCACTTGTTGCTGTTCCTTCTGCTGTCAGTGTCGTGTGCATGGCGGTAGGTTCTCTTGTCCTCATCTCATAATTCTGTAGTCACCTACATCTATCGAGTGATGGTTCGTGTAAATATCTGAGTGTTCTTTTTGCACGACAGCTCGGAGGCAGTGCTCTTGCAGTTTTCTGGAGAAACAGAGGGCTTCCAGCAGACGACAAAGACGATTTCAAGGAATGAAACATAATAACTCTAAGCTCAAGCTTCTAGTCGTTACCTTGTATTAGTTGAGTGCAGTTATATCAGAGCAGTTTTCATGTCCCCATATTTTAGGTATGGTCGTATGGATAACAGGATAAGGACGGTTGTTCTAGATAATACCATATGATTGGTAGGACGCTTTTAATGATTTAGGTATGGCTTTGCACTTGAAGTTTGGTGTGTATTGTATTTGTCATCTTCAAAATAAGCTGCCTCCCGGCAAAGCAGTAATTCTTTTATAGGCTGTGGTCAAGTAGCCCATCTACATTATGTGGGCAGTTGGTATAGTTGATTCTCCGGTTGGCTTTTGTTGAATGAAAGCATTTTTAGATATTTACTTTTGAAGCAACCTTTGCAGTATTATTGTTAGAGGAATTTTACAAATATAGTATTTAGTTATCCAAAAGCTTACATCCATATCTGGGCTAGCTGGAAACACAAGGCCTCACAGTGAACCAAAATGTTAGACAGCAACATGAGGAAAGCAAAGCGGCAATGGGCACGAACTCTGCTCTCTGGTGCAGTGGCCTAGTCCAATTATCTGTTCCTTTCTGTCAAAGCCTACTCATATCCTCATTTTATTTTTGAAAGAAATGAGGTATGGCAGACCCTACGGCATTTTTTTTCATAAATTACAGCTGGCGAGCTTATGATGCCTGTTGTGCACTTGCACTTTGAGTAGCAATATTGTTGCCAATACAGTGTAACATATACTCGAATTAGAATCCGTGAGGATTTGGCCCCGATGGCTTACATTGATTTCTAAACCAAGTGAGCAAGGCTCACTTCTTGCATAGTCCAATTCTCATGACACTAGGAATGCCAACATTCCGCTTGAAAATTTGAACAAGAAATCTAACAATTAACTATAGAAGCAGGATATTGGCGGGATCCGCTTGACACCTTACAAGAAACGTTGCACCTTTTTCCATGCCTTCTTCGTTGGGTCTGCATTCATCTTTATGACCGGTGATCCAGTTCTTTGACAGATATGATTTACTTCTGAAAGATAGCGATATGATTTACTTATCCGAATGTGCATAGCTTGTTTTGAATTGTTGACGAAGCATCGGCCTTGTTTCTTGTTTATCTGCCGTCCAGGAGCACGCATATGCATTGAATAGAACTGCTACGGTGCAGCGTCATAGTAATGCGTGGGCACACGAGGTGATCGGCGACTGTACAATTAACGTAGTACCTGAGGTCACTGCAGGAAACTAGATAAAAAATACATCGCTGACAGGATCACATACGCTGGAGGCACGCTAGTTACTCCGAGGCATAGCGACGTACGTGGATTGAGTCCCATCTCTCACACTGTGTTTGGATGTAGGAAAGTTTGTCTGGAATTGGAAATCTGAAAACTTTAGGACGATTCCGCTGTTTGGACTGGTCACGGAATTTGGGGCTGGAAAGTTGGAGCAATTCCTCCCGGAAACCCCGTGCCTGTTCGCTCCCGCAAATCTTTCCGACCCCGCGACCTCGGAAACGCCTGGAAAGTCTCCTCGCTCGCGACCTCATCCTCTTCCCGCGACCTCATCCTCTTCTCTCCTCGCTCGCGGCTCACGGCCCGTCGCCCCCCGTCGCCCTTCCCAGCACCTCTCCTCGCTTCGCTCCCTCTCCTCGCGTCGCTCCCTCTCCTCCCTTTCCGACCCCTCTCGCCGCGCCGCCACTGCTCTTCATGCCTCGCTGCATCGTGCCGCCCTTGCCCGCACGGGAAAGAGCAACTTCCTCCTCGGAGGCCTTGAGCTTGCTGGGCTGCGCCTCAGTCTCGTCTCCGGCGCCGCCACTTCTCTTCATGCCTCGCTGCATCGCGTCGCCCTTGTCCGCACGGGAAAGAGGGCGGAGCTCCACGCGAGGTCCTGGGGCTGGCGGGGACGAGCAAGGCCGCGGGACAGCGCCGCTCTGCGACGGGCGCGGGCGGGGGAGCTCACCGCGGCGCAGGAACGACGGAAGGGGCGCGGGCGGGGCAGCTCGCCGCGGCGCAGGAATTGCGGAAGGGAGGCGCGGAGGTGCCGCTGCCTGCGTCCACCCGGTCGTGGACCAGTTGCCGGATACTTCCCCGACCACCTCCCCGCGCGGCGTTGCCCTCGAATTTGCTCCTGGATTTTGCCCGCAGGAATTGGGGATCGATTGGTTGGTGGGGATTTTTCTCTTCTCGCGACCTCATCCACCGTTGCTCCCTCCTAATTTTTTTCTATCTCTGAAAATTGCAGTCCAAACAGCGGAATTGGAAACGGAGAGCAATTCCTTTCCATCTGGGAAATGGAATTGCTAGTCCAATTCCATTTCCCAGAAACTTTCACACATCCAAACATAGTGTCAGAATCTGAGCTGGATGAGAGCATCTCCACCGGCACCCTCCAAATGCCCCTCAAAGGCCCATTGGGGGTCCGGACATTAAAAAACGCTCCCCAACGGCACCCCCAAGTGCCCGAGTCAAATCGTCTCCGGCACCCCCGAAAGCGCCCCCAAGTTTGGAGGCCTCTCGGGGGTGCCGGACATGGGGCGGACATGCCCTCCGACAGGTATGGCTCACCTGTCATTCACACAACGCGTCGCGCCCGTGTTAATTAGGGCTGTGCAGGAGGCCGTTTCGCCCGATTAATGGTGAGGCGACTAGACGGCGGCACGTCTGTCAGCACGCGTCGCAATAACGCCGCGACCGTTCCCTTGGTGGGCGCAGACCGAAGCGACGCGTCGAGGCCCGCCGTCCACGTGTTCAGGTCGCAACGGCTCTCCCCGGCGACGCCCTGCACACGCGTCGTCAGCGTCAATGCGTGCCAGGCGAACCGCTGCTCGCCGTTAATGCAGGCCACCCAACCCCGCTCCTCCGGATTTCTTTAAAACGCGGCGCGGCGCGCCTCTCTTCATCACCACCAAAGAGCGCCCTCTCTCTCCCTCTCCCAAGTCTCGCCGCCAGCATGGTGGGTAGCCGCGAGACGCCGGAGGAACGCGAGCGTCGCCTTCACCACGACTGCCTCTCGACGGACCGTGCATGTCAACGCTGCGAGCGACGCGCCGAGCAACGCCGAGGACCTGGAGCTACGCGCCGCAACGAGGAGGAGAAGATGGCCCGGGCGAACCACTGCGATGTGTGGCTCGAGCAGATGGCCAACGCGCTTTCGAACATGCTGTCGGAGGAGAACGCACGGCTCTACATCAGCCACAACATCCCGTTGGAGCCCGGCGTCACCCTACCGGAGGGGTGGGTGACGAACATCGTCAACGTGCCGGTGGCGCTGCGACTCAGCGGGCAGGAGCGCCTGGACTACATCAGCCGGGTGCGATCGATGATGTCGTGGGAGGAGCGGGTCGACCCCAAGTACGCCGTCTCGGCACCGTACAAGGACGCCGCGGTGGACACGGAGTACGAGGCGCGCCGCGGTAGCTTCTTCCTCCCCGCCGGCATGTGGGAGCCACCACCGGAGTGGTTTGCTTCGGACGACGAGCATGCCTGCTCTGACGACGACGACCCACAGATACCCGATCTCCCGTTACCACCTGCGCCGGCAAGTGCAGGTGAATCTTCCACGACAGCGTCACGGTCACCGGAGAAGGGGGCGCGGGATGAAGCCGGAGAGGCTTCCCTCTGCCGTGGTGGACAACGAGGGTAGGTCAAACCCCACCACACGCGACGGCTGCGAAACCAGAAGCCTCAGCCGAGGCAAGTTTCCAAAGGCCGTAGCCGGCGACAATAGCAAATGAAACCTCCTCACCGGCGCGGCAGATCATTGAGGCATGCAAGTTTCTTGATGCTGCCGGCCGACTCTGGGATGAGCATCTTCCTCACCGGCGCGTGTAGTGGTTGGCAAGGTGCCGGAATAGGCCTTCTCTCACGCCGACGGTTTAAATTTAGTTTGTTAAATTTCGTTTAGGTTTCGAAATTTAAGTTTGTTAAATTTTGTTTAAGTGTTAGGCGAGCCGCGGCTCAAATTTCATTCGAATATTTTGTAATATGCAATGAAAATGAATTAAATTTAGAACTCGTTACATTTCTTTGAACTCGTCTTTTTTTCTTGGTGGTTTGGGAGGGGGGAGGGGGGCGCCGCTGTAGTCTGCACCCCCAATGTGCCTTTCATGTGTCCGGCAGTATGGCTGTGGGATCTTCCTTCCACTCCGATTTTGATGGGAGGATGGATGGATCATCATGGTGGCATCATAAGTTTGGTAGCGTGGTTGACATGCCCTCATCAGCTTGCTTACGTCCGGGGCCCGTACTGCATGCAGATGCAGCTGGCCAGCGACGACGTCCAGTCGACACGTACTTGGTCCGCACGCCACCATGACATGATCGGTGAACCAGCTCAGCAGAATGGCAACAAGATCGATCTACACGATTCTTTTTTGGATTCGAGACCCTGAATATCGGAGGAGCTAGATGTGGTGGGTAGATAATTCGAATGAAGTTTCTAATCCTCCGTCGATCTCGATGATCAAGTCCGTTGTCTCAAGCGCTGGTGCTACACCTACCACCCCCAGCCAGGCCCTGTCCTTGGGGTTCTCAACATTATGGTCGCCATTGCTGCGGCAGCATGCAGGGGGACCCGAGATCTGAATTTCTTGCATGCAGCAGCGACCCCAGCTAGTATAGTATGTAGTGCCGACGGATTAGCCATCAATGTATATATGCTGTCACCGTGATCATCAAAACGAGATTCTAGCGCCCGCCCGCGCCTGCCCGGTTTGCAGTCCTGGACCTTGTTCCTTCCTCCGTTTTGCCAGGTTGCAGAGGGCTTGGCAGACGCATGCAATTCAATGGAGCGCAACGCCTCCCTCCCATCAAAGCCTTCCCGTCACGCATTCCTCGGCGGGAAAAGCTCGGACAGAATATCCCATGGCGACATGGCGTGGACGATCCACCATTCATTCCACCTGCCGTCGTCATGTCCCGGGCTCCCGGCCGGCCTCGATTGCCCTGGGTGCGTGCAACCGCCTGTCATGTGACCTCACCGCGCACGCCTCGCATATACTCCTACTGCTCCTGCGCGGGTGGACCTGTCCCGCCGGCCGGTCGACCTCAGGTGACCGTGGCTGACGCCATGCCTTTCTCCACTGCAACTAGCTATTTCTCCAACTGCATGTCCGTCCCGTCCCAAGGAAGGCCGAATGATTGAGATGATCATCAGAACTTACTTCTTTATTACACCTACAAAAAACAAAGTTCTTCTTCTTTCCCCTCTACCAGCTGTGCTGTGAGAGATATGTAACAGGTAAATCTAAACCTTTTGCAAAGTTCAGTCCCAAATAAACTTTTCTCAAATTTTTAGCTCGTTCAAAGGGTACTTCCATCGGTACAGTTAGGCGTGGTACCGTCAATGTTAATTTCCCATAGCGCTTGGCTAACCGTGGTACCGCCAATGCCAATGTTAATTTGGCGGCACCATGACTAAAGGTACCGCCAAAGCGTTTGGTGGTAAAAAAGTTTATATCAGGCTAAAGTTACACAAACGATTATATTTGTCAAAAATATTTCTTGAACATGTTGGGTTGAGTCGGGTGCTCTGTTGCACACAAGAAAATAGTTTATTTCAGGCTAAAGTTGCGCAAAAGATTATATTTGTCAAAAATGCCCTCTTAAAAAAAAGACATGTTGGTCGAGCCGGGTGCAATGATTGCACACAAAAAACAATTCTAGCTCAGCCACGCCAAGATACAGACCAACGAGTAGGCTATGGAGTTTACCACAAGACACACTTGCGAAACTCGATAACCCGTGTCGATGCAGTGCAGTCTTTATACCTCGTCTCGGACAGCTCTGACTGCTCTTGGTCACCGCCACTGTCACACCGTCTTAACGCCATCGCCTTAGCACTGAACCCGGTACCTCAGCTAGAGTGACACACATACAAGGTGGAGCTCTGGGGTGACAAGGTGCTAGGCCTTGCCATCAAGAAACAGGGTTGCTTCCAGTCACCAGACTTTCCATCCCGCAGCTCCTACCACTTCCTATATACTCCCTCCGTTCCAAATTACTTGACTTGGGTTTGTTCAAATACGGATATATCTATACTTGTTTAGTGTCTAGATACATCCGTATTTGAACAAACCCAAGTCAAGTAATTCGGAACGGAGGGAGTATAAGCAAGTAGGCGAGTTCTGTCTTGGGCCTGCTGGCTCACAGCTGTTACGGTCCAGTTAGAAACCCTAATCCTAGATAGTTGTCCAACAGATTGTCCCGTGATGACTCCAGTGCATGCGCGGGCTGCGGCAGGGGGACCCGCTCTCCCCCTACCTCTTCCTCATCGTCGCCGACGTGCTCCAGCGGCTGATTCAGACGGACGACGTCCTCCAGCACCCGCTCGTGGACGGCGCGCCGTGCCCCGTTCTCCAGTACGCGGATGACACCCTCATCATCCTCCGCGCTGACGGTGCGGCGGCGCGGCGGCTCCGCGTGATCCTCCAGGACTTCGAAAAGGCCACGGGCCTCCGCATCAACTTCCACAAAAGCACGCTGGTGCCCATGCATGTCGACGCCGCCATCCTCGCCGAGATCCAAGACGCCCTGCAGTGCCGAGTGGAGGGGTTCCCGCAAACCTACCTCGGCCTCCCCCTGTCTGCAGAAAAGCTCCGCCTCTCCGCGTTCGCCCAGCTGATCGCCAAGGTCGACAAGTACCTGTCCGGCTGGCGCACCCTGCTGCTCTCCCCGGGAGGCCGGCTGGTCCTGCTCAATGCTGTGCTCGACGCGCTTCCTGCGTACGCCATGGGTGCCCTGATGCTCCCGCCTGGCGTGATCGCTGCTCTGGACAAGCTTCGGCGCGCGTTCTTATGGGCCGCCGTCGATCGTGTCACTGGCGCCCAGTGCCTCGTCGCGTGGGACTTCGTGTGCCGCGCCAAGACCGAAGGAGGGCTCGGCGTGCGATCCCTGACGGCACAGAACATGTGCCTGCAGGTCAAGCTGCTCCATCGCCTCCACACTGCTACCGGCGAATCGTGGCCATGCTGGGTCTGGTCGACTCTTGCGGGTGCACCCCTCGACTCGGCTTGCGGCTCTGCGTCCTTGAGCGGGGCGCACTGGAACGCGCTTGTGCTGCTGCTGCCACTGTACCGTGCGCTCTCCACCGTGCAGACTGGCGACGGGCGGCACACCTCTTTCTGGCACGACTCCTGGCTGCCGCTTGGGGCCATCTCCATCGCCATGCCCGAGCTGCTCTCTCACTGCACCTCCCCCAGCTCCACTGTCCAGCAAGTCCCGGCGGGAGGCCTGGACTCGTTCCTCATCCCCCGACTCTCTGTGACGGCGGCGCACTAGCGCGCCAAGCTGCTCGACGCCATCTCGCGTGTTCGCCTCATGCCGGAGGCTGACCAGCGCACCCTCCCGCTCTGCGGCGCCCCTGACGGCAAGCTCAAGACGTCGGCCCTGTACAAGTTACGTACCACCGGCGGTGAGCTCTCCCGCCACCACGACTTCGTCTGGCGCAACCACGCTCCGTCTAGAGTCAAGTTCTTCGCCTGGCTTCTGGTCCAAGATCCTTGACGAAGAGGAGAGCGGCTGCCCCCTCTGCGACGCCACCGTCGAGACTGCCGACCATGTCATCTTCGGGTGCCCCTTCGCCCGCCAGTTCTGGGCCTCGCTTGGCGCCACTGGGCCGCCCGCCACTTGTGTTGGCGACGCCGCGACATGTCCTCTCCCCGCCTCCGCACCCCTGCGCTCGGCCGACACCCTCCGGCTCCTGTGCCTCTGGCACATCTAGAAACATAGGAACGGGGTGGTCTTCAACGGCCTCACCCCCTCGCTTGTGCTCCTTTGTAAAAACTGCCGTGATGATGCCATTCTGTGGAGAGCACGCCTCCCGATGGATCAACGCGTCGATGTGGACCTCTGGTTAACCTACCTCCTCCCTGTGCGACCTTGATTGCTGCTCATTTGTGCGTGTGTGTGTGCCATGGTGTATGGATGTGCTCGCGTTGATGTTGGCGCGGCACCCCCCCCCCCCCCCTTGTAACCTGCTGGGATTTCACCCTTTCTTTGATAAAATGAAAATTCAGGTGGGGGCCTTGTGCTCTCCCCGGTGACTGTTCGAAAAAAATGACTCCAGTCTCAATCATTCGCACATGCTTCAGTCGGAACTCCTTCGGATGGCTCCAATATGTTTAAGTGTGTGAGTTCGCGGGTTTATTATCAGTCGAAAACAACAAGATTAACTCCTCTGACTTCCGTTCATGGCTCCGAGTCGCCAAACTCTTTTGGCACAACTGGTCTCAAGCCGATAGTCGGCAGTGGCTTCTAACAATTCTTGTCGACTCCCGGGAGAAGTAAAGTCATGCATGAATTTCCTATCCAATGTGCATATGGTCATTCCCTTTGCTTCATGATGTTCCTTGTCAGAGCTATAGGCGAGAGCTTCTCACCCCTTTAATAAATTGACTCTCTACTCGAGTTGTGTCCTCAGTTCACCTGATTGACTCTTAATCCTATTTGACCAACTCTTAGTCAAGTCTGATGGCCATACTTTACGAAACAAGTCACCGAGTGGGCAAAGAGAACATCTCTCCGATTCGGATGGGCAAATCCCGTTTTGGTCAATTACGTTACACGGCTTGCTTCTCGAGTTGGACCAAACTCTTTTATAACTATCATGTTACACGTAGCATTTGATAAAATATAAGTCAGTCGATACACAACTCGAATCATACGAGGACCTCAGGTTTGAGCAATGTGCCATACAAATTGATGAGACACCCAAATGGTGACTTGCTCATTGGGGCTCACTATGGGTCATTCCGTCTCGTCAAACTCTTTAGGCCTAGTCTCTTAGCATCACCATGGCCATGAAAAGTGGAACCGAGTCATCAGTGGACTTAACATATTATTCAGAGTTCAGCGCGTTCACATAACTCTCACGACTAAGGACATTTAGAAAAAGTATCTGTTTACGAATATGGTTCCACAACTTAATGCTGACAGGTGGGGTTGTGTCGTCTCATTTTGAACCGTTTTGAACCGTCGTCGAGCCCGATCTGACCCCCCCCATAGACCACGACTAGATGCTCCACCTCGCCACGAGGCAACGATGGTGACAAACCGCTGCCAGCCACGACCGCTCGGGGAGTTCACTACAGAGCTCAGCAAAACAAATTGACTCGAATTGGAGCGGCGGCGATGGACTCTCCCCGCATGGCGGCGGCGGTGGGGATGGGCGGAATGGATCTCGGGCGGTGGAGGTTGTTAGGTAAACCGAATATGTATAGGATATTCGGTTATACCCTGCCATACTTAGCGCTTGATCCCTTGCACATAATCAGGCCATTATGGTTAGGATTTGTAATCAGCTGTTTCCATGTAATCTGCTATATATATGAGATAACAGGAAACCCACAATTGTGGTCAATCATTCCCTCTCTCTAATTCTATCAGAGGCGGCAGCAAGGATGGGAGGCTCTTGAGCTGAAACTTCCTTCCCGACAGGATATGAAATGGGCACATTTTTCACTTAAAATCTTAAAATAGCAGTTATTTTAAAGGTTTAACTGTTTTAATGGATCTGCTATAGATGCTCTTACAAAGTTGTACGCAGTCACTCCATCACCACAAGATCCGAATTCTGTTTGTGCATGCAGCGCTGGTTACCTCACATGGTATATCACAGAATCTAAATTCCACTTCGCGTTGCTCATGCTTTACAGTTTACTGTGGCATATATTGCACGACCGTGCTACGGTCCAAGGTTCATAGAGTGATACTCCATCTCTCACACTACTGCGTGGCCGGTGGCCCAGCCTAAAGCCTAGACAATCCGTCGAGCCTCGAAAGCTACGTACGCGCGCATGCTGCTCTTCGTCTTCCCCTGATCAGCTAGCTAGCTTTATGGCGGGAGCCCATTGGAGGTGGTACCGTTTGATTGGAATTTTCTTCCCAATTGTGGTAATTGGCGTGCGACGACGCCATTCCTCCTCCTCCTCCCCATGACCATGACACCTACTAGCTCCGTAGTCTGGGCCGGAGTTACTGATGCTCCTCCACGCGACACAGCTAGCTAGCCCCAACCTAGTCCGTGTACTCATCGGGCACCGCGTGACTTCGCCTTCCCTCTGCCTGCTTTATTACGACTGCCTCGATAGAGAAAGTTTAGGTTCCAACATGTGTACTCGCACTCGATTTTAATGTTTAAACAACCCCTTGTTGACTCTCTTCGAGCGATTTCAGACAGCCGCACGTGTGGTTGTGGGTCCCACCCACGTTATCTCCCCGCGAGGAAGAAGACTGACGAGCGACGCGAGGAAGAAGACTGCCGTGCCCCGCCGCCAATTGCCTGCCGGCCGTGCCGTCGATCTCCCCACGGCGGTGGATCCCCTCGTGCCGTCAATCCCCCCGCTGCCGGCGCCGGCCAGACTGCCGGCGGCCGCCACCCACGGCCGGCTCCGCTACCGCGGCGCCTCGCCGTTCCGCCCTCCTCCAACCGCCCCCCACCGCCGCCCAAGGCCATCCCTCTAAGCCCGGCCTGCACCCCCCACCGTTAAGTTGCTTCCGAGCCTTCGCCGGCGCCGCCGTGGCCGGCCGCGTCGGCCCCGTCTCCGGCTCGGTCCCGGCTCGCCGGACGCCTTCTCCTTCGCGCCTCCCTGGCGGTCGGCGCGGCGTCGCCGACGCCGGCTCGTGGGTGAGAGAGAATTTCAGAGCGCTAGGTGGAAGAGAATTTGGGGACGGGAGGAGAAAAGCAGGAGGAAGAAGAAAGGGGATGGGGAAGAGATAACGTGGGTGGTCCCACCCACGTGTTTCCTGCGCGGAGCGAGCGACCGCTCGCGCGCTCGTCAACGAGGCGTTCTGCTTTGGACCAGCGGGAGTCAAATTCAGATTCAGCGGTGTTAAATGGACCAAGTGTACATAACGTTGTACTGTGCCGTATCTGTATTTTTTTCATGGAAAAAAATAGTGCGCTATAGAGCCGCTAATAGCACGCATAGCATTTTTAGAATTGTCTCGTTAAATCAATCAGTGTACAATGTCTCGCTAATACCGTACTTTAAGGCCGGCGCTATTTTGCTGTAGCGCGCTATTTTTTCCTTGATTTTTTTCCTCCATCTCAAAATAGTTTTTTTTTTCTGGTAATAAGTATCTCATTTATAAAATATAGATCAAGTTACAAGTCATGTAAATACCGACATTAAAAAGATAGGAGAAATTTGTGCGACAAACCAACACATATCACTCTCCTTCGACACCACCGTAGCAGCCACCAAAGAGAAGAGAGATAGATCACCTCTTCACCGAGCTCGACGCAGTTCCATCGCAGAGCAGCTTTTCAGACCTCCAAAGTAGTTTGCCATAGGACAAACCATTGCCGTTGAAAGAATCAGACCGGGGCAGCACGACCCCGGACACGCCATCAAACTTCAGAACTGACACCCCCGCACGACGACGTCGAAGTAGGGAACCAGAACCGTCAGCCTCCAACCACGAACCCAGCACAAGATGCACCATCTTTCGGCTGTCACCAGTACAGACAACCGTCTGCGCGTACTCCTGGACAAATCTTCTCTGCTCCACCATGGCGCCGGAGACAACGCCGCATCAACGGGGACGAGCAGGAGGAAAACCCATCTGATGGAATCGCCGCCGCCGCCTCGCCGACACCATCCATGAACTCTAAAGCCACCGATCTGAAGCATTTGTCCATCCACGGAGTGTCCCCGGCGGCGGGTGGATGGCTGCAGCACTCCCCGCCGGTTCACACCCTCTCTATTATCTTTGTCCCTCTTTGCCACCACACCGCCTCTGCCCTTCTCGTCAGTTCTTCCACCCCACCCACCACCGCCACAAGCCGGAGGAGGCCGGCCCTTGATCCAGTGCTTTTTCCACGTCTTGCCAGTGCCGGAGTGGCTCGGATCGTGCAGCCTTCCCCCCTTCAAACCGGGTCGTCCCTATCCTCGCCACTAGCACCTGATTCTCCCCAGCGTCGGAGGAGGTCGAGTATGATGGTTGTGCTCCCGGAACCAACCAATACTAATGCTTGAGGAGGTGGAGTTCCATGCCCTGTTACCCGCGCCGCCCGCAACGTGTTCGGCCATTTGCCTAGCCTATTTTTAAGGTACAGTTGGATCAAGGCGGATAGCTCGAATTAGTTGTCGATTCATCATCGTCTGATGATGACAGTGATGTTTTGGGTGCTGCTCTTCTCATCCATGAACACAATGAGAAGAAGTGACCAAGTTTCAGGGGCTCGGTAAAGCTAGGGACGTGCGACTGTGTTGGATTGTAGTAGAGAAGGCGGCCATGTCCAACTCTACAAAGACTATTTACATCGTACAAATCCACTATACCCTCACATTTTTTTTCCGATGACACTTCTAGATGGCGAGAACTGTATTCTATATTCGGAAGGGAGTGATGGATTAGCATGATTACTTCCAATGCAAGAGAGATGATGTTGGTAAGCTTGGCTTCTTCTCTTATCAGAAATGCACTTCCGTTGTTCAGATGCTTTTGGTGACCTTGTTGATGAGTACATGAGCATGAGCCAGTACACATGTATTGATGCAATGTACAAGTTATACAAAGCTTTGGTTCAGGTGTTTGACCCTGATTACTATAGAACCAAATGTTGCGGATACAACCTGATTGGTATCGATCAATGTTTCGAGAGAGTTTTCTGTGATGCTTGGAAGCATAAATTAAATTGTATGCATTGGGAGGGAAAGAACTGTCCATTTTCTTGGTAGGGGCAATACAAGAGACATGTATTGTCATACTTGAAGTTGTGGCATCACAAGATCTCTGCATTTGACACTCTTTTTTTTTTTGGCATGGTAGGTTCTCACAATGGCATCACCGTTTCAACGCTCTCTGGTGTTCTCTAGGCTTGCGGAAGGCAATTCTACAGATGTTAACTATGAGATAAATAGCCACCATTACATCAAGAGATACTATGATCTAGATGATGGTTATGTCCTCCGCGGTTTACATTTGTGAAGACAATCTCCAATCCCCAAGGAGATAAGAGGTCTATATGTTTTCTAAAGAATAAGAGAGTGCTACGAAAGATGTGGAGCGGGGTTCTGGTGTGGTCCAATCTCATGTATTGTCATACTTGAAGTTGTGGCATCACAAGATCTCTGCATTTGACACTCTTTTTTTTTTTGGCATGGTAGGTTCTCACAATGGCATCACCGTTTCAACGCTCTCCGGTGTTCTCTAGGCTTGCGGAAGGCAATTCTACAGATGTTAACTATGAGATAAATAGCCACCATTACATCAAGAGATACTATGATCTAGATGATGGTTATGTCCTCCGCGGTTTACATTTGTGAAGACAATCTCCAATCCCCAAGGAGATAAGAGGTCTATATGTTTTCTAAAGAATAAGAGAGTGCTACGAAAGATGTGGAGCGGGGTTCTGGTGTGGTCCAATCTCGTTGGGCTATTGTTCTAGAACATGGAGCGTTGAGACGACGTGGGAGGTGATGACTGTTTGTGTGATCATGTATAATATTATTGTAGAGGATGAGCGTGATGACAATATCTATAACCAAGGGTGGGACTATGAGGGTGAGGTTATTGAACCCGACGGTGGACCGACAACGTTCCAAGAGTTCCTTCAAGTTCATCATGAATTCCGTGATCGGGCAACTCACATAAATTCAAAATGATTTGGCCGAACAAGTGTGGACTAGCGTAGCAAATCGGTTGTTCTATCTTTTCATTTTATTTGGTAGTGTGAGCGACGTTTAAATTTATTTTGTAGCCAAATTTCATTCTTTTGATCGTGTGAAATATTTATTTGTTTCAATCTAGATGTATAGAATGGCCAAAATGACGAAAATATGAAAAAAAACAGACATAGCGAACCAAATAGGTCGCCGCGTTGGGTGCCATGCCCAAGATAATACGGACATGTGGCACAACAATTAATGAAGAAAGAAAAGGTATGGAGTAGTCTATCATGATATGATACGTACCGTAGCATAATGCATTATAAGGTAAAATTAGTCTACAACCTAATAACTGCAATGGAAAATAGTGGGCTAACTTGGAGGATAGCTACGCATAGGCATCTGGCCGTCGGATCATCTATAGAGAGCACAAAGTAAGGAGGCGGGAGCACACGGGCTGACTGGAACGGCGTCATACCGAGAGCACAGGAATATACGGAGTAGGCGAGTAGCTGTTATACTCCGTACTTGCCTGGCCACCTCCTACGGTCCTACCCCAATTCATTTCCCACAGCACCAACAATGCCCACCTCGCACCGAGCGAGACCGGCTGCCGTCATTCCGTCGACCGCGGGCGGAACTGCCGGAGCTGGAACTTCTCGGGCGCGTCCCCTCCGCCGCGCACGGCGTCGGCCATGGCGGCAACGAAGGATCCCGCCGCGGAGCCTTACCTCTCCAGCCCGTGCGGCAGCGACGGCACCTCCCTAGTGGCGGAGCTTGACCAACATATTAGGAGGGGCCAAAACAGATAAGATAAGAGCTGAGGGGGCCAGATTTAAGTATTTTGTGTTTTATATGGTCAAAAGTGGTAAATATATAGTACTAATATGCAAATTTTAATTAAGTTGGGGGGGCCATGGCCCATGTTGGCCCCCATGAAGCTCCGCCTGTGCACCTCCCCTTGCTTTTTGTGCCGGCCCGACGGATGCGTTGCAGGGGCAGCCGGAGGAGCCATGCGGCGAGCTACCGCAGCGGCGCCGGTCGTGGGCGTCGGCGCCCGAGCCGGTCAGCGGCGTGGGACACGGGGCATGAGGGCCTCCGGTTGCTCCTGAAATTCGTTTTTTCAGTTCTCTTTACAATATTCTTAAGATTCAGATCTGTTCATGTTTCTTCAGTGTATGAGTTCCATGTTCTTTTCCTTGGGTGTCTTTTCTTCCGAATAGGCAATTTCTGCCCGTGATTTTCTCTCCCAGCAATGGCGTTGTCTCCGTTTTTCTCCGGTGATGTTTTTCTCTTCTTTCTCACGCATTGGAGGGAGGCCTTTCCATTGAGCAAAACAGCAGAACCATACAGCGGGGATAATGATTTAATGAAGTAATTAATTAATTAGGCCATACATATTATCACACCTAGTGTAAACTAGCGTCGCTCACGACCTGCTCCGGGCTGGCCTCTTCCAGCCGTGCGGCCACCATCGTCCATCGGGCACAGCTACCTTTCTTCGGATTTTTTTTCTTTGAACTGCACGGCTCTTAAGCACAAACAACAGCCCTCCCGCGAATTTCAAGCACGGTGAACGCTTGCCATTGCCGTACTTTACGAAAGACAAATGACTCCGGGCTACAGCCTCCAGCGCCCACCCATGCCCAAATTATTCTATACGGTTATTGGTAGATTAACGAGACGACGGCACGACGCAAGCAACGTCTTGGAGATATACGTTTGCGGACGGATGCAAAACTTCCGTAAAACGGCCGCGGATGGAAGGAAAAGCGGCAGCGCAGTCTAGCTCAACGTCACCGACGGAGCACATAAATCGACCCCGCCGATAGCTGTGTTTTTCTATAGTTACTATCATATTTGAATTTGAACGTTACGAGGGGAACAAAGCATGCGCGAATGTAATACGGCATGGGTGCGGTGTCAGAGCGCCCACATGGGATCCATGCAGCTATACAGCGATGGTGCGGACGGAATGCAGAAATCAAATGTTCGAAACTGACGGGGTAACCATGCCCGTCTAAAACAAACGCAACATCTTCGGCGTCGATTCCTATAGCAGCCATGTGCTAGTGATATCGAACGGCAATGTCCCTATGCGTTGCTATCACCCTAGTTAGAAAATCCACGTCCTAACTGCAATATAGCATTATACCACACATATATTATTACCCAATATGGAGATAGTAACATAGACTAGTATTATATGATGATAATTTTTAGTTTGCATATTAGATTTGTCTTAAGTCAAACGTGTTAAATTTTGATCATATGTACAAGAAAACTGATAACAATTGTAATACCAAACTGATACAACATGAAACGATATTTCATAATGGATCGAATGATATTGATTTGGTATTACTCTTATATAAACCTGGTCAAACTTTACAAAGTTTGATTTAAGACAAACCTAATATGCGGAATAAAAAGGACCGGCAGGAGGGACCGAGCGGACAAACAAATACGGGGTAAAAATATAATCAATTCTTTTTAAAAAGAGATAGGTGTCTTATAATAGTTGTAAATTGTATTTTGGATACTGCCCTTAAAAACGGAGGAAGTACTGCAAGCTGCAAATACTACACATACGCGTATAAATATATATATATATATATATATTTGAATGGAGTATTCAATTCTTGATTTTATGGCCTGCAAGCTGCAGTGGTGCTATCATGCATTAGTAGCTAGTGGCAGCGAATCCTCGTCCTAGCCAGAATAGCAAGATTGTGACCAGCAGCGTGCTTCACAATAAATATTTCCAGCAAGACTGACTTGTGACAACTAAATATTTGTACTCCCTCCGTTTAGGTGTATTAGGCCTCTAACATTTGGCTCCGCGACCAAGGCGAGCAACAAGTGGATGCGAAAAACTAGGAAGTTTCACTTTCCTTGCACATGCATTGGCCTATTACTTCACACAAGCAGCCTAATAATTGCATTTGTTTGCATGTACCCATTAACAACCAATTAGGAGTGAGTATTTTGTGCATGCAGTATTAAAATGAGCAATTAATAGCTAATAGGCCTTATAGTTTCTGAACAAACATTTTTTCATAAGAGGTCTAATACACCTAAACGGAGGGAGTAGCGAGCCTGACTTGTGACAACTGTAGCGTGTAAACGACTGGCCGCCTGCACGACTCACGGGCCCATCATTTTGAACTCGATCACTTCGAGTTGACTCGTACCACCCGTCCATCAACTTATTCGCAGTTACATCCTGGATTGCTCTTTCGTCATTGGACCCCTAACTAATTCACGCCAGCGGCATTGATGGGTAGCTCAGTGCTGCTTCATCCTGCACCTAGAACCACATGAAGCAAATGAGGTGTATTGAAACCGCTGGAACACCCTGAGCTACTTTCAGTGTGCGCGGCTGGCATTGCTCTGCACGTCTGCAGTGCACATCGCATTTAGCCCTCTCGCTCTCCAAGCTACTGCATATACATTGAAAATAGATATTTCTAGAGAATTTGCAATCCGACTATACCACTTTCCTGGCAATTGAAACAATAATCAGGGTTGACTCCATCATGATAGTACTACTCCATATAAGACTGCTTTTTACATTTATTGTGAGGGATCAAATCAATCTTAATACTGTATTGTGTTGTAGTCTATATAATCCATTTATAATCTATATCATCATATTACGCTCTTTTTAGATAAGACTAGTCACAGTGAGAGTAACATAAATGCCACGTAAGTAAAAAATCTGATGTGACGGGTAATTAGTCTGATGTGACGGATAATTAATGAGGAGAGAGATGGTTGTGGCAACATAATATGTTACCCTAATATCACACATTTCAATCCAAAATGTGTGTACAACCTAATAAATAAACTTGTGCATGACACTACACACATGTTACTTTCCACTATGGAGGTAGTAACTTAGAGTAGTAACATATGCATGTTACTAGTCTAAATTACTCCCCATTGTGAGCAGCCTAAAAGGCACCAAGTGTCCTGCTTTAAATTACAAAAACCTAAACAGCCAGAGTTTACTAGTGCTGAAAGACAATTTACATGGATCGAATACAACAAGAAAGAAAAACAACATGAAGCACAAATTGAGCATCGAAACCCTCGTCCAACCCCGCGATCTGGCTGGAGAAGGGGTTAACACCATGTAGGAAGCACGCCATGGAAGGACTCACGCCATCGTCGTTCCCGAGAGGTCAATCACTGTGCCAAGCCATCTGTTCCACCTCTGAATTAGGCCCCTTGGACAAAGGCAGACATGAGGCCAAGGTAGAGGACACAGAGCACTACCGCCTCACCATGCAGCAACCTACGAACATAGCCGCCGACCGCAGCACAAACAACGTACCGCCGGACACGCATGCAAGCAGCCATACGGGAACTCCTTCCCCTCGCACCTAGGATCGAGGGTGTCGGCCCGCTGGCGAGCAGGTTTCACTAGGGAAAGGAGCAACCTAGGCCAGCCACATCGCCACCGAAGAAGAAAACCGCTACCAGCTTCCCAACACCCGCCGCTGAGCTCACACATTGTCCTTGCGAGGAAAGGAGCGAAGCAGGAGCGCTGCCGACGCCCAATCCGAAAGATTTGGTGCTTCATATTACGCTCTCAGACCAAATTTCCTGATGCGGGGCTCCAGTATTCCGGTAAATATGGCCCATGCTTTTGCCTTATTGTGTTATTATTTTTCTTTAATTGCACAAGTGCTTTTAAGAATTAGCTCTAGCAAAGTGCAGCTAGCTTGCTAACTATAAATGGATCGTCTTTTAGTATTGTTTATTTCACAGCATGAGAGGTGCATGTTATTAACCAACACACGTAATAGAGCCGCTATAAACTACTTCCTCCGCCCCATTTTACGTGGCATCCTTGTTTTGCGTATATTAAGTTTGACCATCGATTTGACCAATAAAACGTGTGCTGTAAAATTGTACCCTTGGATTCATATTCAAATAAACTTCTAATGTTATAATTTTATGACATAATCCTCATATATTGGTAGTCAAATTAATGATCAAATTTTGTGAGGGAGTAGGATGCTACGAAGCTCCCATCAAAGGTCACTACTGCCCAATGATCTCGGGATTGTTGCGCTCCGATCAGTGTGGTCTTTGTGTGATTAAAAGGGACAAGCAGTGCTATTCCAACCAAACCTATTCCAAATTTGCAACCAAAGACAAGGACCGAGTAACTCCCACCTAAGAAGGCTACAACTACAAAGAGTAGCTTGGACCACGTACGCCCCCTACAGCGGTCCACGGATATCGCAAGGAACACCTTCTTTTTTTTTTGCGAAGAAGTAACTGATTACCTCATCCAAGATTCAACAGAAAAGCCCAGAAAACAAAGGAAATTACAGATAGGTCCTTCTGAGCCCTAGCATCGTCCTCGTCGCAGAGAACGTTACGCCGGCGAAGCCCGCCGCCTCTCCTCCACTTCAAGCTTGGACTGGGAGGAGCCCCCGAGCGGCCGGGGAGTCGACGTCCCTCGGCACCTGAGCACCTCCATCCTCCGCCACGCTTGACAAAGCCAGCTTGGACGACATCACCAGAACCTCCACAGTCGTCAACGACCGGCGCCGCCATCTCACGGACACCGGCGAGGGGGAGGTGCGCTCCGCGGCTGCGTCGAGTCGGGAACACACCTGGGACAGCAGATCCGGCCCGGAGCTCCACCGGAGCACCCAGATCAGAGGGGAGGACCGCCATCTTCAAAACGCTCTCCGGCCACGCCACCTCCACCACAGCGCCGCCGGCAGCCAAACCACTACTCCCTACGCTATGTACACGGCGTGATCCGTCAATCCCCCATCCTCCCGCCGCCGGAGCGGCTGCCGGAGGGTGAGGAATCGGCCGGATCGACGCCGGCGAGGTGGAAGCAACGGTGGGTCTCAGAAATCGCCTCGCTCTCTACTGTAGATGGGGAACGAGGAGTCGGTCCAACTCGACTTACCCAAGGTCGCAAGGAACACCTTCAAGGCTACAATTTTCGTTTTATCTTTTGCGCGTGAAAAAACCATGAATTCGAGTGGCAGAGCTTCATAAACAGAGGAAAAACAGTGCCCAGCAAAAACAAAACAAAAAACAGAGGAAACAGTGGTGCTGCTGAGCTGGTATGCGCACTCTGCACTTTCAAGTTTCCGTGTGAAGCGTGTGCAATCGAGTCCCGGCGCCAAAACCCCCTATAAAACCCCCCTTCCACAGTAAAACAAGGCCCTCTCACTTCACAGTGAAACCACACAAGCTCCGAGTCCAGACCGTACCGAAGCAAGAGCAAGGACATGGACAAGGAGCAAGAGCGGCGGGTGACGTGGGTCCCTGGCGCCGTCATCGTCGGCGCGGGCCCTTCGGGGCTCGCCGCGGCCGCGTGCCTCGCTGCCCGCGGCGTGCCGGCCACGGTGCTGGAGAGGTCCGACTCGCTGGCCTTCACGTGGCGCCACCGCATGTACGACCGCCTCGCGCTCCACCTCCCCAAGCGCTTCTGCGAGCTCCCTCTCGTCCCGTTCCCGAGGAGTATCCGACGTACCCCAACAAGGACCAGTTCGTAACGTACATGGAGAGGTACGCCGCAGCCTCGGGCGTCACGCCGCGCTTCGGCGCCAGCGTCGAGGAGGCCGCGTTCGACTCGGCCGTGGGCGCCTGGGCCGTGCGCCTTGCCGGCGGCGAGGTGCTGATGACCAAGTGGCTTGTGGTCGCGACAGGCGAGAACGCCGAGCCGCACGTCCCGGAGTTTCCTGGCATGCGCCAGTTCGCTGGACGCGTCCTGCACACGTGCGAGTACAAGTCCGGGGAGGAGTTTGCCGGAGAAAAGGTCCTGGTGGTGGGGTGCGGGAACTCCGGCATGGAGGTGAGCTTGGATTTGTGCCGGCATGGCGCTAAGCCCTCCATGGTGGTGCGAAACACGGTAATAATTTGCTATATATAGCTAAGATTGTGCTGTTAGGATCCGTGATCCGTCCTTCTTGCCTTGTTTCTTTTGTTTGTCTGGTTTTGCCTGTCTTTCGTAGCTACTCCCTCCGTTCTTTAATACAGACGTTTTGGCAGTTCAAAAACGTCTTATAGTGAGGACCTGAGGTAGTAGTTCGTACCATTCCCGACCATTCCCAAGAAAGAAACAATCCTGACTTTGCTCTTTGCCTATTTCTCACTGTATCGCAGCTTACTAGTAGTTGCTATCATTCTTTACTTGTATGTTCCAATCTGCATGGTTATATTTGGTCATATATAATTAAGGGCAATTAGAACTAGTAACATGTGCAAGCTGTTGGATGTTTTGCCTATACATGTTGTTGGTCATCTCTTGTTGCTTTGCTTCCAATTTAATACAAACTATTTGGCTCGTGCCATCACAGTGCGAACAATCAAACAAAATCTAAATACATGCCGTCGTTTTATCTGTGTACACAGGTGCATGTGCTCCCGAGGGAGATGTTGGGTCTCTCCACATTCGGCATCGCCATGGCTCTGCTCAAATGGCTGCCGGTGCAGCTCGTCGACCGGTTCATCCTGGCGGCAGCTCACCTGAGCCTCGGCAACACGAGCCAGCTCGGGCTCAGACGGCCAAAGACAGGGCCCATCGAACTGAAGAACCTCACCGGCAGAACTCCTGTGCTGGACGTTGGGACACTAGAGCACATCAAATCAGGCAAAATTAAGGTTAGTGCCAGTCGACCAGGCTTCTTCCACAAATGGGTTGCAGAAATACTAGGGATTAAGATTAGTCAAAACTGTGGAAACTTGAGCGCCCTAGAGGTAGAGGGCCATTGCCTAATCTGGCATATCATCTAGTAGGCCTTCATAGCTCACATATATACGCGTTTCCTTCCTAGAAAACGTTCTCCCTACCTATTGCAGTTCTACACCACCACATGCAAAGCTTTTATGTTTCTCTGTCGAATTCCTACCATGTTCTGAATGCGCTGAGCTCGAACATGATGACCAGGTAGTCGGAGCAGTGAAGGAGGTAACGATGCGAGGGGCCAGGCTCGCTGACGGCAGGGAGGAGCAGTTCGACGCAATAATTCTGGCGACGGGTTACAGGAGCAACGTGCCGTCCTGGCTCAAGGTAAGCATAAATAAAAACAGTGACGCCATGAAAAGGACTCCCTTGTTCGTTTTTGGTCCTGCAATGCACTCCACAGTGTATAATAGGCTACAGTACTACAGTACGCTATGCCGTCACCCTGCCTGCGTTCTCGCGTCACCTCCTCCACCTTCCTCCGTTCGGCCATCCTGTCCCTCTCTCCCCTTCTCGTGCCTGGTTTTGGGGACGACGGGGCAGAGGCAGCTCCTGCCCTTGCCTGCGCTCACCCCGAAGTGTCTTCTCTCTCGCGCCAAGTGATCGAGTTTCAGTGAGTCACGTCACCTTGGGCATGGGCGCTACTAGGCCGGCCGCATCCTCACCGGTGTGGCGCTTACGGCTTATCCGGACTCGAGAGTTTGGATATACACACTTGGGTCGCCCCGATCCATACTTGTGGATTGCTGAATCTGGTCATCTAGTCTAGAGTCTACTTCAGATAATAGTATGTATGGGACAGCAAAAGGATGAAAAAACTTGGTTGAGCCCCTGTAACTGTATGCTCCTTTTTCGCTTATTCTCATGAGCCCTACTGCGTCTGTACCTTATCCATGACTGATTGTTCCCACTTTGCAGGATGGAGGTGATGTGTTCACAAGAGAAGGTACACCTAAAACCCCCTTCCCCAACGGTTGGAAAGGCCGAAACGGCCTCTACACAGTCGGATTCTCGCAGCGAGGGCTCCTAGGAGCCTCATCCGACGCCCTCTGTGTCGCCAGAGATATACATTACCAATGGAGGGGCAGAGAAAGAGAGTGATCCACTAACAATGTGCTAGAAGATAATAGCTCTGTTTGTCTAAGGAAATTGTACAGCTTTTAAGTAGGATTTTTGTGCATATAACACCATGCTTCTTGCCCCGTTGGAAGGCACATCTTTGGACTAATGTTCGGATGATGTTTGACGTGTCTTTTCTTGTTTGTTGTTAATCTTACCCTGTCAGCTCAGCCCAATGGTCAATCGCATTTGATCATTTCTACTACCTTCGTGGGTAGGGCTGTCAAAAAATGTTCGGCCTCGTCTGAGGCCTTAACAAGCTGAGCTAAAACCTTTTTTTTATGCCAAAAGTTGAGCTAAAACTTAGACTACAACTCGCGAGCTTTTTGATTCGAGCCGGAATAGTTCGAGAAAAGCTTGGCATGAAGCTACTAGCAGGCAGTCAAAACAATTAGCGGCACCCTGTCCTTAGGGCTTCTTTGGATTCCAGGATTTTAAAAACGTAGGAATAGGAAAACACATGATTGAGATGTCATGTGAAGTGGATTCCCATAGGATTCTGAATTTTGCAGCAGGTGCCTTTGGATCGTGCACAGGAATTTTGAAGGATTGATGATAGAGAGTAGCGAGAGATAGATTGAAACAACATTGGACTTCGCGTAGGAAAATTAAAATGATTTTTGAGCTCATGTTGAAAATCCTATGAAATTGGATCATAGGAATAGATTTTCATAGGAATTTGATGGTCCCAATCCTATTATCCATAGGGTTTTCATAGAAAAAATCCATAGGATTCAAACCCTCCAATTTTTTTACAAAAATCCTACAATCAAAAGAGGGTCTTAGTGGCGAGCACGCTTATCCCAATATAAACTATCAGCAGAGGCGACTGACCCCAACAGTCAAAACACACACACTAGAACCGACCCCACGTTACAAGCCAACACCACAATAAGGACAGAAATGCGTTGAGATGTGGGTCCAAAAAACAACACATCCAGTTGGAGCAACCATGGCTTCATATTCCTGTGAGTCTAGCTTTTAGATATTGCTCTCTCTGATTTATATTAATTATCGCTGAATCAGATGCATCTAGCACTAAAACATGTATAGATGAATCCGATTCAGGTACAATTAATAAGTATTGGAGGGAGTATTTTTATAACCATTTGGGTACCTTAAAAAAATATAGCATGTGGCAACCAGTGGCCATGTACGCATGCCTGAGCCACCAGTTAGCCTCGCCGTGTCTATGTTAGGCCAGCCACAACGTATGTCAAATAATATTTCCATACTTTCTTTTTGCCTTTTAGAACTGGTTCTCTACATTGGGAGACTAATTTCAGATTAAGAAAAAGAGGGAACCAGAGTAAAAGGAATAAAGGATGCTCCGATGCCAAATTCATCTCACATAATAAAATATCATATCTTTTCCTACTACCAACCTAAAGAGATGTTTGTGTTGAGAGAGAATGCCAATTTTCTATGTCATCTTTTTGACAGCAGGACCCACAACACAAAACATTAGAATCACCTAAGGTCATAGTTATCGCCATATTTGACTCCGTTGTCAAATAATACCTTATGTAAAATTTGGAACTAACAGCGATTTAGCTGCCCTTACAACCCATTAATTTTTTTTACCTTAGCACGACCCACCAAAGCCACCATCCTGCCGGTGGTAGATACTACAACGTACTCCATCCGTTCACTGATATAAAACTTTCTACCTTTTGTTGGTTCGTATGTATCTAGACGCACTTTATAGTACGTATGTTAACTCATTTTAATATCTATGCAGTCAATGTTGAAATAACTAAAAAAGTTTTACATTTTTTGAGAATACACTAAAAAGGTTTTACATTAGTGAACAATTCTTAGTACCACATCACTAAGGCCCCGCTTGGTTGGTTAGCCCAAAACCGGTGGTTTTCGAAGCCCACAAATTTTCCGACAAAGCTCAGAAATACCACTTGGTTTGGCGTTTTGTTTTCTTCTACTTCTCAGTTTTGGCCGTTTATTACGCTGGAAAAACTCACGGAGAGAAATGGCCCGTTTCTTTTCCGATGTATCGTTGCGTATAGTGTGCACGGTGCACCAGACCCAGGAATACGGTCGTTGAAATTAACCGGCGGAAACGAATCCAAAGAAGCCCTAAGGACAGGAAGCCGAGTAGCCAAGCGTATCGCATGCACCGGCAATTTTCCGATCGTATCGCATGCACAGGCAATTAATAAAAAAAACGAGCCTTGCCTGCTCGACTGCTCGTAGCACGTTCCAAATTTTAGTCTCGTGGGGTTAATCGAGCTCGAGACGAGCTGGACGAAATAGTTTTGTTTTTTCAGCTGACCCAACGGTGCAGTGCGCGAGTCACGCGCGCGACTGAGCTTAGACATGTGAACCGACCTTTCTTGGGCTCGCTCGGAGCCTTTGTCAGGTCGCTAGTGGGATGGTCCCTGTCGGGCTGCATTTCCTAGACTGCAGCGAGCTGGGGCCGAACCTAGGTCGGCTCGGTCCAGCTCGTTGGGCTCGTTTTTTTTCTCTTGAATTGTGAGAGAAACATTTTCGGGCATTTAAGATTCTTATGGGGTCCCTGAATAAGTTTTTTTTTGAAAATTGAGATTTTACGTGATTACTTTATAACAAAATAATTCTAACAAAAACATTTTGGCAAAAAGAAACTAGACGGGGAGCAAGAAGTGTTGTTTTTGCGACAACAGATGAATCAATGCATCATTTCTTCGTAACTGGTTATTTTGCAAAAATCATTTGCCACATTGTGCATATGATTTTTAACTTATCACCTCCAACTAATATGACAACAAATTTCTTTAATTAGTTGAACGTAACTGGACCGTGTGGTGTGTTCGTAATGATTTTGTGTTTAACAAACCAAAAGCTCCTTCTTTTACGCAGGTCATACCTTTGACTACTAATTTGATCCGTTCATGGTTTTATCTTCAGCCCTAGCCAGCTAAAGTTGGTGCCATGGGATTTGTTCAGTCAGGCCGCTTCATTGCTTGCTAACAGAATCATCTGTTAACACATATATTTTCACGATGTGCTTCTTTAGATGCTTGATTCATGTTTAGACCCTTGGTGATCATTAAATTGTGTAACTCGTTTTGAATACTTCACAATAACAAAATAGATGAAAGTCGTATCGCATCATTTTGATGAAGTGGGCTGGGTTCTCCCCTTTCCGAAAAAATATACTAAGCTAAACATTCTTGGTAAGTTAATTTACTAACCATATATTTTACTCTATATAAAATTCATTTACTATTTGTTTACCCATTATTGTAAGAGAAAAACCTATTGTAGAACTATGAATTCGCCAAGTTACACATACTATTTTTCTTCTTCTTTTTGTGAGCATGGTGCTGACTTGTTAACTTTTTTAATGTGTAAATCATTATGTATATCTAGAAAAATTATTTACACGGTGATATTTTTATGTGAGTCAAAATTACACTGTTACGCAGTAGAAAAGGTGAAGTGAATGATTTTGGTAGTCTTTGAGGGTTGTCTTAACTTCTAACTGAGATGTAACTTAGAGGCGTAGTATTCACCTATTGTCTCTCTGAACTTTGACCTACCTTTTTCTTGACATTAACTAGAACACACCTATGAACTGACCTACATGTGTATATTGACATTATCTAGTTGGCATCAGGGCCAGTCAGGGTGGGCGTTCGGGTTTACCCAAAAGTTTGGGCCGGGTAATTCGGGTAATAAGAAATTCGGGTTTCAAAAAATAACACCCGAAATGTGTCCAATTTTTTTGATACCCGACAATTCGGGTACCCGAAAATTCGAGTTCGGGATTGTAACATCCCAAAAATATTATAAGTATTATTAATTCAAAAATGAGAGCCAACAAAAACTTTTGCTAAATTATGTGTTGAGCTCATGATTGTTGCTTGTGTTAGCTAATTCTTGTTGTTTGTAATGTGTTGCTCTAATTAAAAACTTGGAGGAAAGAAAAGAAATAAAACACAAGCTAAGATAATAAAAAAAATCATGTGACAAGTGTCACACCAAAATTCTCCAAGTAAGAAGTTAATTATTTTCCAAACAAAATTCAGTGGAGTGATATTTAATCACTCTCAATTTTATTCCTACACTTTCCCTCTCCAAATATATTTTCAAAAATCTAAATTTTAAAATTCCAAAAACCTCTCTTTATCTTTTTAAATCACAAAATGTGTGGTGCAAAACTTGCCAAATAAATTGCACCACAGCACCACAAATCCTTATACATATATAAGAAGCAAGTTCTGAAAACAAATTGCAAAAATTCAAAAAATCAATTTGGGTCAGGCACCTGTCGAACACCTTGTGCCAGTGTCAAGTTCATCCCCAAATCGAAGATCAAATCGATCGATTTCGATGTTTATTTGTCGAATTGATGCTCCCATCTGCTCTCCCTCGCCTCACTGATCATCCACGAGCACCAGAGAGCACAAGGGGGGGGGGGGGGGCAAGTCGCCGGCGTCGTTCGTCGCCGCCCAGGGAGCAGACGCTCCTGTCGCCATGCCGCGCTGCCGCTCCTGTGGAGGAGGCAGCGTAGCCGCCCAGCTAGCCCAGCGCCGCGCCATGCCTCTCCCAGCATCACACCGCCCCCCTGGCCACGGGAATTGGTCACCACAGCCCCCACACGCGCGTGCCCGTGCACGTCCAGCACCGCCCAGAGGACGCCGCGGCCGTCCCCCACGTCGAGCTTGCACAGCTCGCCTCCACGCATCCCTTCTGCTCCCCAACTCCCCAGCACCGTAGACACACCGTAGCCGTCCCTACGGCGAGCTATCTCGCCTCTGGAACCCCTCCCTGCACCGCGTCCATGGCGAGCCCGTGCTCGGCTATTTAAAAGCCACCCCGAGCCTCGCCAACTCCACACTCCACCACAGCCCCTCTCCCTCACTCCACTCTCCTCAGTGCACCGCCAGGAGGGCGGAATCGCAGCCGCGGAGCCGCTGCTGCTCGGGTTCTTCCCCGAGCTTCGTCGGAGCCGAGGTTGAAGACGATCATGGCCGAGGCCATGCTGCCCTCTCCCTCTCACTTCTCTGGCCCTCACTCCCATCCCCATTAGCACCGTACTCATCCGCCCCTCTTTCCCCTATGTTTCATGCACAGGAGCAATGCAGGAGCCTCGCCGGAGTTCGTGCACGGCCGCGGAGAAGGATCTGTTCGCCGCCGACGCCAGAGACTTCCCCAGCAAGTGCGAGTCTGCCCAGACGTTTCCCCGAGCCTCCGACGTCGATCTATGTCTTTTCCACCGTCCCCGAGCCACGCTAGGTGAGCTTTCCACGAACCTCGCCGTCGCCGGAGCTCCGGCGACGCCATTTCTTCTGTCGAGGATGAACTCGAGCTCCAGGAGCCGTTGGATCTAGATCCAACGGCCGCGTAACGGTTCGGTTAGATAAGAGGCTGATGGGCAGGCCCCACCCGTCAGCATTTTAATTAAATCCCAGCGCGCATTGAGTCACTGACTGGTGGAGCCCACCTGTCAGGGATTTCAACATTATCCAGAGCAGTTAGATTTTCGAATTTAGTTTTCTCTAAGAAATCAGTACTAGACCCTTTTTAGAAATTCAATAACTTGAGATCTAGACATCCAAATAAAGCAAATCCAATTGTTCTGGAAAGCTTATGAAAATGTTTAACCAACCCAATTGGATTCAATTCATTTAGATTAATAAATAAACAGTCATATTTAAAATGCCACAGAAGGTTTAAATTCTAAACTTGTTTGTTTCTGATACTCTGTTAGTCCAAATAATTCCAAACCAATTTTGTTAGCTTAGTACTGCCATGTATTAGCTTCCCTAATTTTGGTAGAATTATTTGTGCAGTATTAATTGTTTAGTATGAAGTTGAAGTTTGAACACCCTTCTGCACTAAAACATTTAAATATGTTTAATGGTTAACCCAAATGATTTAGGACCAATTTTTTAGATCACATTATTCATGTTTAGTTACCCCTAAAAGGATTTAATTTTAGGAGCAACAGAACTTAATTGGTAGCTAAAACTTGATTATTAAGTTACTGGATTCAAACATTTGTGTAGGGAGTTTGGTAACTCCAATTAATCCAAACTCAATTGTGTTGTCTTCTACACATCAGTAGCTTTCTATAGAAATTTAGTTTGTATTTTTGTGACCAACAGAACTCAAGTTATGCAATTAAACATGAATAACTAGTTTCTGCCATAATTTAGACATAATTAAATAATGTTTAATTCAATTAATTTAAAACCCAATTGTATTGTTTGATATGTGCAGTAGCTCTTTGTGATGTTTATGATTGATATGTGGTGATGCTTGCTTGAGTAGTTTAGTGATTGTTTGTATTGCTTGTTTGACGTTTAGACGAGAACGTTGCCGGAGTCTACGAGGAGGGGGAATACTTTGATCGTCAAGCACAAGAACCCGAGAACTTTGCCGAGCAAGGCAAGCTACTTCACTGAGCTTGCATTTATATACATCTATTTCGTCACAAAAGTTATTCGAAAGTACAAATGATTTTGGAAACCTTTTTACAAGTACATGAAAACTATTTTGCCACCTATGTAGAAGTATAAGATAGTTGATATAAAATTATAGGATGGGAAAATAAATATTGTTTACTCAAAACTCCTTTGAAAATACTTGTGTGGTTATGGAATACCGAGATGTCGGTGTGGAAGTAAAGAAATGGAGAATGGTGATGTTTATGAAAAATGCACATTGTGTCCTAGTACTATGACAACCAATCTTACCCTGTGCGACCACATCTACCCACATATGGGAAAGGGCGTAGTCATATAATTTGCTCATATTAGTATGGGATGCCTCAACAACGAGGATGACCTCGTTCCATGAGGGGATGGTTTGGTGACCTACCCCTGACCTGGGTCCTAACACGTTGGTGGGAGGATTGAAGGGTTCGCTCGCCGGGCAGAACTACGAGTCCTCGCACTTGGGGTTCCTGTTGGGGAATTAGCCTGAGTGTTGACGGAAGTTTCGTAGCGGCAGGGTCCTATACTAGCATGAGCAAAGGACAGGCTATGGTCGGCGGCTTACTTCGCATACACCTTGTATGGCGAGACGTGGCAGACACGATGAGTTGCCGGATGGATGTGGGAAAAGCGTGCTACCTCTGCAGAGTGTAAAACTATTCGAATAGCCGAGTCCTCGGATATGGACAGTTGGGAGGCTGTCCTAGACCATGTGCAAGTTTTTGGAAAAGCTTTTAAGTTTAAAAGAAACTGAAATGGTGATGGTGTTACACAGCTATACCAAATGAGTGGTATGAGTTGTTGAAAAAATGGACCATGGTGAGCCATGGTCAGAAAAGGAGGGTTTTGGAGAAACAAATGAGATGGTGACTTCTTTTAAAGATAGTTATAAAACTCTTCTTACCTTTTTCAATAAAGATATAGAGATGTTTTAAATAAATAAAAGTTGAAGTAAATAAAACTAGTGCATACTCATGTTGGGGTAGTTTGCGAGTACATTCAAATGTACTCATATTGGTTTCGTCCCTGGCTATTGTCCTAGCCAGACTACGAGGAGGAGCACTACGCCGAGCAGGAATATGGCGACTTCTACGCAACTAAGGATCTCCACAAGTCAGCTGCCTGTCGGGTCGTCATCGTTAGAATATGATGTCTACTACGCCGTAGCTTCCGCTGATATTTTGGTTTGGCCCATGAAGGCACCTATGTAAGACTTGGTCTAAATGACCATTTATGTAAGACTTTTATTCGGTATTGTAATGGATGTAAACTTTGGTATCCAATTCGGATTATGTGCAACGACAGACTGATCACGGGATCGTTGTGTTAAGCATAATCGGGTATTTCGGACAGCTAGTCCGGGGTCCCCACAGACTTGGTATCAGAGCCATCCTGACTTTAGGAAACCTTAGTTAGCATGGTCGTTAGACAAATGTTACAAAAGATAATTTCTAAAAAAAGGAATGAAGTATTTTCGAAAACTGCTTATCTCCAATCCTCTTACTTATGCAAAATTTATTCTCATTAAAATTACATTTTCCTTGTATCCTTAAAATTTTGCAGACTTGTCATCTCATTAAACTTAAAATTTGCTTATTGTTACCTCACTAATTTAAAATTTTGTACACTTATCATCTCACTAACTTAAAATTTTGCTTAAAAATTGTAGATGGCACTCCATTGGACCGAGTTCGTTCAGCTTGAGAAGGACAGCAAGCTGACGTTTGAGAGGGACTTGTTCGAGTTGAGCAAGCTGTTAGGTCGCCCCGCTCCAGAGTTTGAGGGAGCTCAGATTGACGTTCACGGTGTCGGAAGGCTGAGCTGGCTCATCAAGTCGTCAGTTCGCAGGAACATCAAGTCTCCCAGTTCCAGGACGCTCGTCTTCACCACCAAGGAGGCCACCTGGGTTGACGGTCTCTGTACTGCACACAGAGGATGCTAGCCCGACTTTGTGAGGAGCACAAGGCGGAGTTGGCAGATTCCCGTTTCCGGTTCTACGGGAGGCGCAACTGCGACGGACACCCTACTCCTTCCCTTGCCACCCGATGTTTGGGAGCTACATCATGGACATGGAGCTCTTACTTCAGTGCACTCAGGATGATCTGTTGCGCACTAGGATTCAGCTTCACTTTGACCGCGAGTCGCTCGTTGAGCTTCGCGAGAACGAGGAGAAGCTGATGGAGGAGAAGGTCGCTCTTCTCAGGAAGAGGGCCCAGCTGAGGAAGACTATCGTGAAGCTCCGCAAGAAGGTGGCAGAGCAGGACAGCTGATTGAGGATCTAGAGCACCATACTGACGAGATGGAGGAGGAGGGCGAGGATCTCCGCAAGGAGAACAACGCTTTCCTCAGTGACGATGATGACTTCGTGGAGGAGATGGACTTGAGGAGGAGGAGATGATGAGGAGTTAGTTGACGAGGAGGAGGAGCCACTCGAGGCAGTTCTCGAGGACGAGGAGGAGGATCCCGAGGAGCCACCCTACCAGTCAGATGCTGACGTGTTAGAGCTGGAGGTTCCACCTCAGTAGGCGAGTGACTTGATCACTACCGCAGGATTAGGTTGACCCCTATCGCTAGTCGAGTCGAAGTAGTGGTTCTTTTGGAAACCAGATGTTATGTATCTTAGATGTAAGGTGATGTTGTAAGCTTGATGTTGTTGTGAACTCCTTGATGTGATGTTTGTGAAATATAAGTATGTTTGTCTTGTTGATCTGTGTGAAATATTTTCATATAATCCTTAAATTAATCAACCACTTGGAGATCGTCTTTTCCCTTAGTCGAACTTTTCTTGCCTTGCCTCTTATACCCGGTGTGCTTCAGGATGCCGCCCCGTCGCAGCAATGCGGAAGGATCAGGATCAGCACCACCACCACCGGACCCAACCCCCGCCCAACTTCTCGCGCTTATCATGGAGGAACGTGAAAATGCCCGGCAAGAGCGCCAAGCTCATCTCACTGCCCTGCAACAACTCGCAGCCGCTTACAACAACAACAACAACAACAACAACAACAACAATGGTGGTAATGGCAATGGCGATGGAAACCAGCGATCACCTTAGGCGATTTCCAGAAGACCAACCCACCCACCTACTCCAAGGGACTTCACCCACTGGAAGCCGATGATTGGCTTCGCACCATCGACAACAATCTGGAAGTTGCTGCTGTGGGAGAAAATGAGAAAGTGTTGTATGCAACCCACTATCTCGCTGGACCTGCAAGAGCTTGGTGGGAAACTACCAAGGCTCTCCAGCAAGCTGGTCATGTTATCAACTGGGCTGAGTTCCAGGAGAAGTTCCGCAAGAAGCATTCCCAGCGGACTCATTGAGAGGAAGAAGGATGAATTCCGCAAGCTGAGGCAGGGAAGTAGAGATGTGGTCGGTTATCTGATGAGTTTACCGACTTATCTCGGTATGCTCCTGATGACACCGACAAAGAAGAGAAGAAGATGGAGCGTTTCATGAGTGGACTTCATGATGAACTGCAGTGTGCTCTGGTTATCCATGACTTCCGTGATCTGGAGTCACTTGTGGACAAAGCCATCCAGCTGGAGACCAAGCGCAAGTCTATGTATGAAGGTCGCAAGAGGAGGATGAATGCTCAGGAAGGTTCGAGCAGCCAGAAACCTCGTATCTTTCAGCAGAACCCCAGGCCTGCCTATCGTCCACCCAAGCTCCACGCCCCAATTTCCCTAACCGCCCAAACAACTTCAACCGCCCCAATGACAATAACCGTTCTGGAGGAAACTTCAATAACTTCAATCTCCGCCCCAAGGTTGTCTGCTTTGAATGCGGCGCCCCAGGTCACTACTCCAGAGAATGCCCCAATCCCAAGAAGCCTGTCCACGCCCCAATGCACCGCACCGAACAATGGTCAAGGCCGCAATGGAAATGGTAATGGCAAGAATGCCGCACCCCGCGGAATGCTGCTGTTGTCAGAGGCCGTCTGCACCACATCAATGCTGAAGAGCTGAAGAAGCGCCAGATGTTGTGCTGGGTACGTTCCTTGTCAACTCAGTACCTGCAACTGTTCTGTTTGATTCTGGTGCCACCCATTCGTTTATTACCGAAGAGTTTGTTTCTAAGGGAGGTTTAGTCGGGAGTCTTTTACCCAAACCATGTTGGTACAAACCCCAGGACTGTTAGCCAAAACCAACCAGATGTGTTCCGAAACCCCCATAGAAATTGGAGGAGAAAGGTTTGCAGCCGACCTAATTATCTTAGGAAACCAAGGCATAGACGTTATTCTTGGAATGGATTGGTTAGCCAAGTATCACGGTCGTATTGACTGTGCCCGAAGAGCTGTTTCTCTCACTTCTGATGATGGAGTTGAAGTGGAGTATGCATCTGAGACCAGCCAGACCAGACCCGGATGCCATGAGAGCATAGCTCGACCCGCCCTAGATGAGATCCGTGTTGTTCACCTGTTCAAGGATGTTTTCCCAGAAGAATTGCCTGGTATGCCGCCAGACCGGGATATTGAGTTCATAATTGAGCTTATCCCAGGGACATCCCCCATATCCCAAAAGCCTTATCGGATGAATCCGGAAGAACTGGTTGAGTTGAAGAAGCAGTTGGCTGATATGCTAAGCAAAGGTCTTGTCGCCCAAGCGCTTCACCATGGGGATCACCCATTATTTTTGTGGACAAGAGAGACGGTACCACACGCCTGTGTGTGGATTATCGCAAGCTGAATGACGTGACCATTAAAAACAAGTACCCTCTTCCCAAGATCGAGGATCTGTTCGATCAAATGAACGGAGCCCGAGTCTTTTCAAGATCGATCTTCGGACAGGTTACCATCAGTTGAAGATCCGAGAGACAGACATTCCCAAGACCGCCTTCACCACCCGTTACGGTTTGTTTGAATACACCGTGATGTCCTTTGGTCTGACCAATGCCCCAGCCTATTTCATGAATCTCATGAACAAGATTTTCATGGAGTACCTCGACAAGTTCGTGGTAGTTTTCCTTGATGACATCCTTATTTATTCCAAGACCGAAGAAGAGCATGCTGAACACCTGCGTCTAGTTTTGGAGACCCTCCGAGAGCACCAGCTGTATGCCAAGCTTAGCAAGTGTGAGTTTTGGCTCAGTGAAGTGGCATTTCTCGGACATGTTGTATCTGCGGAGGAATTTCTGTTGACCCTGAGAAGATACAAGCCATTGTTGACTGGTTATCCCCAACCAGTGTGACTGAAATCCGAAGCTTTCTCGGACTCGCCGGTTATTACCGCAAGTTCGTTGAAGGATTTTCCAGTATAGCCAAACCTATGACCCAACTGTTGAAGAAGGACAAGAAATTTGAATGGACTCAGAAGTGTGAGATAGTTTCCAAGAACTGAAGAAGAGACTAACCTCAGCCCCAATTTTGATTATGCCAGACGTCACCAGAGTTTCGACGTGTATTGCGATGCATCACGCCTCGGACTTGGTTGCGTTCTGATGCAAGAAGGCAAAGTTGTGTCGTATCTGTCCCGGCAGTTGCGACCGCATGAAGAGAATTACCCAACCCATGACTTGGAGTTAGCTGCTGTGTTTGGGTAGGTTTCTTCCTTAGTATCCTCCTAACTCCACACATCCATGCTAAACCTAAACCAAACCAGATGCCTTTTCCTTTTTCACGACAAGTATCTGAGGACAAGTTCCCTATGGTATTACAAGCCATCCAGCTGAGGAATGCCTCCCAACCTTGGTTAAATTCCTTTGTGTGAAGGAACACTCACATCCTAGCTCCATGCCACCTCTATCCTTGGATATCAAAAGTAGTTCAATGAACTTCAATTATTCTACAACTCTATCGTGAGAGAAAGTTCTACTCAAAGATTTCAAGACATCAAATCACAACAAGGAGCTGGTATATACTATACCAGAAAATTAAGGATGACGAAACAACACTCGATGGATGAAGACAAGAATTCTAGCCTGCCAACAAAAAATCCTTTTAAGGGTGGTAGCCCACCCGGATACTCCAAACCCAGTTGCCCAAACCTATTTTTATTTCTAGCCTTCCCGAATCTCGAGGACGAGATTCCTTTTAAGGGTGGTAGTCTGTAACATCCCAATATTTTGGAATGTTTAAAAATCACTAAAAATTGAAACTTTTGTTTTTTTATTAAAATAAAAACATTAAAATATTATTAGAAACCAAATAATAGAAGACATTTTTGCATCTTCAAAAAAACTTTAATTGTTTAAATATCCAAGTAATCTTTATTTTCAAATTTTGAATTTAATTTAAATTCTTTTATCCAAAGTATTTCATAAACCCCAATATATTTGACAAGGTGATTTAAAATTTTCAAAGGCAACTTCATTTCATAAAATATATTTTTCCAAGTATTTATTTTGAATATATAGCGTTTGGGCTATTTATTAAAAACCAAAAACCACATTTGCAAAGTGCTAAAGTTATTTAAATATTTTGAAGTAAAATATTTATTTCGATATTTATAAAACACATGATATAAATGGGTATTTGTATTTAAATGATTTATCCAAACTCTATATAAATAAAATGTTTTGTACCAAATTAGTTTATTGGGTTTATCATATTGAATGATATTACTCAAACTATTTTTTTGGATTTTAGTTAAGTTCAAAAAGAATTTATAAAACCCTATTTTAGAAAATGACATAAAAGTGTCAATTAACAAATTATGCAATATTTTAAATTTGTATTTTTGAAATGTTTTAAAAAAATGTGTTTGAATGTTTTAAAAGAAAGATATTATTTTTACAAATCTATAGAAATTTGTTTGAGTTGATTTGGACTTTTAAAACAAAAGTTATGAAATAAATAAGAAAAACCAGAAAATAGAAAAAGAAAAATCGATGACGTCAGCGATGACGTCATCATCGTCTTCCAGCTCGGGGACGCACGGAAATGACGCCCGAGCTATTCAATCTTGCCGTTTCTTCTCTATTTAATTCCCGACGTTTTACTCCACTGAATCACTCGCCGTTTCTTCCTACATCAAGTCCTAGACCTCCTCCTTCACGTTATCACAAAAGCCCTCTCCAAAACGCTCCCAGTTTGGAGAATGTAATCGCCGGAGCTCCGCAACGCCAAAACGGCCGATTTGATTGCGCTCTTAAATTAGCACGAATTACTCCACGGTTTCCTTCCACGTTTGCTCCTACATAATCCCCACGTCCTCCTCTCTCTTTTGCCCCAAAAATCCCAGCCCGAGAACCCCCAGGCTGCTCTCAATCGAGCTCGAAGCACCGCCACGGCCGCCGGCGAATTCCTCCATTTCCGGTGGACGTCGACCACTACAAGCCATCTATCCACTCCCTTTCTCTTTGTTTCGACCTTGCGCATCTTTCTGACCCCTCCCATGATTTTTCCTTGCAGCGAAACGTCGTCGCCATCCTCAACCGAGCTCGCCGGAGCACGCCGCGTCTCCAGCCGCTCACCGTCGCCGTTCCAGGAAGCAATCGAGCACGCCGACCTCGCCATCGTCCTCCCCGATATGCGCCGCACCTCGTCGTGGTCTTCCCCGAGCCCAAGCACCACCGTCAGGATTTTCTCATCGGCAACGACCACTGCCTTCAGAACGTCATCGTCCTCCCTTGCTGTCAACTGAAGCAACTGAAAGGGTACCAGCCAATGAAATCCTGCCATGTGTCCATTTTCGAATTTCTGTCTACTTTAGATAGAGAACTTCAACAATTCATATCAAATCAACCGTGACTCCGTTTTCAATGTTTTTGTAGTCTATGGATTCGTATGAACGTGTAGAATACAGTGGTATAATAAAAACTTATATTTTAGTCATGCACAAACTTGTTATTTATAGAATCTTGTAAAACATTATTTTCACTATTGTTTTAATTCTATACATCCAATATTTGTAAATAAAATAATTTTAGAAACCTTAGAATATGTGTAATATTATGCCTCTGTTATAAAATATTTTTGGGCACTATTTTGGTGATTTAAAAATGAGAGGCTTAATTTGAGTATCTTTGACTTAGTTTAATTTCTGACAATGTTTTCAATATGTTCTCTTTAGCAAATTTGTTCTAAGTACTAACTTTAGACCAGAGAGACCAAGGCCTAAGCCTTGGACACCATGAAACCAAGTCCATGTATGTTTTGCCTAGTTGACTCTCCCAGTTGAAAAACAACCAAGTTAGGACTTGTGAAAAAAACCATGAAGTGCAATGAAGGTGCCCCATTTGTCGACTTGGGATTTTCAACAAGATGCTACTACAAGGAGGACCAAGGAATGACTTAGCCATCTCCAAGAAGTGACTTAGCCATCTCCAAGAAGTGGAAACACTTAGAAGAAAACAAGAGGAACTTCAAGAAGACCAACCGCAACTTTTCTAAGTTTGTCTCCCTTTATTTTCTTTTCCCTTTGACTTAGTGGTGTGGCCAAGTTAGATTCAAGACCAGCCTTGGTGATACCAAAACCCTCAAGTCTGCAAAACCATCAATTCTACAAAAATTCAATGAAGTCATCACACCAAGGAGGAAGCTACAAGGAAGCCTGGAGATGATCCTTTGGAAGACCAACTACATATTTCTCTCTCTCTCTCCTTTCTGCTCTTCCTATCCTTTCTTTCACTCTGGACATAGACCAAGTCCTTAGTGTTTATGACTAAGTCCCTAAAAGTGCTATAATTGAAGATCAAAAGAAGATCAAGACTCAAGAAGATGTGACCAACACTCAAGAGGAGAAGTTCAAGGCACAAAATAAGAAGTTTCAGAAACAAGAGAAGAAGACCAAGGTGAAGCACAACAAATAGGGATCCACTAGAGTTTGATTTATTTTCAAACTTAAACCTTGACCAACCCATGCCCTAGTAGCTAACCATAAACCCTTTTTCCATAAATCTTTTGAGAGTTGAACATTGACCATTTTCTAACTAACTTGTTTAAAACTCGTTTGCTATGTTTGTTCTTTGAATGTTTTCTTCTTTTTGTTTGTATGTTTGTTAGCATGCTTGTTTATATTATTGTTGTTGTGTTTTCAATGTATAGATTGTACGGAGAGCAACGTTCCATCTTGTGAAGAGTGTGATTCTTCACCAACTTCAAAGGCAAGTGGCACACCCCCATAAATTTCCTAAGTATTTTTCTATGCATGACTTAGAGTATTTCTTTATATGCATGTGTTGGATAGTATTGCTATGCTAAAACTACTATCTCCTTTTTACTAGTTGTGTCTAGAATCCTATGATAACTTAGTAGAATTATAGATGCTATGCAAAAGTGTTTTATTGAAAAACTTAAATTCTACTAAGTTAAATGAACACCTGGGTGGATTTGGGCTTGATTGGCTGTTGAGAGTTGAGTGTTGTCCCCAGGGGTTTTACCTGAGGGATATTCACTTGTGGATGGCCACCCAGGAACAAAGGGATCTGAAGAACTCCAAGTGAAGATTGCTTCCAGTGCAGCCATTGGTCATATGGGCTCTGTCTTGATCGAATAAGTTGCGTGGACTCACCCCCGCTTGACAGGTGGTGGTAGAGGATTGTAGGTGGAGCGCGTCAAGCCGGTATGGGGTGGGAAAATGCTTCTGAAGGATCTCGTCTTAACCTTCTTCTTTTCCCCTATCACTATTGGAGTGTGGGGATAGTTTGGGTTGGTTAAGTCTAATGGTGAACGTGCACAACCTCTCGAGAGTGTCAAAACTAAGTACTTAGCCATGTCCCCGGTTACGGACAATTCTGAGCAGCTGATCAAGGACGTCAACGGAGGATCCCAACATGCCAACTTCAGAATAAAACTTGTTAGTAAACAACATTAGGGACTCCCCGGGGTTTTACCGGAGGTAGTCACCTGACACACTGGGGTTTTACCATGTGTTGTCACGGTTTCACTGGGGTTTTACCAGCGTTACCAATTTAATAGATGCAAAATGTTTTACAAAGTGATAAGATAAAACTAGCTTTATGCAAATTAGCCTTTGAACTCCACCAGCCAAATATGCATATAGGTTATTAGAGTTATTCCACTAAGTGTCCACAGAGTGTCACTTGCCAGTTCCATTTTTAATGGTTCTGACCCACCTTGTTGCAACATTTTTCCTGTTGCAGGATATTCAGACGATGAGTGAGGTTTCGTATAAGGATTTCGAGTCTACAACCAACATGTTTCGCCTGTGGCACATGAAGATGATGGAGACTCACTGCTACTTTTATTCCGCTGTGCTAAACTTTGTAAAATGCTAGCCTTGAGCTATGCAATTTGTAATGAATATTGTAAGTCTGGATCATGCGATGTAATAAAATTTGACGCATTTGCATGATATTCATCTTAGACTGTGTGTGCAAATGAATCGATCCAGGGGTTTGCACTATACACAGGGATCTTGCCATTTTTTTTAGTGCAGGTCCGTTACAGATGGTATCAGAGCACTGTGTTGCCTGTAGGTTCGAAACCCTTGGTTTGGATAGAAATAGGTTTGACCATAGGATTGAAAATCTATTTTTATTCAGTTAAATAAAAACAAAACTTTTCATTTTATCTTCCTCGTACTCTCATCTACTATCTACCTTCTGAAAATATCTTATCTTGTTCTAGATGATCTACCTCTTTGTATCAATCAAGACATATTTGGTGATGACCATGTTCTGGAAGTATGAGTATGATACTTCATATGGAATGCTACGATTCAACATGAAGCACTACATGAAAGACCATTGAAGAACCCAGATTCATAGCTCAAACACTTAGAAGATTTTGAAGAAAGTTGAAGAAGAACTTGAAGCACGCTAGAAGGAGATAGACTAGAGACCACCACTGAATTAGAACAACGATATCGTGTTAGTGTATTGGTCATACCAACTTGGTTGTATGACAATACTAGGTTGTTTGTTTATGTTTGAACCATGTTGCTTGATGTTTGTTAGATGTTGTTTGTAAGATGATTTGCCTTGATCTGCTGTGTTTGGGTAGGTTTCTTCCTTAGTATCCTCCTAACTCCACACATCCATGCTAAACCTAAACCAAACCAGATGCCTTTTCCTTTTTCACGACAAGTATCTGAGGACAAGTTCCCTATGGTATTACAAGCCATCCAGCTGAGGAATGCCTCCCAACCTTGGTTAAATTCCTTTGTGTGAAGGAACACTCACATCCTAGCTCCATGCCACCTCTATCCTTGGATATCAAAAGTAGTTCAATGAACTTCAATTATTCTACAACTCTATCGTGAGAGAAAGTTCTACTCAAAGATTTCAAGACATCAAATCACAACAAGGAGCTGGTATATACTATACCAGAAAATTAAGGATGACGAAACAACACTCGATGGATGAAGACAAGAATTCTAGCCTGCCAACAAAAAATCCTTTTAAGGGTGGTAGCCCACCCGGATACTCCAAACCCAGTTGCCCAAACCTATTTTTATTTCTAGCCTTCCCGAATCTCGAGGACGAGATTCCTTTTAAGGGTGGTAGTCTGTAACATCCCAATATTTTGGAATGTTTAAAAATCACTAAAAATTGAAACTTTTGTTTTTTTATTAAAATAAAAACATTAAAATATTATTAGAAACCAAATAATAGAAGACATTTTTGCATCTTCAAAAAAACTTTAATTGTTTAAATATCCAAGTAATCTTTATTTTCAAATTTTGAATTTAATTTAAATTCTTTTATCCAAAGTATTTCATAAACCCCAATATATTTGACAAGGTGATTTAAAATTTTCAAAGGCAACTTCATTTCATAAAATATATTTTTCCAAGTATTTATTTTGAATATATAGCGTTTGGGCTATTTATTAAAAACCAAAAACCACATTTGCAAAGTGCTAAAGTTATTTAAATATTTTGAAGTAAAATATTTATTTCGATATTTATAAAACACATGATATAAATGGGTATTTGTATTTAAATGATTTATCCAAACTCTATATAAATAAAATGTTTTGTACCAAATTAGTTTATTGGGTTTATCATATTGAATGATATTACTCAAACTATTTTTTTGGATTTTAGTTAAGTTCAAAAAGAATTTATAAAACCCTATTTTAGAAAATGACATAAAAGTGTCAATTAACAAATTATGCAATATTTTAAATTTGTATTTTTGAAATGTTTTAAAAAAATGTGTTTGAATGTTTTAAAAGAAAGATATTATTTTTACAAATCTATAGAAATTTGTTTGAGTTGATTTGGACTTTTAAAACAAAAGTTATGAAATAAATAAGAAAAACCAGAAAATAGAAAAAGAAAAATCGATGACGTCAGCGATGACGTCATCATCGTCTTCCAGCTCGGGGACGCACGGAAATGACGCCCGAGCTATTCAATCTTGCCGTTTCTTCTCTATTTAATTCCCGACGTTTTACTCCACTGAATCACTCGCCGTTTCTTCCTACATCAAGTCCTAGACCTCCTCCTTCACGTTATCACAAAAGCCCTCTCCAAAACGCTCCCAGTTTGGAGAATGTAATCGCCGGAGCTCCGCAACGCCAAAACGGCCGATTTGATTGCGCTCTTAAATTAGCACGAATTACTCCACGGTTTCCTTCCACGTTTGCTCCTACATAATCCCCACGTCCTCCTCTCTCTTTTTCCCCAAAAATCCCAGCCCGAGAACCCCCAGGCTGCTCTCAATCGAGCTCGAAGCACCGCCACGGCCGCCGGCGAATTCCTCCATTTCCGGTGGACGTCGACCACTACAAGCCATCTATCCACTCCCTTTCTCTTTGTTTCGACCTTGCGCATCTTTCTGACCCCTCCCATGATTTTTCCTTGCAGCGAAACGTCGTCGCCATCCTCAACCGAGCTCGCCGGAGCACGCCGCGTCTCCAGCCGCTCACCGTCGCCGTTCCAGGAAGCAATCGAGCACGCCGACCTCGCCATCGTCCTCCCCGATATGCGCCGCACCTCGTCGTGGTCTTCCCCGAGCCCAAGCACCACCGTCAGGATTTTCTCATCGGCAACGACCACTGCCTTCAGAACGTCATCGTCCTCCCTTGCTGTCAACTGAAGCAACTGAAAGGGTACCAGCCAATGAAATCCTGCCATGTGTCCATTTTCGAATTTCTGTCTACTTTAGATAGAGAACTTCAACAATTCATATCAAATCAACCGTGACTCCGTTTTCAATGTTTTTGTAGTCTATGGATTCGTATGAACGTGTAGAATACAGTGGTATAATAAAAACTTATATTTTAGTCATGCACAAACTTGTTATTTATAGAATCTTGTAAAACATTATTTTCACTATTGTTTTAATTCTATACATCCAATATTTGTAAATAAAATAATTTTAGAAACCTTAGAATATGTGTAATATTATGCCTCTGTTATAAAATATTTTTGGGCACTATTTTGGTGATTTAAAAATGAGAGGCTTAATTTGAGTATCTTTGACTTAGTTTAATTTCTGACAATGTTTTCAATATGTTCTCTTTAGCAAATTTGTTCTAAGTACTAACTTTAGACCAGAGAGACCAAGGCCTAAGCCTTGGACACCATGAAACCAAGTCCATGTATGTTTTGCCTAGTTGACTCTCCCAGTTGAAAAACAACCAAGTTAGGACTTGTGAAAAAAACCATGAAGTGCAATGAAGGTGCCCCATTTGTCGACTTGGGATTTTCAACAAGATGCTACTACAAGGAGGACCAAGGAATGACTTAGCCATCTCCAAGAAGTGACTTAGCCATCTCCAAGAAGTGGAAACACTTAGAAGAAAACAAGAGGAACTTCAAGAAGACCAACCGCAACTTTTCTAAGTTTGTCTCCCTTTATTTTCTTTTCCCTTTGACTTAGTGGTGTGGCCAAGTTAGATTCAAGACCAGCCTTGGTGATACCAAAACCCTCAAGTCTGCAAAACCATCAATTCTACAAAAATTCAATGAAGTCATCACACGAAGGAGGAAGCTACAAGGAAGCCTGGAGATGATCCTTTGGAAGACCAACTACATATTTCTCTCTCTCTCTCCTTTCTGCTCTTCCTATCCTTTCTTTCACTCTGGACATAGACCAAGTCCTTAGTGTTTATGACTAAGTCCCTAAAAGTGCTATAATTGAAGATCAAAAGAAGATCAAGACTCAAGAAGATGTGACCAACACTCAAGAGGAGAAGTTCAAGGCACAAAATAAGAAGTTTCAGAAACAAGAGAAGAAGACCAAGGTGAAGCACAACAAATAGGGATCCACTAGAGTTTGATTTATTTTCAAACTTAAACCTTGACCAACCCATGCCCTAGTAGCTAACCATAAACCCTTTTTCCATAAATCTTTTGAGAGTTGAACATTGACCATTTTCTAACTAACTTGTTTAAAACTCGTTTGCTATGTTTGTTCTTTGAATGTTTTCTTCTTTTTGTTTGTATGTTTGTTAGCATGCTTGTTTATATTATTGTTGTTGTGTTTTCAATGTATAGATTGTACGGAGAGCAACGTTCCATCTTGTGAAGAGTGTGATTCTTCACCAACTTCAAAGGCAAGTGGCACACCCCCATAAATTTCCTAAGTATTTTTCTATGCATGACTTAGAGTATTTCTTTATATGCATGTGTTGGATAGTATTGCTATGCTAAAACTACTATCTCCTTTTTACTAGTTGTGTCTAGAATCCTATGATAACTTAGTAGAATTATAGATGCTATGCAAAAGTGTTTTATTGAAAAACTTAAATTCTACTAAGTTAAATGAACACCTGGGTGGATTTGGGCTTGATTGGCTGTTGAGAGTTGAGTGTTGTCCCCAGGGGTTTTACCTGAGGGATATTCACTTGTGGATGGCCACCCAGGAACAAAGGGATCTGAAGAACTCCAAGTGAAGATTGCTTCCAGTGCAGCCATTGGTCATATGGGCTCTGTCTTGATCGAATAAGTTGCGTGGACTCACCCCCGCTTGACAGGTGGTGGTAGAGGATTGTAGGTGGAGCGCGTCAAGCCGGTATGGGGTGGGAAAATGCTTCTGAAGGATCTCGTCTTAACCTTCTTCTTTTCCCCTATCACTATTGGAGTGTGGGGATAGTTTGGGTTGGTTAAGTCTAATGGTGAACGTGCACAACCTCTCGAGAGTGTCAAAACTAAGTACTTAGCCATGTCCCCGGTTACGGACAATTCTGAGCAGCTGATCAAGGACGTCAACGGAGGATCCCAACATGCCAACTTCAGAATAAAACTTGTTAGTAAACAACATTAGGGACTCCCCGGGGTTTTACCGGAGGTAGTCACCTGACACACTGGGGTTTTACCATGTGTTGTCACGGTTTCACTGGGGTTTTACCAGCGTTACCAATTTAATAGATGCAAAATGTTTTACAAAGTGATAAGATAAAACTAGCTTTATGCAAATTAGCCTTTGAACTCCACCAGCCAAATATGCATATAGGTTATTAGAGTTATTCCACTAAGTGTCCACAGAGTGTCACTTGCCAGTTCCATTTTTAATGGTTCTGACCCACCTTGTTGCAACATTTTTCCTGTTGCAGGATATTCAGACGATGAGTGAGGTTTCGTATAAGGATTTCGAGTCTACAACCAACATGTTTCGCCTGTGGCACATGAAGATGATGGAGACTCACTGCTACTTTTATTCCGCTGTGCTAAACTTTGTAAAATGCTAGCCTTGAGCTATGCAATTTGTAATGAATATTGTAAGTCTGGATCATGCGATGTAATAAAATTTGACGCATTTGCATGATATTCATCTTAGACTGTGTGTGCAAATGAATCGATCCAGGGGTTTGCACTATACACAGGGATCTTGCCATTTTTTTTAGTGCAGGTCCGTTACAGATGGTATCAGAGCACTGTGTTGCCTGTAGGTTCGAAACCCTTGGTTTGGATAGAAATAGGTTTGACCATAGGATTGAAAATCTATTTTTATTCAGTTAAATAAAAACAAAACTTTTCATTTTATCTTCCTCGTACTCTCATCTACTATCTACCTTCTGAAAATATCTTATCTTGTTCTAGATGATCTACCTCTTTGTATCAATCAAGACATATTTGGTGATGACCATGTTCTGGAAGTATGAGTATGATACTTCATATGGAATGCTACGATTCAACATGAAGCACTACATGAAAGACCATTGAAGAACCCAGATTCATAGCTCAAACACTTAGAAGATTTTGAAGAAAGTTGAAGAAGAACTTGAAGCACGCTAGAAGGAGATAGACTAGAGACCACCACTGAATTAGAACAACGATATCGTGTTAGTGTATTGGTCATACCAACTTGGTTGTATGACAATACTAGGTTGTTTGTTTATGTTTGAACCATGTTGCTTGATGTTTGTTAGATGTTGTTTGTAAGATGATTTGCCTTGATCTGCTGTGTTTGGGTAGGTTTCTTCCTTAGTATCCTCCTAACTCCACACATCCATGCTAAACCTAAACCAAACCAGATGCCTTTTCCTTTTTCACGACAAGTATCTGAGGACAAGTTCCCTATGGTATTACAAGCCATCCAGCTGAGGAATGCCTCCCAACCTTGGTTAAATTCCTTTGTGTGAAGGAACACTCACATCCTAGCTCCATGCCACCTCTATCCTTGGATATCAAAAGTAGTTCAATGAACTTCAATTATTCTACAACTCTATCGTGAGAGAAAGTTCTACTCAAAGATTTCAAGACATCAAATCACAACAAGGAGCTGGTATATACTATACCAGAAAATTAAGGATGACGAAACAACACTCGATGGATGAAGACAAGAATTCTAGCCTGCCAACAAAAAATCCTTTTAAGGGTGGTAGCCCACCCGGATACTCCAAACCCAGTTGCCCAAACCTATTTTTATTTCTAGCCTTCCCGAATCTCGAGGACGAGATTCCTTTTAAGGGTGGTAGTCTGTAACATCCCAATATTTTGGAATGTTTAAAAATCACTAAAAATTGAAACTTTTGTTTTTTTATTAAAATAAAAACATTAAAATATTATTAGAAACCAAATAATAGAAGACATTTTTGCATCTTCAAAAAAACTTTAATTGTTTAAATATCCAAGTAATCTTTATTTTCAAATTTTGAATTTAATTTAAATTCTTTTATCCAAAGTATTTCATAAACCCCAATATATTTGACAAGGTGATTTAAAATTTTCAAAGGCAACTTCATTTCATAAAATATATTTTTCCAAGTATTTATTTTGAATATATAGCGTTTGGGCTATTTATTAAAAACCAAAAACCACATTTGCAAAGTGCTAAAGTTATTTAAATATTTTGAAGTAAAATATTTATTTCGATATTTATAAAACACATGATATAAATGGGTATTTGTATTTAAATGATTTATCCAAACTCTATATAAATAAAATGTTTTGTACCAAATTAGTTTATTGGGTTTATCATATTGAATGATATTACTCAAACTATTTTTTGGATTTTAGTTAAGTTCAAAAAGAATTTATAAAACCCTATTTTAGAAAATGACATAAAAGTGTCAATTAACAAATTATGCAATATTTTAAATTTGTATTTTTGAAATGTTTTAAAAAAATGTGTTTGAATGTTTTAAAAGAAAGATATTATTTTTACAAATCTATAGAAATTTGTTTGAGTTGATTTGGACTTTTAAAACAAAAGTTATGAAATAAATAAGAAAAACCAGAAAATAGAAAAAGAAAAATCGATGACGTCAGCGATGACGTCATCATCGTCTTCCAGCTCGGGGACGCACGGAAATGACGCCCGAGCTATTCAATCTTGCCGTTTCTTCTCTATTTAATTCCCGACGTTTTACTCCACTGAATCACTCGCCGTTTCTTCCTACATCAAGTCCTAGACCTCCTCCTTCACGTTATCACAAAAGCCCTCTCCAAAACGCTCCCAGTTTGGAGAATGTAATCGCCGGAGCTCCGCAACGCCAAAACGGCCGATTTGATTGCGCTCTTAAATTAGCACGAATTACTCCACGGTTTCCTTCCACGTTTGCTCCTACATAATCCCCACGTCCTCCTCTCTCTTTTTCCCCAAAAATCCCAGCCCGAGAACCCCCAGGCTGCTCTCAATCGAGCTCGAAGCACCGCCACGGCCGCCGGCGAATTCCTCCATTTCCGGTGGACGTCGACCACTACAAGCCATCTATCCACTCCCTTTCTCTTTGTTTCGACCTTGCGCATCTTTCTGACCCCTCCCATGATTTTTCCTTGCAGCGAAACGTCGTCGCCATCCTCAACCGAGCTCGCCGGAGCACGCCGCGTCTCCAGCCGCTCACCGTCGCCGTTCCAGGAAGCAATCGAGCACGCCGACCTCGCCATCGTCCTCCCCGATATGCGCCGCACCTCGTCGTGGTCTTCCCCGAGCCCAAGCACCACCGTCAGGATTTTCTCATCGGCAACGACCACTGCCTTCAGAACGTCATCGTCCTCCCTTGCTGTCAACTGAAGCAACTGAAAGGGTACCAGCCAATGAAATCCTGCCATGTGTCCATTTTCGAATTTCTGTCTACTTTAGATAGAGAACTTCAACAATTCATATCAAATCAACCGTGACTCCGTTTTCAATGTTTTTGTAGTCTATGGATTCGTATGAACGTGTAGAATACAGTGGTATAATAAAAACTTATATTTTAGTCATGCACAAACTTGTTATTTATAGAATCTTGTAAAACATTATTTTCACTATTGTTTTAATTCTATACATCCAATATTTGTAAATAAAATAATTTTAGAAACCTTAGAATATGTGTAATATTATGCCTCTGTTATAAAATATTTTTGGGCACTATTTTGGTGATTTAAAAATGAGAGGCTTAATTTGAGTATCTTTGACTTAGTTTAATTTCTGACAATGTTTTCAATATGTTCTCTTTAGCAAATTTGTTCTAAGTACTAACTTTAGACCAGAGAGACCAAGGCCTAAGCCTTGGACACCATGAAACCAAGTCCATGTATGTTTTGCCTAGTTGACTCTCCCAGTTGAAAAACAACCAAGTTAGGACTTGTGAAAAAAACCATGAAGTGCAATGAAGGTGCCCCATTTGTCGACTTGGGATTTTCAACAAGATGCTACTACAAGGAGGACCAAGGAATGACTTAGCCATCTCCAAGAAGTGACTTAGCCATCTCCAAGAAGTGGAAACACTTAGAAGAAAACAAGAGGAACTTCAAGAAGACCAACCGCAACTTTTCTAAGTTTGTCTCCCTTTATTTTCTTTTCCCTTTGACTTAGTGGTGTGGCCAAGTTAGATTCAAGACCAGCCTTGGTGATACCAAAACCCTCAAGTCTGCAAAACCATCAATTCTACAAAAATTCAATGAAGTCATCACACGAAGGAGGAAGCTACAAGGAAGCCTGGAGATGATCCTTTGGAAGACCAACTACATATTTCTCTCTCTCTCTCCTTTCTGCTCTTCCTATCCTTTCTTTCACTCTGGACATAGACCAAGTCCTTAGTGTTTATGACTAAGTCCCTAAAAGTGCTATAATTGAAGATCAAAAGAAGATCAAGACTCAAGAAGATGTGACCAACACTCAAGAGGAGAAGTTCAAGGCACAAAATAAGAAGTTTCAGAAACAAGAGAAGAAGACCAAGGTGAAGCACAACAAATAGGGATCCACTAGAGTTTGATTTATTTTCAAACTTAAACCTTGACCAACCCATGCCCTAGTAGCTAACCATAAACCCTTTTTCCATAAATCTTTTGAGAGTTGAACATTGACCATTTTCTAACTAACTTGTTTAAAACTCGTTTGCTATGTTTGTTCTTTGAATGTTTTCTTCTTTTTGTTTGTATGTTTGTTAGCATGCTTGTTTATATTATTGTTGTTGTGTTTTCAATGTATAGATTGTACGGAGAGCAACGTTCCATCTTGTGAAGAGTGTGATTCTTCACCAACTTCAAAGGCAAGTGGCACACCCCCATAAATTTCCTAAGTATTTTTCTATGCATGACTTAGAGTATTTCTTTATATGCATGTGTTGGATAGTATTGCTATGCTAAAACTACTATCTCCTTTTTACTAGTTGTGTCTAGAATCCTATGATAACTTAGTAGAATTATAGATGCTATGCAAAAGTGTTTTATTGAAAAACTTAAATTCTACTAAGTTAAATGAACACCTGGGTGGATTTGGGCTTGATTGGCTGTTGAGAGTTGAGTGTTGTCCCCAGGGGTTTTACCTGAGGGATATTCACTTGTGGATGGCCACCCAGGAACAAAGGGATCTGAAGAACTCCAAGTGAAGATTGCTTCCAGTGCAGCCATTGGTCATATGGGCTCTGTCTTGATCGAATAAGTTGCGTGGACTCACCCCGCTTGACAGGTGGTGGTAGAGGATTGTAGGTGGAGCGCGTCAAGCCGGTATGGGGTGGGAAAATGCTTCTGAAGGATCTCGTCTTAACCTTCTTCTTTTCCCCTATCACTATTGGAGTGTGGGGATAGTTTGGGTTGGTTAAGTCTAATGGTGAACGTGCACAACCTCTCGAGAGTGTCAAAACTAAGTACTTAGCCATGTCCCCGGTTACGGACAATTCTGAGCAGCTGATCAAGGACGTCAACGGAGGATCCCAACATGCCAACTTCAGAATAAAACTTGTTAGTAAACAACATTAGGGACTCCCCGGGGTTTTACCGGAGGTAGTCACCTGACACACTGGGGTTTTACCATGTGTTGTCACGGTTTCACTGGGGTTTTACCAGCGTTACCAATTTAATAGATGCAAAATGTTTTACAAAGTGATAAGATAAAACTAGCTTTATGCAAATTAGCCTTTGAACTCCACCAGCCAAATATGCATATAGGTTATTAGAGTTATTCCACTAAGTGTCCACAGAGTGTCACTTGCCAGTTCCATTTTTAATGGTTCTGACCCACCTTGTTGCAACATTTTTCCTGTTGCAGGATATTCAGACGATGAGTGAGGTTTCGTATAAGGATTTCGAGTCTACAACCAACATGTTTCGCCTGTGGCACATGAAGATGATGGAGACTCACTGCTACTTTTATTCCGCTGTGCTAAACTTTGTAAAATGCTAGCCTTGAGCTATGCAATTTGTAATGAATATTGTAAGTCTGGATCATGCGATGTAATAAAATTTGACGCATTTGCATGATATTCATCTTAGACTGTGTGTGCAAATGAATCGATCCAGGGGTTTGCACTATACACAGGGATCTTGCCATTTTTTTTAGTGCAGGTCCGTTACACTTGCTCTCAAAACGTGGCGTCGCTATCTTGCGGGACATCGTTGTGAGATCTATACAGATCATAAGAGCTTGAAGTATATTTTCACCCAGAAGGAGTTGAACCTGCGACAGAGGAGATGGATGGAATTAATCAAGGATTATGATATTGGGATCCATTATCACCCCGGAAAGGCAAATGTAGTTGCCGATGCCCTTAGTCGCAAACCCTGCACCTTGAATGCCTTGATCCAAGCCGAACAGCCAGCCTTGTTCAAAGAGTTCCAAGATTTTGGACTAGAACTTGTTAGCCAAGGTTATCTCGCCAACTTGGAGTTAGCCCCAACCCTGATGGATCAAATCAAAGAAGCCCAAAAAGGTCATGAAAGCATTGAAGGAATTAAAAAGAAGATTTCCCTCGGCAAAGCACCCGGTTTTACCGAAGATGCTGAAGGAGTGCTGAAATTCAATGACCGTATCTGTGTGCCCAATGTCACGGAACTTAAGGAGTTAATCCTGAAGGAAGCCCATGAGACCCCTTATTCAATCCACCCCGGCGGAACCAAAATGTACCAAGACCTTCGAGAAAGATTTTGGTGGCATGGAATGAAACGAGAGATTGGTTCTTTCGTAGCCAAGTGTGATATCTGTCAGCGAGTCAAGGCTGAACATCAGCGGCCCGCTGGATTGCTTCAACCTTTGAAAATTCCCGAGTGGAAGTGGGATGAGATTGGAATGGATTTTATTACCGGACTTCCAAGATCCAACCGAGGCCATGATTCAATCTGGGTCATCGTTGATCGACTGACCAAGGTTGCTCATTTTATACCCGTCAAGACCACTCACAATGGAGCCCAGTTAGCAGACCTGTATATTTCCAGAATAGTAAGCCTGCATGGTGTGCCTAAGAAGATTGTATCTGATAGAGGCACGCAATTCACCTCAAGATTCTGGAAATCCCTTCATGAAGCCCTCGGAACCAAGTTAGCATTTAGCACAGCTTATCATCCCCAGACCGATGGCCAAACTGAACGAGTGAACCAGATATTGGAGGACATGCTTCGCGCATGTGTTCTATCCTATGGTTTCAAGTGGGAAGATTGTCTTCCGTTTGTAGAATTCTCGTACAACAATAGTTATCAGTCCAGTCTGCAAATGGCCCCTTTTGAAGCCCTTTACGTCAAGAAGTGTCGTACGCCCCTGAATTGGTCCGATACCGGAGAAGGCAAATTGTTTGGAACCGATACCCTCCGTGAAGCTGAAGAGCAAGTTCAGCTTATTCGTGAGCGCCTCAAAACTGCCCAATCCCGTCAGAAGAGTTACGCTGACACCAAGCGCCGTGACCTCACCTTCAACATCGGAGATTATGTTTATCTCCGAGTAACGCCCCTTAAAGGAATGCAAAGTTTCCATGTCAAGGGAAAATTAGCGCCAAGATATATTGGACCTTTCAAGATTATTGCTCGTCGAGGAGAAGTGTCCTATCAGCTGGAATTGCCCCAAGAGTTAGGAGATTATCATGATGTCTTCCACATTTCCTTGCTTCGGAAGTGTCTAGAAGTTCCTAACCAGCCGGATGTTTTCAAAAACATCGACCACCTCTCCATCGACCTGAACCAAGACCTGACTTATCGCGAGAGACCCCTCAAGATTCTCGAAGAGGATGTTCGTCTTACCCGAAGACGTGCGATCAAGTTCTACAAAGTCCAGTGGACTAACCACTCTGAAGAAGAAGCAACTTGGGAACGCGAAGATTTTCTTAGGAGCGAATTCCCAGACCTCTTTAGTACCTAAGCCTAGCAAATCTCGGGACGAGATTTATTTTAGGTTCGAGTAATCCCGAATTGCCCGAAATTCAACATGCAAACAAAAAATACAACAACTTTCGCTAGGGACGTGTTGCAGATACGAAGCCTAGAAGGCCTAGGATGGCGGTGCGCTGGGAGGAGCCACGTCCTCATTGCGCAGTTCGTATGCATCGCCGCACACCAGCATAGTCGCCTGCTTCCAAGAAGATTGACGTGGGCCTACCTATTGGGTGCCCCACCATGAAGATACCTGGTGCACGCAAGGACTAGGGCCCAACCAGCGGCCTACTAAGAAGACAAAGCTCAAGGCCCACGAAGGAGGCCCAAAGAAGGCAGAGTGCGCCCCAAGGAAGGCGAAGCCTATGTCGGTAGAGACCTACCTTACCTGTAAACCTAATCGGTTGCGAACTCCCGAGACCCAGCCTCCAATATAAAGGTTGGGAGGGCCGCCGATCTAGGGTATGCCACATTCCACCACCAAAACCTTAGTGAGATCGACATCTCGCCGGGATCGCCATTGTAACACCTCCATATAATCAATCTTAGACAAGCAGGAAGTAGGGTGTTATCCTCCAGGAGCCTGAACCTGGGTAAATCGCCTTGCTTGTCAGCCGTGGTAACTACCAGCACTTCCATCTTGTCGTGGCCACCCCTCGTCAACTGGCGCCGTCTGTGGGAAAGACGAGTGCTGGAATCATGGTTGCACCGGCTCCATCTGCAATGACAACCGGCGACGCGCCGGCAATCACGACACCGATCTACTTCGGCTCCTTCGAATTCAAGCCCCACCCACCGGCCCACCGATCGGTCTACGCCGAGATGTACGGAGGTATGTATCTTGCTTTTGGTAACATGCAAATCCATGTGAACAAGTGGGGAACGTTTCGACCCTCCGATCTCGTGCACCTGCCGACCATGGGACCCGCGTCTTCATCGACTATGGAGATCGCATCTGCATCAATTACTTCATCCGCGACTTCATCGACCACGGAGAACGCATCTGCTTCGACTACTTCACCCGCGTCTTCGTCTACTACGGAGATCGCGCGTACATCGACTACTACACCCGCGTCTTCGTCGAATACGGAGATCGCGCCTGCATCGACTGCGACGACCACACCCGCGTCGTCATCGACCGCGGAGATCGCATCTGCTTTGACTACTTCACCTGCGTCTTTGTTGATTGATGATCCCGAAGAGCAAGTCTTGATGCCTGCACAAATAAACGGGATTAGGTTGAGACTGCAAGTGCAGAGTGTATAGTAAGTGGAAGACAGTTTTCCCCACGAGGGGTGACTCGAGGGTTTAATATCGAACTCTCGGGGAATCTGAAGTGGTAGATTTATCTTCTTATCCTTCTTTTGGTTACCTACAAAACAAGGTTAGATATTTTGGTCCTCAACCTCACCTGTGGTTGTCAAGCACAAGGTGTAAGAATGATATCAGGATAGTTATGCAATGCAAACAAGAAATAAATATGCAATGATGGTGGATGCAATGGTAAATGATATTTTTGGGTTTTTGAATGATGTATGCAAGATGAAAAGTATTTTTGTATTTTCGGATTTAATGATGGCTGAAAATAGAAAAGTGGTATATGGTGTTGGAAAGGTGTTTCTTATGATTAAAAATGGACTGGGGTTCATGGTTTCACAAATGCACTCTCTCTTTATAAAGTGGTAGACAATGGAACACACACAGTTAACATATGAGATTGCAACACAGGGTTTGATAACAAGTTACTTAGATATATGGGCATCACGTCCTAACATAGAGATCTTTTGGTTATTAACCTCTCTTATACTCCACCAAGATGCGAACTAAATCATAATACCTCGGTAATTAAGATAACTCAGAGCATAGCATTAAGTATCATGACATGAAGTGAAAATAAGAACATGCTAGATCTAGTCATGGAGTAGTGGCAATGGTCACGCCCACATCCCGGTAGCATGGTATTTTAGTTTATCCCTAGTGAGGCAACAAAGTAAGGTAAAGATACCAAAGTGGATCGCAGAACTTTCTCTCACGTTCACTGCACTAGCCACCCCCCGTTACTCCAACTAATGCACACGTTCCCCCACACACGCTCTCATAAACATGCTTGATCAAAACAAGTAGACAAGAACGGGGTACATAATATGCATCTATACTCATAACTGAAACAAACATTGCAATCTCAAACATATATTAACTCATAAAGATCCACCACAAAGGTATTACAACGGTGACCGTAATCATGTTCAGCAGCTCATACGGTGCTAATTAGTGAAGCTCAAGAGAGGAGAGATACATAAGTTACTTCCACAAACCCATAGTCCAGAGGTGGACTACTCCCTCTTCATCATGGAGATGGTGGAGAAGTCGATGGAGAAGATGGAGACCACGCCGGCAGCGCCCCGCCGGAGTTTTCCCCCTCCAATCTGCAGCTCCTGATCTCCGTTTCGGTGTTTCTGTGTTTGTGCGGCGCTCCTTCCAGAGAACGTCGGGGGACCTTTTTTATAGGCGTTTTTAGGTCAAAACTATGTCGGTGGAGAAGAGATCGAAGGCAACGGAGCCACGAGGCCCAAATGGGTGGGTCCCACGCGGCCACAGTACCTGGCCGCGTGGGCCACCCCCGTTTGGTCCTCGGACCTCCGTTTGTTCGCTTCCTTCGCCCACAGGTCTTCTTCCTTCCAAATATTGACGCTCGTAAATTTCCAGGTGATTTCGTTGACGTTTGGGTCCCTGAAACATTAAAATAAGAAAACGGGGTTTTCTGCCTGTGCAGGGTTAATTCCATAAAAATAGGAAATCATTGAGATATTTCCAAAATCATGATAAAACATTGATATAACCCTTATATGATGCAAATATGATTGGAATATAAGCAATTAAAGTGCAAAATTCATGTATGCATTTTACATGCATCATCGACTACGGAGATCGCGCCTACATTGACTACTACACCCGCGTCTTCGTCGACTACGGAGATCGCGCCTGCATCGACTGCGACGACCACACCCGCGTCGTCATCGACCGCGGAGATCGCATCTGCTTCGACTACTTCACCCGCGTCTTCGTCGACTACGGAGATCGTGCCTACATCAACTACTACACCCGTGTCTTCGTCGACTATAGAGATCGCGCCTGCATCGATTGCAACGGCCACACCCGCATCGCCATCGACCGCGGAGATCGCATCTGCATCGACTACCTCGCCCGCGTCGTCATCGACCGCGGAAATCGCACCTATACCGACCACGGGACTCACGTCTTCATCGACTGCGGAAATCACGTCCGCATCAACTGCGCCACCTTCATTGACCGTGTCTCCATCGACTCCGGCGTCTGCGTCCCCATCAACTTCGGCACCCATGTCTTCATCGACTGCCGCATCAAGCCGGCCCAGCCGGAGTAGTTTTGCACCGACTGCGGCGTCTATCATGTTGCCTCCATCTTCGGCTCCGAGGATAGCTCCGGCGGTGAGAGCAGTAGCAGCAACGCGTACTCGACCGCGCAATCTTACCCTGCCCAAGTCTTCATGGTAGATGCGACCCCAAACAGAGACCCTGGGGGCGGCGCCCACCGCGAGGAACCTGTGTATCTGAAGGAAGTCACCATGCCGGACAAGGTGACAACCCTGATAATCACTAGGGATATGGGAATCCAGGCCATGAAACACGTCCAAGATTGCACCTTCCCTCCTCCGGAGGCGACCCGAGAGGAGATGATGGCGTACCAGTACCTTATATGGAAAGAAAACGAGAAGCTGCTGCAAGAGAAGGCCGAGCTGACCCAGCATAAAGAACTCGCTGACGCGTCGCGTGCTCGCCAAGCAGCCTACTCCTTCTCTTCCTCGGGACCTACAATCATGCAAGAAAACAGGCATCATAGACCGCGCGCCCGCCTAATGACAGATGCTGAGAGGGTAGCGACTACCCGCAATCTCGAGTCATCCTTCATGTAAGAAGACGCGGACGGGATACCCACCCCCAAAACAACCTCTGGCGCTTTCATGTTGGTGCCCACATACCTAAGGGCAACGGAACCTCCGGAGGGCGACCCTCGCGCAGCTCTGCATCGGCAACAAATCCAGGCGCTCCGCTTGGTGATGCATGTAAAATGCTTACATGAACTTTGCATTATTTTTACTTATATTCCAGTCATATTTGCATCATATAAGGGTTATATCACTGTTTTATAATGATTTTGGAAATATTTGACATGTTTCCTATTTTTTATGGAATTAACCCTGCGCAGGCAGAAAACCCTATTTCTATATTTTTAATGTTTCAGGGACCCAAACGACGTCCAAATCACCTGCAAATTTACGAGCGTCAATATTTGGAAGGAAGAAGACTTGGGGGCGAAGGAAGCGAACAAGCGGAGCCCGAGGGCCAAAAGAGGTGGGCCCACGTGGCCCCTGTACCTGGCCGCGTGGGACCCCCCAACTTGGGCCTCGACGCTCCGTTGCCGTCGATCTTTCTTCCACCGACTCCGTTTTGACCTAAAAACGCCTATAAAAACTATCCCCCGACGTTCTCTGGAGGAGCGCCGCAGAAACACAAAAACACCGAAACAGAGACCTAGAGCTGCAGATTGAAGGGGGAAAACTCCGGCGGGGCGCTGCCGGCGTGGTCTCCATCTTCTCCAACGACTTCTCCACCGTCTCCATGATGAAGAGGGAGTAGTCCACCTCTGGACCATGAGTTTGTGGAAGTAACTTATGTATCTCTCTCTCTTGAGCTTCACTAATTAGTACCGTATGAGCTGCTGAACATGATTACGGTCATCTATGTAATACCTTTGTGGTGGATCTTTTTATGAGTTAATATATGTTTGAGATTGCAATGGTTTTGTTTCAGTTATGAAAGTAGATGCATATTATGTACCCCGTTCTTATTTACTTGTTATGATCAAGCATGTTTATGAGAGCGTGTGAGGGGGAACGTGTGCATTAGTTGGAGTAACGGGGGTGGCTAGTGCAGTGAACGTGAGAGAAAGTTCTGTGATCCACTTGGTGTTTTACCTTACTTTGTTGCCTCACTAGGGATAAAAATAAATACCATGCTACCGGAGATGTGGGTGTGACCATTGCCACTTCCTCCATGACTAGATCTAGCATGTTCTTATTTTAACTTCATGTCATGATACTTATTGCTATACTCTGAGTTATCTTAATTACTGAGGTGTTATGATTTAGTTCGCATCTTGGTGGAGTATAAGAGAGACTAATAACCAAAAGGTCTCTATGTTAGGACGTGATGCCCATATAATTATAACTTGTCATTAAACTGTTGTGTTGCAATCTCATATGTCAACTCTAGTGTTCCATTGTCTACCACTTTATTAAAGAGAGAGTGCATTTGTGAAACCATGAACCCCGGTTTTTAATCATAAGAAACACCTTTCCAACAACTTTTACCACTTTTCCATTTTCTGCCATTTAAAAATCCGAAAATACAAAAACACTTTTACATCTTGCATTCATCATATAAAACCCAAAAATATCATTTATCATTGCTACCACCATCCTTGCATATTTATTTACCACCATTGCATATTTATTTCTTGTTTGCATTGCATATTATCTTGATATCATTCTCACACCTTGTGCTTGACAACCACTAGGTGAGGTTGAGGACCAAAACATTTACTTTGTTTTGTAGGTAACCAAAAGAAGGATAGGAAAGATAAATCTTCACTACTGATTCCCCGAGAGTTCGATATTAAACCCTCGAGTCACCCTCGTGGGGAAAACACGTCTTCCACTTACTACACACTCTGCACTTGGAGTCTCAACCTAACCCATTTACTTTTCACGCAGGTAACTACGTGAAGGGCCATCAAGACTGTTTTCTGGCGCCGTTGCCGGGGAGCGAGAAGCAACACCGCATCAAGATTCCTCGTCAACTACGCGCCCGTCATAGTAGCATCATTGGGTATCAAGACTGTTTTCTGGCGCCGTTGCCGGGGAATCATTGCTGAAAGGTTTATCCAAGGATATCTCACCAAGTCAACTTCATCACCAACTTGTGCTAACACCTAAGCTTGGGGAGGTTGCACCTACGTGAGCATCATCTTATCCATCTTTACCTTCAAAGCAATTTATCTTGTTTTGTCATTGTCTTGCATTTGTTAGTTCGGTTTGCATATTTATTTTCAGTTTTGCATAAAAAATTAAAAAACACATAAAAACTTGCTAAAATGGGAGAAAGAACTAAGTTGTGTGATTACACAAACACTCCAAATGATCAATTTATTGCTAGGCCCATTGCCACACCTAAGATAAATGCTGATAGTTATGAAGTAAGTCCTAGTTTGTTGAACTTGATAACTAGGGAACAATTTGGCGGTAGTGCTATGGAGGATGCCTCTATGCATCTTCATGATTTTGTTGAAATATGTGACATGCAGAAATTTAAAAATGTGGAAAGTGATATTCTAAAACTGAAGTTATTTCCTTTCTCACTTAGAGGAAAAGCTAAAGAGTGGCTGCATTCATTACCTATTGATAGCATTAAAACTTGGGATGATTTAAAAGAAGCTTTCATTAAGAAATACTATCCTCCTGTTAAAATTTTGCAAAATAGAAACAACATTCTTTCTTTTAGGCAAAATGAAAATGAACATGTTGCTATGGCTTGGGATAGGATTAAACTTATGCTTAGAACTTGTCCATCACATGGGGTCAACGAATGGACCATATTACACTCTTTTTACAATGGTCTAAATTACATGTCTAGAAATATTCTTGATTCTGCTGCTGGAGGTGCGTTTATGGGAAAAACTATAGTAGAAGCTAAGAACATATTGGAAAGTATTTTGCAAAACTATAGTCAATGGCATACTGATAGAGCACCTAATCCTTCTAAGAAAGTGAACTCCATAGAAGAAACAAATGATTTGTCATCTAAAATGGATACTATTCTTGCTTTCATTAATAAACAAAATATTGAAAATGTGCCTTTGCAAGAACTAGTTGGTAATAATCCTGAAAATATTGATGTCAACTTCATTAGGAACTATGGTAATAATGGGTATGGTAACAACAATTATAACTCTTATAATAAACCCCCATATGTGCCAAACAAATATGCCACTAGTGGTAATGTTTCTAGTGATTTGGAAAACACCATTAGATCATTTATATCTACTCAAAAGGAGCTTAATAAGGAATTTATATCTAAGTTTGAAAAACAAGACTCTTTGTTTGAAAGGGTAGATCAGCTCACTAAGGAAGTTTCCTCATTAAAGAACACCATTATAGCTCAAAAACATGAGGAAACAATTAAATATTGTCAAGAGGTTATAAATAAATCTTGGGAACATATTCATGAGCAAGAGAGAATTGCTAAGGAAACTATTATGGTAATGAAAGAAGAAAGTTGAGGAAGTTAAAATGCTTAGTGAAGTAAAGGATCCATTGCTTGACTTAGAGAATTGTAGCTTGCATGAATTAATATCTATCTTACAAAAATTTGCAAGTGATCCTTCCATCAACTTAACCAAGCTGGTTTTGGTTCTTATATTGCTAATCATGTGTTAAAGAAAAGATTGCTAGGTACAACCAAGAGGCTATGATACCACCTAAGCTTGGGGATGTATGGATTCCCAAAGTCCTAGTAACCATTGGAAAAGAGACACACCATGCTATACTTGATCTAGGATCTAGTGTCTCTGTTTTATCTAAAGAACTATATGAAGTACTTGAATTGAAAAATCTTGAAAAATGCTCTATTGAACTTGCACTTGCTGATGATTCCATTAAACATGCTTTAGGAAAAGTAAGTGATGTTTGGTAGAGTTACATATGACATTTGTGCCTGTTGATTTTCTAATCATGGATATGGGGAATAAAACCTCTAGTCCAATTATTCTTGGAAGACCTTTTCTTCGTACTACAGGTGCTATCATTGATTCAAAAGAAGGGAATGTGAAGTTTCAGTTTCCACACAAGAAGTGCATGGAACACTTCCCAAGGAAGAGGGACACACCATCGTTCAAGCTCCCTCATGAGCTTCGTCCACAATAAACATCAAGTAAGAAGCCTAGCTATATGGCTATAAAGAAAGCGCTTTACGGGAGGCAACCCGGTTGTTTTTATTTGTGATTTTCTTTGTGTCCTCTTGCTGTAACAAGAGACTTAGTGTTTAGTTTAGTTTCTGGAATTTTTAATAAAGTGCCAAGTTTTACTCATTTTGGTTGAAAAGTTGCTTATAGCGTTCGGAGATTTTATTCCTGCACGAATCTGTGCACGGTATGATTTTTAATTCTTATTCTGTAACTCCGAATGAGCTCATATTTAAACTGTAGTGCAACTTTTCATCCTCTGTATGCATGAATTTTTTCGGAATTTTCGACAAAGTTAAGTAGGGTAGAAAAATACGTTTAGCTGCTGCTGTTTTTCTGGACAGATTCTGTCCCATTTTGTTTGATGCATGCTTAGAACTTTTAACATGAATCTTTTTGATCCAATTGAGTTTATGAGTAGGCATACAACATTATACATTTCTGGACATTCATATGAATTTTTGTCTAAGGATTATATGCAGCAAGAAATCTATTTGTTTATCACTACTAATGCCCCACAGAAAAAGAAATGGGAGAAACGGTGTTTTGAAGTTTTTTCACAGGGATTAGAGGAGATGCACCAAGAGCTATCCAAGGATGGTGAAGACCATAAGCTTGGGGATGTGAAGACAACCCCACTGGACCTACACACTCTCGGTTTGCACACGTCTAACTTCTGTTTTTCGATCGAAACACTTTATCGCATAAACTTGGAGCGTCTTTTTGTTTGTTTAGGTTGATTTTTATTTTGTGAGACCACCACACTATCATTTATATATGAGAGAGCTACTGGAAATTTGGGTTGAATTATGTTGGATGCTATTATAAGATTGGGAAAAGGGATGTTGAGTTAATTTTAAAAGATACATATATTGCATGATTCATGAGCTTGTTAATGAGTAATAATTTGCAAATATTTTATCAAGAGCTATCTTTTATTCATGTTTTGATGCTAAATGTTATTTACCTTGTTTTAACATGGATTAGTTAGTTCTATGGACACTCATGCATGCATTTAGATGGTCAACTTTCTCCCTCTTGCTAGCCCAAAAATTCCAACAAGCAAAAACTTGTTTCCAACACCTTCAACCAAAGTTTTTCCAGTGAGTCCACCATATCTACCTATTAGCTTTATGCTATTCCGAGTATGTTTATCATGATATTTGTGTTATCTATACCTCTGAATGAAAATGCTTATGTTGTTAATTGTTGTGGGAAAAGTTGGTTATATAGCTCTCTCGAACTTGATGCACACTTTACTTTCATTGCATAAATAAATATGACCCATTGTGATTAAAATTATGATGTTGTGGCTTGACAAATGTCTTTGGTTGAGAGTTAGCTCATATGTGCTGTCACATGGCAAGCTTTCAACATTGCACATCATCTCATTTAGTTGATATCATGTACTTTTGTTTATGGATGCTTACCATGGGTGAAATAAATGTGGAAATGAAGTGAGTTTAAATGAGTTTGTATAAATGGTTAGAGAGACGCCTGGGCCGCTAATCTAAGCCATGCATCATTCATGGTGGAAATTTACTTACATGCTATGGTGAACCTTCTGTGATACACCTTACAATAAAAAGCTATCCAATGGTAAATAAAAAGGGTGTTGAGATTGTTCATTTGTTTGTTTGTCTTGTCATTTTGATATGGGCTTGTTCCATATCCTGGGACAAGAGGTACCCCAGTTGACGCTCTTAATGATACTTATTACTTACAATGATATTTAACTTGAACTTGCTTTGTTTTCCAAGTTGAGTAACACATGGAGTAGGTACTTGTATTCAAGGGGCATGAGACTTTCAACCTGTACTTTGTCAAGCACACTACTCGTATTGCTTTCACTTTAAACTTAATCATTCAAGATGCTATGATAGGGGAATGAGAGCTTGACACCAAGGATTACCATATTACAATCATTGACTTAAGTAGAGAAGTTCAGAAGTTAGATGAAATTTATTCATGCTTTACCTCTACTCATATATATATCTTTCCAAAGTGTCCACCTTTTATATTCAGATTTTCATCAATACTCTATGACCATTGTAGGATGTTCTTACTTATCATTATGCATACATGTGGTCCATAGTACTTCTTCTCTTATGTTACACTTTGTGAATTATCATTGAACATCCTTGCATTGAATACTTGATATCACTTCATAAACTATCTTGCATATTGCTACTTTTTAAGAATGAATCATTTGACTCTATGTAGCAATAGTAATCATCTTTGATATCCATTGATAGTATTAAATTGCAAAGTCCATGTTAGTTTTATCACCTTCATACTCGAGGACGAGTATAGGTTAAGCTTGGGGATGTTGATGCATGTAAAATGCATACATGAACTTTGCATTATTTTACTTATATTCCAGTCATATTTGCATCATATAAGGGTTATATCACTGTTTTATAATGATTTTGGGAATATTTGACATGTTTCCTATTTTTTATGGAATTAACCCTGCGCAGGCAGAAAACCCTATTTCTATATTTTAATGTTTCAGGGACCCAAACGACGTCCAAATGACCTGGAAATTTACGAGCGTCAATATTTGGAAGGAAGAAGACTTGGGGCGAAGGAAGCGAACAAGCGGAGCCCGAGGGCCAAAAGAGGTGGGCCCACGCGGCCCTGTACCTGGCCGCGTGGGACCCCCAACTTGGGCCTCGACGCTCCGTTGCCGTCGATCTTTCCTCCACCGACTCCGTTTTGACCTAAAAACGCCTATAAAAATTATCCCCCGACGTTTTCTGGAGGAGCGCCGCAGAAACACCGAAACAGAGACCTGGAGCTGCAGATTGGAGGGGAAAACTCCGGCGGGGCGCTGCCGGATGGTCTCCGTCTTCTCAAACGACTTCTCCACCGTCTCCATGATGAAGAGGGAGTAGTCCACCTCTGGAATATGGGTTTGTGGAAATAACTTATGTATCTCTCTGTCTTGAGCTTCACTAATTAGTACCGTATGAGCTGCTGAACATGATTACTGTAAGGACCCCTCGTACCGAAGTCCGAAAAGTCCACGTTATGTAAACAGATCACGATCCCAATGATCAGTGCATCGCGATCACATAACCAACATGGTATACAGAGTTACATCATCCAACTCGATCAGTACAAGATTTACATAAATGGTGGTCACACGACCAAGCCTACAACCATCGTCACGCAGGATGGAATTAACTACGATATAGCGGAAGCTTTCGGCTAGCGTCGGCCCTCGTCACAACCGGACGCATTTCCACAGAGCAGTTGACCGCTGACACTCAGTTGGCGTAGTCGTCGGCGTACTCCTCATCTTCGGCGTAGGTCTTCTCGTTGAAAACCTGGACAATGGAATATCCAGGGACATAGCCATGAGTACAATTACGTACTCGCAAGACCACCACCAGGCTTAAGTTTTCATGGTAATGCAATAAAACGTTTTCGAAAACTGGGATAGTTGCTATTTTCGCAAAACGATGCTTTTAGACATAGAGAATACAACATCTCTATATCTTTGTTGAAAAAGGCATTTGGAGATATAATTCTCCTTCTTTTAGAAATGACAGAAAACATTTCCACGTTTGAAAACACTTTTGTAAAACTTTTTTCAAACAATAGGATAGGGATGCCCCTTTTTCCTTTCCGGGTTCCGACTGGTTGACTCCCCGAGACCAACCATCTTCTCTCAAAATCCGTACCTCCCAGGTACCTCCTTGATGCCTCCTTTTTCTTTGCCGAAAGCAGTTTCTTTTGAAAACATAAAAATGCCCATACGCCTAGATCGGGGGCCTTTCCAACCGTCCATGACCGAGGACTCGGCTATTCGAATAGATTTACACTCTGCAGAGGTGGTACACTTTCACCACAAGATTCGGATGGTCTGCCGTGGATCAACCACGGACTGTACGGAGACAGCATGCACACATCAGACGGCCGATCCTAACTTCCACTATGTCAGTGCTAGTATAAGAATATCCTCTTCGAGTGGGTTTGTTCTCCCCGGCACCGAGTGAGCTAGCCGTATCGATCCGGTTTCCCCTAGTCTCACACCGCCATGACAGGAGACCCACCGTTGCTTCCCCGTGGCACACGAAGTCCACACTTTGTATGCCCATATCCAGCATTCGGTTCCGGGGACTCTAACCCCTTCTAGCCAATTGAGGAGTATTCGAATACTAACACCAACAAGCTTCCGCTAAGCCCCGTGCCCATTTTGAGGTAATGTGGTTGTACGGGTTAATTGTTCGGCGAGCCGCTAGGGCAGTACTTTGTTTTTCGAAAACATCTCCACCTCCGACTGCTCCCAGCAGCTCGGGTTTTCGTAACCTCACCGAGTGCTCCCAGCACTTCGGGTTTTCACAAACATCTCCATTTGCTCCCAGCAACATGGGTTTTATAAAACACTTTCTCGCCGATCACTCCCAGCGACTCGGATTTTTCCTTTAAAAATATTTCGTCAAATCCAGGTTCCCATCCTATAGTTTTGAGGTAAGAGTATAAGGATATGCTACTAGAAAATATAATTTTCTTGATAGCGCCTTCGGTAGAAGGCTTCTCAAGTAAAGACTTATTTTTATAAAACCTATTATATACTAGTAGATAGATCTTTGGCCGAACAATAATTTTGTAAAATAATTTTTGGGTGGCAAAATGCCACAGAAAAGATAAAACATGCATTATTTCATTTTGAAAAACAAGACATGCTTTGTAAAAATAATAGGATTTCAGTAGAGTGGTGAGGTGGCTTGCCTGGCTCAGCAATATGTCCCTAGGTCTTGACCTTGATGCTCCTCAGGCCCACTCCTCACTTCCAGTTCCTTCCCGGTCGTATCTAACGTCGTAAGCAAGAAAAGGAACAACACTCAAAATACAAGACATTGCCACAAGGACATAATAAACAGCTAGCATTGCATAGGGCACTAAACTAACAATCAAAAGCAAATCACTCACTTAGCTAAAACAGCAACAAACAACAAGTCCATATAACTAAGACAAACAACAAACACACCTAAGCATATATACACAACAACCCTACTAGTTAAAAAGGTGGTTTTAACTAAACCCTAAAGCAAAACTCCACTTAGGGTGGTTAGGTCACTTAACAAGGGCTGTTACCGTAGTTTAGGAAATACTTCAGACAAAAGTATCTCTTTAGTTTTCAGGAAATACTTCAGACAAAAGTTAAGTTACTAATTATTTTCTATTATTAAATTATTCCACCAAGTTAAGATAGAGACATTAACAAACTACTCATGCTAGTATTAAACTTAAGGACTACCAAGTTCAACTAACAAGGCAAACATATCAAACCACACAACCATGTTTGGCAACTACAATACCATTTATTATTTATTTACAAAATAGGGTTAAGGTGATAATTAGACAACCTTTTTGAATTACTTTCAATTTGTAAAACTAAACATCACTAATAAACTTAAAACAACCAGTAGCTAAGAAGAACTTTATTAGTGAAGTTTACTTTATTCCAATAATCATGTACTTAAGCAAACAAGCATGATTAATTTATTTTATTTCCTTAGGCACTAATAGCATTTTACAACTAACTTCATTTTGTTTTTACTTAAGCACTAACAGCACTAACATATTAAGAACAACATTATGTAGTGATCTACAGTACCTTAACATTTCACAAACAACAAAATCAACAATTTCATAAATGACCAAATATTTATTTTATCATTTTAATAGGCAGAAAACATCATTTTTAGAGTTTATTAAGTCCATGGTGTTCTGTTCAACAAAAAGTTATGCAAAGATAGGTTTAGGTTTCTATGTAAGCATTTTAAACTAATGCAATTGGATTTAGTCCAAAATCTTATTCACAGAAAATTAATTAAATGCTAGAAAACCCTACTGGTCCAAACTTCAAACACATGCCATATCAAAACTAAGCATCACAAACACATGAGGTTAATTTCTACAGAAAGCTATACTCACAAGCATTCCAGAACAATTGAATTCACTATTTTTGGATTCATAAAACTTAAGTTATTAATAGTTCTTTGATTTCGACCAGTGGCAGTACAGCAATTTTCATGCTCACAAAGATTAATATTTTTCAGATCTGTAAGTTCGACACGGTTCTAAACTTGTTGCTTTACTTCTGTGATTTTTGGTTTGCACAAATTCCATGTTTATCTATTTTAATTTGATTTAAACTAACAGCACAGAAACAGATCCACAGAAGAAAGAATAAAACTACAGGGAAAAATATTAAAAGGGCCAGATCTGGAGTTGGGCCGTGCCGTGCGAGCTGGGCTGGCCCGCTGCGCTGCGCGCGCGAGCGAAGAGGCACGCGCCCGTCGATCTCGCGGCAGACGGCCGAGATTAGACGCGCAGAGGTTCAAACACGACCGTAGATCGAAAGATCTACGGCGTGGGCGTCGTCTTCCTCGCGCGACGCCGCGCCGGAGAACCAGAGCGGGAAAAGAAGGTGGCAGCGACGGAGCGCTCACCTGGGGCCGTGCGCGGCCGAGGGAAGGGCTCGAGGATGATGCGGAGGTCACGGGCATCTCAGGGATGGTCCTGGAGCTTGCTGGGGTGTCCCCAGGCGATGGCGTGGTCGAGGGCTGCTTCTTCGGGCCGTCCATGGCGGCGGCGGCTCCATGGTTCCTGGATGAAATGAAGAGATGGGAGCGTTAGGTCTCGATGAGGGGAGCTTCACGGGCCAAAAATGGCGGAGGGAGAAGGAGAGAGGCGCTGGCAAACGCCGATTTCGTCGGCGGCCACCGAGGGAGAACTCGGCATCTCCCGGGCAGCAGTAGACGAGAGCTCGGGCTGTGCTTCTGGAGTGGCGAGAGGTGTGTGTGCGTGTTTTGGGAGAGGAATGGAGGGCAGGGGAGCACGGGTTCGAGTTTTAGAACATCCTCACCCGAGCTAGGGTGTTCGGACCAGGAGGTCAAGGGAGGGGGAGAGGAGCGATGCCACTGGCTCAGGAGGTCGGTGCAGGTGTGGGCAGTGTGGTGCTGGTCGGAGGACGTGTCCTGGCCAGTGGTGGAGAGGGGAGTGAGCTCCCATTGGCCACGGTGGAGAGTGGTGAGTGATGAGTGAAGAAGAGGGTGATGGAGGGGCTGACCAGTGGGCCCTAGCTGATTAGGACAGTCCCACAAGTCAGTGGGGTGAGAGAGGGGGTGGTGGCTATGAGGGGTGGGGTGGGTATCCGGGTAGGCTAGGGTTTTTGGGGTAAAAACCCTTTTCTTCTCTCTTCTTCTATTTTTCTTACTTCTAATTTTCCTAAATCAAACAAGTCTAAAATAGATCAACACGGCAAAATATGCAATAACAATACTAGGTTTGCCTAATGGTGAGGAGACAAAAGTTTCTCAACACTAAAGGTGAAAAAACAATTTTTGAAGAAGAAAAGAATTGACCAAATGGTCACTAGTTGGACTAGCCTCCTAACCCTACATGGTTTAGTGATCAAACAATTTTGTAAATTTCACAGAAGGGTATGGTTGGACACTAGGGATGTTGAAAAAGAGGTAAGATGGGTTTCAAGTCCAAAAAAAAAAAAAGAAACACAAAAGCTAAGTCTCTAGAAAAGCTAAAAGTTAACAGGAGTGAAGATATATTTTCTATCTATATAAAATAGAAATTTTGTAAATATCAACACCAAACAATTCTTCAAGAGGTAATACATTCCACTCAAGTAAGACAAGCAAAACAAACATTTAGATACCAAATCAAAACATGTGCATCAAATGGTGCTACAATCAATCACCACATGAATACTCATAAAATAACAAACTCAAGTCAAGCAATTCAAACACAAACAAATAACAATCAAAAATTTAAATAAGATTTAATATTATTAGGTGATATAGTGATCACACATAATCATGACAAGATGATGTTAAAAAATTTACCTCAACTCATATTTTGCTATTTTTTCAAAAGGCTTGATAAAAAGAAACATAGGAGTAATATATTTCCAACTTGTATCATTTTCAAAAGGTGTTTTGAAAACAGGAGTTTTAGAATAAGGTATGTTGATCCTTGCAACACATCAAGGTTTTAAAAATAACTAGGAGATATTAAATAGATCTCCATAGCTTTGGAAACACTTAGATTTTTGGGAAACTTCTACTTTCTAAAATAGTAGGCTTTTGGGGTTGTATTTAAAATCAAGACATCCTTGAAAAAGGGCTTGGCCAAAATAAGATTGGAGAAGACCTATGGGTTGTTTCTCTTGTCATGACATGATCACCAAAATTAAAATGACATGTTAAATTAGTTGAGTTCAAAGGTTAGTGTTTTCAGTGGTTGTTAACTCAATCAACAAACCAGACAAGACCAAACAGAGAAATCAGGAGTGAAACACAAGCATTAGTGAAGTTTTTCAAAAAGTTTTGTGGACTCTGATTTTTAGCTCTACAAAAACTGTGTTTTTCTAACTTCCCAAAAAATTGGGGCGTTACAATTACGGTCATCTATGTAATACCTTTGTGGTGGATCTTTTTATGAGTTAATATATGTTTGAGATTGCAATGGTTTTGTTTCAGTTATGAAAGTAGATGCATATTATGTACCCCGTTCTTATTTACTTGTTGTGATCAAGCATGTTTATGAGAGCGTGTGAGGGGGAACGTGTGCATTAGTTGGATTAACGGGGGGTGGCTAGTGCAGTGAACGTGAGAGAAAGTTCTGCGATCCACTTGGGTGTTTTACCTTACTTTGTTACCTCACTAGGGATAAAAAGAAATACCATGCTACCGGAGAGATGTGGGTATGACCATTGCCACTTCCTCCATGACTAGATCTAGCATGTTCTTATTTTAACTTCATGTCATGATACTTATTGATATACTCTGAGTTATCTTAATTACTGAGGTGTTATGATTTAGTTCGCATCTTGGTGGATTATAAGAGAGACTAATAACCAAAAGGTCTCTATGTTAGGACGTGATGCCCATATAATTATAACTTGTCATTAAACTGTTGTGTTGCAATCTCATATGTCAACTCTAGTGTTCCATTGTCTACCACTATATTAAAGAGAGAGTGCATTTGTGAAACCATGAACCCCGGTCCATTTTTAATCATAAGAAACACCTTTCCAACAACTTTTACCACTTTACCATTTTCTGCCATTTAAAAATCCGAAAATACAAAAACACTTTTACATCTTGCATTCATCATATAAAACCCAAAAAATATCATTTATCATTGCTACCACCATCCTTGCATATTTATTTACCACCATTGCATATTTATTTCTTGTTTGCATTGCATATTATCTTGATATCATTCTCACACCTTGTGCTTGACAACCACTAGGTGAGGTTGAGGACCAACACATTTACTTTGTTTTGTAGGTAACCAAAAGAAGGATAGGAAAGATAAATCTTCACTACTGATTCCCCGAGAGTTCGATATTAAACCCTCGAGTCACCCTCGTGGGGAAAACACGTCTTCCACTTACTACACACTCTGCACTTGGAGTCTCAACCTAACCCATTTACTTTTCACGCAGGTAACTACGTGAAGGGCATCAAGACTGATTTATGGCGCCGTTGCCGGGGAGCGAAGAAGCAACACCGCATCAAGATTCCCTCGTCAACTACGCGCCCGTCATAGTAGCATCATTGGGTATCAAGACTGTTTTCTGGCGCCGTTGCCGGGGAATCATTGCTGAAAGGTTTATCCAAGATATCTCACCAAGTCAACTTCATCACCAACTTGTGCTAACACCTAAGCTTGGGGAGGTTGCACCTACGTGAGCATCATCTTATCCATCTTTACCTTCAAAGCAATTTATCTTGTTTTGTCATTGTCTTGCATTTGTTAGTTCGGTTTCATATTTATTTTCAGTTTTGCATAAAAAATTAAAAAACACATAAAAACTTGCTAAAATGGGAGAAAGAACTAAGTTGTGTGATTACACAAACACTCCAAATGATCAATTTATTGCTAGGCCCATTGCCACACCTAAGATAAATGCTGATAGTTATGAAGTAAGTCCTAGTTTGTTGAACTTGATAACTAGGGAACAATTTGGCGGTAGTGCTATGGAGGATGCCTCTATGCATCTTCATGATTTTGTTGAAATATGTGACATGCAGAAATTTAAAAATGTGGAAAGTGATATTCTAAAACTGAAGTTATTTCCTTTCTCACTTAGAGGAAAAGCTAAAGAGTGGCTGCATTCATTACCTATTGATAGCATTAAAACTTGGGATGATTTAAAAGAAGCTTTCATTAAGAAATACTATCCTCCTGTTAAAATTTTGCAAAATAGAAACAACATTCTTTCTTTTAGGCAAAATGAAAATGAACATGTTGCTATGGCTTGGGATAGGATTAAACTTATGCTTAGAACTTGTCCATCACATGGGGTCAACGAATGGACCATATTACACTCTTTTTACAATGGTCTAAATTACATGTCTAGAAATATTCTTGATTCTGCTGCTGGAGGTGCGTTTATGGGAAAAACTATAGTAGAAGCTAAGAACATATTGGAAAGTATTTTGCAAAACTATAGTCAATGGCATACTGATAGAGCACCTAATCCTTCTAAGAAAGTGAACTCCATAGAAGAAACAAATGATTTGTCATCTAAAATGGATACTATTCTTGCTTTCATTAATAAACAAAATATTGAAAATGTGCCTTTGCAAGAATTAGTTGGTAAAATCCTGAAAATATTGATGTCAACTTCATTAGGAACTATGGTAATAATGGGTATGGTAACAACAATTATAACTCTTATAATAAACCCCCATATGTGCCAAACAAATATGCCACTAGTGGTAATGTTTCTAGTGATTTGGAAAACACCATTAGATCATTTATATCTACTCAAAAGGAGCTTAATAAGGAATTTATATCTAAGTTTGAAAAACAAGACTCTTTGTTTGAAAGGGTAGATCAGCTCACTAAGGAAGTTTCCTCATTAAAGAACACCATTATAGCTCAAAAACATGAGGAAACAATTAAATATTGTCAAGAGGTTATAAATAAATCTTGGGAACATATTCATGAGCAAGAGAGAATTGCTAAGGAAACTATTATGGTAATGAAAGAGAGAAAAGTTGAGGAAGTTAAAATGCTTAGTGAAGTAAAGGATCCATTGCTTGACTTAGAGAATTGTAGCTTGCATGAATTAATATCTATCTTACAAAAATTTGCAAGTGATCCTTCCATCAACTAACCAAGCTGGTTTTGGTTCTTATATTGCTAATCATGTGTTAAAAGAAAAGATTGCTAGGTACAACCAAGAGGCTATGATACCACCTAAGCTTGGGGATGTATGGATTCCCAAAGTCCTAGTAACCATTGGAAAAGAGACACACCATGCTATACTTGATCTAGGATCTAGTGTCTCTGTTTTATCTAAAGAACTATATGAAGTACTTGAATTGAAAAATCTTGAAAAATGCTCTATTGAACTTGCACTTGCTGATGATTCCATTAAACATGCTTTAGGAAAAGTAAGTGATGTTTGGTAGAGTTACATATGACATTTGTGCCTGTTGATTTTCTAATCATGGATATGGGGAATAAAACCTCTAGTCCAATTATTCTTGGAAGACCTTTTCTTCGTACTACAGGTGCTATCATTGATTCAAAAGAAGGGAATGTGAAGTTTCAGTTTCCACACAAGAATGCATGGAACACTTCCCAAGGAAGAGGGACACACATCGTTCAAGCTCCCTCATGAGCTTCGTCCACAATAAACATCAAGTAAGAAGCCTAGCTATATGGCTATAAAGAAAGCGCTTTACGGGAGGCAACCCGGTTGTTTTTATTTGTGATTTTCTTTGTGTCCTCTTGCTGTAACAAGAGACTTAGTGTTTAGTTTAGTTTCTGGAATTTTTAATAAAGTGCCAAGTTTTACTCATTTTGGTGAAAAGTTGCTTATAGCGTTCGGAGATTTTATTCCTGCACGAATCTGTGCACGGTATGATTTTTAATTCTTATTCTGTAACTCCGAATGAGCTCATATTTAAACTGTAGTAGCAACTTTTCATCCTCTGTATGCATGAATTTTTCGGAATTTTCCGACAAATTTAAGTAGGGTAGAAAAATACGTTTTCTGCTGCTGTTTTTCTGGACAGATTCTGTCCCATTTTGTTTGATGCATGCTTAGAACTTTTAACATGAATTTTTTGATCCAATTGAGTTTATGAGTAGGCATACAACATTATACACTTTCTGGACATTCATATGAATTTTTGTCTAAGGATTATATGCAGCAAGAAATCTATTTGTTTATCACTACTAATGCCCACAGAAAAAGAAATGGGAGAAACGGTGTTTTGAAGTTTTTTCACAGGGATTAGAGGAGATGCACCAAGAGCTATCCAAGGATGGTGAAGACCATAAGCTTGGGGATGTGAAGACAACCCCACTGGACCTACACACTCTCGGTTTGCACACGTCTAACTTCTGTTTTTCGATCGAAACACTTTATCGCATAAACTTGGAGCGTCTTTTTGTTTGTTTAGGTTTGATTTTTATTTTGTGAGACCACCACACTATCATTTATATATGAGAGAGCTACTGGAAATTTGGGTTGAATTATGTTGGATGCTATTATAAGATTGGGAAAAGGGATGTTGAGTTAATTTTAAAAGATACATATAATTGCATGATTCATGAGCTTGTTAATGAGTAATAATTTGCAAATATTTTATCAAGAGCTATCTTTTATTCATGTTTTGATGCTAAATGTTATTTACCTTGTTTTAACATGGATTAGTTAGTTCTATGGACACTCATGCATGCATTTAGATGGTCAACTTTCTCCCTCTTGCTAGCCCAAAAATTCCAACAAGCAAAAACTTGTTTCCAACACCTTCAACCAAAGTTTTCCAGTGAGTCCACCATATCTACCTATTAGCTTTATGCTATTCCGAGTATGTTTATCATGATATTTGTGTTATCTATACCTCTGAATGAAAATGCTTATGTTGTTAATTGTTGTGGGAAAAGTTGGTTATATAGCTCTCTCGAACTTGATGCACACTTTACTTTCATTGCATAAATAAATATGACCCATTGTGATTAAAATTATGATGTTGTGGACTTGACAAATGTCTTTGGTTGAGAGTTAGCTCATATGTGCTGTCACATGGCAAGCTTTCAACATTGCACATCATCTCATTTAGTTGATATCATGTACTTTTGTTTATGGATGCTTACCATGGGTGAAATAAATGGGAAATGAAGTGAGTTTAAATGAGTTTGTATAAATGGTTAGAGAGACGCCTGGGCCGCTAATCTAAGCCATGCATCATTCATGGTGGAAATTTACTTACATGCTATGGTGAACCTTCTGTGATACACCTTACAATAAAAAGCTATCCAATGGTAAATAAAAAGGGTGTTGAGATTGTTCATTATGTTTGTTTGTCTTGTCATTTTGATATGGGCTTGTTCCATATCCTGGGACAAGAGGTACCCCAGTTGACGCTCTTAATGATACTTATTACTTACAATGATATTTAACTTGAACTTGCTTTGTTTTCCAAGTTGAGTAACACATGGAGTAGGTACTTGTATTCAAGGGGCATGAGACTTTCAACCTGTACTTTGTCAAGCACACTACTCGTATTGCTTTCACTTTAAACTTAATCATTCAAGATGCTATGATAGGGGAATGAGAGCTTGACACCAAGGATTACCATATTACAATCATTGACTTAAGTAAAGAAGTTCAGAAGTTAGATGAAATTTATTCATGCTTTACCTCTACTCATATATATATCTTTCCAAAGTGTCCACCTTTTATATTCAGATTTTCACCAATACTCTATGACCATTATAGGATGTTCTTACTTATCATTATGCATACATGTGGTTGATGACTCCCAAGTGCAGGAGATCGTTGAAGTCTTCGCTGTGTAAGTATTAGTATCGATCCCACGAGGAGTAGAAGGTATAAGTATTTATCCTCTCAAATAAGAGTGTCACTTCCCTTATTATCTATGCACTAGACAAACTAAAATGATGCAAGTGTTTTTGGGTTTTTTGGTTGTATAGATGCAAAGCTGAAAATAAAATATGATGAGTGAAAGCTCTCAAAGAGAGAGAAAGCTCAATCCCCTATGCAGCAAGAGGACAAGCTTGAGTGGTGTTTCTTATGCGTGGAAAACGTTCCCAAGGGCTACATGGATTTCATGGCAAAAATATTTCTAGAACAACAAGGTAAACATTTTGTCAAGTTTTAATCTTCTTTGGACGGAGCCATAATTAGGTGTAGCTAAATAAATAAACTAAACCCCTTATGATGGATCATGTGGCCAAGTAAATGACTGCACAAGAGTTATTAAGACAAAAAGTCCCACCATAGCATTACACTCTAAGGTCCCCGATATAAATCCCCTCCTAATGTAACTTCATGACTCGGTCAAGGGTTTACGTGTCCTCCCAAGTCTCCCTCAATCCATTACACTAGTGTGAAACACCTTCATGCATTACTCAATGTATGGTGCACTTCATACATTGTACATCAAGACAATCATAAAAGATAAAAACTTGACCAAATACTCAATACATGTTAAGTAGAAATCATTGCCAATCCATCCTATGCCCCAGGAACACGAGAGAACTACTCACAACGCGAAGACATGATATGATTCAATGGTATAAGTGATACAACACAATCTGAAATTATAATCTCCCCACAAAACAATGACAAGTAGCAATTCACAAACATGTAGAATAGTACTTAGACAATAGCTAGGGTTCGAACAATCTCAAACTATGAGGGGGATGAAGTGGATCACGAAGATGGTGATGGAGATGGTGCTGGTCTTCACGGTGGTGATGATGGAGAAGTTCTTGCTGTAGATGTTGATGATGAACACGCCGGAGGGGGGTGGAGCCCTCCGGAGGTGATTCCGACGGCGTTTCCCCCCTCCGATCTTCTCCGGCGGCAGCCTTCTGACTCTCTGTTTCGTGGTTTTCTGTTTCTCCGTCGCCTCCTTTCGCGAAACGCCAGGAGACCTTTTTTATTGGCGTTTTTAGGTCAAGACGAAGTCGGTGGACGAAAGATCGACGGCCACGAAGCTCCGAGGTGGAAACGAGATAGGCCCACGCGGCCATGTACTTTAGGCCGCGTAGGACCCTTCCATTTCCAGCCTGTTGGGCTTCTGGTCTTCAATTTAAGCCCATTGCGTTCGTCTCGAAAATTCTGAACCGTGCTCTTTGACCTTGCCCTTTTTGGAGTCCCGAAGCTCCCGGAAAGTCTGGAACACTAAAAAAGACGTTTTCTGGAAAAACATGGTTAATTCCAAATAAATGGGAAAACTATGAAGTATTCCCAAAATCATTATAAAACATTGATATAACCCTTATATGATGCAAATATGATTGGAATATAAGCAATTAAAGTGCAAAGTTCATGTATGCATTTTACATGCATCAACATCCCCAAGCTTAATCCATGCTCGTCCTCGAGTATGAAGATGATAAAACTAACATGGACTTTGCAATTTAATACTTAACAATGAATATCAAAGATGATTACTATTGCTACATATAGTCAAATGATTCATTCTTAAAAGGAGTAGCAATATGCAAGATAGTTTATGAAGTGATATCAAATATTCAATGCAAGGATGTTCAATGATAGTTCACAAAGTGTAACATAACAGATAGTAGTATGGACACATGTATGCATAATGATAAGTATGGACATCCTACATTGGTCATAGAGTGATGATGAAAATCTGAATATGATGGGTGGACACTTTGGAAAGATGTATATATGAGTAGAGGTAAAACAAGAATAAGTTTCATCTAACTTCTGAACTTCCCTACTTAAGTCAATGATTGTAATATGGTAATCCTTGGTGTCAAGCTCTCATTGCCCCTATCATAGCATCTTGAATGATTAAGTTTAAAGTGAAAGCAAATATGAGTAATGTGCTTGACAAAGTAAAGGTTGAAAGTCTCATGCCCCTTGAATACGAGTACCTACTCCATGTGTTACTCAACTCGGGAAACAAAACAAGTTCAATTTAAATATCATTGTAAGTAAAATAGTATCATCAAGAGCGTCAACTGGGGTACCTCTTGTCCCAGGATATGGAACAAGCCCATATCAAAATGACAAGACAAACAAACATAATGAACAATCTCAACACCTTTTTTATTTACCATTGGATAGCTTTTTATTGTAAGGTGTATCACAGACGGTTCACCATAGCATGTAAGTAAATTTCCACCATGAATGATGCATGGCTTAGATTAGCGGCCCAGGCGTCTCTCTAACCATTTATACAAACTCATTTAAACCTACTCCATTTCCTCATTTATTTCACCCATGGTAAGCATCCATAAACAAAAGTACATGACATCAACTAAATATAAATGAGTGCAATGTTGAAAGCATTCCATGTGACAGCACATTTATGCTAACTCTCAACCAAAGACATTTGTCAAGCTCATAACATCATAATTTTAATCACAATGGGTCATGTTTTATTTATGCAATAAAAGTAAAGTGTGCATCAAGTTCGTGAGAGCTATATAACCAACTTTTCCCATAACAATCAACAACATAAGCATTTTAATTCAGAGGTATAGATAATACAAAATAACATGATAAACAACCTCGGAATAGCATAAAGCTAATAGGTAGATATGGTGTACTCACTGGAAAAACTTTGGTTGAAGGCGTTGGAAACAAGTTTTTATTTGTTGGAATTTTTGGGCTAGCAAGAGGGAGAAAGTTGACCATCTAGATGCATGCATGAGTGTCCATATAACTAACTAATCCATGTTAAACCAAGTAAAATAACAATCAGCACCAAAACATGAATAAGTTATAGCTCTTCAAAAAGGATTTGCAAACTATTACTCATAAACAAGCTCATGAATCATGCAACTATATGTATCATTAAAAATCAACTCAAACATCCCTTTTCCCAATCTTATAAAAGCATCCAACATATTTCAACCCATATTTCCAGTAGCTCTCTCATATATAATTGATAGTGTGGTGGTCTCTCAAGACTCAAACAAAAACAAAAACGACGCTCCAAGTTTATGCGATAAAGTGTTTCGATCGAAAAACAGAAGTTGGACGTGTGCAAACCGAGAGTGTGTAGGTCAGTGGGGTTGTCTTCACATCCCCAAGCTTATGGTCTTCACCATCCTTGGATAGCTCTTGGTGCATCTCCTCCAATCCCTGTGAAAAAACTTCAAAACACCGTTTCTCCCATTTCTTTTCTGTGGGGTGCATTAATAGTGATAAACAAATAGGTTCCTTGCTGCATATAATCCTTGAACAAAAATTCATATGAATGTCCAGAAAGTGTATAATGTTGTATGCCTACTCATAAACTCAATTGGATAAAAAAGATTCAACTTAAAAGCTTCAAAGCATGCATTAAACAAAATGGGACAGAATCTGTCCAGAAAAATAGCAGCAGCAAAACATATTTTTCTACGCTACCAACTTTTCGAAAAATTCCGAAAATATTCATGCATACATAGGATGAAAAGTTGCAACTACAGTTCAAATATGAGCTCATTCGGAGTTACAGAATAAGAATTAAAAATCATACCGTGCACTGATTCATGCAGGAATAAAATCTCCGAACGCTATAAGCAACTTTTCAAGACCAAAATGGGTAAAACTTGGCACTTTATTAAAAACTCCAGAAACTAAACTAGACACAAAGTCTCTTGTTACAGCAAGAGGACACAAAGAAAAATCACACACAAAAATAACCGGGTTGCCTCCCGCAAAGCGCTTTCTTTATAGCCATATAGCTAGGCTTCTTACTTTTTGTTTATTGAAGATGAAGCTCATGAGGGAGCTTGAACTTTGATGTTCCCCTCTTTCTTGGGAAGTGTTCCATGCATTATACTAGGGTCCCATGGTGCTCTCAAACCAATCAAAATAATAGTCAAGTTGAACACTGGTTGAGAGAAAAACAAAACACAAAAGTAATAACAACGAAGTCTAACTTTCTTCCTATGCATTGGTATTTTGTATATGAATGAATCACAATGAATAGAAGTTTTCCAATGCATTGTTACTTGCAGCCCATAATTATTAGTTGCATACATAGGGTTCTTATCACCTCCTCTTTCATAATAGTTGCAAGTAGTAAAAGTGTATTCAACCATATAACCAATAGAATCTTCCAACTCAGATAGTTTAGGCAAATAGAAAGGATCATTAAATTTATTTTGGAATTCATTAGCATGCTTCCCCCTTTCAAAATAGTTAATAAGATCAATATCAAGTTTACTATCATGGTTGCAACAAAGATTTGGAACTAGAGATAATTGCAAAACCACATAAGTATTTCTCAACATAAGCAAATTTCTCCTCTATGGTGTAAGTAGGAGAGTTCAAGAACAAAGTAGGGCTCTCATGAGTAAGAGCACTATCACAAACAGCAAGTATGTCATTTTTATCCTCGCATAAATTAGTAACAACTATAGATGGAGGATTAGCAATAAGCATAGGACACTCATCTAAAGCATTATCATATAGCATATTTAAGCAATACTCCTCATTATCATCAATAAGTTCACTAGTAGCATTAATAGAAAGTAAAGGAGCATTTTTAGTTTCATCATAATAGCATGGGTTATCATATAGGACCATAGCATTTTCAGTTTCACCCTCATCATAACATGGATTCTCATAAATAACAAAAGATTTTTGAGTTTGAGTGTGATGATCCCGAAGAGCAAGTCTTGATGCCTGCACAAATAACGGGATTTAGGTTGAGACTCCAAGTGCAGAGTGTATAGTAAGTGGAAGACAGTTTTCCCCACGAGGGGTGACTCGAGGGTTTAATATCGAACTCTCGGGGAATCTGAAGTGGTAGATTTATCTTCTTATCCTTCTTTTGGTTACCTACAAAACAAGGTTAGATGTTTTGGTCCTCAACCTCACCTGTGGTTGTCAAGCACAAGGTGTAAGAATGATATCAGGATAGTTATGCAATGCAAACAAGAAATAAATATGCAATGATGGTGGATGCAATGATAAATGATATTTTTGGGTTTTTGAATGATGTATGCAAGATGAAAAGTATTTTTGTATTTTCGGATTTAATGATGGCTGAAAATAGAAAAGTGGTATATGGTGTTGGAAAGGTGTTTCTTATGATTAAAAATGGACTGGGGTTCATGGTTTCACAAATGCACTCTCTCTTTATAAAGTGGTAGACAATGGAACACACAAAGTTAACATATGAGATTGCAACACAGGGTTTGATAACAAGTTACTTAGATATATGGGCATCACGTCCTAACATAGAGATCTTTTGGTTATTAACCTCTCTTATACTCCACCAAGATGCGAACTAAATCATAACACCTCAGTAATTAAGATAACTCAGAGTATAGCATTAAGTATCATGACATGAAGTGAAAATAAGAACATGCTAGATCTAGTCATGGAGTAGTGGCAATGGTCACGCCCACATCCCCGGTAGCATGGTATTTTAGTTTATCCCTAGTGAGGTAACAAAGTAAGGTAAAGATACCAAAGTGGATCGCAGAACTTTCTCTCACGTTCACTGCACTAGCCACCCCCCGTTACTCCAACTAATGCACACGTTCCCCCACACACGCTCTCATAAACATGCTTGATCAAAACAAGTAGACAAGAACGGGGTACATAATATGCATCTATACTCATAACTGAAACAAACATTGCAATCTCAAACATATATTAACTCATAAAGATCCACCACAAAGGTATTACAACGGTGACCGTAATCATGTTCAGCAGCTCATACGGTGCTAATTAGTGAAGCTCAAGAGAGGAGAGATACATAAGTTACTTCCACAAACCCATAGTCCAGAGGTGGACTACTCCCTCTTCATCATGGAGACGGTGGAGAAGTCGATGGAGAAGATGGAGACCACGCCGGCAGCGCCCCGCCGGAGTTTTCCCCCTCCAATCTGCAGCTCCTGATCTCCGTTTCGGTGTTTCTGTGTTTGTGCGGCGCTCCTTCCAGAGAACGTCGGGGGACCTTTTTTATAGGCGTTTTTAGGTCAAGACGATGTCGGTGGAGAAAGATCGAGGCAACGGAGCCACGAGGCCCAAACGGGTGGGTCCCACGCGGCCTGGTACTGGCCGCGTGGGCCACCGTTTGGCCCTCGGGCCTCCGTTTGCTCGCTTCCTTTTTCCGTAGTCCTTCTTCCTTCCAAATATTGACGCCCGTAAATTTCCAGGTGATTTCGTTGACGTTTGGGTCCCTGAAACATTAAAATACAAAACTAGGGTTTTCTGCCTGTGCAGGGTTAATTCCAAATAAATGGAAAACTATGAAGTATTCCCAAAATCATGATAAAACATTGATATAACCCTTATATGATGCAAATATGATTGGAATATAAGCAATTAAAGTGCAAAGTTCATGTATGCATTTTACATGCATCAACATCCCCAAGCTTAATCCATGCTCGTCCTCGAGTATGAAGATGATAAAACTAACATGGACTTTGCAATTTAATACTTAACAATGGATATCAAAGATGATTACTATTGCTACATATAGTCAAATGATTCATTCTTCAAAGGAGTAGCAATATGCAAATAGTTTATGAAGTGATATCAAGTATTCAAGACAAGGATGTTCATTGATAGTTCACAAAGTGTAACATGGTAGCAAGTAATATGGAACACATGTATGCATAATGATAAGTAGAACATCCTACAATGGTCATAGAGTGTAGATGAAAATCTGAATATGATAGGTGTACACTTTGGAAAGATGTATATGTGAGTAGAGGTAAAGCATGCATAAGTTTCATCCAACTTCCAAACTCTTCTACTTAAGTTAATGATTGCAATAAGGTATTCATTGGTGTCAAGCTCTCATTGCCCCTATCATAGCATCTTGAATGATTAAGGTTAAAGTGAAAGCAAATATGAGTAGTGTGCTTGATAAAGTAAAGGTTGATGTCTCATGCCCCTTGAATACAAGTACTACACCATGTTACTCAACTTGGAAACAAAGCAAGTTCAATTATATATCATTGTAAGTAATAATAGTATCATCAAGAGCGTCAACTGGGGTACCTCTTGTCCCAGATATGGAACAAGCCCATATCAAAATGACAAGACAAACAAACAAAATGAACAATCTCAACACCCTTTTTATTTACCATTTGGAATAGTTTTTTATTGCAAGGTGTATCACAGAAGGTTCACCATAGTATGTAAGTAAATTTCCACCATGAATGATGCATGGCTTAGATTAGCGGCCCAGGCGTCTCTCTAACCATTTATACAAACTCATTTAAACTTCATTTCCACTCATTTCACATGATAGCATCCATAACAAAAGTACATGATATCAACTAAATGAGATGAAGAGCATGTTGAAAGCTTGCATGTGACAGCACATATGGGCTAACTCCAACCCGAACATTATCAAGCCACTACATCATAATCTTAATCACAATGGGTCATGTTTTATTATGCAATAAAAGAAATTGTGCATCAAGTTCGTGAGAGCTATATAACCAATTTTTTCCATTGCAATCAATAACATAAACATTTTCATTCAGAGGTAAGATAACACAAACAACATGTTAAACATACTCGGAATAGCATAAAGCCAATAGGTAGATATGGTGGACTCACTGGAATAACTTTGGTTGAAGGTGTTGGAAACAAGTTTTTGCTTGTTGGAGTTTTTGGGCTAGCAAAAGGGAGAAAGTTGACCATCTAGATGCATGCATGAGTGTCCATAGAACTAACTAATCCATGTTAAACCAAGTAAATAACAATCAGCACCAAAACATGAATAAGTGATAGCTCTACAAAAAGAATTTGCAAACTATTACTCATAAACAAGCTCATGAATCATGCAACTATATGTATCATTAAAAATCAAGTCAAACATCCCTTTTCCCAATCTTATAAAAGCATCCAACATATTTCAACCCATATTTCCAGTAGCTCTCTCATATATAATTGATAGTGTGGTGGTCTCTCAAGACTCAAACAAAAACAAAAAACGACGCTCCAAGTTTATGCGATAAAGTGTTTCGATCGAAAAACAGAAGTTGGACGTGTGCAAACCGAGAGTGTGTAGGTCCAGGGGTTGTCTTCACATCCCCAAGCTTATGGTCTTCACCATCCTTGGATAGCTCTTGGTGCATCTCCTCCAATCCCTGTGAAAAAACTTCAAAACACCGTTTCTCCCATCTCTTTTCTGTGGGGTGCATTAATAGTGATAAACAAATAGGTTCCTTGCTGCATATAATCCTTGAACAAAAATTCATATGACATGTCCAGAAAGTGTATAATGTTGTATGCCTACTCATAAACTCAATTGGATCAAAAAGATTCAACTTAAAAGCTCAAAGCATGCATCAAACAAAATGGGACAGAATCTGTCCAGAAAAACAGCAGCAGCAAAACGTATTTTTCTACCCTACCAAACTTTCTCGAAAAATTCCGAAAAAATTCATGCATACAGAGGATGAAAAGTTGCAACTACAGTTCAAATATGAGCTCATTCGGAGTTACAGAATAAGAATTAAAAATCATACCGTGCACTGACTCGTGCAGGAATAAAATCTCCGAACGCTATAAGCAACTTTTTCAAACCAAAAAGGGTAAAACTTGGCACTTTATTAAAAACTCCAGAACCTAACTAGACACAAAATCTCTTGTTACAGCAAGAGGACACAAAGAAAAATCACACACAAAAATAACCGGGTTGCCTCCCGCAAAGCGCTTTCTTTATAGCCATATAGCTAGGCTTCTTACTTGTTGTTTTATTGTGGACGAAGCTCATGAGGGAGCTTGAACTTTGGTGGTTCCCTCTTCCTTGGAAAGTGTTCCATGCACTTCTTGTGTGGAAACTGAAACTTTACATTCCCTTCCTTTGAATCAATGATAGCACCTGTGGTACGAAGAAAAGGTCTTCCAAGAATAATAGGACTAGAGGTTTTATTCCCCATATCCATGATTAGAAAATCCACAGGCACAAAAGTCATATGTAACTCTACCATAACATCACTTACTTTTCCCAAAGCATGTTTAATAGAGTCATCAGCAAGTGCTAGTTCAATAGAGCATTTTTCAAGATTTTTCAATTCAAGCACTTCATATAGTTCTTTAGATAAAACAGAGACACTAGATCCTAGATCAAGTATGGCATGGTGTGTCTCTTTTCCAATAGTTACTAGTACCTTAGGTATCCACATATCCCCAAGCTTAGGTGGTATCATAGCCTCTTGGTTGTACCTAGCAATCTTTTCTTTCAAGACATGATTAGCAATATAAGAACCAAAACCTGCTTGGTTAGTGTTGATGGAAGGATCACTTGCAAATTTTTGTAAGATAGATATTAATTCATGCAAGCTACAATTTTCTAAGTCAAGCAAAGGATCCTTGACTTCATTAAGCATTTTAACTTCCTCAACTTCAACCTCTTTCATTACCCCAATAGATTCTTTAGCAACTCTCTCTTGCTCATGAATGTGTTCCCAAGACTTATTGATAACCTCTTGGCAATATTTTATTGTTTCCTCATGTTTTTGGGCTGTAATGATGCTCTTTAATGATGAGACTTCCTTAGTAAGCTGATCTACCCTTTCAAACAAAGCATCTTGTTTTTCAAACTTAGAGATAAATTCCTTATTAAGCTCTTTTTGGGTAGATATAAAAGATCTAATGGTGTTTTCCAAGTCACTAGAAACATTACCACTAGAAGCATATTTATTTGGCACATATGGGGGTTTATTATAAGAGTTATAATTGTTGTTACCATACCCATTATTACCATAGTTCCTAATGAAGTTGACATCAATATTTTCAGAATTGTTTCCAACTAGTTCTTGCAAAGGAACATTTTCAACACTAGGTTTATTAAGCAAAGCAAGAATAGTATCCATTTTAGATGACAAATCATTAGTTTCTTCAATAGAGTTCACTTTCTTAGAAGGATTAGGTGCCCTATCAGTATGCCATTGACTATAGTTTTGTAAAATGCTTTCCAATATATTTTTAGCTTCTACTATAGTCTTACTCATAAAAGCACCTCCAGCAGCAGAATCAAGTATGTTTCTAGACATGTAGTTTAAACCATTGTAGAAAGAGTGTAATATGGTCCATTCATTAACTCCATGTGAGGGACAAGTTCTAAGCATAAGTTTTATCCTATCCCAAGCCATAGCAACATGTTCATTTTCATTTTGCCTAAAAGAAAGGATGTTGTTTCTATTTTGCAAAATTTTAACAGGGGGATAATATTTCTTAATGAAAGCTTCTTTTAGATCATCCCAAGAATTAATACTACCAGATGGCAAGGAATGCAACCACTCTTTAGCTTTTCCTCTAAGTGAAAAAGGAAATAACTTCAGTTTTAGGATATCACTTTCCACATTTTTAAACTTTTGCATGTCACATATTTCAACAAAGTCATGAAGATGCATAGAGGCATCCTCCATAGCACTACCACCAAATTGTTCCCTAGTTATCAAGTTCAACAAACTAGGACTTACTTCATAACTCTCAGCATTTATCTTAGGTGTGGCAATAGCTCTCGTGATAAATTGATCATTAGGAGTGTTTGTGTAGTCACACAACTTAGTTCTTTCTCCCATTTTAGCAAGTTTTTTTGGTATTTTTAATTTTTTATGCAAAACTGAAATAAATATGATATGATATGCAATGACACTAACAAAACAAATAAATTGCTTTGTAAGTAAAGATGGATAAGATGGTGCTCACGTAGGTGCAACCTCCCCAAGCTTAGGTGTTAGCACAAGTTGGTGACGTTGACTTTGTTGTGAGATGAATGCGATGATGCACACCCTTGGATAAATCTCTCAGCTACGATTCCCCGGCAACGGCGCCAGAAAACGTCTTGATGATCCCGAAGAGCAAGTCTTGATGCCTGCAAATAAACGGGATTAGGTTGAGACTCCAAGTGCAGAGTGTATAGTAAGTGGAAGACAGTTTTCCCCACGAGGGGTGACTCGAGGGTTTAATATCGAACTCTCGGGGAATCTGAAGTGGTAGATTTATCTTCTTATCCTTCTTTTGGTTACCTACAAAACAAGGTTAGATGTTTTGGTCCTCAACCTCACCTGTGGTTGTCAAGCACAAGGTGTAAGAATGATATCAGGATAGTTATGCAATGCAAACAAGAAATAAATATGCAATGATGGTGGATGCAATGATAAATGATATTTTTGGGTTTTTGAATGATGTATGCAAGATGAAAAGTATTTTTGTATTTTCGGATTTAATGATGGCTGAAAATAGAAAAGTGGTATATGGTGTTGGAAAGGTGTTTCTTATGATTAAAAATGGACTGGGGTTCATGGTTTCACAAATGCACTCTCTCTTTATAAAGTGGTAGACAATGGAACACACAAGTTAACATATGAGATTGCAACACAGGGTTTGATAACAAGTTACTTAGATATATGGGCATCACGTCCTAACATAGAGATCTTTTGGTTATTAACCTCTCTTATACTCCACCAAGATGCGAACTAAATCATAACACCTCAGTAATTAAGATAACTCAGAGTATAGCATTAAGTATCATGACATGAAGTGAAAATAAGAACATGCTAGATCTAGTCATGGAGTAGTGGCAATGGTCACGCCCACATCCCCGGTAGCATGGTATTTTAGTTTATCCCTAGTGAGGTAACAAAGTAAGGTAAAGATACCAAAGTGGATCGCAGAACTTTCTCTCACGTTCACTGCACTAGCCACCCCCCGTTACTCCAACTAATGCACACGTTCCCCCACACACGCTCTCATAAACATGCTTGATCAAAACAAGTAGACAAGAACGGGGTACATAATATGCATCTATACTCATAACTGAAACAAACATTGCAATCTCAAACATATATTAACTCATAAAGATCCACCACAAAGGTATTACAACGGTGACCGTAATCATGTTCAGCAGCTCATACGGTGCTAATTAGTGAAGCTCAAGAGAGGAGAGATACATAAGTTACTTCCACAAACCCATAGTCCAGAGGTGGACTACTCCCTCTTCATCATGGAGACGGTGGAGAAGTCGATGGAGAAGATGGAGACCACGCCGGCAGCGCCCCGCCGGAGTTTTCCCCCTCCAATCTGCAGCTCCTGATCTCCGTTTCGGTGTTTCTGTGTTTGTGCGGCGCTCCTTCCAGAGAACGTCGGGGGACCTTTTTTATAGGCGTTTTTAGGTCAAGACGATGTCGGTGGAGAAAGATCGAGGCAACGGAGCCACGAGGCCCAAACGGTGGGTCCCACGCGGCCTGGTACTGGCCGCGTGGGCCATGCTCGTTTGGCCCTCGGGCCTCCGTTTGCTCGCTTCCTTTTTCCGTAGTCCTTCTTCCTTCCAAATATTGACGCCCGTAAATTTCCAGGTGATTTCGTTGACGTTTGGGTCCCTGAAACATTAAAATACAAAACTAGGGTTTTCTGCCTGTGCAGGGTTAATTCCAAATAAATGGAAAACTATGAAGTATTCCCAAAATCATGATAAAACATTGATATAACCCTTATATGATGCAAATATGATTGGAATATAAGCAATTAAAGTGCAAAGTTCATGTATGCATTTTACATGCATCAGAGTGTTACTATCATTTGTTGATGGTGAAGTTGGAAGTTCCCTCTCTTCATTCTCTAGCTGTTCATCATTCCCATCATCCTCTTGAAATTGCATGGGCATCCCCAAGCTTAGGTTTTATCCTCTTCTTCACATTCTTCCTCTTCCAAGCTTATGTTTTCATCATCTTCTTCCTGCAAAACATCAGTGCTCTCTTGGGGAGCCTCATTATATTCAACAACATAAATATTTTGAGAGAAGTTGATTATGCAATATTCAAGAACAAAATCTATCTCTCTTTCAAATTTATTAGCTATAGGGCAAGTTTTATTTTCATGAATGAAAGTTTGCAGTTCAAAAGATGCCTTGAAAGTAACAAATTCCTCCACTTGTTCCATTCCTAAATAAGCATAATCGTCAGCATGGTAAGATGCAATAGTACATTCTTCATGGAACCTACATTGAAATTCAAAGTGCTTATCTTTTTGTTCAGAGCAAAACATACAAGTTGCATCATGGTGTAAAAGCAACTCTTCAGCAATATAATTTAATTCCATCATGAAACCTTTTAGTATTTTCCCTTCCTTTGATTCTCTATATTCCTTCGCAATCTTAGCAACATTCAAATGTCTAAACATATCTTCCTTTATATCCGGAATTATGCCCAGAACACGAGTTTTTTTTGGTATTTTCCATTTTCTAATTTTTTTGTGTTTTTGATATATGGATGTATGCAAAACTAAACTAAATGCAAAACTGAAAAATAAATATCTAGTGCAAACAAGAATAAAAACTTAGGCGCTACACTCCCCGGCAACGGCGCCAGAAAACTGTCTTGATGACTCCCAAGTGCAGGAGATCGTTGAAGTCTTCGCTGTGTAAGTATTAGTATCGATCCCACGAGGAGTAGAAGGTATAAGTATTTATCCTCTCAAATAAGAGTGTCACTTCCCTTATTATCTATGCACTAGACAAACTAAAATGATGCAAGTGTTTTTGGGTTTTTTGGTTGTATAGATGCAAAGCTGAAAATAAAATATGATGAGTGAAAGCTCTCAAAGAGAGAGAAAGCCCAATCCCCTATGCAGCAAGAGGACAAGCTTGAGTGGTGTTTCTTACGCGTGGAAAACGTTCCCAAGGGCTACATGGATTTCATGGCAAAAATATTTCTAGAACAACAAGGTAAACATTTTGTCAAGTTTTAATCTTCTTTGGACGGAGCCATAATTAGGTGTAGCTAAATAAATAATCTAAACCCCTTATGATGGATCATGTGGCCAAGTAAATGACTGCACAAGAGTTATTAAGACAAAAAGTCCCACCATAGCATTACACTCTAAGGTCCCCGATATAAATCCCCTCCTAATGTAACTTCATGACCCGGTCAAGGGTTTACGTGTCCTCCCAAGTCTCCCTCAATCCATTACACTAGTGTGAAACACCTTCATGCATTACTCAATGTATGGTGCACTTCATACATTGTACATCAAGACAATCATAAAAGATAAAAACTTGACCAAATACTCAATACATGTTAAGTAGAAATCATTGCCAATCCATCCTATGCCCCCAGGAACACGAGAGAACTACTCACAACGCGAAGACATGATATGATTCAATGGTATAAGTGATACAACACAATCTGAAATTATAATCTCCCACAAAACAATGACAAGTAGCAATTCACAAACATGTAGAATAGTACTTAGACAATAGCTAGGGTTCGAACAATCTCAAACTATGAGGGGGATGAAGTGGATCACGAAGATGGTGAGGGAGATGGTGCTGGTCTTCACGGTGGTGATGATGGAGAAGTTCTTGCTGTAGATGTTGATGATGAACACGCCGGAGGGGGGTGGAGCCCTCCGGAGGTGATTCCGGCGGTGTTTCCCCCCTCCGATCTTCTCCGGCGGCAGCCTTCTCACTCTCTGTTTCGTGGTTTTCTGTTTCTCCGCCGCCTCCTTTCGCGAAACGCTAGGAGACCTTTTTTATAGGTGTTTTTAGGTCAAGACGAAGTCGGTGGACGAAAGATCGACGGCCACGGAGCTCCGAGGTGGAAACGAGATAGGCCCACGCGGCCATGTACTTTAGGCCGCGTGGGACCCTCCCATTTCCAGCCTGTTGGGCTTCTGGTCTTCAATTTAAGCCCATTACGTTCGTCTCGAAAATTCTGAACCGTGCTCTTTGACCTTGCCCTTTTTGGAGTCACGAAGCTCCCGGAAAGTCTGAAACACTAAAAAAGACGTTTTCTGGAAAAACAGGGTTAATTCCAAATAAATGGGAAAACTATGAAGTATTCCCAAAATCATTATAAAACATTGATATAACCCTTATATGATGCAAATATGATTGGAATATAAGCAATTAAAGTGCAAAATTCATGTATGCATTTTACATGCATCAGTGGTCCATAGTACTTCTTCTCTTATGTCACTTTGTGAATTATCATTGAACATCCTTGCATTGAATACTTGATATCACTTCATAAATTGTCTTGCATATTGCTACTTCTTTTAAGAATGAATCATTTTACTCTATGTAGCAATAGTAATCATCTTTGATATCCATTGATAGTATTAAATTGCAAAGTCCATGTTAGTTTTATCACCTTCATACTCGTGGATGAGTATAGGTTAAGCTTGGGGATGTTGATGCATGTAAAATGCATACATGAACTTTGCATTATTTTTACTTATATTCCAGTCATATTTGCATCATATAAGGGTTATATCACTGTTTTATAATGATTTTGGGAATATTTGACATGTTTCCTATTTTTTATGGAATTAACCCTGCGCAGGCAGAAAACCCTATTTCTATATTTTAATGTTTCAGGAACCCAAACGACGTCCAAATCACCTGCAAATTTACGAGCGTCAATATTTGGAAGGAAGAAGACTTGGGGGCGAAGGAAGCGAACAAGCGGAGCCCCGAGGGCCAAAAGAGGTGGGCCCACGCGGCCCCTGTACCTGGCCGCGTAGGACCCCCCAACTTGGGCCTCGACGCTCCGTTGCCGTCGATCTTTCTTCCACCGACTCTATTTTGACCTAAAAATGCCTATAAAAATTATCCCCCGACGTTCTCTGGGAGGAGCGCCGCAGAAACATAGAAACACCGAAACAGAGACATGGAGCTGCAGATTGTAGGGGGAAAACTCCGGCGGGGCGCTGCCGGCATGGTCTCCATCTTCTCCAACGACTTCTCCACCGTCTCCATGATGAACAGGGAGTAGTCCACCTCTGGAATATGGGTTTGTGGAAATAACTTATGTATCTCTCTCTCTTGAGCTTCACTAATTAGTACCGTATGAGCTGCTGAACATGATTACGGTCATCTATGTAATACCTTTGTGGTGGATCTTTTTATGAGTTAATATATGTTTGAGATTGCAATGGTTTTGTTTCAGTTATGAAAGTAGATGCATATTATGTACCCCGTTCTTATTTACTTCTTATGATCAAGCATATTTATGAGAGCGTGTGAGGGGGAACATGTGCATTAGTTGGAGTAACGGGGGGTGGTTAGTGCAGTGAACGTGAGAGAAAGTTCTGCGATCCACTTGGGTGTTTTACCTTACTTTGTTACCTCACTAGGAATAAAAAGAAATACCATGCTACCGGAGATGTGGGTGTGACCATTGCCACTTCCTCCATGACTAGATCTAGCATGTTCTTATTTTAACTTCATGTCATGATACTTATAGCTATACTCTGAGTTATCTTAATTACTGAGGTGTTATGATTTAGTTCGCATCTTGGTGGAGTATAAGAGAGACTAATAACCAAAAGGTCTCTATGTTAGGACGTGATGCCCATATAATTATAACTTGTCATTAAACTGTTGTGTTGCAATCTCATATGTCAACTCTAGTGTTCCATTGTCTACCACTATATTAAAGAGAGAGTGCATTTGTGAAACCATGAACCCCGGTCCATTTTTAATCATAAGAAACACCTTTCCAACAACTTTTACCACTTTACCATTTTCTGCCATTTAAAAAAAATCCGAAAATACAAAAACACTTTTACATCTTGCATTCATCATATAAAACCCAAAAATATCATTTATCATTGCTACCACCATCCTTGCATATTTATTTACCACCATTGCATATTTATTTCTTGTTTGCATTGCATATTATCTTGATATCATTCTCATACCTTGTGCTTGACAACCACTAGGTGAGGTTGAGAACCAAAACATTTACTTTGTTTTGTAGGTAACCAAAAGAAGGATAGGAAAGATAAATCTTCACTACTGATTCGCCGAGAGTTCGATATTAAACCCTCGAGTCACCCTCGTGGGGAAAACACGTCTTCCACTTACTACACACTCTGCACTTGGAGTCTCAACCTAACCCATTTACTTTTCACGCAGGTAACTACGTGAAGGGCCATCACTTGGCAGAAGAAGCACTAATCCCAGAAGCCACACCCGCAACAACAAATCAAGCACGCGGAGATCGCGACAGATGCGGCCGCGAATGTGCAGCACCCGGAGATCGACCCGTCTGACACCTACGGGAAGGGGAAGACGCACACAACGTCATTGTACAGCGGCAGGTTGACCGCAGCCGCTCCAAGCGTCATATTAACAACCCGACTGAGGAACTTTACTCGGAGCGTCACCACGAGCCCTGCGGTCTTTCCTGCTTCAACATCCGTATCGGCGACACACGGATACCGCGAGGCTTCAAGCTCACGTCTGAATCAGTCAAATTCGATGGCACACAGGACCCCAAACTTTGGCTCGACGACTACCTCATCGCAGTCAATTGTCAAGGCGGTACCACGACAACGGCAATGCAGTATATACAGCTGATGCTCGTGGGCTCAGCGCGTGGTTGGCTCCAAAACCTGCCCCGTAACTCCTTCAGCTCTTGGGACCAATTCGAAGATGCCTTCGTCAAGAACTTCCTCGGAACATACTCGAGACCCGCGACGTTCGCAGAACTGCAAGCCTGCAAGCAGCGAAAGGATGAGACACTACAATCATACTTCCAGCGCTGGACCCTCATGCGCAACTCCGTCGGGGTCATTTCAGAAGATAGAGCAATCGACGCCTTCACCCACGGTGTCACTCGACATGACCTTCGAGAGGCCTTTGGCCGCCTTCAGCCAGCATCCATCGTCGAGGTCATGAAGATCGCCAACGAATGGGCAGACGGCGAAGACTCTGTACGCAACAAGTTCCCTGATGAGGAAGGCGAACCAAGCAACTGGGGTCGCAGAGACAGCCACGGCAACGATCGCCGTCGCAAGCGCAAACCCCGCTACGAGGAAAGCGAGCCAGTCGACCTAGTGGCGGCAGGATTCGCCGACGCCCGAGAAGACCGAGGTCGCGACAACAACCGTCAGAACAGCCGGGGCCGGGAGGAGTACCGGAACGATGGAAACCAAAGACGCGAATGGCGGTGCAAGCCCCGTGATAACTCGCGGCCAGAACTCACGCCCGAGCAGGAGCTTGAAGAGGCGAGGGTCGAGCTGTTGCGGCCTTGTGGGCGGTGCAGCGGTTGCAAGCTAGAGTAGGGTTACAAACGGCGGTGCGCTGGGACATGGGAGAGCCGGCGGCGCACTAGGGTAGGACTTGGGGACCGTGTGGTACGACAAATGCTATTTGCCGCCTTTTGCGGCGGGGGTGGGTCGTGCCGCACACCCCCAGCCGCACTGGGCCGGCCCATTTCGCGTTTTTTCTCTTTTCTTTTAAGTTTTTTCCTTTTCCTTTTTTTGTTTTCTTTTTAAAAAAGTGTTTTTTAGTTCAAATTTGATATTTGTTCAAACTTGAAAAAAGATCAAGTTTGAAATTTGTTCAAAAATAAAAACTGTTCAAATTTGAAAATTGTTCATATTCGGAAATGGTTCAAATATAAAAAATGTTCAAAATTAAAAAATGTTCAAAAGTGAAAATTGTTCAAATCTGAAAATTGTTTAAATTTGAAAAATGTTAAGATTTTGAAAACTGTTCAGAACTAAAATATGTTTCAGACCTAAAAAATATTAAGTTTTTAAATAATTTTCAGATTTAATAAAACAGAAAAAAGAAAGAGAAAGTAGACATACATGATGGGTCACGACCCAATTAAGCGCCACACGGAAGGACCCTCTGTGGCGTCTCCCACCCATGTTGCTGAAGGCGGTGAACAGGAGTGCCCGTGTGGTACTATGGTGTGCTTCAATTTGGCAACGAGGCCCCACTACCCTATAACCGGTGGTTAATTCACCTATTAGGGGATGCTTTTGGTTGCATATTACTCCCCGTGTATCAGTCTAAAAACACTCCCCAGCGGTTAATGCGGGGTCGGGTTTGGAACACCACTATCCATACCCGACATACCCGGTACCCGCTAAAACACATGACATGTGGGGCCAGAATACTAGAGAGAGTGAGAGACACATATATATACACCAGAAAACCTAACTTCCTAGAATTTTGAACCTGTTCTATTTGTGGATGTGTACCAATTTGAACCTATTATGTGTGGCCGTGTGCCCATTTGAACCTAGATCATCTTATTTTGTTATGTGTGATCATTTGATTGTATATTGTGCCCTTTTTGCTCTATTTGTGTTGCTTTGATTTATTTACTTACTCCCACCGTCCATGAAAGAGCGTGCTTTTGGAGATTTACACATAGATTAAGAAGACACCGTACTTTGCTCCATGGCCTAATTAATACGGAAAAGTAGCAGCCCCGTGCGTGCATGCAACCATTAGAGAAGGCCATTAAATGAATGTTCCCCGCATGCAGTAATTAAGACAGTAACCCAAGGATATGCAGCCAATAGCTAGATCACAAGTTGCTCCATGAGTCAATTAAAAACTAATGGATTAGAGGCAATGTGCATTGAGAGTGTAGACGTACACTATTTTGTGGAAAAATACTTGACCCCAAATGTCCACTCTTTCGAGGACAGAGGGAGTAAGTTGCTGGGAGGTGCTGTCAAATTTTTTGTAGACAATATGTCGGCTACAACGGAGGTTCTTGGGTATGGTTATCCGCTGGTTATCCGATAACCCGATGGGGATGGAGATGGGAGAATAGTTGTCCCGTGGCAGTTAATGGGGATTGAGAATATTTTATTGTATGGGGATGGTTATGAAGCTTTTATTTGTTAACATTTGATGTATCCAAGAAACAAATCGTTATGTAGATTGAAGCAAATTTGTAACATGTAGGAAACATGTCATATAAAAGTACGAAGTTGTGTATTTTGACGACTTTGAACGGAAGCACATGTGTAAGTTGTCCTAAATATGCCAAGTGAATGTATGAAATGCTAAGTTTTCTTGAAGTATTAGAATGAAGCTTCTATAGTCATACAAAAAGGAATGCTACAGGTTTCTCAATACCTGTATACTTCCTAAGCAGGTGAACAAAGTTTTGTTAACACGCTAATCATGCTTCTAACAGGAGTGTACTATGCTTCTAGCCATAACAATGAAGCTTCTGGGAAACTAATGAGCGACGTGCTTCCAAAATTAGTGCGTTCACCACGGAAGCAATATTCAGGATGAAGCGAAATTCGATTGTAATGGAAGCAAAATTCCGTTGCAACGGAAGCAAAACTCAATAACATTGGAAAGATTTTTTTGCTTCCCACCGAAGTACTGCATGCCTAAATTTAACTGGATTTATTAGTTTCCTTCAAGACATGATTTCATTTCCTATAAATCCGGAAAAGCTAGATTGGGCAGCGAAAATCCGGAGAAGTTAGATTGTGCAGAAGTTAATTGCGCATGCCATTAATGACTCACAGAGAGACTCGCACGGGCCTGTTGAAAATCCAACGTCCAATATGCCTCCTATCGTACGGCTGGCCTTGGTCCGATGGGAAGCTATCCATCGGCGTCCGATTCGTAGCTGCGCCCGGTTAGGTAAATGTAGTGTCCCCATTGCCACATGGAGGTGTGCTACGTCGCCGCTGGGACCTTTGGGGCTAGCATCTGGCAGAGAAATTAGGTTACGAGGTTACCTGAGAAGGATTTCCATTAGTTGGGCTGGGCCTTGTGCGAGCTTTGGGAGTTTCTTACGACGGCTTTTCTATATTTCGGGCTGTTCGGGCAGTTCGGCTTCCGTGAGTTCTAACCCGTATGAAAACATAGCATCGTACTGCTATGAACAGCAGTATACAACGAAATCACATGTATACATGTACAGAAAAAATTCTGAGAAAGTTGCTACCAGAAGTAAGATCAACCAGAGAGTGAGAAACGTGCACAAAACCTAACGCTGGAACTTTAATTCTGCTGGAAGCTTAAATCAGATGAGTACTAGCATCATGTGAAAATAAATTACAGACGAGTTCACATGTGCCAGTACAACAAATACTGTAATTCCTGAGCCAGACATACAATTCCACTTTAGTGAAAAAATTGTTGTAACTAATAGGGCTAATTTGGATTTCTTATATAAAATATCAGAGGAAAAGGGGGTTTAGCCCCTTTTGGGTTAGATTAATAAAACAAGTAACTCAGCGTGGGTCGGTAGCTGTTAAAGTAAATGAGGTAGAAAGTGATTTCTTCCTGACAGGAAAAGGTTTGAGACAGGGTGCCTCCCATCCTTTTTAATTATGTAGTGGATGTCTTTGAGAAAAAGCTTATAAAAGGAGACGGGGCTGGGTTTAGTTAAAGGCCTTTATCCAAGATTCATTCGGGCAGCATAATTTGCTTGCAGTATGCAGCGGAGATACTGTTATTATTAGAGACAGATAAAAATGTAGTAGTAAATATGAAGTGGATTGTAACTTTTTTTGAACAAATCTCTGGGATGAGGATTAACTATCATAAACATGAGCTGATTCCAATTAATATGGAAAATGTGACACTACAGTTTTTTAGATATCTTCCAATGTGTGTTAGGAAATGATAGACTTAGGAGGGAGGATCTGCAACCGTTGATGAATGTATAACTAGCTAATTGCATAGGTAAACTATTATCCTTGGCAGCCAAGAGAGAGTTAGTACAATCATGTTTAGCAAGCATTCCCATCTATTTACTGTCCTTCTTCAAGTTCTCTAAATAGGCGCTCAAATTCATAGATGCACAACTAGCTAATTGCATGTGGAATGATGAAGAAGGGAATCATAAAATTCACCTAGCGAATCGACCTTATGTCTGTATGAAAAAATAATTTGGTGGCCAAGGCATTCCTAATCTCCGGGATTTAAATCTTTGCTTTCTAGGATCATAGATGAAGAAATGTATACAGGGAGAGGGAACCTCGTGGAAGAAAATAGTTGATGCTAACTTGGTAAGTATAATATCAGGAATCCTTAACATCTTAAGTTGCTGGGGAAACACACCCCTTCACCTTTTGGAAAGGGGTGATGTGGGCTACAAAACTTGTGAAGTTTGGATATAGATGGAAAGTTGGAAATGGTAGACTAGTAAAATTCTTGGATAATATATGGTTCGGCCATTCTCCCTTGGCTTCAAAATACTAGGACATATACATAGTCTCTAATCAACAAACTAAAACAATGGCTGGGCTTGAGATGGTACACAGTTTGGACAAATACATATGTGTGATTTTAGGAGGAGTTTCACTGAGAAAATGATGATACAATGGCATAAAATTGTTTGTATTGTAGAATCAGTAGTACTTGGTATAGAGGAAGACTAGCTTGTCTGGTGTTATGAAACGAATGGAGTATATTCATCAAAGTTGATGTATGCTACAATAAACTTTCGGGGGACTACACCAATTTATCTACCTGCTATCTGGGATTTAAAATTCCCCCGAAGATACATGTTTTCTTGTGGCTTTTCTAAAAAAAAAAACTAAGATACTAACCTACAGATATTCTACGTAGGAGGGGTGTCCTAAAAAATAGAATGTGAAACGTCCAAAGAAATAGAGTCAGTATTTCACTTATATTCTTTGAATGTTTGGTTGCAAAATCTCTGTAGGAGGATGAGTTTGAGATTTTTCAGGTTAGGATTGTAGATTATGCAACCCTTGATGCTAAGTGGCTTTGCAACAAAATATTCCTCAATCTTAATGTTGTTACCTCCACGGTATTATGGTGCTTATGGAATAATAGGAATAATCTAGTTTTTAATAGAAAGTCTTGGATTAATGTGAGTTAGGTGTGGAGACTTCTTCTATCCTATTTAAGAAACTAAAAAAATATATTTCAAAGAGATGGAAAGTGGAAATATGGATCAGTTCATGGAGCTGGTGATGAAAAAACTCAAGACCCCTCTCAGACTTGCTCAGAGCGGTGATGCAGAGGCTTTGGGTGGATTGCTGCCTGAGCGGCAAGTGCACCGCATGGTGGCCAGGTTTCACTGGCACATCTACGAGAGCATCCAGAAGAAGATGCAAACATCCATGCGGCGATGTAGATGATAAGCATGTGAGGAAGGAGATGGAGAAAGATGGAGGACTCTTGTATGTCCTTGGAAGTGCTTTGAGATGATCTAGGGTAGAAAGGAAGGCTTTTGAAGTGCTGGTTGTTACAGCACTGGGGTTGATGCCTAGTCTGGTGATGAGTTTGAATAGATTAGTCTGATCTGATCTGTAATAGTAGAACTATTATTTATTTCGTGCATGCTTTGCCTGGAACTGCAAGAGCACTGGATGTTGTCGTGAAGGCTGTGGTTTTGTCCTGATTAATGGAACCAGGAAGCGATCCCTGTTCATCTAAAAAGAATATCTCGATCAACATCTAGCCATCCTCATCCATTATAAACAGGAGTGTATATGTTCTAGCCTTGCATTTATAAGACTTTAGTTCGATGATATTTGTGAAAGTTTATGCAATATAAAGTTAGCAAAATTATGACAAATGATTTAAATTTAAAGTAATAAACAACTGATGAGGACATACCTACTATAGATGCAACCACGACAAATACACCTCCTCAAATGTAAGGACCGTTAACTCGAGCTCGTGCCCGTCAACTCCAACAGTAAGTACTTTCGTTTCTACGAGCTACTCCTAATGTATATGAGAATATCATGCTGCCTAAAGTAGATGTATTTGTCTCTCTTAGGAATGATGGACCAAGCATGGATGAGAAGGACAAGCTATGGAGCATGTACGTGGATGGAGATCACAACTGGAGTGGACGCGTTGGAGACGATGATGCCACCAATGGAGGCTAGGCGAAATAATCAAGTCTACACTTCATATTTTCGTTCATAGTTACATATGGTGCTGCGTCACCTTTATTAATGGGCCAGGGCCCATGTAATTTCGAAACCAGAACTATTAGGTCGTTTTTAGAGTCCGTATTGAGGGAGAGAAGGCCTCCTAGGGTTGGATTCGGCCGCCACTTGATGGCTGGGCGAAACCCCCTCCTTCTCCCCCTTATATATCTCGTCTAGGGTTTCGTTTAGACTCGGATTTTGTTTAGTTAAAAAGAACTCAGATATTGCTAGTCTTTGCCATAGGCACGAGTGTCGGCTAGACCTCCTGTACTACGCACTTGCAGAATCTTGCCTTCATCAATAAAGTTCATCTTACATCCGCAATTCTTGACTGCATTATTGGTTCTTACTTGTTTCTCGATCGCAGTTAGATCTAGACCTTTTGGTCTGGCTGATCGTGCTTCTGCAGGATCGGTAACTCCCGGAGATTGGTTTAGCGATTGCATTGGCGCTGCGTACATGTGCGTAGTAGTCGGATCGCCAAGGTCGAACTCCACCAGAATCGACGTATCATCATCTCATCGAAAGATCAGACACCTTTGCCCTATCAAGTGGTATCAGATTTCAGGTTGCTCGGTGAGATTTAATGTTTACTAGTTTAGATTGCATCTTCATACCTACAGTCCACGAAAAAGCCACAAATACAATTAGGGTTAGATCATCCCGTCCTACAACCAGTCCGGGCCTTTCGCATTTTCTTTTCAGTGCATTGCATTGTTGGATTTTTGTCTGCATCGTCGTGTCGCGTTGCTGGTCTTAGCGTCTAGTTCCTTTAGAGTTTCGAGTTCTTTACATAGTTGTCTCGCCGCCGCCGCCGACTCGCATCTCGCCACCATCCACCAACCTTCCGCCGCCATACATACCACCGCCACCATCTACATACCCACCACCACCACCATCTCTACCGCCTCCACCACCACCATCTCTACCGCCGCCACTCCCCATCTGTTTAGGGTTCATATTTGTTTCGGTTTAGACTTATATAAAAAAAAGAAGTCAAATCCGCATTCAAGTCGGGTTGACCCTGATTTCTACTAGTCCAGTCCGATTTTAGTCCGAATTGGGCAGTTTTTCTGCCCAAACTTTGACTGGCCGTAACTTTTGCATACGAACTCCGTTTTCGACGTGCGACCTATCAAAGTTTTCAGCAGAAAAAGATCTGTCCAACCCAAACAATCCCATCATTTAACGCCTTCCGGAATGCTCAGAATTGCCAAAAGAGTGCGGGAACATTGAGTTTTTGCCCTTTTTAGTTTCAGACTCGGAAATTATCTGTGATCTTCACTTATATCTTGCTTTTGAGCTCTCCATTTGTGCTTGTTGTTGCCGCGCCTTGACTTTGTTGGTGCTATAGGCTCGCGTCTCTAGTACGGTCTAGCCTAGGACCAGCACAGTACCGTCTTTGAGCGTTTATTCAACTTGCATTCCTGATTTGATTATTGCTAATCCTTGCTACCATAAAGCCCCTACAGCTCCATAGATTTCTCCTACGTGCATTGTGCCTTCCCTGGTAATCGCTTTGCCATTCTTTGAGGTGCTTGTCCTCGCGGCTGCCGTGACGCTCTCCTGCGTGGCAAGGAATTTGTAAGGGCTTTGTATATTGCTTGACGGTTTGCATGATTGTCCACCCTATTCGTAGTCCTAAGCACATATACTTGTGTTTCGTTTCCTGTTTCTACTAACCATGTCAGGAACCGAGTTGGACAACATGACGAACAAGGAGATGTACCAGCACTTCGAGAAGATGGTGTCCGACCATACTCTGGACATCGAGAAACGGGTTGGCAGTGCCATGGACCGCATCGATGGTTTAGAAGGCAATTTCAACACCAAATTTGACGGCGTCAACACCTCCTTGACTGTTCTGACTGGCAAGTTTGATCGCTTGCTGGAGAGGCTCCAGCCACGCATCCCTGCACTCGTGTTTCCAGGCAACACCGTTTCACGTGCAGGCCAGGTTCTCCGCGAGGATCCCGGAGCATCGGCGGCTTCTGCAGCCGCCCCCGACGCCGCCGCAGACCTAGACGGCTATGAAGTAGAGGTAGACAATCCTCCACAACCGCGGGGCCGTCCACACCAACACCCCCGCAATAACATACAACATAATCAGGTGCGTGATGATGACCATGTCGCTAAGCTAAAACTGAACATTCCACCTTTTGAGGGTCGATATAATCATGATGCTTATCTTACATGGGAATTAGAGGTAGAACAATGTTTTGCATGTTTAAATTATCCTGAGGATAGACGTGTTTGTGCTGCCACTTGTGAATTCACTGGTTTCGCTTCGGTTTGGTGGTCCGAGCATACTAGAGTTAATCATGAAAATATGCCCACTACTTGGGATGCTTTGCAACGTGCTATGCGTGCTCGTTTTGTACCTCCTTATTATCAGCGTGAAATGCTTCAAAAATTGACACGTTTGCAACAAGGAAAAAAATCGATAGAAGAGTATTATCAAGAATTACAAACTGGTTTGATTTGTTGTGGACTTGTAGAAGATAATGAAGCCATGCTTGCACGTTTTCTGAATGGGTTAAATAAAGAAATTCAAACAATCTTAGACTACAAGGAGTATACTACCATCACTCGTTTATTTCATCTTGCTTGCAAAGCTGAACGTGAAGTGCTGGATCGACAACAACCGCGGCCAAGACCTAACTTTTCTGCAGGGCGTACACCGTCATGGACGTAACGCCAGCCGGATGCCGCATCACGCAGCGCTGCACCACCTTCTTCGGCAAACAAGTCCACCATCTCGCCCTCCCGCGCACCTGCACCGATCCCACCATCGACATCTGCTGCTCCTGCCAGGAGTTCGGCGTCTTCCGCGGGCTCCATGGGCAGGACACGGGACATTCAGTGCCGCAAATGCTGGGTTATGGTCATATTGAGAGAGAGTGCAGAACACAGCGCGTCATGATCGTGCGTGAAGATGGTGAGTATGATTCTGCTAGTGATTATGATGAGGAAACACTTGCTCTTATTTCTGCGCAGCAAGGGGACGATGGCCATCCGAGCAAGACGTGGAGTTTATGGCCGCCAAAGCTGCGGATACCTACAAGAGCTTGGTTGCACATCGTGCTTTGAGTGTGCAACTAAGTCAAGCTGAGCATGATCAATGCCATAATTTGTTCCAAACCCGTGGTGTTGTGAAGGATCGTGCTATTCGGATCATTATTGATGGTGGGAGTTGTAACAACTTGGTAAGCATTGATATCGTGGAGAAGCTCTCTATAGCCACACGGCAACATCACCATCCATACCACATTCAATGGTTCGACACTACAGGTAGACTTAGGGTAACTCGTACAGCGAGAGTGCATTTTTCCATTGGCACATATTCTGATTTTGTTGATTGTGATGTTGTGCCCATGCAAGCTTGTTCGTTGTTACTTGGTAGACCATGGCAATTTGATAAAGAATCTGTTCATATGGGTAAACCTAATCATTATACTCTTGTGCACAATGGAAAGAAAATTGGTCTTAAACCCATGACTCCTGAACAAATTTTGAAAGATTATCTTGCTAGAGCTAGTAGAGCAAAAACTGAGCAGAAAAATATGAGTGAGAATCAGATTGTTGCTAATGAAGTAATGCCACCTCCGAAACTTAATAAATCTGGATCTTCACTTCCTAATGAAATTCGTTTGAAACATCCATCTTTACTTGCTACCAAATCTGATATTTCTGAATTGGATGTTACTACTTCTGTGTATTATGCAATTATTTGCAAAGAAGTACTGTTTTCATTTGAGGATATGCCTCCTTCCTTACCCCTTGACGTTACTAACATTTTGCAGGAGTTTGCGGACGTTTTTCCCAAAGAGATGCCATCGGGGCTGCCACCCATTCGCGGAATAGAACATCAAATTGACTTGATTCCTAGAGCTTTCACTTCCTAACCACATGGCATACCGTACCAATCCTGAGGAGACTAAAAAGATTGAACGACAAATTCAAGAACTACTCGATAAAGGTTATATTCGTGAGTCTCTTAGTCCTTGTGTTGTTCCGATTTTATTGGTACCTAAGAAAGATGGATCATCTCGAATGTGCACTGATTGTAGGGCTATAAATAATATTACAATTCGTTATAGACACCCCATACCACATTTGGATGATATGATTGATGAGCTGAGTGGTTCTACCATATTTTCTAAAGTTGATTTGCATAGTGGTTACCACCAAATTCGTATGCAATTAGGAGATGAATGGAAAACAACATTTAAAACTAAATTTGGCCTCTATGAGTGGTTAGTAATGCCTTTTGGTTTAACTAATGCTCCTATTACTTTCATGAGATTGATGAATGAAGTTTTACGTGCTTTTATTGGACGTTTTGTGGTGGTCTATTTTGGTGATATCTTGATATACAACAAATCTTTAGAGGATCATGTCAATCATTTGCATGCTGTTTTTTATGCTTTGCGTGCTGCACGTTTATTTGGTAATCTTGAGAAGTGCACCTTTTGCACCGATCGAGTCACGTTTCTTGGTTATGTTGTCACAGCGCAGGGCATTGAAGTGGACCCCGCAAAGATTGAGGCTATTTTGAGTTGGCCAACTCCTTTTACGCTCACCCAACTGAGGAGCTTCCTTGGCCTTGCTGGGTTCTATCGGCGTTTTGTCAAAGATTTTAGTTATATTGCAGCGGCACTGAATGAGCTGAAAAAGAAGGATGTGCCCTTTGTTTGGCGCGATGCACAACATGATGCTTTTATGACATTGAAAGATAAGTTAACACATGCTCCATTACTTCAACTTCCTGATTTTAATAAGAGTTTTGAACTAGAGTGTGATGCTAGTGGAATTGGGTTGGGAGGTGTGTTGTTGCAAGATGGTAAACCTGTTGCATATTTTAGTGAAAAACTGAGTGGGGCTAGTATGAATTATTCTACTTATGATAAGGAATTATATGCTCTTGTTCGGACTTTAGAAACATGGCAACATTATTTGTGGCCCCGCGAATTTGTTATACATTCTGATCATGAATCTTTGAAGCATATTCGTAGTCAAGCTAAATTGAATCGTCGACATGCTAAGTGGGTTGAGTTTATTGAGTCTTTTCCTTATGTCATTAAGCACAAAAAGGGTAAAGACAATATTATTGCTGATGCTTTGTCACGTCGATATACCATGCTTTCTCAGCTTGATTTCAAAATATTTGGATTGGAAACCATAAAAGAACAATATGTGCATGATGCTGAATTTAAAGATGTGTTGCAGCATTGTAAGGAAGGAAGAACATGGAACAAATTCGTCCTCAATGATGGATTTGTGTTCCATGCTAACAAGCTATGCATCCCAGATAGCTCCGTTCGTCTTTTGTTGTTACAGGAGGCGCATGGAGGAGGATTGATGGGCCATTTTGGCGTCAAGAAGATAGAGGACGTGCTTGCTTCACACTTCTTTTGGCCACGCATGCATCGGGATGTTGAGAGGTTTATTGCTCGCTGCACTACATGTCAAAAAGCTAAGTCACGCCTTAATCCACATGGTTTATATATGCCTCTTCCTATTCCTAGTATACCTTGGGAGGATATTTTGATGGACTTTGTTTTGGGATTGCCTCGTACTCAGAAGGGGAGGGACAGCATTTTTGTCGTTGTGGATAGATTTTCTAAGATGGCACATTTTATTCCTTGTCACAAGAGTGATGATGCTGCCCATGTTGCTGATTTATTCTTTCGTGAAATTATTCGTTTCCATGGTGTGCCAAATACTATTGTTTCTGATCGTGATACTAAGTTTCTTAGCCATTTTTGGAGATGTTTATGGGCTAAGTTGGGGACGAAATTATTATTCAGTACTACATGTCACCCCCAAACTGATGGACAAACTAAAGTAGTGAATAGAACTCTGTCTACTATGTTAAGGGTTGTGTTAAAACAAAATTTGAAAAAGTGGGAAGATTGTTTGCCTCATATTGAATTTGCTTATAATCGTTCTATGCATTCTACCACAAAGTTGTGCCCTTTTGAGATTGTGTATGGTTTTGTTCCTCGTGCACCTATTGATTTATTGCCTCTTCCATCTACGGTGCAAAATAATTTTGATGCTACACAACGTGCTGAATTGATTTTAAAGTTGCATGCCACTCCTACAGAGAATATTGAACGCATGAATGCTAAGTATAAACTGTATGGTGACAAAGGAAGAAAGCATATTGTGTTTGCACCTGGAGATCTTGTTTGGTTGCATTTGCGCAAGGACCGTTTTCCTGATTTGCGCAAGTCTAAATAAATGCCACGAGCTGATGGTCCTTTTAAGGTGTTAGAGAAAATAAATGATAATGCATATAAACTTGAGCTGCCTGTAGAGTTTGGGGTTAGTCCGCATTTAACATTGCAGATTTGAAGCCATACTTGGGAGAGAATGATGAAATGGCGTCGAGGACGACTTCAATTCAAGAAGGGGAGGATGATGAGGACATACCTACTATAGATGCAACCACGACAAATACACCTCCTCAAATGCAAGGACCGTTAACTCGAGCTCGTGCCCGTCAACACCAACAGCAGGTACTTTCGTTTCTACGAGCTACTCCTAATGTACATGAGAATATGATGCTGCCTAAAGTAGATGTATTTGTCTCTCTTAGGAATGATGGACCAAGCATGGATGAGAAGGACAAGTTATGGAGCATGTACGTGGATGGAGATCACAACTGGAGTGGACGCGGTGGAGATGATGATGCCACCAATGGAGGCTAGGGGAAATAATCAAGTCTACACTTCATATTTTCGTGCTGCGTCACCTTTATTAATGGGCCAGGGCCCATGGAATTTTGAAACCAGAACTATTAGGTCATTTTTAGAGTCCGTATTGAGGGAGAGAAGGCCTCCTAGGGTTGGATTCGGCCGCCACTTGATGGCTGGGCGAAACCCCCTCCTTCTCCCCCTTATATACCTCGTCTAGGATTTCGTTTAGACTCGGATTTTGTTTAGTTAAAAAGAACTCAGCTATTGCTAGTCTTTGCCATAGGCACGAGTGTCGGCTAGACCTCCTATACTACGCACTTGCAGAATCCCGCTTTCATCAATAAAGTTCATCTTACATCCGCAATTCTTGATTGCATTATTGGTTCTTACTTGTTTCTCGATCGCAGGTAGAACTAGACCTTTTGGTCATGCTGATCGTGCTTCTGCAGGATCGGTAACTCCCGGTGATTGGTGTAGCGATTGCATTGGCGCTGCGTACGTGTGCGTAGTAGTCAGATCGCCAAGGTCGAACTCCACCAGAATAGACGTATCATCATCTCATCGAAAGATCGGACACCTTTGCCCTATCAACAACTACCCGGATTCATTTATCAATCATCTCCTAGCAATAATACTTTATGCATCACTAATATCATACATCATCACTAATTTAACAATGCAGATGCACCTTATATGTATAACAATTATTATTCCTTTAAATATTTACGATATGATTGATTCTCCTTAAATAAATCAAACTAATATGCCATTAAAATTGAGATCTACACAAACGTGTAAATCACACTTACCCATTGTCATGTAAAACTTTCTGTAGTTGATGCATTATGTCCATCATGTATCGAGTCATATCTGATTAGGGTATTCCATACTCTACAATCCAACTCCATCTAATGATAACATTTTGACGTAGAGTCACTCCATGTATATCCGGTGCAGCTGGCATTTTGATCTCATGATAACATTGTGATGTAGAGCGACTCCATGTTACCCTAACATTTTAGATGGTTGATACATGTATCGACCCTGAGCAACCCATGGTGTAACCTTTTGTAACAACTGAATTTCAGTAAAGTAAATAAAGTGCATCAATCGATGGAAAGGCTGGGGCTTCTCCATTTCGACAAAAAGTCCATCCAATAAGAGGACTCTTACCTCTCAACTTCCATAGCTGAAGTAACTAACAAAACCTTTTAGCTACGGCTCCTCCAACAATGACCCAAGGATAGATTGTACCTCCTTCGCGATTACAAAACAACAAGAATCCACTCACTAGCCAATAAATTGAAGAGCAGAAACCACCATGGCAAGTTCTGGAAAACCAAAACAAGTTAGTACACTGTGCAATCACCTATTACTAAATGTTCTATCAATGACAACAGTTCTGGATCTAGGCATTAACCTCTAAGTGAGCTCAGGAATAATATTTTTGTTTTTCATTTATTTAAATACCAAGAAAATAAATGTTGTCATTAAGAAGAACAAACTCAATGTAAAAAATGGGTGCCGTTCTAGCCACTCAGTGTTGCCTTTTTTTAAGAAAGGCAAGCAACCATGTTTTCTCACGAATATCTGCAGGTATGATGCACACGACCATAATACATGACTGAAGTTGTAAGACTTTTGTAAAATTGAACAACAATTTTTATTTTCCTAATATAAGAGGTTCAAGCGCTCTTGGGAGCCCAAAATTGAGTATTTCACAGCAGGGTTGCAACACTTAACAGACATAAATGAACATCCTAAATTCGTTATGCTGTTTTAAAATATAGTTTAACATTGTCACAAACTTCATCATAATTCAAACAAAGAGGTTTTCAAATATGACTTTATTAGCTGGCCAGCTTGCTTTAGTACGAATCAACTATATGGCACAGATAATTTTAACATTTTAGGGGGTGCCATGGCATGATACCCCTCCCAGCTAGATCTGCCCTTGATTGAAAGAGAAATTGCTATGGTGGAGTTTCAACACCGTCAACATCGTCCATCATGGCTCGGTGGATGTAGAAGCAGGCGTCACGACACAAGGTTTGTGACGACGAGTTCTCGGTGGGATGCTTAGCCTTGAAGAAGCCACTGTGTAGTGCTAAAGACCGAAACAGCCGCCTCCCTGACATCAGGGCCGGTTTATGGGCTGGGCAAACATAGGACCGCTCCGGGGGCCGAGAGGAAGAGGGCCTCAAATATTAAATTATCTGTATAACGCTTATAGTATCATTTATCTGTCATGTATAATAGAATATTGACCATCTATAAATAATAGAAAGCCGACCTTAATTTACATGAACAATTACACATGACAGGCCAATATGATGTACCACATAGAGCAAACTATTTAGATAGGTGGTCGCAAGTTTAACGGCTGCTAGTCTTCACTATGAATACCTTACACATGCTATATTAAATGTTTTGCTTCATATTTTTCATGCATAACATTTCTTATTTGAGAAACTAACGTAAGCAATTATATACAGAGACACACTGTTGTGGGCATATATAATGAATGAATTTTGTGTGTGCAATAGTAGAACCCATAATATTTTATGTTTGGCGGTGATTGTTAAGAACAATGCTATTTACGTAACAAGTTGAAATCGTCAACATATTTTCAACTTATTACTAAATCCACGATAACTTGTAAGACACATTTGACCAAGGAAAAATGATCATGTCAACTGTTCAATTTATATTCCAGAAGTTTCTGTATATTTGCTTACATAACTATAAACTGCACGTTATTAAGATATTTTCTATGGTATTGAAATCTCTAACAAAATATATAATAATACTAAATATAGAGAAGAATATTGATACAATAATATACATATACACTATATAATTCATTAGTTGTAAGAACATCAAGGAACCATGTGTTTTTTCCTTTTCGCATTTTAGATGATTTTTATCTTGTTAAGGACAATATCTCACAAAGGAAAAAAAATGCGCAACTCATATATATTTACAATTATATATATTATAACTATTATGGCAAAAATAAAAAATATTGTATGGTTAGCAATGCCAACTAAGTATGCAACATATATCTGTTAAAACCATAATATGGTAAAATAACCAAGAAATTACAAAATGTTTAGTGTAATTATATTTATTTAACTGGTCTCAGGTCAAAAAAAATTGGAACGGCCTTGCCTGAGATGGGACGTGACCTGTGTCCATCATGACTAGGCGGATGTCGAATCCGGTGGCAGTGCATGAGGTTTGTGGCAAGGAGTACTTGGCGGGGTGCTCAGCCTTGAAGACTCCACAACGGTGCTAGAGAGCACAACAACCGTCGCGCTGAGATGGCATGGTCGCCGTGGTCCATGTCCATCACAGCGCGGTTGTCAAAGCGGGATACATTCTCCAAAAATGCAATACCACAACTAAGAGGATACCCACCAACTATCCACACCCTTCATTTCATCAAGATTCGTGCAACAAATTTGTCAACGAATCTTCAAATGTCAATGCATTATTAATAATTGATGGATTTGTGTAATTTAAATTTTAGATTCGTGTACTAACATGAATTTTCTGTGCATGCATTGACAAAAAAAATTAAAACCACGCATTAACATATTTTTTAGTTTTTTAACACATAAAATAGTAGGAATAATATGGTTCGTTGGATACAAAATCAACGGTCATGATAAGCGGTAGGTATCCTCTTAGTTGTGGGAAAACCGTGTTGTACATTCTCTAGGTTGGTGAGGACGAGATCTTAGAGTGGGATGTCTCAGTTGGGACCACTGGCGGACCCAGAGGGTGGGCTGGGTGGGCCGTGGGCCACCCAGAATTTCGAAAACTTGTTTTTTACCTTTTTTTTGACACTAAACACACCGACCTTTATTAATTAACGATAACAGGAATGTTTACAAAATCTGGAGGTTGGATGCCGTCCTACTCCGAGGCCTAAAGCTCCCTTGGCTATATCATGCGCTTCCCAATTGGCCTCCCTCATTTCATGCTTAAATTCTATAGCTTCTAGGTCTACCTTCCGCTGACATATTTCCGATATAACAGTTCCATAGTTTCCTCTATTCCCCTCTGCAATATCTCGTACTAACCGTGAGCAATCTGAAGCAATGCTCACCCGCCTGATTTGAAGATCGTGAGATAAAGCCAGAGCTTCTCGGTATGCTAAAGCTTCTAGTGTTCCTGGTTCTGTGATACCTGAAACGACGAACACCGATGCTCCTAGAAAAAGGCCCGCTTCATCTCGGAAGATAGCTGCGGCTTCCCCCTTTGTTTCAGTGCGGTTAACAGCACCATCCGCATTACCCTTCATCATACCTGAAGGTGGCGGAACCCACGCTTTGATCGTGCGTCCATGATTCCCAGCTGTAGCTACACGTTTTGGCTCTTTGAGGAGACCAAGATCGTGCAAATACCTTGTGATGAAACCATGTGTAGAGAGAGGGCTCTGAAAAATCTCTTCATGTATAGCTTTCCTACGAGCAGTCCAAATCGACCACATAGTGACCAGGAGTAAGACAAAATCTTCATGCCTCAGACTCTCTAGCATAGTGCACAACCATCCACGGGCATCTGGGATTTGTGATTCAGTGGCGTGCACATAATGGACTCATCAGATAAAGCCCACACGCACCTTGCCATGTTATACTCGAGCAGGCTATGTCTCCAACTGTCCAGCTCCACACCGCATATCTTGCATGCTTTATCAGTCGACATATGACGGTGGTGAAGTAACTCAGCTGTTGGCAGGCTGAGTTTTGCAAAACGCCAAGCAAAATTCCTCACTTTTGCTGGTACTTTAACATTCCAGAGCTTCTTCCACATACCTTGTTCTTCAGCTTCGTTCGATGACCCTGAGGTACGATCGATCCAAGCACTCCTACGTCGCCGAACATTTACAATCATTCGGTATGCCGATCGCACCGAAAATAATCCAGTCTTCTCGAAGTGCCAAGCCCACGAGTCTGTCAGCCTGACAGTAGGAATAGGGATTTGCTTGATGACATCAACATCCATAGGGAGAAAAGTTTGATCAAGTTTCACTTCGTTCCAGCACGCGGAAGTCTGGTCAATTAGTTGAGAAACCATCTCTGGGCTATTCTGTTTGGGAGTAGTAAATGGTCTCAAGTTGGACTCTGGGTAACCAATTTTGAGACCAAATTGTAGTGTCACGACCATCTCCGATCCTCCGAATGAGCCCTTGCTTGAGAACCTCTCTTCCTTCCAGAATAGACCTCCAGATCTGAGAAGGCCTAGAGCCCAAGGTAGCATCCAGGAATTCCGAGTTAGGGAAGTATCTCGCTTTCAGGATGCATGCGCTGAGCGATTGTGGGTTCTCTAGTATTCTCCATCCTTGCTTAGCTAGCAAAGCAAGGTTAAAGAGCTCCATATCCCAAAGCCCATTCCACCCAGGTGTTTCGGCTAACACATCTCTTCCCACGAAACCCACGCCACCTTCCTCTTGCCATCTTTACTCCCCCACCAAAATTTGCACATCAGACTATTAAGGTGTGAGCAAAGTCCACTAGGTAACTTGAAGCAATACATTGAGAAAGTCGGCAAAGCTTGGGCTATCGATTTAATAAGAACCTCCTTGCCTCCAACAGATAGGCATTGTTCCAGCCAACCTTGCACTCTCTTCCAAACCCGATCTTTCAGATATTTAAGCGCCCCTTCTTTCGATTTTCCCACATCCGAAGGCATACCTAAGTACTTCTCATTTAAAGCTTCGACAGGCACATTCAGCACTCCTTTCAGCTCTTCCTTTATACCCTCCGGATAACCTTTACTAAAATATATCGAGGACTTGGATAAATTAACACGTTGTCCCTAAACTCGCGTATAAATTTCCAGAATTTGATTTACCTCCTCTGCCGCCCCTCTATTTGCCTTGAGGAACAAGAAGCTATCATCGGCGAATAGCAGGTGGCTTAATTCAGGCGCCGTAGGTGCTACGCGCAACCCAAGGTTTATTGCTCCTGCACTTCGCGCCTTCATAAGGCACGAAAAACCCTCAGCTGCCAAGAGAAAAAGGTATGGTGAGATCGGATCCCCTGCCGGATTCCACGTGTCGGTCTAAATTCTTCAAGTTGCTCTCCGTTGAATAGAACTGAAAAGGAAACAGTTCGAACACACTTCATGACCGACGAAACCCAGCTAGCTTGAAATCCTAGCTTCAACATAATCTTCTCCAGGTATTCCCACTCAACCCTATCATAAGCCTTCATCATATCCAGTTTTACTGCACAAGCTCTATTCCTCTTTGCTTTATTTGTTTTCATAAAGTGCAGGCTTTCATAAGCTGAGATGATATTATCAGTGATTAATCTCCCTGGCACGAAAGCTGACTGCTCTTCTGAAATAATCTCCGGCAAAACCTTCTTTAATCTGTTAGCCAATACTTTGGATGCAACCTTATAGAGAACATCGCACAAACTTATTGGCCTGTATTGACTTAACATGGAAGGGTTAGTGATTTTCGGAATTAACACCACAAAGGTTTTGTTTATTACCTTTGCACTATCCTCTCCTCTCAGGATCTGAAGGACAATCGTAGAAACCTCCTTACCACAAACATCCCAATGTTTCTGGAAAAAGTGCGTTGGGAAGCCATCAGGCCCCGGGGCTTTTGTGGGAAACATTTGGAAAAGAGCACACTTCACCACTTCATCCAAAAACCGCTTTAGCAGCTCAGCATTCATCTCATCAGTTACCTTACGAGGCACAACATCTAGGATAACATCGATATCGGTACATCCCTCAGAAGTATATAGCAATTCATAAAATTCCTTCGTCATAGTCATCATCTCACTTCCATCCTCCGTGATCACCCCATCAGAATGTGTCATCTTAGAGATTTTATTTTTCCTCTTTCTCTGAGTGGCCTTTTGGTGAAAAAAGCGAGTGTTTATGTCACCTTCCCTAAGCCATTGGATTCTGGCTCACTGTTTCCACATAATTTCCTCCCTGTGGTATAGTTCAACTAGACGATCTTGTGCCTTGGTTTCTTCATATGTCGGTCCTACCCGAGTTGGGTTGGAACGTAGCTCAGCTATCCTCCTCTTGAGTTGCTTAATCTCCTTCGCTACATTGCCAAAAATATTGCCACTCCATTCCGTCATCTCCTTACTGAGCTGCAAAAACTTGCCATGTAGTTCAGAAGCATTACTCGCCTTGGAACTATCCCATTTCTGCTTCACGAAGCCCCCAAAATCTTCATGTTCATCCCACGTCTTCTCATACCGAAACAGCTTCGGTAACCAGTCCCTCCGCTGCGCCCTGTCAACCTTCTCCAAAACTAACGAGAGTGGTGAATGATCCGATTTTACTGCATGCATGAGACGGACCATTGCTGTGGGAAGAGATCCAGCCACTCCGGCGTGGCCAGCGCCCTGTCAAGACGTGCTCTGGTGTAGCTGCCCCCCACAACCCTCTTCTCGAAAGTCCAATCTGTGCCCGTGTAACCCAAGTCAGCTAGGCCACACACATTAACCGCTTCTCTAAAACCCCTCATTGAACGCTCATCACGTCTCCCAATCCCTTGATGCTCTTCTCGCTTCAACACTTCATTGAAATCATCGGCACAAAGCCAAGGCAAATCAGACTCGTTCTTAATGAACTTAAGTAGATCCCAAGTTTTATGCTGCTCATTACGTTGGGCTTCACCATAGACCAGCGTAAAACGCCAGGGAGGCTTCCCTCCATGCCTCACTTCACCATCTATGTGGTATCTAGAATATCTCAGAAGAGAAAATTGAGTATCATTCTTCCAAAAAATCCCCAGACCACCGCTTCGTCCATCGCTACTCACCGCAAAACAGTTATCATACCCCAGAGACCGTGTCAAACCCTCAACTTGTGTTTTGTGAACTTGTGTCTCCACAATACACAATAGAGAGGGGGCAAAATCCCACGCAAAACCGCGGAGTTCCCGAACTGTCGCGTCATTGCCAGCTCCACGACAGTTCCAAATCCAGGCACTCATTGCTCTCGACGGTCACCCCTGAGGGGAGCCGCCGATATTGATTCATTTGACGTAGAGTTGTTATCATCACCTGACTTCTTTGATCTCTTCTTATCTCTCGGGTTGACATACCCCAGAGGGGGTGGGGCACCCTAACGCCATCTGTTTTCTCCTCCTCAAAGGTTAACTCCTTGCGCGGCTTTGGAAGCCCTGTAGAATCCGCATCATCTTCTTCCATAGCTTCAGTAGGTTTTTTAAGCGGGCTGGAACCTGTATCCTCCAGGTCCTCATCTTTATCTAATTCCTCCGATGGGCGCTTGCGTGTGTGATGACTCCCAAGTGCAGGAGATCAATTGTAGTACCTTTCAATTAGAAAAGGTTGTCGAACCCACGAGGAGCTGAAGGTATTGGTTAGCAAGATTGATAAATAAAACAATAAAAGATGCAAGTGTTTTTGGTATTTTTGGTTGTATAGTTGCAAAGCAGATAACAGATAGTAGCAAGAAAAAGCTCTCAAAGAGAGAAAGCCCAATCCTCTTATGTGGCAAAAGGACAAGCTCAAGTGATGTGTAACTTATATGTGGCAAACGTTCCCGAGGGCGGCATGGATGATGCTAGGCATAGAGATTTATTAAACAACACGTTGAATATCTTGTCAAGTTTTAATCTTCTTTGGACGGAGCCATAATTAGGTATAGCTAAATAAATAAACTACAACCCCTTATGATGGATCATGTGGCCAAGTAAATAACTGCACAATAATTATTAAGACATAAAGTCCCACCATAGCATTACACTCTAAGGTCCCCGATACTAATACCCTCATAATATAACTTCATGACTCGGTCTCAGGTTTACATGTCCTCCCAAGTCTCCCTCAATTCATTATACTACGGTGTTCTCCTATGAGCCCATATAGGTGAAGTGTTGTGCAGTCGACGTTCGCACAACACCATCATAGAATCACATAAAAAGATAAACTCTTGACAAAATACCATCACATGTCATATATAAATCAATGCCAATTCATCCTATGCCCTCAGGAACATACGGGAACTACTCACAACGTGCGAACATGATCATAATCAGTGGCATAAGTGGTACAACACAATCTGAAATTATAACTTCACCACCAAATAATGACAAGTACTCAATCACAAACATGAATAGTACACAAGACAAGTATCTAGGGTATAGCAACTCTCAAACTGCGAGGGGAACGGAGTGGATCACGGTGATGATGATGGTGATGGTGCTGGTCTTGATGGGGGTGATGACGATGACGATGATTTCCCCCTTCTCCGGAGTTCCGGAGCAGCAGGATCTGACCCCCCTCGGAAGGGATCAGGAGTTTCGCCGCCGCCGCGACCTCGGATGGACTTGGAAAAATTAGGGCGTTACTTTTCGGGCGAGACGAAGGCGTCGATAAAAAGCCCCAGGCGAGGAGGTGCCCGAGGCCAGTTTGGGCTGGTCCCACGCGGCCAGGTACATGGGCCGCGTGGGCCACCCCCATTTGGCCCTCGTGGCTCTCCTCTCTTCGGTCTTCTTCCCTCTGCCTTTCTCCCGATGAAAAACTGACGCAGTATTTTTCCTTTTATTATTTGAGGTCCTGAAGTTCCTGAAACATTAAAGACAAGAAAAAGGAGGTTTTCTGCCTCCCAGAAATTAAATACCAAAAATAGGGACTTTGTATGAAAGTCCCCAAAATCATCTAAAACATGTAGAAACAATCATATAATTATGCAAATAACATTCTAGTATGATACTAAAAGTTATATAAATGATGATATAAAATGCACGTATCAACTCCCCCAAGCTTAAACTTTACTCGTCCTCGAGTAAGTAAGGACATAGATCATTACATGCATCAATGGACTTATGGTTGATAAATAAATACGGGCATTGTATCATCATCATATTCAATTGCAAGATAAGATTAATGATCTAAAACTCATACATATGAGGGCAACATAAGTAGAACTCTAGCAATCACCCCTTACTTTTGAAAGCAAATAACCATTGTATGTTGGACAATCGAATCATATTGTTTTTCACATGCTTTTGCTCTTCATGGCAAGCATTATAATCTTTTATACTTTGCTGAAATTCAAAGACAAGATAAACTCTCATTGGATAACAAGTTCAAAAGAAGACAAATGAAAAGACAGATAGATATAAAAATTGTTATCACTCTTGCTTGACTAGTAACTAGTGCAAACTTTAGTCATGGATATCTCAATCAAGTTCCCATGCTCTACACAACCCTTTTCTTACACTGTCCATGGCTAGCTGAAATTTCAGGTGCCTTCCTTTCATTCACATTCAAGAGCATAGGTATTGAAATATCCATGATCATTAATTTGCTCAAAAGATACTAGGTTGTAACAAGAGTGTTTTATATCCTTTTCATTAAGGCTTCTCAACTTCTTATCCTACAAGACCATATCTTAACCTCAAACTATTGGTTTACAAGTCTTTTTACTTCTTCTATATTGAGATAATTCTATAATTGTCCAACATACTCAAGTTAATTAATTTCAAGGCTAGATGTGATTGAAATTCTAAATATGCCACGCTCATTTGCATGAGTGTTACCCATAAATCCCCAAACAAGAGAATCATGGATGACACCATACTTTAATATTCATTGATAAACCATAAGATAGGGATACATGATAATGCTCCATGAGCTCACACACGCCTAAGAGATATTGATAACTAAACGATAAAAGCAAAACACACAATGACTAGATAGATATGATAGATTGATAAAGAGAAAGACTAGATGGAACTCCCCCAAGCTTGGCGTTCCTCCAGATTCTCCTTTGCTGCAGCCTCCTCCTTCTCATATTCTTCCTCCCATTCAGCCATCTTCCATGGGAAAGGCCTTCCATCACGGAAAGATGTAGGTGGATCATTGTACCTGAGGGTGGCGGCTGCTGCAATCTTCATATTCGCAGTTCTGGTTCTCTACATCCCACATGAAGCATTGGAACTTCTCCCATTTGTTGATGACGTCCTTGTACCTATCTTCCAGATCTTCAAGCCTTTTCTTGTACTCTTCAACCTTCTTCTCCAGCTCCAGGTTCATGAAGTGGTGAGCATCAAGGCTGCGGTAAACCACAGTGCCATACCTGAAGGTCTTGTCCTCCAACTCATCCAGCCTTTCCTCCACCGTGCCGGTGGCCTTGGGAGCCTTCACCTCCTCCACGAGCATCACGCCCTCTTTGAAGCACACGGTCTTCGGTGGTGTAACAGCCCGGAATTTGTGAACCTAAAAATGTGGATAAAATTTCCACTTTTGCTTTTCATTCTTGCATCATGGCATCCAAATTAAATTGCTAAGCTTGAAACAATTAATTTGGCACAAATTAAAACAAACGACAAAAATGGCTTCAAATCATTTTAAATGTTGTGGGAAAGTTTGTGACAAATAAAAATTACTTGGAGCTCTTATATTTGTCAAGGAAGTTCCAATAGTTTCAAATATAATTTTTGCAAAAGATTTGGATTTGAGAAATAACATAAATTGAGGGAAACTCAAAAATGCATGTGAGCATTTTCTATTTTATGTTCCTATCAAATAAATTCCAAATGACCTCAAAATTTTATGGTTGCTTACCTCTGATGTAGGGAGGCTACCCCAAAATTTTCAGAATTTTTGGAATAGTTTAAGTGCCCCAATTAGATCACTAAGTGCTACTGGTTTTAAAGAAAATAGAAAAGGAGGAAGAAACAGAAAAGAACAAAACTGCCAGGGGGGTTTTCGCAAAGTCGCCGTCTTCCTCTGTAGCGACGTGCGCCGCCGCCGACCGGCCGCCGTGTCCCTCGCGCCACGGTCGCGCCTCCACGCCGGGCCCCCTCCTCTCCGTTCCTCTGCGAAGAGGATAAGAAGAGCACCCACGACGCTACGCTCTCGCCCACCCCGAGCTTGTCCCCCACCTGCTCCCTCTCCTCTCTGTTCTTCCACCATGGCCGAACCAAGCCGTACTCGCCGTTGCGAATCGCCGCCGTTCTAGGAGGCTCGGAGCAGATCGAGCAGGCGCACCACCTCCGCCTCGTCTTCCTCTCCATCCTCGTGCAAGGAATCGCTGCGGGGTCGCCCGCACCGTCGCCGCCGTCCGCGTCTTCTCCGACTACGGCCGCCGCCCGTCGAGCAAGCTCACGGTCGATTTCGACCACCTCTACACCAACGGAGCACACCCACGCGACGAGGGTGAGCACTCCGTCCTCCTGGACATCCTCCTCCTCCCTCTCTCTCCGTGGTTCGTCGTCCACCGTAGCTAGAGCGTGGTCGCCGCCGGTGATGTCCACGGTCGAACGGCACTGAACCTTCGGGTTCAGTTTCGTCAGTTAAGTACGGGATTTTGTAACGTCAAATCGAAACAGATCCGTAGTCTAACAATCACCTCGCACCACCCCAGTGGCTAGCACGCTGCTGCTCAACCCAGCAGCCGCGGGTTCGAATCCCAGCCACCCCCTTTTTGCTCCTTATTTTCCTTGAGACGCTGACATCCGGGCCCGACCGGTCAGCGACCGTGGTGGTCACCTCAGCTTCATATCTTTAAAAATAATGATCCGAAAATTGAGTTTGATATACCAAAATGTTCAGCACTTAATATACTTCATGTTTCACCACTTCACCAAGCATGGATAATTCGTTTTGATGCTATTTAAGTGATGTTAGTAAAATGGCAGCATTAAATCAAATATTGAAAATACAATAACTTCTTATTGATTATCAGAAAAATGTGTTTAATACATCAAAATGCTCAGAATAATAGGAACTAACCAATAACATCATTTGCATGCATATTTGAGCACAATTAATGTACTGCACTTTTTAGAAGTTAGGGAAAAACACTAAGATAATTATGGGGTTAATTGTTTTAGTTAATAGAAATATTTCCTTGCACCCCATTTAACTTGTTAGTTAATTTCAGTGCATTTGAAATGTCATGTCATCATGTGTTTGTGCATTGCATTTGTTATGCTTGTGTGGTTATTGATTGTGTCTTTCCGTGTTTTTATGCATCGATAGATCGAGCAGTCGGGTTCCACCACAATACCCTGACGACCAAGATGGATCTGAGGTCAGGATACCATCAGATCAAGATCAGAAAGGAGGATATCCCAAAGACGGCATTTGTTACTCGCTATGGCTCATATGAGTATACCGTCTTGTCCTTTGGTCTCACCAATGCTCCAGCTACCTTCATGAGGCTCATGAACTCCATCTTCATGGATTATCTGGACAAGTTTGTCGTCATCTACATCGATGACATCCTCGTTTATTCCAAAACCGACGAAGAGCATGCTGAGCACCTTCGGTTGGTTCTGGCACGACTTCGAGAACACCGCCTCTATGCCAAGTTCTCCAAGTGTGAGTTCTGGTTGGATAACCTTGTCTTCCTTGGTCATGTGATATCTGCAAATGGTGTGGCAGTCATTCCCGACAAGATTCAATCCATTTTGGATTGGAAAACTCCAATGTCAGTCAAGGACATTCGTAGCTTTCTCGGATTGGCGGGTTACTACCGCCGATTCATCGAAGGTTTCTCCAAGATAGCCAAGGCCATGACTGACCTTCTCAAGAAGGATAGAAAGTTCGCATGGACGGACGAAGCTGAAAAGAGCTTCCAGACACTGAAAGCTAAACTCACATCTGCTCCTGTGCTCGTCCTGCCGGACACCAGCAAGGAGTTCGTCGTCTTCTGTGACGCCTCTCTGCAAGGCTTCGGCTGTGTATTAATGCAAGAGGGCCATGTGGTGGCGTATGCTTCTCGCCAATTGAAGCCGCATGAGCACAACTACCCAACTCATGATCTAGAACTCGCCGCGGTGGTTTATGCTCTGAAGCAGTGGAGACCATACCTGTTTGGTAACCGTTGCGAGATTTTCTCGGACCACAAGAGCCTGAAGTACCTTTTCACCCAGCCAGATTTGAATCTCAGGCAGAGGCGTTGGTTGGAGTTAATAGCGGACTATAATGTGAGTCTGAACTATCAGCCCGCAAAGCAAACATCGTGGCTGACGCGCTGAGTCGGAAGTCCTATTGCAACAATATGATGATTGAAAAGGCTCAACCCGCTCTTTGCGAGGAGTTCGCTCGTTTGAACCTGGAAATTGTTCCCTCTGGGTATCTAGCAAATCTGGAGATCAAGTCTACTCTTGGAGACCAGATAAAGGAGGCGCAAAAACGTGATAAGGGTATTCTGAAAATCCAAGAGAACATTGCTAGTGGGAAGGTCAAATGTTTCTCTGTCAATGACTCCGGAGTAGTTTATTTTGGTGACCGTCTGGTGGTGCCGAAGAACCGGAAATTAAGGGAGCTGATACTCCAAGAAGCCCATGAATCCCCTCTATCTATCCATCCCGGTAGTACCAAAATGTACCAAGACCTCCGACAACAATTCTGGTGGACCCGGATGAAACGAGAAATCGCCAAGTATGTGGCTGAATGCGACACCTGTCGACGGTGAAGGCTGAACATCAAAGGCCCGCTGGCACTCTTCGCCCTATTGCAGTTCCGGAGTGGAAATGGGATGAAATTGGTATGGATTTCATTACTGGACTGCCGAAGTCTCCTAGGGGAAACGATGCAATTTGGGTAATCATTGATCGGCTATCAAAAGTTGCTCACTTCCTCCCCGTTCGGGTTGACATCACAGCCGCCAAGTTGGCAGATCTGTATGCTTCCAGGATCGTCGTACTTCACGGCGTTCCCAAGAAGATAATCTCTGATCGTGGAAGTCTGTTCACCTCCAGGTTTTGGACTAGTTTCCAACAAGCCATGGGAACCCGTCTCAACTTTAGCACCGCTTTCCATCCTCAGACAGATGGTCAGACCGAAAGGGTTAACCAGGTGTTGGAGGACATGCTCAGGCATGTGTCATCTCCTTTGGCAAGGATTGGGAGAAGTATCTTCCCTTTGCAGAGTTCTCCTATAACAATAGCTATCAAGCTAGTCTGGGTATGGCCCCATTCGAGGTTCTGTATGGAAGAAAATGCCGAACTCCGCTAAATTGGTCCGAGACCGGAGAGAGGACACTCTTTGGTCCAGATATGATCAATGAAGCTGAGGAGAAGGTTAGAATCATCAGGGAGAATCTGAAGATTGCCCAGTCAAGGCAGAAGAGTTACTATGACAAGCATCATCAGGAGGTTCACTATGAAATCAGTGATAAAGCTTACCTCCATGTCTCTCCCCTTCGAGGCGTTCGCCGCTTCGGAATCAAGGGAAAATTGGCCCCTCGCTACGTTGGCCCTTTCACTGTTCTGGCCAAGCGGGAGATCTTTCTTATCAATTGGAGTTACCAGCCAACTTCCCAGATGTGCATGACGTGTTTCATGTATCCCAACTTCGCCGTTGTTTCAAAGATCCTATCCATGGAGTCAATCATGAGGAGCTAGATATCCAGGAAGATCTCACTTATCGTGAGCACCCCATCCGTGTCCTGGGTGAAGCAGAAAGGAAGACTCGTAATAAGACCACCAAGTTCCTAAAAATTCAGTGGTCTCACCATTCCGAAGAAGAAGCAACCTGGGAAAGGGAGTCTAGTCTTCGTGAGGAGTATCCCGACTTCTTTCCGCATTCTTAGAATCTCGGGACGAGATTCCTGTAAGGGGGGTAGAATAGATGTATAGCGGATAACCGGGGACACAGTATCACTGTATCACTGTATAGCAGTCGGGTCGGGGCGCCACAGGTGGTGTCATCACGGAGTTGAGGTAGCGGTTCACAACACCCTCCTTGGGAGAGCTCTCCCCCTCTTGGTTGGATCCGGAGCAAGACATGGCTAAAACCTGACAGGCAGAAACAACAGAAACAAAGATCGCTCGAGAACGCTCGGTGCGAGATTAGATCGGCAGAGAGGGTATATATTGAGGGTTTTTAGGTCAAGACGAAGCGTCGGGATCGAAAACGAGACGAAAAAGGACTCCGAGGTGGAAAAGGAGTAGCCCACGCGGCCAGGTACATGGGCCGCGTGGGACCCCCTCTTTCCTCCTCGGGTCTCCGCTTCGTCCAGTTTTCTTGTCCCACACGTTAATTTCCATAAAAAATGACTTCCGTAAAATATTATGCAATTCCGAGAAACTTTCCAACAGTAAGTTACCTTCTATTGTTTTGGGTTTCTGAAACTGCACGGTTTCTCTCAATTACCTCCTCCGGTGTTTGTAAATTCAACTCCTCCACCCTTCCGATGAAGCTCTTTCCTGCAATATAAGGTTTAAGGCGTTGTCCATTGACTACATGAGGTTTACCTTTCATGTCACCGTGAAGACGGATAGCTCCTGAACGGTACACCTCCTGTATCACTAATGGTCCCTGCCACTTTGAAGCTAGCTTCCCTGCAGAAAACTTGAAACGAGAGTTGTACAATAAAACTTGATCACCTACTTTGAATTCCTTTTTCTTAATTTTCTTGTCATGCCAAATCTTAACTTTTTCTTTAAACATCCTGGCACTTTCATAAGCTTCATTTCTCCATTCGTCAAGTAGGTTTAGGTCAAGAATTCTCTTTTCTCCCGCAGTTTTAAAATCAAAGTTCAGTTGTTTAATAGCCCATCTAGCTTTATGTTCTAGTTCAACAGGTAAGTGACAAGCTTTTCCATAAACCATTTTATAAGGAGACATTCCCATAGGATTTTTAAAAGCAGTTCTATAAGCCCACAAAGCATCATTAATCTTAATTGGCCAATCAGATCTAGACTTATTCACTGTCTTTTCCAAAATGAGTTTAATTTCCCTATTGCTTAATTCAACTTGCCCACTTGTTTGAGGATGATAAGGAGATGCAATTCTATGGTTAACATCATATTTTGCCAAAGTTTTTCTAAGAACACCATGCAAGAAATGAGAACCACCATCAGTAATTAAGAACCTAGGAACACCAAACCTGGGGAAAATGATGTCCTTGAGCATCTTCATTGCTGTGGCATGATCTGCACTTTTGGTTGGAATTGCTTCCACCCACTTTGTAACATAGTCAACTGCAACCAAAATGTGAGTATGCTTTGTCTTTGATTCTGGGAAAGGACCCATAAAGTCAAAACCCCACACATCAAATGGTTCAAGTGGCAATGAATAATTCATAGGCATTTCATTCCTCCTACCAATGTTTCCTACTCTTTGACATTTATCACAAGATTTAACATATTCAGCACAGTCCTTAAATAAAGTAGGCCAATAGAAACCAGATTGTAATACCTTTGCTCCTGTGCGATCTCCTGCATGATGCCCTCCATAGGGACTGTCATGACAATCTCTTATAATAGCCTGTTGTTCATGCTCAGGTACACAACGTCTAATAATACCATCCACACTTTTCTTATAGAGGAAAGGATCATCCCAAAAATAATGTCTAAGATCATAAAAGAATTTCTTTCTTTGTTGAGAAGTGAAGTGTGGAGGCAAAACTTTACCAACAATAAAATTTGCATAGTTGGCAAACCAAGGAGATGCAACTTTAGCACTAGAAACATTAACAATTGCAAGTTGTTCATTAACAAAGCTATCATTAATAGGAATAGGATCATCAGGTATGCTTTCCATCCTAGAGAGATGATCAGCAACTTGATTATCCTCCCCTTTCCTATCAACAATGTGTAAATCAAATTCTTGCAATAGAAGTACCCATCTTATTAGTCTAGGCTTAGCATCTTTCTTATTCATCAAGTATTTAATAGCAGAATGATCAGTATGTATTGTGACTTTTGAATCAGTAATATAAGGTCTAAACTTGTCACAAGCAAACAGTACTGCTAAAAATTCTTTCTCAGTTGTAGCATAATTCTTTTGAGCAGCATCAAGTGTTCTACTAGCATAATAAATAACATTCAGTTTCTTATCAACACGTTGGCCCAAAACAGCCCCAACTGCATAATCACTAGCATCACACATAATTTCAAAAGGCAAGTTCCAATCAGGAGGTTGAATAATGGGAGCAGTGATTAAAGCATTCTTCAAAATATTAAAGGACTCAATGCAATCATCATTAAAAGAGAAAGGAACATCCTTTTGCAGAAGATTGGTTAGAGGTTTTGATATTTTGGAGAAATCCTTAATGAACCTACGGTAAAAACCTGCATGCCCAAGAAAACTTCTTATACCTTTGAGGTCCCTTGGATATGGTAGTTTTTCAATAGCTTCAATCTTTGCTGGATCAACTTCTATTCCTTCTCCAGAAATCTTATGCCCAAGAACTATACCCTCAGTAACCATGAAGTGACACTTCTCCCAATTAAGAACCAAGTGTTGGTCTTCACAACGCTGTAAAACTTTGTTAAGGTTGAACAAGCAATTATCGAAGGAAGTACCATACACAGAAAAATCATCCATAAAAACCTCCATTATCTTTTCAATATAATCAGCAAATATAGCATTCATGCATCTTTGAAAAGTAGCAGGAGCATTACATAAACCGAATGGCATTCTCCTGTAAGCAAAAGTACCATATGGGCAAGTAAAAGTGGTCTTTTCTTGATCATCCTTATGGACAGGAATTTGCGAGAAACCTGAATAACCATCTAGATAGCAAAAGTGAGAGTGTTTAGACAACCTTTCTAGCATTTGATCAATAAATGGCAATGGATAATGATCTTTTCGAGTTGCTTTATTCAATTTTCTGAAATCAATAACCATCCTATAACCAACTACAGTACGTTGAGCCACAAGTTCATCCTTTTCATTTGGAACAACAGTCATTCCACCCTTTTTAGGAACACAATGAACAGGACTAACCCACTTACTGTCAGCTATAGGATAAATGATACCAGCTTCAATAAGTCTTATTACCTCTTTCTTACCACTTCTTTCATTTTTGGATGGAGGCGGCGTTGAAAATCAACAACAGGTTTTGCATCTTCCTCCAGATTAATTTTATGCATACATAGAGCGGGCTTATACCTTTAAGATCATCAAGAGAGTATCCAATGGCTGGTCGGTGAGCTTTTAGCACATCAAGTAATTTCTCTTCCTCTTCAGCTGAAAGGTTAGCACTAATAATGACAGGATATATGCTCTTCTCATCCAAATATGCATATTTCAGATTTGCAGGCAAAGGTTTCAATTCAAAACTAGGATCCCCTTTAGGTGGTGGTAGCACTCCTAAATTATCAGGTGGGATATGCAATTGTAATTGTGGTGGTTGTTGCCATAATATTTGTTCCAAAGCCTCTTTTTCCTCATCATTAAATGGTTCATCTTGATTAAGCATATAACGTTCTACAACATCAGTTGAAGCTACAGCTATATGAGCAAGAGTTTCAATTAAATTATTAGGAATTGGCTCTTTCTCAACATGTTTATCAGCAAATTTGGAAAAGTTAAATTCAAGTTTCTCACCAGCACATTTAATAAACACTTTCTCTTTAGGCAAATTAATTTCAGCACCAACAGTATGTAAGAAAGGTCTACCAAAAATGATAGGACAAAATGAATCTTGAGGACAACCAAGCACAATAAAATCAGCAGGGTATTTTATTTTGCCAACCAATACTTCAACATCTCTAACAATTCCAAATGGACTAATATAATCTTTATTAGCAAGTTGAATTGTCATACCTGTCTCTTCCATAACAATGGGATCAATATCAGGCTTGATCTCAAGATAAAGAGAATATGGAATGACACTAATACTTGCTCCAATATCACATAGACCATGATAACTTGAAGTCCCAATAGAGCATGATATAACAGGTTTCCCAACTTTGGCCGAATTACCTTTGATGACTTTGGTAGCATCTTCACATAGATAAACATCCACTGGGTCTTCTTCATTTAGTTGCTTGATAACAGAAATTTGAGTGTTGACTTCCACCTGTTCATAAGGCTGAGAACATCTTTTGTTACTCTTGTTAGTAACAGCTTTAAGTAAATTCTCCTTAACTTGGTTTGGAAATGGAGGTGGTTCAACATACTCCTCAATTGTCACAGATGACATTGGTTCAACCTGTTTAATAACTTTAGGAACAACAATAGATTGTTTAACAGGTTCAACATAAACTTCAAATCCACTTTTTGGAACACAGATATGATCAGCAAAACCTTTAGCTATTTCAATTATAACATAAGGATCAAGACCAAAAGTATCACTCAGATTTTTAAACAGAATAGAAGTAGAGAAATTCTCTACACATGAATATTCATAATCAAAATATGGCTCATTACCTTTATCAAGATCCCAGTGGCTAGTATTTTCAGAAATAGTCTCCAATAAATTCCATGCTTCTTCTTCAGTGTTATTAGTAAAACTTCCACCAGATGAATTATCCAGAATCTCCTTGTGCTTCATAGGTAGTCTCACATAAAAGTTTATCAATATAAGTTTCCTTGTAAGATCATGACATGGATTCTTGCGAAGGAGTTCCTTTAACCTCCCCCAAGCTTGAGTAATACTCTCTCCCAGATGTGGCCAGAAATTGAATATATAGCAGCGGTTATCATAAGCTTCTTTAGGAGTAAAATATTTAAGAAAGAAAACCTTCCTCAAGATACTCCATTCATTCTGGACCTCTTCATCCAAAGACCTGTACCAATCACGAGCATTACCAGATAAAGACAAATACAATAGCTTCCTTTTTACCTGATCCTCTGAAATACCAGGTAGTCTGAATAAGCCACATATGTCCTCAATTATTTCCATGTGCTCGCGTGCCGACTTAGTTCCATCTCCTGTAAATGGATTTTTCATAACTCTTTTAACATGACCCATGGGAATTTATATCCCACTTTAGGTATCTCAGGCACAGTAGTTTCAACCACCTTTGCAGTAGTGGCATAAGCACTTTCATATAGAGCAAGATGCAGCGAGGCACGATTCATAAATGCCATAGTAACAATGAGATAAACAGCTTTCAAGTTTCCTTACCAAACTTCTTACCAATAGCGCTACGCTCCCCGGCAACGGCGCCAGAAAAGTATCTTGATGCTCCCAAGTGCAGGAGATCAATTGTAGTACCTTTCAATTAGAAAAGGTTGTCGAACCCACGAGGAGCTGAAGGTATTGGTTAGTAAGATTGATAAATAAAACAATAAAAGATGCAAGTGTTTTTGGTATTTTTGTTGTATAGTTGCAAGCAGATAACAGATAGTAGCAAGTGAAAGCTCTCAAAGAGAGAAAGCCCAATCCTCTTATGTGGCAAAGGACAAGCTCAAGTGATGTGTAACTTATATGTGGCAAACGTTCCCGAGGGCGGCATGGATGATGCTAGGCATAGAGATTTATTAAACAACACGTTGAATATCTTGTCAAGTTTTAATCTTCTTTGGACGGAGCCATAATTAGGTATAGCTAAATAAATAAACTACAACCCCTTATGATGGATCATGTGGCCAAGCAAATGACTGCACAAGAATTATTAAGACATAAAGTCCCACCATAGCATTACACTCTAAGGTCCCCGATACTAATACCCTCATAATATAACTTCATGACTCGGTCTCAGGTTTACGTGTCCTCCCAAGTCTCCATCAATTCATTACACTACGGTGTTCTCCTATGAGCCCATATAGGTGAAGTGTTGTGCAGTCGACGTTCGCACAACACCATCATAGAATCACATAAAAGATAAACTCTTGACAAAATACCAACACATGTCATATATAAATCATTGCCAATTCATCCTATGCCCTCAGGAACATACGGGAACTACTCACAACGTGCGAACATGATCATAATCAGTGGCATAAGTGGTACAACACAATCTGAAATTATAACTTCACCACCAAATAATGACAAGTACTCAATCACAAACATGAATAGTAGCACAAGACAAGTATCTAGGGTATAGCAACTCTCAAACTGCGAGGGGAACGGAGTGGATCACGGTGATGATGATGGTGATGGTGCTGGTCTTGATGGGGGTGATGATGTAGAGGCCTCCTCCCACGCCAAGGAGGAGAGGTGATGACGATGACGATGATTTCCCCCTTCTCCGGAGTTCCGGAGCAGCAGGATCTGACCCCCCTCGGAAGGGATCAGGAGTTTCGCCGCCGCCGCGACCTCGGATGGACTTGGAAAAATTAGGGCGTTACTTTTCGGGCGAGACGAAGGCGTCGATAAAAAGCCCCAGGCGAGGAGGTGCCCGAGGCCAGTTTGGGTGGTCCCACGCGGCCAGGTACATGGGCCGCGTGGGCCACCCCCATTTGGCCCTCGTGGCTCTCCTCTCTTCGGTCTTCTTCCCTCTGCCTTTCTCCCGATGAAAAACTGACGCAGTATTTTTCCTTTTATTATTTGAGGTCCTGTAGCTCCTGAAACATTAAAGACAAGAAAAAGGAGGTTTTCTGCCTCCCAGAAATTAAATACCAAAAATAGGGACTTTGTATGAAAGTCCCCAAAATCATCTAAAACATGTAGAAACAATCATATAATCATGCAAATAACATTCTAGTATGATACTAAAAGTTATATAAATGATGATATAAAATGCACGTATCAGTGTGTCATACACACCTCCAGCTCTGCCTCGGCCCAAACTGCGGCCCCCCTCTACCTGTGATAGGAGCATTGAAGCTATATTGGCCAGAAGTCTGAACCCTTCTGTTGGCAAACAGCCACTTCCCATATTGGATTGCTTTCTTATCATGCACACCATCACCACACTCTTCCATATCGTGCCCCATAATGCCACAGACATCACAAAAATAGCCAATCTTTTCATATTTCACATGCAATAACGTCCTTGAAGAACCACCAACATTCAGAGGGACAAAGCGAATTAGAGGATCCCTGACATCATGCTTGCTCGGACCCTAACATAATCACCTTCGAACCACCTTTGGGGTTCATCTCCACGCTTTGCACTCGGCTGATTCGCCGAGCCAGTTGATCTACCACCGCCTGGACACGATATAATGCGGGAATTGAGTGTATCTGAGCCCACACCATCGTGCGCTCCAATTTGACATCATACGGGCTCCCAACCCCATCATATTCCGAGATCACCACAACAAGCTTTTTAAAGAGCCAAGGCCCCTGCTGCATAACCTTATTCCAGTCTCCCAAACAGAAGAACTTGAAAGAGAACAAGTTGTCATCCACCTCACGCATCTCGGGATCATAAGCCAACCCCCAGATTCCACGCAAAGTCTCAAATAAAGCAGTCGGATTTACTGCCTTTCGAGTATGTACCTTGGCTAAGCGAGCCATCTCGCCTGCTTCTTCAGATCCTTGAGATCATCCTCGCCTATGAACACATCATCAAGATCACCCTCCCGCAGCTATAGATTATTCATGGCCTGCATCAGGGATTCATCTTCTCCTGAGATTGCCCCGCCTCCACCACCACCTCCTGCCTCCGTCCTCTGCGTCGCCGCCATGAAATCCACGATCGGCGAAACGCTCCAAACCTAGCTCTCCAAAGAAACGATGAAGAAGAGGTGAACCTCCCCCCCCCCCCCCCCTTCTCCCTATAAACCTCCACCCCAACAAGGTAGAGCCAATCCAAACTCCTACTCCGACTGGAACTCCAAAATCTCACACCGCCGATGCGATCACCGGTGGAGCCGTAAACCCTAGTCGCCTAGGTCAACAACAATATACATGGAAAATAGACTTGTTTTTTTACCTACTCTGAATCAGAAGATTAGAACGTCTCCACATGGCCCAATAGGCCCAAATCATGCTACTTTCCTGTACCAGAACAAGAGGGACCAGCTCATGTTCCCTCGATCTCCCCAGTCCGCTCCCTGACTGCTCGATCGCTAGTTTGCTTGTGTTAATTGTTAATGTGTACTGATATTGTCAAAATCCCCAAATTAATTTCTAATTTTTGATTGTGTGTGTGTGTGTTGTAATTGTAAAATGGATTATGATGAGGCATAGTGATATTGTGGCTCGCTTTTAGGTGATGTGCTCGCTTTGTTCATGTTTTAAACTATTTGTATTAGAATCATACACATTTAAAACATATGTACGAACTAATTGCGGTACGATTTTTATATTATAGCGAATCGATTTGCTATTTATAGTATCCATTTGGCAAAAAAAAAATTCTTTCAAATAATTTGTACTTTTCATGAAGCATCTCCGCTACCGTCTTCCCCTGCCATGTTTGCCGATCGCCGCTGACCGACGCCCCATCGACCAACAAGCCCTTTGTAGTCCAACTCCCTGAGGCGCAGCAGCAGGTAGAGCACGATCCCGGAGATGAACCCAGGGCGGCGCTCGAGCCGGTAAGCGACACGCCGGCGCAGACGAGCATGACGAATGACTCCTCCTTGCTCCCCATGTCGCGCGACGCCATGGCGAGCTCGATCCCAGAGAAGAGCAGCATGACGCCCAGTATGCCGATCGGGAACTGCCCGATTATGGTCACGATCGAGTTTCCGAACACTACCCCGAGCACCAGCTTGCCGATGGCAAGGAACACCACGGACGCGCCGCTCCGGCCGCCGAACCGGTACTGGCCCGCCAGCCCGCCAGCGCCATGACAGCACGGCATGGCGCCGAACCAGCAGCCCACGAAATTCATGAGCCCGACGCTGATCGAGACCCTGGCCGGCGAGAGCTCGGCCCTCTCCGGGAACAGATCCGACGACAGCTTGCACACTGCGATCACCGAGTTGAGCACGGACAGCGGGAGCTGCGGCACCGCGCCTTCCCAAAACCCGATCTTGAAATCGTCCCACGTTATCTTCACCAGCCGCAGCGGCGCCGGCCCGAAGCGGAGACCATGCACGATCGACGGGTCGCGGACGAAACAGAGCAACATGCCGAGCGCGAAGACGATTAACGCCGCTGGGACGCGGCTGCAGGCGCGACGGCGCCGACGGTTTGTGCTGACGTCGTCCTCGTCGTCCCCGGAGCCGGTGGCGAGGATGATGAATAGTAGCGCGACTAGCGCGAGTGCCAGGCCGTCGAGACCGAGCAGGGAGCGCGGCGCCGAGGTGGAGGCAGAGGAGGAGCGGGAGAAGTCCTGGGAGTAGCGGATGTACTTGACGGCGGTGAAGGCGAAGGAGAGGCCCTGAGAGAGCTGTATGCCGCGAACGACGGGCAGCGGGAGGATGCGGTAGAGGAGGTCATGAGGCCGGCGGACATGATCTGCGGGATGGTGAGGTGGGCGGAGGAGAGCGCGGCGGCGGCGATGGACTTCATTGGCTGGACGGGCATGGGGATCCCGAAGAGGAAGCCGGTGGCGAAGTTGTAGAGCGCGGTGAAGATGGGTGGTGCCGAGGTCGAGGTGGGACGCCAGTGACAGGGCGAGCACGATGGGGATGTAGGTGCCCAGGTCGCCCACGGCGCCGCCCAGCTCCGACCACACGGACGTCTTGAGACGGACGGACTGCGGGACGAAGCCACAGCGGCGGCCGCCGCCCTCGCCGGGAGGAGCGGGTCGCTCGCGGAGGATGCCATTGGGTGCAACGACCTTGTTCGGGTATGTTTCGCTTGCACGTCCACGGCTCTAACTGAGAGAGATGCCATCTAGATTCTGGATGCCGTTTGTTGAACACGATGGCGACGTGATGTGCCCGGATCTGCACAGTTGGACGCTTCCTAACAGACGAGATTTCAAGGAGAATGATGGCTCCTGCAACGTGATGTCAATTGACTTTTGGCGGACGAGGGGGCGATTATCTCCGATCAGTACTTCAGTAGGATGGATTTTTCTCTGAGGGGGCTGGGCGGCCGCCCGGGCTTGCCGGCGGTGCGCGCTTGTATTTTTTGATTTTTTGTAGCGATTTTTGCTGAAAATTTAGCGATTTTTGATTGTTTGCCCGGGATTCCGGAAGTTTCTAGGTCAGCCACTGGAGCAGAGGCATATGTTTAAGTTGCGTGGTCACTTTGACACTTTCTCTCTGAGCGACAGCATTGTTTGCGTCGTCACCTTCGTAAAAGTCACCTTTGTAAATCGATGTAGACACTAGGCATACATGGTGGGGGAGATATCTTCTGCAAAAAACAACATATTTTACTTGTACCTCGCCTCTCTTTAGTTATCTTTGTTTGTTCGGATAGTATCTTCCCTTTTGTCTCACAACACGAGTAATGATGGAATCATTGTTTTACACATAAGCCCTTCAGCCAATGATCTACAACATGCGATGTATTCGAACGCCAATGGCTAGGGCATAAACGGGTAGGATGATTTTCGCACCAATTCGATTCCGAAACCTTTTAAAAAAATCCATGCCCGCTTTAAAGTAATCCGACGGATAAGGAAATCCGATTTCAAATTTGACACCTGGATATTGTATGTCAAATAGCTTTGCATATAGATTATCCGAATATTAAATAAGATGTCCGATGGATTTAAATCGAATAATTCGATTTTGTACCAAAACATATAAAGCTAATAGAGCACATTTAGTAGTTAGTGAGTTGCCGATTCGCCCTTTAAATAACAACTCATTACATAGCCATTGTATCTACTATGAGTACAACTTTGTTAGGCTAATAAGTTATTGAACAATTATTTTGGGTCATACGGTATGCCGATATACTTATGTGCGTACATATCCGATTAGTTTTGCTCCTGTTTCGAGTCTGCTTTGTTTCCGTTCCAAATCCATGATCTCATATTTTCGACTCCGAATCCGCAACCGGTAATTAGCCAGTCCGCTCCAAATCCGATGAAAGAATGTGAAATAGGATATGGTAACGGCAAATTCCGATCCGATCCGATTCGTTTACATCCCTACCGATGGCTAAGGGTGTGTGTTGTGTTATATAGGTTTTGTAACCAAATGTGTTGCCGGCAGTAGCTTCATGAGCTTTGTGAATTCTACTAACTCTTAAACCTTCATCGGTCTTAATTCTTAGGTCGCCCACCATTCGACTTTTAACAATGAAAAACTACGAAAGCAAGACACTATTTCTTCAGGTCGCCCACCATTCGACTTTTGATTTGCTAAAGTTCCCTTCTCTTCCTTTTCTTCACTTTCTTTTCTTGCGGCTTCACCTTTTCTGAGTCATCCTCTTCCTCTGCAGCAGCCTTCACATGAGTATTTTCAGCCAGCTGGGTATTTTTAATCTGCGTCTTCTCAGAACCACCCAACTGCAGATCTTTCCCATCTAATGTGCTTGTAGAGGAGATAACCTGCAACAACATTAACAATGCGTTATTAATGTGCTACAGGTTATTGCAGAAGGTTTCTAGATGAGCAAAACATGCAGGTGCCTACGCTACAACATGCAATAGACCTAAATAGATCTGCTGCACGAACATACATCACAGTATCCTGTATTCCAAGCAATCCAAGAAAGTTGAACATACAGTAAGTTGATGGGGATGGAGGGCGGGGAAGGAAGGACCGGACCTGCTCCTTGTCCTCTAGATCGATGTGGGTGCCGCCGTCCTCGCCTACCGTTTTGTTCTCCTCCGGCGACTTCTTCCCCTTTTCCTCTGGCAGTTTCTTTACGGCCTCTTCCGCGTATTCCGTCGTTGCCTCCACCGCGCTCGGCATCTTTCTCAGCGGGTGGGAGACGGGGAGGTCGCCGAGCCTGGATAGTGGAAGACGTGCGCGTGATGGGTCTCACCGGAGACGGGCGGGGAGCTGGGAGGTGTCGCCGGAGACGGGCGGGAGCTTGGCGGCGGCCGAGCGGCCAGGAGCTGGTGGCGACGAATTTGGGCTGGCTGTGTCTGTGTGCGAGACGGACAGGAATCCTTTCGTCAGCGGATTGGCGGACGTTTTCCGTCAGGCCCGCCCAATTTGGGCGGCCCATCCGCTTTTCCGTTTGGGCCATGGAAGCGGCGCGGACCGAACGGACAGGCGGATTCCGTGTCCGGCTGCACCCTGACTATTTCCCTGTTCTGTTTAGAGAAAGTAGGCGAACTCTGTGTGTTTCGCAAAAACAAAAAAAGGCGAACTCTGTGTGCAGTGTCGCGCTCCTCTTCCAACAGCAACAGCCATTGCAGCAGGACTGCAGGAGTCAGCACTCGTCGTCCTCCTCCTTCCCGCCACCGCCATCCAAGCTCGAGTGTGCTACCTACAAAAGCCCAGCTGCTTCTGTCTTCTCCCCTACACTGCACCCCGAACACGCCATATGCCATGCGCTACCTCAACTTCCGCCCCAACACGACAAGCCAGGCGCGCGCCTACCGCGACCATCTCCTCGCCCACCTCGACGCATGCTCTTCACGCGCCCACCTGGCGGAGCTCCACGGCCGGCTCATTCGCGCCCACCTCGACTCCGACCCATCCCTAGCCGGCCGGCTCGTCGCCCTCCTCGCGTCCCCTGTGGCGCGGCATGACATGCCCTACGCGCGCAGGGTGTTCGACGCAATGGCCGAACCAACCGCATTCGTCTGGAACTCTATGATTCGAGGGTACAACAGCTGCGACGCCCCTGCGGATGCACTGGCGTTGTTCAGGACGATGCTTCGGAGGGGAGTCTCCCCCGATAACTACACCATGGCTGCGGTCGTGTCCTCGAGCGCCGCTTTTGCTGGCCGGAAGTGGAGGCCAACTGGGGACGCGGTGCATGCCTTGGTTCGGAAAAGTGGGTTTACGTCGGACGTGTTCGTCATGTCAGGCCTTGTTAGTTTCTACGGTTCCTTCAGAAGCGTTGGCGATGCAAGGAGGGTTTTTGAGGAGATGCGTGACCGGGATGTGGTGTCTTCGACGTCGATGATCTCAGCTTTTGCGCAGTGCGGTCAGTGGGATGATGTGCTGAGGTTGCTTGCTGAGATGCAGTCTGAAGGCACTAAGCCTAACAAGGTCACGGTTATAAGTCTCCTTTCTGCGTGCCGCCAAGCGCAGGATGTTGACAGGGGACGGTGGGTGTATGCACGCGTTGATGAGTATGGCATCGACGCTGATTTGGATGTCAGGAATGCACTCGTAAGCATGTATGTGAAATGCGGATGCATGTCTGATGCACTGAAAACATTCCAAGGCATGCCTGTCAGAAATACCAAGTCATGGAACACGCTGATTGATGGGTTTGTGCAAAATGGGAAGCATAAAGAAGCACTAAGAATGTTTGAAGAGATGTCATCAGATGGTGTAATTCCTGATGTGATTACCCTCGTAGGTGTCCTATCGTCATGTGCACAGCTTGGTGACCTTCAGAAAGGGAGATACTTTCACAATTATATCAATGATCATGGGATCCGTTGTGACATCATCCTTCAAAATTCTTTGATTAACATGTATGCCAAATGTGGCGATATGGCTGCAGCGGAAGTGGTTTTCGAAAATCTGGCACACAGAGATACCGTGTCCTGGACAGCTAAGATTTGTGGTTACGTAAAAGGACTTCAGTTTAGAACGGCGTTTCAATTATTTGAAGAGATGAAGGTTATGGATGTTGTGGCAAGTGAAATGGCACTGGTTAGTCTACTTTCTGCTTGTTCTCAGCTCGGAGTACTTGATAAAGGAAGAGAGATACACTCTTATATAGAAGAGAAGAGTGTAAGAAAAGACGTATGGCTTGAAAGTGCCCTGGTCGATATGTATGCAAAATGTGGCTGCATTGACGCAGCTGCTGAAATATTTAGTACAATGCAGCACAAGCAAACCCTCACATGGAATGCTATGATTGGTGGTCTTGCCAGCAATGGACAAGGAAAAGAAGCAGTAGAGCACTTTGAACAAATGCTCAAGTTAAGAGATCCAAAGCCCGATGCTATTACTCTGAAGGTAGTCCTTGGTGCCTGTGTGCATGTAGGACTGGTTGATGAGGGGCTCCATTACTTCTATTCGATGCTGACCCTTGGTGTTGTCCCTGATATTGAGCACTATGGTTGCGTAGTAGACCTCCTGAGTAGAGCTGGGCTTCTAGACGAAGCATATAATTTTATCGAGAAGATGCCAATACAGCCCAATCCTGTAATTTGGGGATCACTTCTTGCAGCTTGTAGAATTCATCATAGAATGGAACTAGCAAAGAAAATTGGACAGCGCATCATCGACTTAGCTCCTAATGACGTGGGAGCACATGTCCTAATTTCAAACTTACATGCTGAAGAAGGTCAGTGGCAGGATGTAGAGCAAGTAAGAGGCCTGATGGGAAGCAGAGGTGTAGAGAAATCGCCTGGTCATAGCTCCATCCAAGTCTAGACATGCTTCATGGTTCATACTTCGTAATGTAAGTTCAAGTGGATACATTATTTGATTTAACACACAAGGTTGACAGGAGCTTGCCACTTTGTCTGTTCAGTTTTTGTTTTATTCCAGAGATGTCAGACAAGATATACTCCATTGTTATGTAGATATGTGATTTTTTGCTTAGTGCTGAATGTATAGATTAGTATGCAAGTAAAATAAAAAACATAGGTAAGATACTAACATCCAATGCTTCGTGTAACTAAGATAAACTCGTCCATATCTAATAGCATGATCTGTAACATGTTTATGTCTATATTTTAGCTATGCCATGCAAATCATATAGCAAAATTTCATCTAGTACACGATCTAAAGAATTAGGCTACCCAGGGAATTTTATGATTGAAGTTATTGTCACAGAATGAGCAACTATCTTTCCAGGGGGGCCAGAGGCCAGTACTTATACATGTGTGTCATGAACAGTAAACATATACATCTAACACCCCCCCTCAAACTCATGGTGGGTCAACAACACTGAGTTTGGAGAGAAAGAACCCATGCTGCGCTCGAGTTGTGCCTTCGTGAAGAAGTCCGCCAGCTGTAACTCAGAGGGCACATAGTGAAGGGCAAGAAGCTGGTCCTGCACAGCAGCACGCACAAAGGAGGCATCTACACCGATATGCTTGGTGAGTTCATGCTTCACCGGATCACGCGCAATGCTGATGGCGCCTGTACTGTCAGACAATAGAGGAGTCGGTGCAGCAGCAGAAACACCAAAGTCCTCTAGTAACCATCGCAACCAAGTCACCTCAGCCGTCAACATGGCCATCGCTCTCAACTCAGCCTCTGCACTGGAGCGGGAAACGGCAGTCTGTTTCTTCGTCTTCCAGGCAATGAGGGATCCTCCAAGAAATACACAATAGGCAGACAGCGAGCGGCGATCAGAAGGATCACTAGCCCACGTAGCATCAGAGTAGGCCTGGAGCTGGAGAGAGCTGGAGCGAGGAAAGAAAAGGCGGCGAGAGATCGTGCCACGAAGATATCGTAGAACACGGAGAAGGTGACTATAGTGGACAGAGCTGGGAGCTGAAACGAACTGACTCAGAATGTGGACAGGATATGAAATATCTGGACGAGTGACAGCTAGATAGACAAGACTCCCAACAAGATGGCGATAGCGAGTGGGGTCTGTGAGGGGATCACCATCAGTAGCACGAAGCTGAATATTGAGCTCCATAGGAGTCTCAGCAGTGCGCTCATCACCAAGAGCAGCGCGAGCAAGAAGATCCTGAATATATTTTTCTTGGGAGATGAAGAAGCCATCAGAAGTCGAAGAAACCTCAATCCCGAGAAAATAGCGAAGTGGACCAAGATCAGACATCAGGAACTGCTCACGAAGGCGGGCCTTGACAAAGGCAATATACTCCGAGTCGTCGCCAGTAATGATCATGTCATCAACATATAAGAGGAGGAGCGTCCGACCACGAGGTGAGGTGTGGACAAACAACGCGGGGTCATGGTCGCTAGGCGAGAAACCAGCGGCAGTCACCACAGAGGCGAAACGCTCAAACCAGGCGCGAGGGGCTTGCTTAAGGCCATAGAGGGAGCGCCGAAGACGGCAGACCATACCATCAGGAACAGAGTACCCCGGTGGTGGCTGCATATAAACCTCCTCACGCAACTCTCCATTGAGAAAGGCGTTCTGGACATCAAGCTGAGACACAGACCAATTACGAACAGAAGCCACAGCGAGAAGAGTGCGGACAGTGGTCATGTGGGCTACGGGAGCGAACGTCTCATCATAATCGCGTCCCTGCTCCTGCTGAAAGCCACGAGCCACAAGACGAGCTTTGAAACGCTCAAGAGAACCATCGGAGCGAGTCTTGATCTTATAGACCCACTTGCATGTGATGGGACGAACACCAGGTGGAGGGGAAACCAGATCCCACGTGCCAGTGCGCTCAAGGGCAGCAATCTCCTCAGACATCGCAAGCTGCCATTCAGGCTGAGCCATGGCATCACGGTAGGAAGTGGGCTCAGCAACAGCAGAAAGGCTGTACTGGGAAGGAGAATAGCGATCAGGAGACCGTAATGAGGTCCGAGAACGAAGGTTATGAACCGGTGTACACGGGGAAGGTGGCGCGCCGGAAGTAGAAGGCATGTCAGAGGGATCATCGTCAACACGCGGCCGACGAGTGTAGTGGAGAGGAAAGGGAGAGAGGGTAGTATGCACTGGAGAGGGAGGTGGTGAGGGAGGAGAAGAGGATGGTGTCGGCGGTGCATCGGGAACAGTGGGACTTGGCGGAGGTGGAGGTGGAGGAGGAACATGAGGCACGGAGGGAGATATGTCGGGAAGTATAAGGAAGGAGATATCCTCAACCGAAAAGGTCGAGGCAGTAGGACGCGGATAGTACGAACGAGACTCATCAAAAGTCACATCACGGGAAATACGTAGCCGACGACTAACAGGATCCCAACATCGATAGCCCTTGTGCTCATCACTGTAGCCAAGAAAAACACACTCCACCGACTGAGCGGTCAATTTGGTGCGTTCGCGGGGAGCAAGGAGAACATAGCACACGCACCCAAACATGCGAAGAGCGGAGTAGTCAGGAGAACGACCAGAGAGACGCTCCATAGGAATACCACCCTGCAAAGCAGCCGAAGGCTGGATATTGATGAGATAGGTGGATGCGGAGACAGCCTCAGCCCAAAAGTGGGGTGGAAGAGAGGCGGCGATCATCATCGCACGAGCCGTCTCAAGAAGGTGGCGATGCTTGCGCTCAGCAACGCCATTCTGAGCGTGAGCACCAGGACAAGAGAACTGGGCGAGAGTACCCTGTTCGGCAAGAAAACCACGCAACATCTGGGAGATATACTCACCAGCCGAGTCAGCACGAAAGACACGAATGGGCGTGGAAAACTGGGTGTGTACCATGGCAGCAAATCGCTTGTATATAGGGAGAACCTCGCTGCGAGATTTCATAAAATAGAGCCAAGTGTAGCGAGAGAAGTCATCAATAAATAGAACATAGTAGCGATGACCACCTTTCGAATCGAAGGGAGCAGGACCCCATACATCAGAATGAACTAAGTCGAAAGGACGCTGAGAGACTGACTCACTCGTAGGATAAGGTAATTGAGTCTGTTTGCCAAGTCTACAACCATTACAATGTAAAGATACATCGCCAGAGACAGACCCTAAGACACCTTGATGCACTAGCGAGGACAAGCGAGAGCCACATATATGACCAAGTCGATGATGCCACTGTTGGAAGGACGCAGAGGAGGAGGCAGCAAGAGCATGCGAGCTGGCGGGTGTGGTGGCAGCGGAAGGAACACAAAGCCAGTCAACCTCCCAAAGGCCCTGAGCCTCACGGCGCCGAGGGCCAGCTCCAACTAGAACCTGGGTGCGACGATCCTGAACAGAACAAGAGTCGGTATCAAGAATGACACGACAGCCAGAATCAGCAAGTTGAGCAGCGGAAAATAGATTCATGGTAAGACGGGGAACATGAGAAACACTAGGAACAGAGAAGGACGGAGTAGAGAGAGTGCCACGACTAGCAACAGGAAGAGGTGTGCCATCGGCAGTGAGAACATTGAGAGGAGAATCAAGAGGTCGAAGAGAGGACAGAGTGGAAGAATCAGAAGACATGTGAAAGGAAGCTCCAGAATCCAGAACCCACGGAGACGTACCTGACTGTGTAGGCGGTGGTGGCGGAGCAACAGTAGTGGAAGCAGTCAGCGAGGCAACGGTGCCAGTCGAGGAAGAGCCTGATGAAGCCAGTATACGCTTGAGCCGTACAATATCCTGGTCAGTGAGTGACGGAGTCGCTGAGGGCACACGAGCCACAGGAGAGGAGCGACTCAGGTCACGCTGCTTCTTGAAGCAATCTGACTCTGGGTGACCGGGCTTCTTACAATAGCCACAGAAGATGCGAGGCCGGCCCGCTCCTGAATAAGGAGGACGCCCACCTGAAGGAGGACGCCCGCCCACCCCCCTGAAGGAGTGGGTAGCAGCGGTGGAGCAGACGACACAATGGCTCGGGCAGCTAGCACAGTGGGAACCGCAAGCAAACCAGCAGAACGGAGGCGTGTCTCCTCAGCTCGGACCTCTGCAAGCACCACTGATATAGGAACACGACCACGGGCAAGCAGGTGAGCACGCCGAGGCTCAAACTCGGGACGGAGGCGAGACAGGAACTCATGAACACGCTGAAACTCCAAATCGGACCTCACTGTCTGACAGCAGCGACAAGTACCACAAACAACAGTCCTCAGAGAATCAAGCTGACGCCAGATGGCAGAGCACTGTGTGTAGAACTCATCAACAGAAGAATCTCCCTACGCACTACATATAGGTAGAGAGCATCACCAGAGGGCTGATAGCGCTGACACAGATAAGTCCACATCGCAGCAGCAGTGCCCAATCCCATAAACTCAGAAGCAAACTGAGGTAGGACACTAGCAGTGAGGACAGCAGCAGCACGAGCATCATCATTGCACCACTGAGTGTAAACAGACAGAGCATCCCGATAAATGGAGAGGGAATCCGAGTAATCTGATACCTGCTGATCATAGGCTTCAACTGCAATATCATCAGAATCCTTCGCGGTAGCCCGATCAGCCTCAGAGGCATCAGCAGCAAGAACGGGGGGCACCGGTGGAGTAGGAGCCACAGGAGCAACGGGGCACGGCGGACAAGAGACCTCGCCAGAGAGAACACCCCAAAGCAGGAGGCCGCGCATGTGGATACGCATAAAGCCCACAAACTCGGCGTAATTGGTGCCATCAAATATGACAGAGCACCGAGGAACTGCAACATAGCCCGAAGAGGACATCGCGGGCTCACTGTTTTTTTTTTTTTTTTTGATTTTTTTTTTTTGAAGTCAACTATCTGGAGAGAGAAAGTAGATCGAACTCTCACAGCGCGTGCCCGATGTGCACGGAGGCGTGGAAGCTGGGCACGGCGGGGTCGCACGAGGCAGGCCGTCCGACGAGGACGGCGGCGGCGGCGGCCCGACGAGGGCGGCGGCTGCCCGACGGCGGCAGGGAGCAGCAGGCCGCGGCGGGGCGGCACGAGGCAGGCCGCGACGGGGCGGCGACGGCAGGCCCGACGAGGGCGGCGACGGCGGCCGGATGGCGGCGGCGACGCGCAGGCAGGCTCGGAGAGAGCAACGGCGACAGGCCGGGCAGCGCGGGCAGACCCGCGATTTGAGCTCTGGAGAGCTCGATTTGCGACGAGGAAAACGACGAGGAAGAAGCAGGTGAGAGAGCAGCGGCCGACCAGCTCGATTTCGAGCAAAGGAAATCCGGCCGGAATCAGCACCGACGAAGGTGCAGCAAGCACGGAGTTGCTCGGGGCGTGCGGGAGGGAGAGAGGAGAGCAAAACCTGGCGGCTCTGATACCATGTCACAGAATGAGCAACTATCTTTCCAGGGGGCCAGAGGCCAGTACTTATACATGTGTGTCATGAACAGTAAACATATACATCTAACAGTTATGACTTGCAAATAAGATCGAAACTTGCATTTACTAGAAGATCTAGAGACACACTCTACCAGAAAATGTTTATGTCTATATTTTAGCTATGACATGCAAATCATATAGCAAAATTTCATCTAGTACACGATCTAAAGAATTAGGCTACCCAGGGAATTTTATGATCGAAGTTATGACTTGCAAATAAGATCGAAACTTGCATTTACTAGAAGATCTAGAGACACACTCTACCAGAAAATGTTTATGTCAACAGTGGAGTTATGTCTTGCAAATCTTATCATAATTTTTCACCTAGTACAGGACCTATAGAAATATAGAAATAGTAATTCTGACTTCTGAAACTGTTTCGGACATCTGAATACTGTTTTTTATACCCATAATTGCTTAATGGCGATTCAGTTACTTGATAAGGAACAATCAAGGCTATTATACTTTCATTGCTTTGATTTCTACTCTATTTGTGCATTTTATAAGACTATTTTTTTCTCTGATTTTCTGAATCTTTCGATCCTTCATAGATTAGTTGAATCATGCTATATTCCTTGACAATACTTTTCATTTGTTAAAAATTCTTAGACTATTGATCAGTTGTGCTTTATATCTGGTACTTTTGGTTAAGACCCCTCATTGCAGTTGTTCCAAATATTTCAATTCCGAATGAGGTTGGCCAAGTATAGTTCACATTACTTGTGGTATAAGTCTATACATGCTTTTATTCTTTTTTTCGTAGACGCATCAAAATATCGGTCATTTTGTATTGGAACAAGAAGAAAGAAGGCACGAAACAATGCGCAACCGAAAACCAAAAACAAGAGCAAAAACTCTAAGAACCTCTAGGCAAACCAGCTAACGGAAAAAACGAAGGAAAGACGAAAAGAATAAATGCACAGAAAGCTACTCTAACATCATCCAGCAAGAGTCTCTCGAGGCCTAGCTTTCTGGGGAAGCCACCTCAGCTCCTTGGCGCTGGCAGAATGTCTTCAGCCAAAGCCGCATCAACTTCTTGGTGTTGAATGAATGTCTTCAGCCAAAGCATGTGGACCAGGATGTGCAACAGCGAAGACATAAGAGTTGTCTAGCTTCCAAATGTGCCAGAATTTCCATCCATCCATTGAGATCGTCTCCAGCCACTGGAACAATGGCCTGCACATCATACTTACTGAACACCTTGAATGGGACCTGCTGTGTGAATGCACGTCATGCAAGTGACAGATCGTCTCATCAGCCCAATCACAGAAAGGGCAAACAGCCCAGTGTTTGACTCCATGACATGCAATCCTGCCAGCTTTCCAGCATTTGTTCGCGACACCAAACCAGGAGAAGATTTTGCGCTTGAGCGGTGCCCAGCAATCCCAGTTCTGAACTTCTGATGCCTCAGTGGAGATTCATTTGCTTCATTCTTCATAACGTAAGCCACAAGTGAATACACGATTTGACTAGTACTAACTCCATTCCAAAGAAATAAGACATAACTTTAGTAAAAAAATTAATGATTACTAAGTTTTACCAAATATACAGAAGAAAGTATCAATACCTGCAATATTGAATAAATAAATTATGAGAATATATTTTATGGTTGATCTACTGATATTTATTAGTACTGTAGCTGTTCATGCTTTTGTCTATAATATTTGTCAAACTTAGAAGACGTTGACTTTTGAGTAAATTTGCAGGCTCTGTTTTCTGGAACCCGAGGGATTAATATACAAGGTTGACATGAGAATTGCCACTAGCCCACCAGTTATTGTTTTTCACTCAAGTGAGGCAGAGACATCAGTGTCAGGCACTATATACTCTACTGTTCAGTAGATATCTGATTTATTGCTCATAATTGATTGTTAAGGTGAGTGCTGAATGAATAGATCAGTATGCACGAAAAAGAATCATAGGTCAGATACTCACATCCACTGTTTTTGCAAAGACAGATAAACTTTCCATGTCTGACAGCATGATCTGGAAAACGTTCATGTGCATAAGGGAAGCTGTGACTTGCAGGCCGTATTGTGAACTTTTAGCTAGTACAGTATGTAGAGAAATATGCTCAGAAAAAAATTTCCTGTTAAGAAATACTACCTCCGTCCTAAAATTGCCTACCAAGCGTCTTATATTTTGGAACGGATGTAGTACTAGTTATGACAAACCTATGGATTGTACTCATTCATGCCATTGAGGACCTGCCAACTGTTCCTTTTTAAAGCAACTCTCAGGGCTACTTTACTTCCATTGCTGTGGTTTTCTGTTCTACTTGTGCATTTCATAAGACTACTTGGTCTCTGATTCAACATCTTCCAGTCGTCAATGCATTATTGATGAATCATATTATATTCTAAGAGCCTACTTTTGGTTTATTTAGAGATTCATGAACTAACTATGAGTTATGGTGTAGGTGACGTCCAGTCAGTACTTTGGGTTTGCAAGGCTTCTCGTTCAAGTTGTTTCGAATATTTTCACTCCAAATGAGGCTGGCTGTATAGAAGTAAATCACGCATACTTGAGTTTCATTTCCTTCGAAGCTGTTCGAATTATCTCAGCAATGCATGTCAGTACTCATTATGGGTTATACTTCAGGTATCTCAACACTCCCCATGTAGGTACACCAGCATTTCAGCCTTCAGAACCTAAGAAATATAAAAACCTCTGCACGTGCCAGAGGACATTTAAAGTTGGCAATATTTATGTAAATCAACAATCTAGGCGCAGAGCCTTTCATTTGAACGACCGTGTGGCTGATTATGATGCTCTGCATGTATTTGACGAATCAGCTGCCAAAAATGGTTGCATGCTTTGCAAGGCGATCCAGCCCCAGAAGATGGTTCAAAAAAAGCAACTGAAGTTACTGAACCGTGCATACATGCTAGTAGAGCTCAACTGATCAAGCAACTTCCAAGAATTCCCGATACCTGAGGAGCACAGCATTAGTTGGTACAGTCAGTCCATGCTTGCACTGCTGCAGACCACCTGTAGTACAACAATCCGCTGTTCTCTCTGTGCAGTGTTTTTTTTTCCTGGAGGAATCGGCTTGCAGACTGAAAAAAAGAACAGGTAAGGTATGATCTCTAGCCTAAGCTGACCAACAGTTCACTCCTAAGTCCTACTATAAGCATGCCGCACAAGGACATAAGAAGCCGAACAAGTCGTCACCAGGCTGAAGCTGTGAAGCAACGACGTAGTTCTTGAATCATGGCGCTCGTGGAAGCTGACCTACTCGCCTTTGTTGTTTTACTAAGGATGCAGTTCTCAGCCTCTCGGGGCATCTGACGTTTTGATGTCTTTTTGTTCGCGGCATCAATGCAGTGCGTGTGCTGTGTAGTAGTCGGTTTGGACTTACATTAGCCGGTGTCCCCAGCAATTTTATTCGTTTTGCGGCATACGCTGATGTCCCCAGCCAGCAGCATTACTCGCTCCCCCTGGCGGTTTGTAATTCTGAATATTGGTCTTGTTCGAAAGTTGTCTACAAAATGCATTTTGTCCTTGATGAACTGTACGACAAGGAGCAGTAATTTACTTTGCAGGTGCAGCGCTGCTTGATTAGTGGAATGTTTCGTGCCAGAGAGCCAGGGCCAGTGTCTGTGCCGTCTATTTTTGCTACAGGTGATGGCAACTTCTGCAATTGAGCGCAAGGCCGAATGCTGACTGTCACCGGACCCTCCTGCCTCGCCTTGCCAAGCTTGGCGGGGTAGTGTTGCACATGCCAAAGTTATGCCGATACTGACACGGTGACCTGATAGCTGATAAGCTAGCAGCAAATTAAAGCTTTGCCAATGAACTTGACAAACTAAAGAAATGAGGAAAAGGAACTAATAGCAGTTTAAAATACAAACGAAAGCTGTTGGAGTTTCATAAAAGGGATTCTACTGAGTTATGTTGCAAAAATATCTGGCCCATGCAGGTCTCGAACCTGCGACCTTCGCGTTATTAGCACGACGCTCTAACCAGCTGAGCTAATAGGCCTTGCTGGTAATACGAACGGTTAGACGTTATAAAACAATTTATTTAGTTATCCGAAATGTTCTAACTTATTGAAACCAAAGAAATATGGTCATCGAAAGAAAACATAAAAGATATGACAGATAAATGAAAAGTCATTCTGCAGTTTTTTTGTGGAAGCATGAAAAATTGTCGATGTGATTACCGCCATATGCATGTGCATGATGCACGGTGCATCTCTGTTCATTCACCATAGGATGCATGTGACCAAATGTACTGTACTTCACTAGTGTGCTTGTCTAGCTCTGCTGATTCCCTTCCCTCCCGGTGTGCCCCTTGGTCGCAGTACACTGCTACAGTAGCGAGTCCAAAAGATAACTGGCGAATTATCAATTTGCTTGATTTTTTTCAGTCCGTGGGTTTGAATTGGGTATCAAAAGAGCACCGTAATGAAGAGAAATTCACGTATAATTTCATCCAAATGGCAGCATGGTGTTAGGCTCGAATATCATCTCAATATGTCACCACCCCTCGTCACAAGCTCGATTCGTTTGGGGCGTGTTTGGCTACAAATCGTTAACTATATTGCTTTTTATTGCATGAGAGTCCAAAGTGAAACTCTTATTATGTTGTCTGTATTTTGGGGTTTTGAATCGGACTGATGTAAATGTTGTCTGTTTGGTTATGGACAAAGAGGGTGATGTGGTAACCCCTTCTTAGAGTGGTGAAATACCCAACACTCATACACAGATAAGTATTGAACAAATAGTTCACCAACAACATAATGACATAAATAAAAAAGGTAATAGTTTACAAAAGTCGGTAGTTCAACAACAACAGAAGATCACCAACAACACAACAAACTAAAACAAACTAAAGAGGCAAGGGATGGGCCTTGGGTTGCACCGGGCACTTGATCACTACCTTAGAGCAAGAGTAGTCAAATATGACCACCGCCAAGACATTTGGCTCCAACCGTTTGAAAGTTAGGAAATACCCTATTTTCAACAAACGAGTAATGGCAAAGCCTTGTCGCCCTTGATTCGTCACGACCTTCTAATTGGCATCCAGTGGCGGTCGTCAACATGTCACTCTTACTAATTGGACTGTCTAAGTACTCCATGAAGGCGGTAGGAATGGGAAGCACTCATAACATAAGTGGTAACAACATTTTACATAATTGGGAATGGGTTACCTCCTCGTGGAAGTTCCCAACCTTAACTATGCTTCCCCTCAACCTATTCCCTCAGTCGCCCTCTCTAGCAACCGAGATGGAGGTTCCATCCCAAAGCTTCACCTTTGGACATGAGTGCCAAAGAAAAGCAAAAGAGATAAAGATTTGAGATAAGCATCCCAATCACGCACATATGATACTAGCAAAACGGTGAAAAAAGATGTCTCGTATTGAGAAACCACACATAACACTTTCAAGTGAAGTCCAACTTTATACAAGGGATCACACTGAAGTAATATATTTGTTACGAGTAGAGATTTTTGGCTCCCGAGGTCCAGTGCTCCCTCCAATTTAAAAAATTTGAAAAATCATATTTCTAAGTTTCAAAATATTTTGAAAAAAAATCTGGGTCTACCCAATAGTATATCCCACGAACATGCAAAATATCAACTTTAAAGCTTTGTGTTTTGAGTTACACAAAAATTACAAACTGTGGATCTAAATATATTTTCAAATCTCTATGTTTTACCATATTTTATTATTTTTTGTAGCCCATAACATAAGTACTTCAAATTGACATTTTGCACGTTTACGAAATACACCGTTGGCTACACCCGTAAAAAAAATCAGAATGTTTTGAGCTTCACACATATAATTTTTGATTTTTTTTAGTGGAGGGAGCACTGAAGCTCGGGAGCAAAGAACACTTTCCAATTGTTACATAGTACAAAGTACAATTGGTAATACCTCGAACACAGTATGGTCCTTTATACACAGCATATATTTCGCTTTTTTTTTTGCACACTGGTAGAAATCATCATTATCTACATTTAGAATTGTTTTTAGAATTTTTTGAAAACTAAAATTATAGATTTAAGATTTTCAAAATACCGTGCTACATGTAGACCGGGAGACAAAACACCGCACTCCACGCACAACATACTTTCAAGAGATGATCCTGCATTAATAGGGAGCATGCAGAAGTAATATATTTGTACATACCATTTGCTCCCTCCCTCCCATCAGAAATAATAGACGTGGTTGTAGTTCAAGAATCAATTATCTCTGAAGGGAGGGAGTAGCACATCCCTTGAACAAGGTGTGGTAGTATTTCAAGCAAAGCAGTAGGGCTCTTCCATACATCACAATTCACGACTGCTCACCAACTTATATCAAGTTGCCTAACTAACAATACCGTAAACTCCATCCTAATCAGGAGCAGATCAAACCGATACATACATACGAAATTACCACAGCTGGAGCAGTACACCTACCGACCTACATTACGTGTCGTGGTGCCCGCGGCGCACGCAGTCCAGAGCGAAAGGTCCCCCAGCCCCAGCTCAGCCGCCGTGCCATGCCCCGGCCACCCGTCCGCCATGCGCCGGGCAGCTGCGGCACGTGAATGTGGTGGTCCGCGTCACGCTGCTGCTCCTGCTTGCGCAGCTCGTGCCAGCACACTTTCCCTCTGCTCCCGCCGCTCGTGGCAGTTGCCATACCAGCTACGGATCTACGCCTGCAGGTAGCTGGTGCCTGGTGGTGACGACTCTCGATCATCTCGTGTAGACTACCGAGTGCCGTCGTGGCGCTGACGTGTATACACGTTGTCAGTTTTTCATGGCGCCTTCTTCTTCTTCATGACTGACGTGACGGGGTCCAAACACAACTAATGCTATCTTCAAATCGAAATACCAGTTGTATCCTCCCCTTCCTGCCGTGCAGGTGCAGCAACACCTAGGAAGAATCTGCCGAGCCCGCTAGAAATTGCAACTGATTTTTTTAGTACAGATTTCTGCCTCCCGAGCTACACTCACAATTAAATAAATTCCAAAAAAATCATATTTACAGATTTTGAAAAATCTGGAAAACAAATCTGCATGTTGTCAATGATGTATATACCCATAAACGTGCAAAATCTCAATTGGAAATACTTTACATTCGAAGCTACAAAAAAAATTAAAAACATTGTATATTTTAGAGATTTGAAAGTATGTACATCTAGATCACACATTTATCATTGACAACATGCATGATACATGGCTAAGGCTATGCTACCATTTCTAAAAAAAATGTAGGATACATCATCAACAACATGTAGGACTGTTTTGAATTTCTACAACTTATAAATATTATTTTTGAATTTGTTTAAACAGAGGTAGCACTAGAATTCGTGAGCCAAAATGGCTTTCCGCCGAATTTTAATAATCGTTCTGGCCGACTGTCCAGTGTTACAGTTTGGACAGCTAAACTGCTAAAGGGAAGGCCGTGACGCGATTCCTTTTTTTTTTCGTACAACCTCCACGTCAGTATATCCCGTGGTCTCGCACGATCCAACAAAGTTACAACTACAAGCACTGCAGAACACCTGAAAGCTTTTGCTGAACTGTTTTCGCGATTCATGATTTTCAGAAACTAGTCCTGAGCATTCGGCATGGCCAGATACCAGATCAGAGAATATAACGTGGGTTAATGTTGTGATGAACAGAGTCTTTAGAGTGGCAACACACACAGGACACAGAAGATGGTAAAGTTGTCAGGTACTAGTGTACATATGAGATACCAGGTAGATTCGTCGAAACGTAGACGAGCCTGGACGTCTCCTCTCTCCCGCTACAGTAGAGAGAGCCGATTTTTCACCCCGCCCGCAGATCCACCGCCTCGCCGTCGATTCGCCGGATCCCTCGTCCTCCGTCGGCCGCTCCGGCGGCGGGAGGGCGGGGGATCTCCGCTTCACGGCTGTAGATAGTGTAGGGTTTGTGTGCTCTTCTGCCGGTGGCACCATGGAGGAGGTTGGGTCACCGGCGGTGTTTTTGGTGCAGGTACACGCTTACTTCGACGGCGGAGCTCAGAGGAGGTCCGCGGTGGTGTGCCTGCTCCCTTCGCTCCCTGGGATCTCCGGATTCGTTGGGAGCGCCATCCCCCTCCCGGATCCCGCGTGGCGGCGGATCTGGACTGACGATCTTGAAGCTGGTGATGTTGCAGGAGGACGGAGATGCAGCTGGGGTTGGGTGGAGGCTCCACGGAGTTCGAGGTCCGGCAACTTCCCGTCCGCTTGGGGAGGTCTTCTGATCCAAGGCTTGAAGGAAGACGAGGCGGCGGCGCGTCGCCGGCACGTCCTGCTCCATGCCGGTGTCTCTGTGTTGCAGAAGGACTGGAATGTAATTTTCATCTTTGTTGGGTACCTTTCTGTAATGTTCTCCCTGTAATGTCACATGGTTTCCTCGCAAAAAAAAAAAAGGTAGATTCGTCGAGTCTCTCACTTGATCATGCAAGCTGTGGATTTGTATGACACGATGAGTACTGTTTAAGCTTTAAACAAAGGTATCCAAGATATGAGATATCCCCACCTAATCTTCGCATTTTGTATTACTCCAGTTGTGTATGCAGGTACTACTTCTTTATCAGATTGACCTCTCTTGATATTTTCAAGAAAAGATGCCAAGTGTCGCAGAAGAAAAATACTCAAGTCAGATCAACAGTGTCAGTGAGAGATTACGGTGCTAAGCTCGGAAGTTTCATGTCATTGAGATTCTGGGACTGACTGTAATTTACGATGGAGCCACCCGCGATTTACAAAAACACGTTGCTAGCACCAACAACCCCAGGGCTACTCTGGGTTTTACCATTGCTGCTGCTGCTGTTATTACTGTCGCTGCCACTGCCGCTAACGTTGCTAGTATTACTGTTGTTGTGGTTATCTTCGCCGCCGTCGACGGCGGCCGACGCCTGCCACGCGGACGCCGAGAACAGTGGTCGCCCGTGCCACCCGAGCGTGAGGCACCCGTCGGCCTCCTCGACGGAGTGTCCCTCGCCGGAGGACAGCCCGACCAGCATCCTGGCCTGCCGGAGCGCGCTCGGCCCGAGCGGCACGGCGCTCAGCCCGGCACGCCCCAGCCTATCCCGCCACTGCGACAGCGGCTCGTGCCGCTCCGTGCGGGCGGCGCTCTCGTTGCACACGATGTCGCAGATCTCCCTCTGGAGGTACGCCTCCGCCATCGCGTTGCCCGTGCCGCTCGCGTCGAGGGAGTCGAACACGGCGGAGTAGTAGAAGAGCGCCTCGGTGAACCTGTCGAGGAAGCCCGGCTTGTTGTGGTCGGCCTCCTGCTCGACGACGGTGAATATCTTGGGCTGCAGCGAGGCGACGCACTCGAGGACGGCGTCGATGGGCGCCTGGTGATCGGCCGGGTCGGCGAGGAGGCGGTGGAGCTGGAGCACGGAGTTGACCGCGACGGCCTCGCCGGGCGTGATCTGGAGCATCCACGGCTGGACCTCGTCGAGGCTGTTGGCGGCGACCCCGCGGAAGGAGAAGCGGACGCGGACGGAGCGCGCGAGGTCGGCGAGGCGGAGGCCGACGTCGCGGAGCTCGTCGCGGCCGGGCGGGGAGGGCGGGCCAATGCCGGTGATCCGGAGGAAGGGCGGCCCGCCGGGGCGGAGGGCGAGGGCGTGGATCAGGGCGGGCCACTGGAGGCCCTGCATGAGGCTGAAGTCGACGACGTGAACGGTGTCGCAGCCATGGAAGGCCTCGAGGATGGCCTGGTTGGCCGTGAAATGCGCGAACTTTAGGTAGGGGCACGCCTCGTAGAAGTGGTGGTAGAGGAAGGCGTGCTCCGCGTCGTTGCCGCCTGGCGGAGTGGTGGGTGACAGGAAGAGTCGCCTGGAGAGGGCGTCGGTGAAGTGGACGGCGACGCGGCCTATGCCGGAGGCGGTCGAGAGGGCGGCGAGCGAGGCGTTCGCGTCGGCCAGTTGCCCGGAGGCGAGCGCCTGGTCGCCCGCCTCGATGGCGCCCGCGCAGCTCATGAGGAGGTGGACCAGGCGGATGCCGGCGACCTCCTCCTCCGCGCGCCTCATCGCGAGCTCGGCGGCGGCAGCGTCCTGTGACTGGTAGGGCGCCGCGAGCTCGGGCAGAGAGGTCGCGTGCATTTGCGGTGCCGCGTCGTAGTAGGCCACGCTGTCGTCCGCCGGCGGAGGCGGGAGGAGAGAGCTGCCGTCGAGGCCGGTGGACGCAGGGTCCATGGGCCAGTGGAAGGGGAAGGTGCCCATGGCCATCCGCCGCAGTGGAAGCGGTGGGAGGATGGGACTGGAATGTGGCTTCGCGCTTGGCGGGCGGTGTGTCAATGGTGTAGATGTAGACTGAGGGGGGGCAGTGAGTGACGTCGGAAAGGTCGGGGTACACGTGGAGAGGAGCACGGGGAGGAAAGGGACACGTAGACTGACCGGCCACGGGAACGAAGGAGAGCACCCCAAGGAAGGAACCGCCGTGGGGCTCCACCTCGCCTTCTGTCAATTCCTGTTTCCCGATTTTGTCTCTGTGGATCTCGGAGTTTGGGATCCTGATTCGGTACCTAAAATAATGGAAGGAAAACCATGGGGGCACAAATCTTGCTAAACCACTAGTGGTTTGCTCGAGCAAAGGAAGACGTCACCAGGAAGTTTCCCCGGCATCGCGAGAACGTTTTTGTTTTTTCAAGCTATCGCGAGAACGTTGAATAAATATAAGTATTTATTTCATAAGATTTAATCTTGAAAATGTATTTCCCTCCGATTGGAAACCCCCAAACGGCAAGAATTTCGGGGGATATGTTTCTATTCCGCGTTCCTCAAGCTACCATCTCTATAATGTTGTGGCTAATTTTGAGACTTCATTGAAAACATTGGAAGTCTTTTTTTTTGAGTTTTAATGCGGAGAGCTTTATTCATCTAAAACAGATCCCGCTCGATCAGCCAGGAGACTGACAGCAAGGAAGTCTGGAGGGGTTCCAAACCAACTATCCGTGACCATCAAAGTGCAAGCAAACTTTGCACAGAGATGAGCAGGAACGTTGGCAGCCCGAGGTACATGTTTAAGAGTAAAGTACGAAAAATTACAAGCCAGCTCTCCAATTTCTAAGAGGTTAGGTGCCATGGCCGAACGAGAACCATGGCGGGTGTTCCAGAGGTTGACAACCTCCAGGCAATCGGTCTCCATCATCACCTTCGAAAAACCTCGTAGGCGAGCGAAGAGGACTCCATCTCGCACCGCCAAGGCTTCAGCAATCAGAGGATCCGAAACCCCTGCATAGGATTTACTCCACGCTCCAAGAAAATCCACTCGTGATCTTGCGACCCCTCCTGCACCTCCTTGATGAGCATCGAGTGACAAACCACCATCAGTATTGATTTTCACAATATCATCTTCAGGTGGTCTCCAACCATGGCCAGGGAGAATAACAGCTAACTTCTTTGGCAGCTCCAACATTGCTAGTGCTTCTTTCGCCATCTTCATAGACTGAGCTGGATCATAAGCACCGCGGTCATGAGTCCAGCTATTCCGCGAACTCCAAATCGCCCACATAGTAGTGATGAGTTTAGGTCGATCTGAATCCGAAAACATTTGGTCACAAAGAATATCCTTTGACCATGTAGCAGGATGCAATCTGGGCAACGAAATATCTAGCCATTCCTTCGCCTCTGCCCAGAATCTCCTAGCATGCTCACATGTGATAAGAGCATGCATCATATCTTCATCCGCAGCGAGGCAGATTTTACACCTGCCTATCTGTGCGATATGTCTGTGCTTGAGAGTGTTCTCAACTGGGAGAATACCCCGTAGTACTCGCCAACAGAAAACACGCACTTTCGGCACAACATTCAGCTTCCAGAGATTTCCACATCTGTTCTTGAGTAGTTGAGGTACCAATTACCGTCCCTTCATCTAGAGCGGACTGCTCGTTACGAATCACAAGAGATCGGTATGCTGTTTTGACAGAATATAAGCCTGACTTTTCATGTGTCCAGGCCCAGAAATCCTCCCCTACCTCCCGCCTAAGGGGAATATTAAGAATGGCATCAGCTTCTGGTGCAACAAAATTTCTTTGGATCATATCAATCTTCCAGCAGCCGCTCTCATTATCAATAAGGTCAGCAACGGTTGTGATAACATCAGGAGTTTCATTGTCTCCCCCAACCAATTGCACCGATGGCCTCATGGACCTCAACCCCGGGATCCAATTGTCATGCCAAACCGATACTGATAACCCATTACGTATCCGTTTGATCAAGCCAAGCTGAAGGGCTTCCCTTCCTTGAACTATTGCCCACCAAGTTGCCGAAGATTTAGCGGGAATATTGACCTGTAGGAAATCTGAATTTGGATAATACCTGCCTTTCAACACCCTAGCGCATAGAGTATTAGGATTGGTGAGCAGTCTCCAGCCGTGCTTCCCAAGCATTGCTAAGTTGAATAGCTCCAAGTCCCTAAAACCCATACCGCCTCTAATTTTTGGCTTGGAGAGCTCCTTCCAGGACACCCAATGAAGAGATCTCCGGTCCAGCGAACTGCTCCACCAATATTTGCCAGTAATCGACATCAAGTTCTTACACACTTTCTTTGTCAACTTGAAACAACTCATGCTAAAAGTAGGGATGGCCTGCACCACTGTTTTCAGAAAAGTTTCCCTCCCCGCACAAGCTAACATTCTCGGTATACCTCGGAGTTTGCCTCTCACACGATCTGCAATATGATCAAAGGATCCACTAGTTATGCGCCCAACAGCTGTGGGCAAACCCAAATACCGCTCACTAAAAGCTTCCACTGAAATAGCCAAAGTCTGCTTCATAGTCTGACGCACATGTGTAGGAGTATTCGGACTGAAGTAGACTGAACTCTTCTCTCGGTTAACACATTGACTGGAACACTCACCATAGATTCTAAGTATATCATTAATCCGCTGACCACTCCGCTCAGAAGCTGACATAAAGATCAGACTATCGTCCGCAAAGAGCAGGTGGTTGATCCATGGTGATTGGACACTAACTCTGATTCCCCGATCCACGTGGGCACCACCATATAGATTGAGCATTGCGGTGAAACCTTGTGCGCACAGCAGAAACAGGTAGGGCGAGATAGGGTCACCCTGACGGAGACCCCTCGAAGGAGTGAAAAGAGGTAATAATTCACCATTCACCCGCACTGTGAATCTGACCGAAGAAACACATTTCAGGATCAGTCTCACTGTCGCGTTGGAGAAACCCAACCGCAACATAATGGCTTCAAGATAATGCCATTCTACGCGGTCGTACGCTTTCATCATGTCAAGCTTAACCGCACACGTATAGTTCTTCCCCTTCTTCCTTCGCCTCATTGCATGGATGCTCTCATAAGCAATTAACACATTGTCAGTAATCAGGCGACCGGGAACAAAAGCGCTCTGCTCCTCTCCAATAACATCTCCCAAGAATGTACGAAGTCTATTTGCAATGCACTTCGAACCAATTTTGTAAAGAACAGAACACAGGGAGATAGGTCTATATTGAGAGATTTTCTGCGGGTGCTGGACCTTTGGGATCAAAGTAATAGCAGTGTCATTCATCCCCACGGGCAGAATGCCACCATTCAGAAAATCCAGTACTGCAAGCACCACATCTGAACCAAGTAGATTCCAGTGTCTTTGAAAGAAACCCGCTGTAAAACCGTCTACACCGGGAGCCTTGGAAGGGGCCATCTGAAATAAAGCTGTTCTAACCTCCTCCTCCGTATATAATTTGTCCATCCCCTCATTCATTTGCTGGGTGACAACAGGTTGTACAAAATTCAACAATTCATCCATATTATGGAAACCTTGAGACTCATACAAAGTCCTGTAGAACTCTTGGACTTCTGCATGCATTTCCTCCATATCGGAACACGAAAACATTGGAAGTCTACCATGTCATGGATACATGTGAATAGGTTCTTTCAGAAAATAGCATGCAAATTATGACGTGTAAGAATAGACACTATACAATCAAGAACAGAAAAAATAGAGACAACATAGGATTTAGAAATTCTTTAAGAAAACGGTAAAATCAGAGCGGCGGCTGCAATTAATTGTACATGTTCGGTTTGTAAAATATCTCTCGAATCATTGTATCATGCTTTGGTTGAATGTGGGCATGGGAGGTTATTTTGGACAACTGCTCGAGATATCATACATCTGAAATAAGAGATTACAAGATCACCTTGTACTTAGCATGGCGCAGATCCTGGAGTGGTAAAATTGAGTTCAAACTGTGCAATTCGAGCTGAAATAGGTGTGGCTGGAAGTGGTGTGTCGTTCCGAGAGATGGCATGGGTTTCAGGGGTGCATGGTATCGTGTCTACCATGGTATATCTGACCCTCTAACAATGGTAGCACTGACTTTGAGGGATGCAGTCATGTTTTCCAATCACTAAGGTTACACGAAGATATGTGTGAATCCGACTGCGAGGAGCTTGTGTGGCTATGGAAGGGAAGAAATAACCAGCGATCGACGATCACTCCTATCATTAGCGAAGTCGACGAGCTTACTTCTTCTTTTATTTTTACTTTTAGTTTTCCCAGGCAAGATGCCAATTCTGTCGCTCACGAATGTGCATGCTATGCATGCAAGAATGTTCTAGACTTTTTTTTTTGTGAGTACAGGGCTGAACAGAAATTCAGCAAATTACAAGGAGGACCCTAGAAAGAACAAAAATTACAGTCCAAGCCTCCTTTGCAACCCGACCACGTCGTCGTCCAAGGCGTCGTCGGTGGCGCGCCGCCGCTCCTGCTCTCCAACCTTGGAACGAGAGCTCCCCCGAGCGGACGGGAAGTCGCCGATCGTCGGCCGCGAAGGACCTACACCAACGGACGCCGCCGTCGCCGAACCGAACCTCCTCAGCCACCTGCACGATGTCGTCGACGCCGGATCCGCCGTCCCACGGCATCCGGCGAAGGGGTAATCCACGCTCGGCAGGTCCGCAGAGCTGCGAGCGTGGAAGCGGCAGAAGATCAGCTGCAGAGCTCCGCGGAGCGCCGCCGCCGAAGAGGGAAACCTCCACCTGCAAAAGGAACACCGACCGCGCCGTCACCTCCTCCGCGCCGCCAGCTAGATAAGAAAGGAGCCCAACACTATGTACACATCGCGAATCGGGGTTCCCCCGTCCTCCCGCCGCTGGAGCGGCCGGCGGAGGGCGAGGCAACCGCCGATTCGGCGACGGCGAGGTGGATCCCCTTCTTGCGCCCAGAAAAACGCCCTTCGACTGTAGACGGGGAAGGGAACGGTCCAAGGTCCGAGAATGTTCTAGACTTAGATTAGTAAGGAGTTTGACGGGCTTTTCTTAGTCCAAGCCTCTAGGTTTGATAGATTCAACTTGTCAAAAAACATGTGGTTAGAAGAAAATTTCAGTCTAATCTAAGATAATGATGGAAACTGTGTACAAATTCACTTTGGCTACCGAGGTCACATGCACCTGCCCAATAAAAAAAATCGAAAAAAATAGTAAAACAGTTTCTAAAATTCTGAATTTTTTTGGTGATGAACATATACAAGTGCTTTACATACTGCAAAGTTTCGGGATGAAATGACATTCGTGCCGCCCTCTGCAAAAAAAAAACACCGACATAATGAGATTTACAAATATACTTTTTCAGAAGCACTGATTTTGTTTTTTTCGCAGGCCACCACGAGTGTTATTTCACCACGACGCATGTTTGTAAAACATTTGTATATGTTCATCACCAAAGTTTTTCAGATTTTTTTAAAACGTTTTTCTGTTTTTTTTTTGAATTTTTCAGTTTGGCAGGATTATGTGAGCTCGGGAATCAAAACGCCTCTCTGAAAAATTAGATGCAATAAATTATATCATGGCATCACTACACGGAAGAACTCTCCGGTGTCATGAACAAAACTTAGTTTAATCAACTGATGTTAAACGACGAACAACTATATATACTCATCGATGGCAAAAGGAAATGATATACCTACCAAACATGCATGAGAATTCAGTCCAACCGATTTTAAACCTTAGTTGCATATTGTATGCACGCATACACTCGTGCACTTCTCAGGGGGGTAGTGATTCGTTTACAAACATTTGGTTTAAAAAAAATCAGGCAGGTGCATTTATGCATCTCTTAAAAAAAAATCATGTAACTTATCATGGACCCACTCGACGTCGTATCGTATGGGTCGTTAGCCGGGGTAGCAGTCGTACGACGCGCGTGGTCCTAAACGGGTAAATGGAACAGAAAATCGTCATGATCGGCTGGTCCTGATGCGTCGTCGCACTGTATGTACCATGCTAGGCTGTAATCTGTCATGCCGAGAGACGCACCCGTACTTGCCCTGTACTGTACCCAAGAGATATCTTCCTAGTCACATGGCAATTAAATCTGCTAGAAGTTTTTTTTTTGGATCCTTTGACTATCGATTGCATGCATTCGGAATTGAAGAATTGTTGCATTTGGTTTACCTGGGAAATATAAAGATCATCTTGGAACTTCCACTATCATATTTGAAGTTGTGACGGATTGTGACCCTTTGAATTGTTACTCTTTCTTTAAAAGTAAAAAATCTCTCCGTGGCCTCCTGTAACACTCTGGAGTATGAGATTAATTGTCACCATACAATTAATAAAGGGTACTGCCTAGCCGATGACATTTATCTTCAATGGATGAAATTTTGGAACACAACAACCAAACCCCGAGATAACGAACAAGCTCTTTTTGCATAATAACTCATTGGGCTACTCTTTGCGACCCTGCTATAGAACATGCTTGATAGACCAAATGTGAAAGGTCATGAAAGTTTGTGTCATCATGCACAACGTGACTCTGGAGATTGAGCGTGACGATCATCGAGGTCATGATCTCGAGTGGGGATTAAGGAGCCCTCTTGTCGAGCCAAATGATGTGCCTGTCGAGTTAGGTGACTTTACTCGCCATGCTCGAGGAAATTTGTGACCAAGGTATTCATTGAGAACTCCAAGATTATCTAGTTGAGCACATGGATCGCCAAAGGAATAAAATAGTTTTCATACTTATGTGCTATAGTGGTCAATTCCTATCTTTTGTCAAAAAATATCTAAATTTTAATTTTAACTATTATGAACTATATTATTTGAATGTTTAAATTGTTGTCTAATTAATTTGTATGTTAAAATTTCCTTGCAATTGATTTGGTTCTCAAATGAAGAAATATGAAAAAATGAAGAAAATATGCAAAATGGACAAGTGCCGGTCCATTTTGGAGTGTTCGTTGGGTGCGCCCGTCCTCATCGGCCTAGATACCTTGGGGTATCCATACATTTAATCGGGGCCTCCTTGGAGATTGGCTAATGTTATGGAAATGTGCAAGATATGTTCCTATTCCGCACTCCTCAGTCTACTTTCTCTATAATGTTGTGGCTAATTTGGAGACTTCATTGAAAGCATTGGGAGTCTACCATGTCATGGATAAATGTGAATAGGGTCCGTTAAAAGATACTTTCTCCGTTCTAAAAAGGATGACTTCTATTTGTGTGCATGTGAACGTATCTATACATGTAACATGTCTAGATACGCCCGCATCTAGACAAATGGACGTCATCCTTTTTGGAACGGAGGGAGTAGCTTGCAAATTATGACGTGTAAGAAGAGAGAGACCATATAATCAAGAACAAAGAAAGAGAGACAACATAGGATTTGGAAATCCTTGAAGAAAATGGTGAAATAAGAGCGGCATATATAATTAATAGTACATGTTCGGTTTGTAAAATATCTCTTGAATCATTATATCATGCTTTTGTTGAATTTGGGCATGGGAGGTTGTTTCGGACAGCTGCTCGAGATGTCATACATCTGAAATTACCAAGGTTGCAAGAAAGACCATCAATCATAGATTACAAGACCACCTTGTACTTGGCATGGCCCATATACAGGAGTGGTAAAATTGAATTCAAACGGTGCAATTCGAGAGATGAGAGGGGCTTCAGAGGTGCATGGTGTCGTGTCTAGCTGCCATGGTATATTTGACCTTCTGACAATGGTAGCACTGACTTTAAGGGATGTAGTCATGTTTTCCGAGCAATAAGGTTATGCAAATATATGTGTGAATCCGATTGCCAGAAGCTTGTGTGGCTACGGAGGGGAAGAAAAAATCGATCGATGATCACTCCAAGGTCGACGCGCTTACTTCTTCTTTTATGTTTTTTTTAAGTTTGGCTATGCGAAATGCCAATTGTGTTTCTCACGAAGAATGTGCATGCTACGCCTGCAAGAATGTACTAGACTCATACATTAGCAAGCAGTTCGACCGGCTTTTCTTCGTCAAAGCCTCAAGGTTGATAGAATCAACTTGTCCAAAAAAAATGTGGTCAAAAGATAATTTCAGTATACTCTAAGATAATGATGGAAATTTTGATGCAATAAATTATATCATCGCAACACTAGACGGAAGAACTCTCCCGTGTCATGAACAAAACTTAGTTTAATCAATTGGTGATGAACATATACAAGTATTTTACATGTGTGCAAAGTTTCGGGATAAAATGACAAATCTCATTATGTGAGTGATTTTTTTTTTTTTTTTTTGCACAGGGCGCCACGAGTGTCATTTCACCATGAAACTCGGCATGTTTGTAGAACATTTGTATATTTTCATCACCAAAGTTTTTCAGAAATTTTTAGAACGTTTTACTATTTTTCTCGTATTATTTAATTTGTCAGAAGCAGGTGAGCTCGGGAGCCAAAACGCCTCTCTAAAAATTAGATGCAATAAATTATATCATGGCATCACTACACGGAAGAACTCAACGGTGTCGTGAACAAAACTTAGTTTAATCAACTGATGTTAAACGACGAACAACCAAAGCGAAGTTTTGGCTCCCGAGCGCATTGGCTCTCGTTATCACAACCGTCGGCCAACGTGTTGCGATGTGTGCGTGGGTACTTATTATATTGCGAAATATAGAGAGTAAACTGATAATACGGTATACGATCTGCAGTACGGGGCAGTTGGCAGCGACATTTATTCATTGAGTTGACTGCTGTGCCAGACTGCCAGGAAACTGGACAAGTGCGTACTGGATTATGACGCCGTTCTGCCGACGTGAACAATTGATGCATACGCGAAATAGACTAGGACTCCTGGAGATTGCTGTGCCTGTTCTTCGTCCTCCAGCGCCGGGGGAGATCTACCTTCGCCATGGTCGCTGAACTCATTCCTGGAATGGAGTTCTTCAGCCACAGCTCGTTTATGGAAAAAATTAATGGAGAGCATCATCTTCACGCTGTGCGCGCAGTTCGTTTCACACGTCTCTCTTCTCTCTTTCTTTTCCAACGGCGCCGTAATCTCCTGCTGGCGCTCATCCCGTCGCCGGCGCTCTGTACATCCTCTGCCCCATCTCTAGAGGTGCCCCATCGTCAACACGGCAAGATCCGACTCCTTGTGCTGCCGCTGCGCTTTCAAGAGGACGTTCCCGGCGGCCCGGCACCGCCCAAATCCTCGTCATCCTCGTCTGCTCCGGGGGCGTCCTCCCATCGCAGGCTCGCGAGCGCGAGGTGCACGAGCGCGACTTGGCCGACCGCGCGCTCGCAGTCGCCGTGCGAGGCCTCTAGCGCGGTGGAGCCGCGCCGTCCTCCCCATCTCACTGTAGCCACAGCCGCGCGCACTGCATGCTCGTCCGCGCCCGGGCGCCTGCACCGGCGCTGCAGCCACGACGTCCCCACGGGACGCGCCCTGCTCCGGCTTGACCTCCACAAGCGCGCTAGTGCCGGCGCTCCCGAGGAAGGCGCTGGGGCGGCTGGTGCTCGGATGCCGGAAGCTTGCCTTCCCGGCGCTCCTGTCCGAGGCATCCGACTACATCGCCCCCCTAGAGATGCAGGTGCGCGCCATGACCGCGCTCGTGCAATCCCTCTCCACCGTCTCGTCCTCCTCGTCGTCGACGTCGTGATCCATCCAGGCGACTCTCCTTTGTAGGGCTACCAATGGCCTACCATGTGCGCCGGTGTGCTCTCTCCTTCGAAACCACCAAATCTTTTGACAGTTTTTTGTGCAAGCTAGGCTTAATAAGTGCTTAATTGTACATCAAGGATAAATAAAGATTTTTATTGACGTGAATTATCAAAAAAACTGATTGAATGTTGTTTTAGAAAATGTGTTACATTTAATTGGAATTTACGTAGTCGCCGAACATCTATAATTCTGTCCCAACCATATTATTAAAAAAAAGTTCATAAATATCCCAAAATATATTTATGATTTACAACCAAAATGTTCACGGTTTGAAAAAGAAGTACATTCCTGGTTTTAAATGAAATTTCATGGGATCGAAAAATGTTCACGTGTTTAGAAAAAAAAACATATTCATGGATCTAAAAAATGTTGAGCGGATTTCGAAAAGAGTACATTGACGGATGAAAGAAAATCGGGATAGATCAAAAAATGTTAACGGTTCAAAAAGTGTTCACCGGGACTTAGAAAAGGAGTTCACGTGTTCTAAAAAATTTCGGTTGCTATGGAAATATATTTGTCTCACATATTTTAGTCGATTTTTGACAACACTCATATTTAATCAAACTCTTTTAAACATAACATATTTAGATGGAATTAAATTTGTGATCTAATTCCTAATAAAATTTATTTAGTCAAAACATTTTAGATGAAGTTATACCGAAATAATATCAAGATTTCTGAAGTTTTAGAGATTTCTGAAAAATCATAGTCCGAAAAGTTTTCTAGAACCAAAATTCTAAACCATTTTACAGTAGAGTTCAAACTTCCGACGAATTTTTTGTAATTTCGGTTTGCGAAGGCAATATATTTGCCTCGCATATTTTAGTCGATTTTTTACAACACTCATATTTAATCAAACTCTTTTAAACTTAACATGTTTAGACAAAATTATGAAATAGTTTCGAGATTTCCAAACTTTCGGAGATTTCGGTGATAACCGAAATTTAAAGTTTTTGGTGAGTCTTGAAAATTTTCTCGTACCAAAATTTCAAACCCTGATAGTTTTTTTTTTTTTTTGAACAAGGGGTGGGATCCAGAAGGATCCCGACTGCATTATGCGGTGGGTTTACAATTTACATCAAGGACCTCAGCAAGAAAATAAATTACAATCGAGCCCTTGGCTTTTTCAAAAAGGACCTCAAAGGAAAAAATAGGAACGCAATTTGGTCCTTCTCCACCGTGCGCATCGAGCCCTGATAGTTGAGTTCTAAATTCCGTCAATCAATCGTTGCTTAATTTTCTAGAATATTGCAAACAACGGTGGTAATATTAATGGTACAGTAATGCCCATGCTTTAGTTTGTGGATTCGTTATTAATAGCAATGTTCAAGTGCGGTGCATGCAAACTAATACTCACTGTTGCCTGCCACATCCAAACAAGTCCAAGCTTGTGAGTTAATGAGACAGACACATGCAAAGCTAACGTGCAGAGTGTTGACACCGGGGCACATGCAGAGGTAACGTGCGAAGTACTAACCCAGCTTTAAATGGTGCTGACACAAAACAGTGCACATATACGATAAATTATACAAGAGAAATACGAAGGAGTCAGGGCTGTGGGATGGCTATCCAGGAAAGACGGAGGGATGGGATAAAGAGAGCAGTGGCTCCCGAGAGCCAAAGCGCATTTCGTCGAAATCATCGATGGCAAAAGGAAATGATATACAGTACCTACCAAACATGCATGAGAATTCAGTCCAACCGATTTTAAACCTTAGTTGCATATTGTATGCACGCATACACTCGTGCACTTCTCGGGGGGTAGTGATTCGTTTACAAACATTTGGTTAAAAAAAAATCAGGCAGGTGTATTTATGCATCTCTTAAAAAAAAATCATGTAACTTATCATGGACCCACTCGACGTCGTATCGTATGGGTCGTTAGCCGGGGGTAAATGGAACAAAAAATATCAAGGACACACCCGGTGCGGTGTGTCCTTGATCGTGTGTTCATCTCTCCGGAAATTGACGTCCGTTTTCCTACTTGCTCTCTGGTAGCCGAAACCAGTTTGGGTTCTGACCATACGCCGCTGATCTTTGACTCGGGAGAGGGCTCCCTGGTCCGTAGTAATAGGTTCTTCTTCGAAACCGGGTGGTTCGAATTAGACTACTTCAAGCCCATGCTGACTCGCAGATGGAACCACCTGGCCGGGGTGGTTGGTGGTAGGGATATCATTGACTGGTGGAATTTCATGAGTTCTAATCTTCGCCAGTTCCTCCGGGGTGGAGCCGCAACCTTGGCAAGGATGCTAAGCTGAAAAAAGACCTAATTCTCAACCAAATCAAAAGCCTGGATTTGCGGGCGGATGTTGACGGGTTGGAGGAGGAGGATTGGGCCTTCCGCCTCCACCTTGAGGAACAACTTCTCAACCTCTTAAAATTGGAAGAAGAATATTGGAGACAGAGAGGCAGAATTCGGTGGGCCCTGCGTGGGGACGCAAACACGGGCTACTTCCATGCGATAGCTAATGGTAGACGGCGCAAGTGTCTGATCTCGTCTCTCTCAACTCCCCTGGGTCCTATTTCGGATAAAAAGGATCTGCAAGAGCACATTTATGAGTTCTACCGGGCTTTGATGGGTTCGGAGTCCGCCCGAACCTGTGGGTTGGCCAGTAATACTTGGGGGGTGGACAGTCGAGTGTCGGATGAGGAAAACCTGAGCCTCGCCCTCACGTACTCAGAGGAAGAGCTGGAATCGCTGGTGATGGCAATGAAATCGGACACGGCTCCTGGACCGGATGGGTTCCCGGTCCTGTTCTTTAAACAGTGTTGGGGATTGGTTAAGAACGGGGTTCTTCATATCCTCAATGACTTTATCTTGGGCAGGGTTGACATTGCTAGATTAAATTTTGGGGTGCTCTCGCTTATCCCTAAAGTGCAGGGTGCAGACCTTATCTCTCAGTTTCGTCCAACTGCTCTCATCAATGTTATCTTCAAGATTGTGTCCAAAGCCTTTTGCGGTTCGTCTCGACCCCATAGCCAATAGAGTGATCAGCCCTAATCAAACCGCTTTCATCAAAGGCCGGTTCATCCTGGATGGTGCCTTGGCACTCCAGGAAATTGTGCACGAACTTAAAAGCAAGAAGCTTGGGGGCGTCTTGTTCAAAATCGACTTCGAGAAGGCTTACGACAGGGTAAATTGGGACTTCCTTGCGGAGGTTCTGCGTCGGAAGGGGTTTGACGCAGGAGTAATTCACAGACTTATGCAATTAGTCCAAGGGGGTCAGACCGCGATCTCAATCAATGGCGAAATGGGCCAGTTCTTCCGCAACAAGAGGGGTGTGCGACAGGGCGATCCGCTGTCACCGTTGCTCTTTAACTTCATTGCGGAGGCTCTCTCGGCCATGCTCTCTGCTGCCGCCGCGGCGGGCACATCCAGGGGGTTGTGCCTCACTTGATCCAAGGTGGGGTCACTCACCTCCAATACGCGGACGATAGTCTTATTCTGATTCAAGATGAGGATAGAGGAATTGCTAATTTGAAATTTTTGCTGATGTGCTTTGAGGAAATGTCAGGATTGAAAATCAACTACCACAAAAGTGAGGTCATAGTTATGGGTAAACCCCATGCTCAGCGGCAGAGGGTGGCAGATATGCTTAACTACAAACTGGGGGCGTTCCCTTTCATTTACTTAGGTCTTCCGGTTGCGGACAGGAAGCTCACTATTGAGCAATGGAATTTCTTGGTGTTAAAACTTGCTGCTAGGGTGGAACCTTGGGTTGGAAGATTCCTATCCTCCGGGGGGAGACTGATTCTTTCCAATTCTTGCCTAGCCAGTCTTCCAATGTTTGCCATGGGGCTGTTTCTCCTTCAAGATGGAGTGCATGCGAAGTTTGACTCACATAGAGCGAAGTTCTATTGGGAGGGCTCGGGTCCGAAGAGAAAGTACCACTTGCTGAATTGGCCTGCGGTTTGCCGACCCAAGGAACTTGGTGGTCTGGGAATCACCAATTCCAAACTTATGAACAAGGCCCTAATGTTGAAATGGGTGTGGAAGCTTTACCAACAGGATGATAGTTTGTGGGCCAATTTGATCAGGGCCAAATATCTAGTTAATGAGGACATTTTTGCAAGCTCCAGTCGGGGGGGGGGGGGGGGGGGGGGGGCTCACAGTTTTGGCGTAGTCTCGGGAAAATTAAGCACCTTTTCAAGCTTGGGGCGCGTCATTCAATCTGTAACGGGCAGAGAACTCTTTTCTGGTCAGACGTGTGGCATGGCTCTACCCCTCTGAAAGTCAGATTCCCTCGCATTTTTGCTGTTTGTGATAACTAGCAGGTGTCCGTGGCAGCAGTGGTAGCCAACTCCATCAACCTTAGACGTTTGTTAGACGCGGAGGGCAGATCTCAATGGGTTGAGATCTTGCAGCTCATTGATCAGATTCCCATCTGTGAGGGTCCTGACTTAGTTTCTTGGTCGTTGGAAGCGTCAGGGCAGTACTCGGTGGCTTCCATGTATGCTAGGCTCTCCCAAGGGGCGGCCGTCGCACACTTTCAGGACGTGTGGGCGGCAAAACTTCCGCTGAAAATCAAAATCTTCTCTTGGCAGCTGATCCTAGACAGATTACCTCGGGACAGGTTCTCGCCTCAAGGCAGGGGCCTTCGGACGGGTTCTGTGCCCTTTGTGGCGCTGCGGAGGACGCGACTCACATGTTTTTCACTTGCTCGATAGCTAAATTCGCTTGGAGTGTGTTACGTCAACTCCTTGGGAATCGTTGGTGTCCGGCTAACTTCGCTCAATTCTATGCCATTCTAAGCGGTTTGTCGGGACAAACGCGTAGGGTGGTATGGTCTTTATTTGTTGCACAATCTTGGGCTTTATGGAATATTCGCAATAAACTCTCTATTGAACGCAGGATTATTCACCACCCCGCTGACGTGATATACAAAACGCTTATCTTTTTGCAGCTTTGGTGCCTAAACACCAAGCCCATGGATCGGCCAAGGCTAGAGTCGCTGGTGGCAAGACTCAAGCTGTTATATACAGCAAATCGCCCGAGAACTCCGAGTAGGACCTGAGCGTCTTGGCGACCTCCTGCGGCTTCTCCACCTGCTCTCGGAGTGTGTGCTGGGGTGGCTCCCCTATCAGCTGGTTATCCTAGTTGTTGTCTTGTTAGCTTGAGCTTGTTTAGTGGTTGTTTTCGGTTCGCTTGTGTTCGTCTCTATGGCTAAGCTGTACGCCGCAGCATGTAACTCTCCTATGTGTGAACTCTTTGGTCTTATTAATTTAAGGCTGGGCACTTCTGTGCCTTGTATCTAAAAAAATGGAACAGAAAATCGGCATGATCGGCTGGTCCTGATGCGTCGTCGCACTGTATGTACCATGCTAGGCTGTAATCTCTCATGCCGAGAGACGCACCCGTACTTGCCCTGTACTGTACCCAAGAGATATCTTCCTAGTCACATGGGAAAATACAGTCGCGAAATACCATTAAACATATAGCAAAACGTGAAGAAGAAGAAGAAAATCGGCAGCACATGATCTATTCTAAACAAGGCGAGGCGGCGAATTAATGGTCTTTCACATCCTCTCCCAGGTTTTCTGTTTCCGGATTAGGAGATCGATCGCCTTGAATTCCCCGGTTAAATGGCAAAAGATGCTTTCCCGTCTTCGTCAAGTACTAATGGATGGTCCTCCCCGCCCCAAGGCTCGCGTGCGATGCAGCTAGAGTGGTCCTTGTTAGCACGGTCGGTTGCGACTTGCTTTCGTTGCACCGGTTGATTGAATTCACCCACAAGTTGCTCCTTATTTCTTTTCCAAATCATTGATTGATTGATTGATTGATCGATCGTACGAACAACGTTTGATTTGTGCTAACGATTAGGATATACTGTGTTAGATACAGCAATGCTTTCAACTTTCCGTGGGTTCAGTATTGGTGCTTCCATTTAAATAAGAACTGTCGGCATCAGTTTGGTCTTTCTGGTTATCATCCGATTCCACGAATGTAAAGTTGTGGACAGTTAAAGACACATCGAAAGCAAAATTAGTGTCTTTAAATCCCTAGATTCCAGTGATCCTGATATTTAAAAATTCAAAAAATAGTTTTGAGTTTCAAAAAAAATGTAAAAAAACCTAGATGTAGCCAATGGTGTATCACGCAAACAAGCAAATTATCGACTTCGAATCCTTTGTATCATGAGCTATAAAAAACGTCAGAATCTAACAAATTTAGAGGTTTTGAAAATATGCATACTCACATCCACACCTTTATCATTTTTATATAGTTCTGAATACAAAGTATTTGAATTGGGATTTTTGTGCGTTCGCGAAATACACGATTGACTATATCCGGGATTTTTCTGAAAAAAATTGAAACTCGTATTTTTTTAATAAAATAGCAGGATCTAGGATTACTCATACTCAGGAGCACACGAAATCTCCACTCCATTGAAATGGAGTAAAGAAAAAAGGAGGGACATATATTTTCACTTACTGTGTGCATCAGGATAGGGCAATGGTTTGACGAGGCTGCCGTAAGGGGCTGAACTGTTGCCATCGGATACCTCTCACACCAATCTGAACTTGCTAGGGCGCGATCCAGCCTCACCCTGCAATAGGAGCCTCCAGCTATCTTCTTCTCAAAAGTCCAGCTATTGCCTTGGTATCCCAAGTCACCATCTGACGTCAGTTATCCGATGGGACCAAGGCGCACCTTGTCAGCATGGTGCATCGGACCCCATATCCAAACTTATTCTCAGGGGCCGGTCCTGAAATTTCGTAGGCCCAAGCAAAAAAATAGAACCCGACATTGCTGGAGCTTTGTACAAGTCCGGGAGAGGGGGGGCCACCGCCCCCCTCCCAAATCTTTTCAAGCTTCGCACCGAAATCCGAGGCCCTTAATAAAAGTCTCAAAATAAAATCAATCTATGTATATATGAAATAATATAAAATGCATGTAATAGTAATATTCATCTCAAATAAGTTATAGATGTTAACTTAAAATTTCTCCATCTTCATAATATTGGATGCACAAATATAATTTTTTTCAAATGCATGATCTGATTGCCTAATTGTTTTAAAAATAACTGCTAATTGGAAATGAGTGACTATATGAATATTGCCTTGAACATTCTGTCATAATTGTATGATCATAATTATGTTAATTGCCCAACCATAATTTATTTACACAACATTATTTACTATTTATGGAGAGACACCACTGGTGAAACTAAGCTCCCGGTCCATTCTTTTACATTGATTACAACCTCGTTTACTTACTTTTCATTATTGTTAACTCACTGGTCCATTTTTATTTTTGTGTTTACAACTATTATCTTTCATACAATACATTTAATATTTTGTGTTTAGCGAGATGGAAAGCTTGACAAGCTTCCTAAAAACGTTGGGGAAAAAGAGTTTTGTGTTTTGTGTGTAGGTTCTACTTCAACTTTGTTGAGCATTGTATTCTTACTGGTTAGATAAAACTTGTTTCTTAACTGACGGAAATAATTGTTGTTGTCTACATCATACTTTTCACTTGGTGTTTCCCAACACCGACCGTACATGTCATCAAGCTAAAAAAAAATTGTGCCTTTGCCGGCGAATATAAAGATACAACAAGGAGACATGTGACCATCCATTTTGCCTACTGTTTTCCAGTTCTCTGATTGCCCCATCCGACAATCGGCTAAGCGATCGGATACCTAGCGCCGCGGTTTTACTGAGTGTGTTTTCTTCTTAGCACTCGGCATTCAGAATGTTGTTGCCGATCGAGCGTTCACTAATTTACAACTTGTAAGCACTCAGCAATGTACAATTTTCTAGTAGCGCACTGGGTTACCATCACAGAAGGAGGCAGAGCACGATGAACAAATAAAGGCGCGAACAGAAAAACAAATGCCACACAAAGCAGTATGTACGATCAACTCTGACCGTGGAGTATTTTACTGGTATTGTTTGTTCAGTTGGTTAGCTCCTATTGTATAGAAATCAAATCAGCACAATTAGTTTTGATATACTTTTAATTGAAAGAGTTTTCCCTATCTTCAAAAATAGGACTTTCTAATTATTATAACATTTCCATTTCTATATTAAGGATAGACTGACAAAGTTGTCCTAATTTATTGGTTTTCTCTAACCCTAGATTCTTTCCCTTGATAAAAAATAAATTATATCCTCTCGAGCTCCATCGTGTACTATTTACTTAAAAACAAACAACCCGGCGCAAATTGGTTCGGGACGAATAGAACAGACTATGTGGAGCCAAGAGCATTTTCATTACTATGGAAAATGATGGACAACAAAGTCCACAATCGATGATGTCCTTCAAGTCGCACGTTGCTTTCTACCACATCGTTTCAAACGAAGCTTTACCATAACAAACATTCCTATTTTCATTGCTGTCTGGAGCAATATGGATAAAAGTAAATTAAGTATTTATCGGGAAAGCCTCCACAAAGATCCAATTTATTTAAACCCATATTCTATCATATGAATGAAACATAGTTAGAAAAAGATGACTAAACGGGTTTTCTTAAGACTTATTTATTATTAAATTTCTATTCTCAACGGATGGCTCGAGTTATCATATCAATTTTGAAGTGATAAGAGAAGGAACAACTCTTCACCAATAAATAAACTATCCTCATAAAAAAAAGACGGAACGAGTAGGGGGAAGTAGCGTCGAATGCAGAGGTGGTAGTGTATGGAGTCTCATGCATGCAATTCCACATATTTGGCAGATGAATACCACGATCATTACGCTTAAACCGGGACTAATCAACAACAAACGCGAAAGGTCATCACGCAGCTGAAGCAGCAATCACTCATGAAATTAGGGGCAAGCTATCAAGTAGAAATATAAATCGATGAAGCGTACGAGTGGGACGGCTGAAGAAATTAGGGGCAATATATCGGCTGAAGAAAGTAGGCACCGATGGCACTCACCGCATGTCTGACGACGAGATGCGCGCGCGTACTTGCATCTGTGGTTGTTCCTGATCACACTATTGGTCCTTCAACTTTCCGGTAGAGATGTCGATGCGGATTCTCTGGGCTAGACTAGGATTATTATTTGGACTGTGGATAGATTGTTGGCGATCGATTCGATGGCTTGCTTGTCGACCCCCTGAAGACCTGTGCAAAATAATGGGTTCTGTAGTGTCTCTCCGAGGGCATCCCGTATACTAATATACTGTGGCTGGCGTGACGCGTTTGTTCCGTAGCTACTCCCGCGCAACGTGCTGCAGCGTCTGGAACCTGTCGGCGCTGCAACGGAGCGCGTCTTCCTTCGTTGTCAATGTGATTCTGCCGGACAGATTTAGATCAAAAACCACATATAGATTTATATACTTCGGCATGTCTAGATACATCTACTTTTTGACAAATCTAAGACAGTTATTTTGGGAGTATATATGCTGCTAGCAGTGAATCTCATGGAATATAACTGCATCGAGACCGCCGAGCAAAGTTCAGCAAAAAAGCTTGTCGAACGATTCTGTAGCACTCATCACGTTAGCCATGGTCGATCTCGTGGAGGTATGTGCGGCCTTCTGGTAGCAAGACTGTAGCTGCCACATGCGAGGCGGTACGTGCGGCCACTATGCAGGCATGGCGCTCCGGACTGGACGTACATGGTTCAGTCATTGCCGGGCAAAAGCACGAATGCAGTGCCCAGATGCTCTCCCCTGCCTACCGGGCAGTACCATTCACAAAACCAGCTATTGCAAGATTGGTATGGCCTTTTTCCTGGATGTTCATTGAATCGAGCCATGCCCAAGCGCATCGGTCGGGTACACGATCCTATGCTGCTTGCGCTGTGACAAGGGCAGCCTCAGCATCACCAGCGTCTGCCAGCATGTGCTGAAAATCAGAGGGAAACTGGGAACCCGCTGTTTACCTCTAGTACGCTACCAAAGTGCTCATTCACGGGCTCGTCCGCAAGTGGCCTCTCTTTTTTGTTTTTTTGCTTGGGGCACGCCAGGTAGCCCGGCGCAAATCTTATTTGCCGCCTTAAGCGGGGCAATCAACTCGCGCCGCCTTCAGGATCCCCCTAACGGGCCAGCCCATTGAGCCGATTTTTTATCCCCTTTTTCTTCTTTCTTCCTTTTCTCTGTTTTTTTTTCATTTTGTTTATTTTCTGTTGTTCTAATTATTTTTTTCCTTTTTATGTTCATTTTAACTTTTTTATTTCGTTTTACATTTATTTTTCCTATCTCTTTTTTAAAATTTGTACATGATTTGTTAAATTTTGGACAAAATGATTAAACCTTCCAAAAATTGTTTATGATGTTCAAAAAAATTAATATCAAACTAACATATATTTTAATCTATAAATGTATTTTTTTAACACATGAATAATTTTTTGAACCACGTGAACATTCTTTCGAATTTTCGATCCTATGTTTTAATCCATGAACTTTACTAAACACTGTGAACAATTTTTAAACCTCAGGAACAATTTTTAATATAAAGAAACATGAAAAAAGAAAAGAAAGGAAAGAAACCAGAAAGAGAGAGAAATAAAAAATAAAAGGAAAAATAGAAACATAAAAGAAATTGGAGAAAAAACTAAAACAATATAGAAAAATATTAAGGGCAACGAAAAGACCCGCTTAATGAGTTCACCTAGTGGCGAAAGTCTTCACGCGACACAGGCGTGTACGTCCAACTTTTTTTATAGGTAGCCAGGCAAGACCAATTTAGCTCATGTAGCTAACAGGTCAACGTTTGGGGAGATCCAACGTAGGCGCACATATGTCTTTTCTATTTCGAAAAGAAAATTTATCGTATCTTAAAAATAATAATAATATTTTATTAATTACATGCATAAATTATTTATTAGTATGGCTTAATAGATCAAGAGAAATGTAAGTCTAATTATTAATTTTGTTTCTAGAGCCCATGATATTTGTTCATGTATTCCAAATAAAAATTCATGCTACTAGCGAAAAAATGTTTCCTAGAATTAAAAAAAAGGTGATTCTACAAACGAGTGTCTTGGAGATGTGCATGTCAAGGTGCATAAGTGGCAATGAAAGAAAGGACTGAATCAAAAACGAGATAATATGCGATCGGGTGGTGTTGAAACTATTGTTTGAGAAACTTGTCCAAGATCAACCAAGGTGGTTTGGTCATATACAACAGAGGCCTAAGAGCATATCTGGTGGAACATCTATACGGGCATCCAAACGATTTTATAGGACCGTGAAGCAAAAAATCGCTCTCAGCGGCTCGTCTATACGGACATCGCCCAAAACCTGCTATGCACCATCCACATCTGGATGACGCTTGGAGGACCATCCAAAACCAACTGCTCGCCCGTGAGCAAGCTCCCACACCCATTGGGAGGAGTCGGAGACCAGGGGGCTGAGCTGGGAAGGGAGCTAGTGTCATGGAAGGGAGCTGGCACCTGGGAAGGGAGATGAGCCACTGGCACCGGTGTCAATTGAGGCTGGCTTCCTGGATTTGGCCGCTGGGAACAGAGAACAATGAGCTTATAAAAATATAGTTGTTGAATGCTAGTTATAAGATACTATTAAAATAAAGAGACGACAAATTCGTTATCTTGTTAAAATCACTGTTGAAACTAAGACGTTAAAAAACTATTTGTTAAAAGTTAGTTATAAGATACTATTAAAACATAGCATAGAAAATATACACGTCCTGAATATAGAACGTTCCACTGAGAACTGGAAACGTGTAAAAAGAAATCTTTTAGATGATAAACTGTATGAAACACTGCTGCAGAAATGATTATAGCCACGAAGTAGTTAGTGACATGCAAAATTATGCCCGTCACCAATAAACACTACCAGTGACAGACAAGAATATGCCTGTCACTAGCACGAAACACTAGTGACGGGCCGTCACTAGTATTTTTTGTGCAGGCCCGGCAAAAATGAAAAGTACCTAGCGACGGGCATATATAAATGCCTGTCACCGGTACATGATACTTTAACCCAACTGTAACATTCTGTTTTTCTAATCGGTGAAAAATTCCCGCGCGTCTCAGAATTTTTTGGCGGACAAAATCCTCGCCCGCGCGTGGCCGAAAAGTTCCTGCGGGAAATCTCCAAATATTTCCGCGGGCTAAATCCCCCCACTCTGCGTCGTATCCATTCTCTCGCGCATGCACAACCGCGTCCGCATCCAGGTCTCTCATTTTCTCCACGCTAGGGTTCGTCGCATCTAACTTCGCCGCCAGATGCTACTCCGGCTGCCGCCCCTGCGCCCATCGCCCGCCTCTTGCCAACCACGCCGCCGGTAGCCTGCACCGGCGCCCCCTGCATATCCACGGCCGCCGGTATTAGATACGGCGCCGGAGCCAACAGGCGACCACGGTCAACATGTTCCAGACCCCATGATCCGATCATCGTCGGCGTGTAGTCAATGCCCCATCCACAAGATTCGGTTAATTTGCTATGTTTTTCCGTTTTGCTCCAGGTGCGGCGGTGGCCGGTTGCTGCAGGCGGGAGTGGAGGCGGACGTGTGCGTGCTGCGATTAATGCCGATGGGTATCACCTAGAGCTGCCGAAGGCTATCCATCGCTGCTTCCACATGAGGTGCACGAAACTGTAACTGAACATTTACTGTCAAACATGTTGATAGCTTTGATTTCGTAGGCAACCGATTGCAGAAATTATCCGATCGTTCCGACTGTAACTTGTGTGAATTATTCCAAATGTTCTAATGATTTTGTGTAGAATCCAAAGTGAATACACCAGTGAGCATCACGTAATTAATCATAACACATTCAGAACTAACATTATTTGATAATGTATTCACTGAGTCCATATCTTCAGATCTGGAAATTTGATTTCCTACCATCTGCAGGGATGGCCGTCATGGTGCTGGCCACCCTCGATCCGCTACTTTGATTGGTGATTAATGTGTCCTTCACATTTTTGCACATCAAGTATTTGATCTTCGAACTGCTACTTTAATTTAGGATATTAATCCCTAGATTGTATATTCTGTATGTTTTCAGTTTGCTGGTTATCCATGATATTTTAATACAGTTATTTGACTGGTTTGCTGATGTGGCCCTTTGTGCTTGCTGCTGAAGCTTATACTTTTGTATTCACGTCGCTGAGTACAAAGAAATAAATCTGATGGCCAACACAGCTCTAATCTCTTGGACAGTCTGCTTGGGTCTATGTACGGTAAATACATACTACCTTTTCTAAAAAAAAATACACTGTGTCATAATATTTGCTATTCTGTTACTTACTGTAATATTATTGCAGGGGCTAATCTTCCTTTCATTACTGATTATTCTTGCCCTCACGAGGCTACATATCCAACTATGGTTTCTACATCAGCACTTTTCATGTCGGCTTTCTGTTCATGTGAGTTCAGTCCAGCTATTGTATATTGAAACATTTCCTATACCTGCATTTGAAATTATTTTATATCAGCATGGTTGTTTTCTTAGGCCAGTGATGTTGGTTTTGCACTTCTCATGTTATGAGCACTTGTCATATTAACCGAATCTTGATATGCTATGTTTGGATGTTCATATTGGAGGGCTTGGAATTGAATTGAGCCCAATTCCAAATCGGTGGGTATATTGAAATGAATCTTCAATTCCAAATTCCTGTTTGGTTGTGCAAGATATTGGTAGATGGAATCAAAAAGAGCATCCAATTCCAATTCTCTGTTTGGATGTTTATAGGTTGAATTTGGTCATCCCCATGAGAAAGTGCCAATTCCACCCAATTCAGAGGGGTGAGACTCTGAATTGGAGAGGGCATCTTTTAGTTGTAGTTCAATTCCATGGAATTCGGCTGTCAATTCCAGTTTTCAATTCCAAACACAACCAAACAGCAGAATTTGAGAAACACAATTCCAATTCCCAATTCTATGCTACAATATGGACATCCAAACAGAGCCATTAAATCGACCAATCCAAGTGTGCGCCAAACAGAGCCATTAAATCGACCAATCCAATAGTGGCAGTTGTATTGAAATGATGAATTCTTTCTGAAAAAAGTGTACAGTCAATCAATTTCCCCCCAAACATTTAATAATTGAAATGGTTTGCTGCTCTTGTAGGCCGTCAGCCTGAGGATTGCTGAGCATTATATCCCAGCCTTAGTCTCCTGGCTAAAGAAGTGAGTTGAATCGCATATTGGTATTTTTTACTGCAATTTGTGTAGTCTGCTGGACATATATGGTACTGATGCATGTGTTATGATAAAATAAAACTACTAATTGCAGACCAACACGATGCTTCTCTCCAGCGCCGCCCCCTTTCCCCGGATCTGGATGGAGACATCGTCGTTGCTGAGAGCAGGCCGGACGGGATGCAGCGCCGTGTGTGCAACATCGTTCGGGTTGCCACCGACATCGCCATGGATAGATTGATCTAGTTGTCTGCCGACTAACGAAGGGTTATGTGTGCAAATACTATGTCATATTGGGTTATGTGAATGTATCATTGGTCCGACATCTTATTGTACTATCTGAAATATTCGTGGAAAATGCATTTACTATTTATAACATCTTATTGTGCTATAGAATATTCGTGTTTGTGGAAATGCAATAATTTTTTTGTATTTTTTTTAATTTCTAAATAAATACTAGTGACGGGCACGATTGAATGACTGTCATTAGTAACCAAATACTAGTGACGGGCAAGCGCCCGTCACGAGTAGCCTATTACCAGTGACTAGTCATCGGTGACAGGCGCCTTGCCCGTCACTAGTGGGCATTTTGGGTCCGTCACTGGTAGACTATTCTGCAGTAGTGAAAATATGAAGAACCAAATTTAGATGAACCACTAGAGATGCTCTAACGGGTCTAGACGGCTCATGGATCCTAGGCAAAGCTAGTAAAGACAACAATGGCCAACTTTTTCCCCATAATACATCATTGCTTACTGCTACCGTGACAGTAATTAGCATCGAGCACTAACCTGACGAGCCCAGGAAGCTGCAAGGGGTTGCCGGGAGCGGGCTTTGTTCCTACCAATGAACGTGTGATTCAAAAGGATAGAGAAAATACTAAGAGGGGTAAGGACGACAAAACTTAACTGCGAGGATGAGGTAAAAAAGGACCTGAAAGATTGGAGTGAACCTAGTGTTTTGATGCTTCATGGGACTGCATGAAAATAAGCGGTCCATGTTTTGGGTAATGAATTTTCTTTTATTGTGCTTTCTTTACTTTTCTCTCTCTATCTTCACTATTTTTTGTCATATGCTTCTATTGGGTTTCATCCCTAGCCTACGCCAACTTGGTCGGAGCAAAAGACTTTCTTGTTATAACCACAAAAGATATATGTACAATATTTTTGCCATACATAAAATATATTTTTCTAATTTGAAAATGTCCATGGGTTTAAAACAAGTGTTCATGTATCTCATATGAGATGCTTATGTATTTCAGAACACAATCTCCATATTTATAAATATGTATGTTCCTGACTTGAAGAAAAAAATTGTGCTTTGAAGAAACTAAAGCTGTCATCTTTCTTTTGTGGAACAACGAACAGTTCTACAAGTCAAGTGAATATTTTTCGCGATATATGAACCTTTTTAAGACAACAGAACATATTACAGAATGATATTCCACACGGAACATTTCTTTTCTACCAACAAGAACATGATCTTTTTCTAGAATACATAACTATTTTATATTTGGCGCTTTTCAAATATATTTTTTGACCCACCAGAACATTCATTTTTTTAAGAAATCCATAGCACTCTTGGTTACTTTAACATTTTTTCGACATACATGGATTTTTTTTCATGATGGTACGAGGGTATTTAATACTGAGTAAAGTTGTTTACTTTAGAATATCTAATTTTGCATGTGAGTCATAAATGTGAGTTTCAAAATTAAATCACATAAAGAAAATGTATACATGACATAGCATGTTTTTTCAAATATCTAACAAGGAAAACGATTGTTCAAACAAATCATCATCTCTTTAATACCACAAATTTCACAATATTCGATTTCTAAGAAAAATATATTTAAAACTACCACACTAGCATATGCATTGATCAACTATTTTTGTAGATGCATTGATCGAACTCTGGTCACATGCCAAATGACTACCTTTTATTATTTTTGAATTAACAGTGGTCACAACAAACTTCACGAGAAGGCGTGTAGCTGGGCTTTTTCTCTCTCCTGCCCACGAATGATCAAGTGTGTGGAGCGGCAATAAGCGAGCTAATAGTGTGATGTTTGTAGGAGAGTATAGTACGTAAGAACACATCTAAGAAGAACAAAATCCCCTAAAAAGAAGAAGAACGAGAAAAGCCAAATAGTTCAAATTAAAAATGCACTAATACAAATTTTCTATTACAACAAAAAAAATCCTACATCCCTAAGTTGTCACATCCCCTCAGATAAGTTGACTTAGCAAAGCCGTGCTCTCTCCTCCATTATGAATAAAATACATGACACAAACAAGACAACAAAAGTGTCAATTCATCCTATTTCGATAGCCCAAAAGACGGGCCGACCAAGAGACAGAAAATTAAAACAAAAGAAAAGGCGATCCTATTCCCTACCGGAACTTTGGTGGATGAAATTAGGTCCTCTTTTGGCACCAAGTTAATCGGCGGCAAGGGTTAATCCACACTTAAATTAGTCGTAGCCAATGAGACGACATGATTCCACGTAGCACAGCGCTGCCTGCCTGCTTTTTTCCCGAGCCTACACTCCGCACCACTGACTTAACTTTGCTATTCTCCGGCCTAATTGATTGACGGATGATGCATACTACTCCCTCTCTAGCTTGCTTAATTGTCATTTTCACAGCATCACGCTATTGGTCGCGACGACAACTGCCTCCCGTTGTATAATGACAAGCTAAATGTTTATGTTCCGCTGCGCATGCTTGCTTTGTCATCAGAATTTTTCTTTACATCCGCGTCCCCATCTTCGGTTCAGATTGCATTTGTATATAACAATTGGATGACAAGAACATCTTTTGTCGCACGTCAGCTTTGATTTGTGGTTCTGCAGCAAGTTCTTTCGGTAAACAAACCATTTCGCTCCAAGGATCAAGTTAGGGTTGGCCAGAGTTCGAATCCTGTCAAGAGCGAATATTTTACATCTCACCCGGGTGGGGTTCTTCTATAGAAATATGTCACCAGGGCTAGTCCTCGTTTTAGGGCGCCCGGGGTCATTTGGCACATGTATGCTCATTCTTAGAATGGTGGCACCTTCCTGTTCGTCGTGAGAGCTTCCTCAGCAGTCAGCGCACAATAACCATTCAACCTCCTCACCTACCTTTTGGCCATAATATTTGCTTCGCTTATGGTAATATAACTATAGCACATTATTATCATCACTATCTGGTGCCGACTGACTACTTTGTTGTTGCAATTGGCGAAAAGTTGAACATCTGGTAAATATAGTACTCCTGAAGTTGTTGGTTTATGTTCGTTTCAGGAGGCAGTTATGTGTTGCAGTCAATCTAAGGGGACGTTTGCATGATTAGGATAAGAAATGATGCATTTAGACTTCTGAATGACTTTGTGGCATCAGGCGAAGCCGAGGTCGATCGAGGGAACATGAATTAATGCTGGGCGAATTATTGGGTTCAACGGTTTCAAATGATTGAGTATCCAAGCAATAATACACATATATGTTGGTCAACAAATTTCTAAATTTATGACTCTCTAGAAAATACCAAATCAAATCGTATAGCTGCTAGCCTCCTTCCTTGCACAAAACGGGGTCTTGACTCTCCACTCCACAGTGCATAATCCATGATTGAAAATATCGAATATAGTTTCTAATGCGAGGCTTCCTTGCCGTGTATTATTGGAGGCTCGTCTCGTCCTGACGTCTGGGACTGGAAGGAATAGGATGGTCACAGGCTTAACTAGGCAAGTGTGTCACGGCTCACGGGTCATATTTCCCGTGATGTGGAGATACTATAGCAAATTAGTTTTTGCCGACCCTTTTCCAAGTGGCCACTCTGGTCTAGATAGAACATCCTGGGTACTGTTCGCACTTTTATTTTCTTGCACATATCTGTGTGGATGTGTACTACTATATGTGGATAGGGTAGCATTCTGAATTCCTGACTTGGCCATCTGATACAACAAGGTTATTCCATGAGAAAAGTAGGATGCAGAGTATTGTTTTCACTTTAGAGAACTAATAAGAAGAAAAAACAATTAATGATGTGACATCGCAGACCAACTATGGGCCTGTTTGTTTCAGCTTATAGATTATATAATCTGGACTTTTGGAATAAGCTGGAATAAGCATCTCTTGGCCAGCTTATTGGATTATCATAATCTGGCCTCCAGATTATATAATCTGGACCTATAAGCTGGACCTGTTTGGCAACCATCCAGATTATATAATCCAGATTATATAATCTGCTGGATTATAAGCTGAAACAAACAGGCCCTATGTTGGTGCCAAGTGTGCAACCACAAATATTGTAACTGAAAATATTGTTGATGACGTCCCTGTAAGAATATTTGAGTAGATTTATATGTAGTGCCTATGAGGTGGAGCGTGATAAATTATGTCCGATTTTTCTCTTTCGTGTGAGAGTATCCGGTGATATTACAATCGTTGCTTGTACACCAAGAATACGTCTTGAAAGAAAGATCGTTCATCCATATTGTAATAACAGATTATGTGCGTCATCATTTTCCTCTGTTAAAATTGCTAGTTTAGGGATATTGAAAATGACATCGGGAAGATCGTATATTGAGTCACCGGTCACCATAAGCTGACACTAGCCTAGACGGTCTTGAAGCTAATTTCGTTGATGATATACATGAATACATCATTTGGAGAATACACAACTTTTTTTTTTGCGATTCTGGAGAAGACTCGACTTTTGAGTTGATTTTGCACTATCAATATAGGTGGCGCACACAGGCCTCTGGAATCACTAACACACAAACGCATAACATCACATTCGACGTGAACCATTTTAGTGGGATCACGCACCGGCCAGTCGGCACAAAACACAAAATATTAATTTTCTTTCATCGAAAAAAACAAGTGAGCCGAGCCGAACAAACACACCCTTTTCATCTGAGCCACAAATCGAGACGGAAAAGAAACTCAAAACCAGATGAAGTGCAGATTTAATTAGCGCATCAGGTCAAGCAACCAATAAAACCCGTCCCGCGATCTGTATAAAAAGCATAACCCCCTAAACTTCTCTGCCAAACTGACAATCCAAAATCCCCATCCCCAAGAAATTAAACCTCAACAAACCCCTCCCATGTCCGGCCACCACCACCCCTCCCCGGCGAGCACCGCTACGACTGCCCTCGACACCCTGCTTGTTATTTTTGTGTCAAATATGTGTATAGGCGAGCACTAGGCGAAAGTCTAGCTTTGACCTTTGGTCGAGGCCGACAACGGCGGCGCCCCGGCGTCGTGTGCCTTCTTGGAGGCGTTGTCGTAGAGCTCCGTTCTCGCCTCCGTGGGTTGCGGCTCTCCAGGAGAAATCCCATGCTTTCGCTTGCCGAAGCAGGGCGATGGTGTCGGTTACGTCACTACCTCCTTGGAGGCATCGCTTTGGGGAGTATACAAGTGGCTGCTATGCTCGTCTCTCTCGTCGATGGTGTGGTGGATGTCGGGGCAGCGGCCCCGAGAGGTTGTGCTTGTGTGCCGAGGCGGCGGCCTCGGGGTCCATCGCGAGTGGTGGCGCTATGAGGCAGGGCCGCAACTCGTCATGGCTTGGGTGGCATATCTTGAGCTGTCAGTGCAGCAAGGTTGTCAGTGACGAGGTTATGCTCTGTGGGTACCCCAGCTTAAGGGTACCTGGTGCACGTGATGATCAAAGAAGACCAAAGATTAATCGAAGCCCATGAAGGAAGGCCTAAAACGAAGAGTGTTTTCCAAGTTAGATCAAGTTATAGTCGGTTAAGCTTTCCATATATGTAACCTTGGTCGGTTATGTTTCCCGGGACCCAGCCTCCTATATAAAGGCTGGGAGGGTGATCGATCAAGCAAGCAATCCATAGCCACCAAAACCTCGACGAGATCTGCTGCTCGTCGAACCCTTGTAACCTCCATATTCAAACCATAAACACAGACAAGCAGGAAGTAGGGGTTTTACCTCACTCGAGGGCCCTGAACCTGGGTAAATCCAGCTTGTCAGCCGTCGATTCCACCAATACTACGCGTCTCTACCACACAATCAACCCTAGGTATAGCAACCATGGGACTTGCCGAGGGCACACCTCGACAATTGGCGCCGTCTGTGGGAACAGGTAGTATTGGGCTCACGGTTTCGCCGGTTTCATCATCAAGCGGCCACCCGACGATCGCATCTGCACAAGGTAACTCGCCTACTGCATCATCAAAAAGCAAATCACCGACCACCGTTGCAAACAGCAACTCGCCAGCAAGATCTACCAGCATCAATCAAAAAGCGATCACTCGCCAAAATCTCCAAGGAGGCTCACGCCGCACTCGATGGAAGCTCAGCAAGCCTTTGCCGGACTCGAATCAGGTTTGGATATTACGGTTGGAAAATTTAATTTCTTTGTCGATAAAGATGGTGTGCAGGACCTGTTAGACCCACTCGACGTGGAGACACTCAACATGGAGACAATCGACAACGCTTCGACTGCAACACCATCCATCTTGGGCGCGACATCGTCACAGATCGTCCCGATCCAATCGCCAAGCGACTCTGCAACGTCCATGACCTCGCAAGAGTTCCGTGACGAGGTAGCAAAGAGATTTGGAAGAAGCGAGATCGAATCTGCGTATCGCCCAAACAATTCAATCGAGTCACTCGACAACGTCGTCGACTGCAACGACGTCGCGGGGAACAAGGAGAACATAGATGACAACATATACCTCGCCGATCTCAACGGCCCAGAAATCCGTGCCAGCCACGAGATATTCACCTGCGACGCAGATAGCCTGGACAAAGCACTCGAAGATCAACTCGATTGCAGCGGAAACCCCAACAAGCAAAGCAACTCCAACATGAGCCTGGATGACGACGCCGAATCCATAATGCGCATCAGCAACACGTGGGCAGAAGATCGGGTGGTACCGTATCAGGTGTACACCGCGAGTACAGCAGAAACATCAGCAGCCGCAACATGCCGTCGACCTACAGAATACCCTTGCACAGTCACCATGCCAGACGGAACAACCACGCTGACCATCACCGCAGAGATGGCGGAAAAAGTGAGCAAAGTAATCGAAAGCTGCACAATGCTACCAGCAAACGCAACTCCGGAAGAGGTATTGACCTTACAATACTTCCAGTGGCAAGAATCGATACGGTTAAAGAATTACCGAGCAGTACTCGAAGAACGCAAAAAGCAAGCCAGCATATCGAGTGCTCGAGAAAGCATTGTCTACAAGTTCAACAGGCAGAAACGACCCCGCGAGTAGGTCACGATTCATAAACCTCGGAGACGCAGATCGTGCAGCGGTCACTCGGAATCTAAACCCAGCCTTTATGGCAGTCGACGCGGAAGGAGTTCCCATACCTACTGAGCCAGCCGGGCGCTGATGACGCTAGGCACCTACCTCAGAACAATCGAACCTCCTGCAGGAGACCCAAAGAGGGATCAGCACCTCCAACTGTACAAACAACTGGCAATAGCAGCACAAGCCATACAGCATCCACAAGCAACTCCAAGGAGAGATACAGATCGGGACCGTCGCAGTCGAAGCCCTCGGGGAAGGAGCAGTCGAAAAAGCTCACGCCGTCATCGTTCCAGTAGGAGCCACTCGAGGAGGTCATACAGCAACAGCTCAGACTCGGAAGCAGAAATCGGGCCATGTGGAGCGCTATGCTTCACTCGACGGATCCGGGAGGCTCGTATGCCCAAGAAATTTTCGCTAGCTACCACGCCTAAGTTCAACTGCAAACAAGAGCCATCAGGCTGGCTAGAAGATTACAGGCTGGCAGTCGGATGTCAGCGCGGCACCACAACTACAGCTATGCAGTACATACAACTTATGATGGAAGGAACGGCTCGCGATTGGCTCAAATCGCTACCCGAATCATACTACGATTCGTGGGAACACTTCAAGGTGATTTCATCAAATACTTCGAGCCTCTATGTGAGCGCCCCAAAACCTTCGAGGAGCTCCGGACCTGCAAGCAAAAGTCAGATGAATCTCTGAGATCGTACATACGGCGGTGGACCACCATCCGTAACTCAGTAGGCAACGTATCAGAAGATAGGGCAATCGACGCCTTCAAAAACGGACTCTGGAGGGAAGACTTCAAAGAAACACTTGGTCGAGAAGACCCAAAGACAATGGCCGCACTCATGGTACTCGCAACAAAGTGGGCAGACGGAGAAGACTCCGTACGAGGCACTCGACCCGTAGCATCACATGAAAATCACGAGGGTGGCAGTCGAGACCGCAGAGATAGCTACAGAGATGATCGAAGGCGCAAACGCAAGAATCGTTATCACGACGATGACCATCCAAACTTCATCGCAGCAGGCTTTGTCCAGTCAAGGGACAGTCGCGACCAAACTGACAGACGACCCGACGATCATCGTGATAATCGAGATCATCATACGGACGACCGCCGAGGTAATCGAGACCACCGTACAGACGATCGACGTGACAGTCGAGACACAGACGCGACGACCGAGATAGCTACAGAAGGCCAGAGTGGCGCAGGCGAGCAGACAAAGATCCTGAGCGCTCAATCGAAGAAAGATGGACGATTATTGCAGGTTCCATCTTTACAAAGGGGATGATGGTAAGCTTCGCTCTAACCACTCGCTGAGAAATTGCAGGGAATTTGATCAACTTGCGATTGAACATATACTGCGACTGCAAAGAGATGGGCGTGCACCTCCTCAACTAGTGCAGATTCCATCGACTACATCACAAGCACAGCCTGTTCAGGCATATCCAGCACCGCAACAAGTACAACAAGCACAGGTATATTCCATACCACCACAAACACAGCCTACTCAGGTGTATACTGCACCAGCACCAGCGCAACCGACACCAGTATACATGGTGCCAGCACAACCCGTTACGGGAACACAAATGGCAGCAGCCGTGCACCAGATGCAGCAGGAGATGAACAAAAATATCCCGTAACTCGCGGGCAGATGAACATGATCCAGCGAGGACGTCCCTCCAATAGAGAGCAAAAATTACACACTCGACACGTCAATATGGCGGTCATGGCACCCCCAGCCATCACAATTTTTTTGAAAGGGTCAGAAACTCCGATTATCTTCAATCGAGAGGACCACCCACCCGCAGTATATCGACCAGGGCATGCAGCCTTGGTACTCGACGCTCAAATTGGAGGCTACGCCATGACCAAGGTCTTCATGGACGGAGGTAGCGGTCTCAACATAATCTTTGCAGATACGCTGCGTAGAATGAACAAATCAGTCGAAAATCTGCCAAAGTCCGCAAGTACCTTCCACGGCATCGTCCCAGGCAAAGCAGTGCTCCCAGAAGGCACCATACAACTCGATGTTACGTTTGGAGACCCTACTCACTTCAGAACCGAGTCGATTGAGTTTGAAGTGGTCGATTGGAAATCACAATACCATGCAATACTTGGGCGCCCCACTTTCGCTCGATTCATGGCCGTCCCACACTACGCCTACCTCAAGCTCAAAATGCCAGGGCCAAAAGGAGTCATCACGATCAACGGGAACTTTCAAAGGTCAGATTCATGTGACCGTGACTTCAGCAAAATCTCAGAGATGTACGGGATGGAGCAATCACTCGCCGAGCTTGAGGTCTCCAATGACCGTACACCTCTACCAGAAAGCAAGAAAATGGCAATCGACAGAGGGCTCAAGGTCATCAACGACGCGATGAAGCACAAGGGGCAGGCGAGTGAAGGTTCAGAGACGGTCAACATGTCGTCAAGTCACACTAGTATATAGAAGGACGCATCTGCGTCAGTTCTATGCATAGATATGTAATAGGCGCATAATATCGGAAGAACCAGCAGGTTTCAGACGCACTCTTTTCCCTTACCAGGGTACCTAAGGGGACTGGAAGGTTTTTAATGAGGCGGCTTGCTGGTCGAAAACACATTTCGAATAAAGATACATTTTCCTCATATTCCTCATATATGCCTTTTATTGTTTACCCTATTCAAACACTCGGGGGCTCGAGCATAAAACCCAAGCCCCACTCGATATACTCGGGGCTGGGTCAAGCAAAAATACTAAAAAACCACTCGATATACTCGGGGGCTGGGTCAAGCAAAAATACTAAAAAACCCCACTCGATATACTCGGGGGCTGGGTCAAGCAAAAATATAAAAAACCCCACTCGATATACTCGAGGGCTGGGTCAAGCAAAAATACTAAAAACCCCACTCGATATACTCGAGGGCTGGCAAAACTACTAAAAATCCCACTCGATAGACTCGGGGGCTGTTATAAATATACGCATATAAATATTTCGCCACAAATACAAGAGAACATATTTACATTCGGAGAATGCCCAGGATTTCAAAAAGTTTACAAGTTAAGAATCTGGCTCATCCTTTGTATCCAGTACAGGACCAAAAAGCTGCTCCTTGCAGCAATCGATGAGTTCCTCAGCAGCAGAGCGTGTCTCGATCAAATGTGATTGGGATACAAGTGTGCCAGTTGCAGGAGGTCGAATCGAAAAATTTGGCTTACGGTCGCGGATGTAAGCCATAGTGGCGTTGGATCCAAGAATAGCAAGCTGCATCAAAGACTCTTTGACTGAGTCCGTCACTCGAAAGATATCGATCAAGGGAAACAAGCCTTGAGGTTGAGGCCCTGACGGGAAAAGCGCACAATTTAGGCGAGTGAAGATACGTCTGCACATCTCGAGCACTTGGGCGTTTCGCCATACTCGATCCTTCAAAGTAGCAAGTGTGCGAGCGTGCACCTTGTCCAAATAAAAATGCTGCCTGCCAGTAGTTGGTACATCAACAACACTATCGAGGAGTCGGTTGACCCTCCTACTTTCCTGCTGGGCATCGGGAACAAAACCTGCAAAAGGCCAAAAAGCTATTGGTCCAAAGCATAATGCAAGCAAATGAAAACTTTTTAAGCAAAAATGGTGTCATAAACTCACATTGGAGTTGCCTGTTTATGTGGTCCATCTCGCCAAGAACATAATCCTCGCGTTGGGTAGCAAAACTTGGCTTGGAACGCAGTAGCTCCAACTCAGATCGAGTGTTTTTGAGTTCTTGCTCTAGTTCATTCACTCGATTCTTTGCAAGAGCAAGTGCCCTCGTATCATCCCTTGCTCGACTAGATGTTCGAGTATGAGAAGGAGAAGGTCCACCAGACTCGCACTCTTGTGGCTGGTTCATAAAACGCAACATTCAGAAGCCCGGACACACGAAGTTGCAAAATTCAGATGATTCAGCAAATTTCATTCAAACAATAGCACCCAAAAGTATATACTAGCATAAACATAAGTAGCAAAAGCATACATGCCAGGTTCGAGTAATCAAATTACAGAATAAAAAGTTCCTAGGCCTGTGAGATGGATTCTGCCCTAGTTTTACGCGACTGAGCCCTAACAGCTTCAGCCCGGCGCTCCATAGTCTGGACGCAGATTTCGCTCAGACGTGTAGCTGGCTCGGTTACACCCCTGAATGATAGCGGCCTTCCATCAGGCTTTTTCGGGTAGTCCGATAAAGCACTGTCGAAATCGGCCTCTACACCATTGCCTAACAAAAGCCTGAGGGTGTACTCCGAGCCGCGTACCGTGAGTTCGCGGGCAAAATCCGCCACAATCGACGATCTTTCGCCAAAAGCTGCAGCCAGTCCTTCTGCAGTCGAGGGAGCGGCGGCTGTAGGACACATCCCCGCGTGCAAATTGCTAAGGGTGCTGGTCATGGTAGCCAGTTCGCCTTTGGTCTTGGATAACACAGACTCGAGTTCCGTTATTGCATCATCGAGTGACAGTGAGTCACTCGATGGCTTAGTGGAAGCCGAGGTGCCTTCGGAACCTTCAAAATTCAGAAAGCAGAAGTTATGAGCAAAAGCTGCTAAAATAACCAAAGAGCTACTCACAAAAATAGTTCATTCACCTTTGGCAGAACGGGCCAAGCCCAACAGACGTGCAGCAAGCTCCTTATCGCGGCGAGTGGTTGCGTCCTGAGCATCAGCAAGTGCTTTCTTCGATTCAGACTGCTAGGTGGAGAGCTTGGTCTGCAAGTCCAGCACTTGTTTCTTCAGGCTTCCACTTGCTCCTCAGCTGACTTTTGTTTTCTGCGGAGTTCAAAAACATTCTCGATTAGTATCATAACTTCAAAAGAAGGGAAGAGTTTTTAGCAAAAAACACTTACGCGCAAGCTCAGTCGAAGTTGACTGCAGGGAGTCCCTCTCTTGCTCCACCCGAACAAAGGACTGGACCCAAGGGGCCATGGCGGCATACATAGGCTGAAACAAAATACGCATGTTATCGTCGAGTGCAGAAGAAACAAAATTTTCAAGTATAAGTAATAACAGAAGCACTCACGTGATCAGTCCAAGAGGCAGGCTTGGAGGAGGAAGCCACGACATCCGCGGTTGGGGCAGCCTTCTCCTTGTTCAAATCAGCAACCTATATAAAGGCTGGGAGGGTGATCGATCAAAGCAAGCAATCCATAGCCACCAAAACCTCGACGAGATCTGCTGCTCGTCGAACCCTTGTAATCTCCATATTCAAACCATAAACACAGACAAGCAGGAAGTAGGGGTTTTACCTCACTCGAGGGCCCTGAACCTGGGTAAATCCAGCTTGTCAGCCGTCGATTCCACCAATACTACGCGTCCTCTACCACACAATCAACCCTAGGTATAGCAACCATGGGACTTGCCGAGGGCACACCTCGACAGTCGGCTCGTTCGATGCGTCCCAGCGAGGGGCGATCTTCAGTATGTCGAGGCAGCGGCCTCGGACGTGGTGTGGCAGCCGTGGTCTGCGGGTAGTTGCTCTGAGCAGTTTGGGCTGCGGGCAACTAGGTCGTGCGGCGTTGCAGCTCGGGGTGCGAGCGGTGGCATGTCGGGGCGGCGGCCCCGGAAGGTGGTGCAGGTGGATTGCGCTGGGCGTGACGGAGAGGTGGATGTCGGGGCAGCGGCTCCGAGATTTCTGCAACATCGCGGGTGCTCCACCTTGTGTCGTGTGGGCGACAAGGTTGCTCACGGTGTTGATCATCATCGGGGCTCCTGGTGGGTTCGTCGCTTTCGTCTATGTTGGAGCGTCCTGTACCTGCTCCTCCCTTAGCAGTTACGGCTTCTTCTCTCCGGTATGGGTGGATGTCTGACCGGCTCGTTGCGGAGTGGTGTTTGGAGCTTGGCTCTAGTTGTTCTCGAGGTTGTGAGTGGGGTTGTGTTGTTGTATGGTTTTCGCCCGGTTTCTTCCGATAATAAACCGGGCACCTTCTGCTTAATTAATATAAGGGGCAAAGCTTTTGCCCCCCGTTTCAAAAAAAAAAATGTGTATAGGCTACAGTTGGACTTGGATTACGCGGTTAGGTTAGGTGTTGGAGTCGAACACTTACAACCTGGGCCTAATATATAAAGGCACCGGTGGTAACCAAAAGAGACTAGACGAAAGATAGGTTAGACATAAGATCTATTCGAGGACGGACGGCGGCCGTGGCAGGGGCGGCCGGACCGGCGTGGCGTGTGTGATCTGATGTGTCTGTATACCGTGGCGGGCTTGTCGTCGACAGTACTATGTGATTAGTACACGGGGAGGAGCGCTTGTAACCATGCCTCGCAGATGTAGGCGATTGTTGCCGAACTGCGTTACCAAAAGTCGTCTCTCCCTCTACTTACTGCAATGATCTAATTGCGATTATTTACAACACTGCTGCTCCTGCCGTCGGAGCTCCTCCACGAGATCCTCATCCGTCGTTGAGTTGATTTTGCACTATCAATATGTGGTGGCGCATACAGGCCTCTGCAATCACTAACACGCAAACGCATAACATCACATTCGACGTGAACCATTTTAGTGGGATCGCGCATCGCCCACTCCGCACGAAACACAAAACATTAAATTTCTTTCATCTAAAAAACAAGTGAGCCCAGACCTACAAACACATCCTTTTCATCTGAGACACAAGTCGAGACGAAGAAAAAACTCAAAACAAGATGAAATGCTGATTTAATTAGCGCATCAGGTCAAGGAGAAAAAACCGTCCCGCAAGCTGTATAAAAAGCAAAACCCCCCAAACTTCTCTCCCAAACTGACAATCCAAAATCCCCATCCCAAGAAATTAAACCTCAACAAATTAAACCCCTCCCATGTCCAGCCACCACCCCTCCCCGGCGAGCACCGCTACGACCGCCCTCGGGACCCTGCTGCTCCTGCCGTCGGAGCTCCTCCACGAGATCCTCATCCGCCTCGCGCTGCCGGAGCTGCTTCGCGTCCGCTCCGTCGCCCGGCCTCTGTCTCACCTCATCTCCTCCGCGGACTTCCGCCGCTTCTACCACCTCTCCTCCGTCTCGTCCGGCCCCGCCCCGGCCGCCGCGTGGCTCCTCATCTTCAAGAAGCTCCCGCCCCGCGGCGCCGCGCTACGGGGCTTCCACGGGCCCTCCGGCCGCTGGTTCCGCATCCCCGTCTCCGACATCATCTCCCCCGCCGTGCCCCCGGGAGAGGACCTCTACTTCCTCGCCGCCTCGGGAAGCTCCTTCCTTTTCGCCGCCAACGGCCGCCGCGAGCTCGTCGTGGTTGACCTCTCGGCCCAATCGGCACGCCGCCTCCCTCCGTCGCCGCTCGGGCCACGCGGCACCTCCTCCTGGCGCCGCTTCGGTCTCAAGCTCGTGGCCGATCCCCCCGGATCAAACCGGTTTAGGTACACGTCCTTTTCTCTCGGAGGATTCCTGAAACCTTGCAAGCCACACTAACCTCCATGACAAAGACTTTTTTTTTGCGGGTAATTTGATTTTTTTTTCTCTCCACAAGGTTTATGTTTGCTGAGATGGTGAACAACACGCCCGTCCTCTTCGAGTACCAGTCTGACAGTGACACATGGCAATCATCGGAGGCGGCACTGGCAGCTGGTCCCTCCACACCGGCGGGCCCCGACGGCACGTACCTCTGCGCCGCCCACGCCGGGCCGGACTGCGTGATGCTGTACTCCGGCCCGGGCATGGACCGGCCGCTCTTCTTCCGGCCGCGGTTCCCGCACAACCCGAACGGCGGCGGGCACGGCGGTGACCGGCTGCACGTGTACGGCGACGGGAGCGCGGTGGTGGTCCGGTCGACGGCGGTCGACGAGCCGAGCCGGACCCGCGTGAAGGTGGTGGCCGGCGTGGACCTGTACGGGTTCGGGCCGGAGGTGGGAGGCGACTGGCAGCTGGTGTCCACCGTGCCGGGCGAGCTGGTGGAAGGGTTCAGGAAGCCGTACGCCGTGATGACCGGGCTGCTGGCGGAGAGGGAGGGCGTGATCCGGCTGATCCTCATCTCCAACTGCCGGGGCGCGTGGGACCTGGTGTGGCTGTCGTACGACCTCGCGCGCGCCGAGTGGCGGTGGGTGCCCGTGCCGGAGTGGGGCGGCGCCAAGGGCCTCAACATGGCCGGCATCGCCGTCTCGTCCACCTTCTCCCGCCTCTGGCCGGAACCGCCGGCGCCGGCAATCTGTCGCTGAATCGAACCGATCGTACGTGTTGCCCTGTGTTGATCTGTACAGTAGAGGCAGCGTGGGGAATTATTGTTCATGGAAGTGGTAACAGAGCCTCCGACGATCACGCCAAGTGGTGCCCGTGCCGTGGGGCCGTCGCGCAGTTCGACATGATCCTGCGTAATAGCTTCCCCGATGGATGCCGACAGGTGATGCCGTTGAGTGTGTTAGATAAGGAGTGGTGTGTGCGTGTGTGGTGCTCCCGCCCATTGTTCATAAACTCTGGTCGCCATGTACGTAGAGTAATCTTGGCGTGTTATCCTCTGTCGACCAAGAGAGAACGGCAGTGCTGATATCTGTAATTAAGTTACTTCCAGATCGAGTAAATGCAGGGTTTGGTAATCATGCGACATTCTGAAGCCGTGATTATACTCCAGTTTGACAGAGTATGTGTTTTCAGTGGAGGGGATTTTACTGGGGGAAACTACAGTCACTTATAGAGGGGGGAGATAGAGGCAATAGCACTGGCGATATACTTGCGCTCCACGTGGAGTATATACTTGCGCTCCACGTGCAAAATCATACAACAACTTGAAAAATGGGGTCTGTCGACCAAGAGAGAACAGCATTAGGCCCTCATAACTCATAAGGCAACGTCATTCTCGCGTCAAATGGGGGAGGTTTCTGGACTGTTCGACGCCTATTACGTTGACATGCTGAACGCCAAATCTTGTGTGTGATGATGCAGAATATTGAGAAGGACTAGGCGGAGAAAACTGGTCACAGGCAGCTTGTGCTGCACCTGTACCGGCGGTACGAGCAGGGCGTAAGCGCGACAGTTGAAGATGTAAGTGGTGAAGAGGATGTGTGGTTTTGGCGTCCGAATTTAGGTGATCCGTCAACGTCCTCTTTAGCTTTTGCATAAAGCACACAAGGGCTCGAAGACCCGCGCATTTAGGCTTTGTTTATGCGTGTGGTTTATCCCCTGCTAATGGATAAAATCAAAACACCAAGCTGAACAGCAAAAGACCCAACACGGAAGCAGATTAAGCAAATATTAACTCAAGAACAAGAAGCCGTCGCCGGAAAAAGTAAGTGTCATGTGACCGAGGAAAATGCTGAAATCCCACTCGATGGCCACGAGCCCACGAGAAATAGGACAGATATCTTCAGGATTTGTGTTCATGCGATTTGCTATTTGCGTGACCGTATTATCCCCACAACTTGGGCCCTGTGAGCTGACCAGGAACTGGCAACCGAAAATGATGGCCTCACATGTCTCTGCTACTTTGCCCTCTCGGCTCTCGGTCAGTCGTTGCTGCGTTTCACAATGCTCCTCGCGTCATAATCGAATCGGACCGAAAGCGTCAAAAGTGAGATCAGACTGTAAGTTTGATGCCGTCCGGAGCTTTGCAATGGCAAACACTTGATGTGTGGTACTGGGTACCGTGGTAGCAACAAGAGACTGTGCTACCGAATCGTAGTTCTCTGGCTTTTACCCGTTGGATCTGCTTCACACACTCAGTTTGCTACTAGCTTCTCTTTCGATAACTTCAGTTGATTCTAGCCAAAACAAAACCAGGAACCTAGCATTTCACATGGTAAGCTTGAGAGCACATGCGCAAGGGCATTATGCGACAGCACGGTAGTAGTCTACGCATCGAGGTAATCGCAACAATGGTTGAATTTCCTCCACAATGGTGTTCCGGCCTTTCCAGGCCGGTTGTCAAAATTTGCTCACGTTACAAACTAACAATCACCTAGATGCGGCTCACTGTTACAAACTTGAAGAAACCGTGGATGGTTCCTTCAACATTATTTCTGATCAATTGTGACCATTCTCCTGTCTTATGGCTTCCCGAAGAAGGTTGATTGATCTATTGAATCGGAGATGATTCCGATGGCCAGCTCTCAGTTCCAGTTGTTTCACCCGCAACAGTTCCATTTGGTTGTTCCACCAATACATCAGTAGCCGCCTCAGATTCCTTGAGCAGCGTGGTTTCTGCTTCCTCTTTCGCAGACATCTCCTTTCTGAGATCCTCTGTGGCCAAGCTTGAGAATTGCTTGTCCAACGATCTTGCAGCTCCTAGCCACGCAAGCACGATGACCAAAAGTATGCCACCAAGGTAGGGTGTCGAATTTGCCAAAGAGCCGAATATCAGGATCAAGAACTGCTGGATCAGCGCACCGCCGGACTTGCCTAATGGGTTGCAGACAACATCAATGGCCGCCTTTCCCTTCAACTGCAAGCAGATGGAACAAAGTTTAGGAATACAACAGTGGGTTGTGAATATTGAGCTACGAAAACATGGCCCTAGAGCAACCCAGGAAGCGTTTAAGGAGAAAATGGTATGACGTTCAGTAGACTAGACTACATTATTGAATTCCTAAGGCTGCTTATGTGAAGGAATTGAATTTGTTGAAGTAATTACAAGTTCACCACAAATGAGTAAAACCACATTTTGCAACAGGAAAATACAGGTAATGCTGCTATACAATTACAGGGTCGTCGAAAGTTATGTATGACATCTAACAGTTTAATAAAGGTATATCAGATATGTATCCTGAGAAAACTAATAATAATCAAGTTGCCATTCTAACTTGAGCATGCAACTGACATATAATTATGCATTTATTTTCTAATATATTATACATATCAATCAAGAGAGTTTTTTCTAATAGCACACAGGCAACCAATTAACTGACAAAAAGATGCCACAGAAGCACACTAATAAAAATGCAGTCTGGAAGGATGAACCAACCTTCATATCTCCATCCAAAGGAATATAGGCCATTTCCTTGCACGGATCAAATAAACTGTACTTTGCACTCTTGCTAAATATGTTCTGCAGTGCACCCACATAAACAGCTGCAAGAAGAGGTGTCATACCCATAGTGGCCAGCATGGGAGTCAGTGGTTGCCCAAACAAAATCAGAGAGAAGAAACCAACACCAGTGACCAACAAAACAGTGGGGGTGATCATGGCAGCCACTCCCCAGCCAAACTTTTGGAATATAATACGGCCTAACAGCATCATCGTGAAAGTTGCAATTCCGGTTGCGGTAGAGAAATCACCCATGAAAGATGAGTATTCATTTGGACTAGGGAACTGTCAAAATGAATAGGGAAAGTATTACTAAATTGAAAAGGTTAAAGGAATATAACAGTCTGCAAAGAAGAAAAACAGAAGGTGAAAAAATTACCTGTGCCTTGAGCTTTGATTTCCATGTGACTTCCACAAGATTGATACTAATGCCGTATGCAACCACTAAAGTAGCAAGGTCCCTCACATACTTCGACGAGATCAAAACTTTCATACTCTCTTTCATGCTAAGCTTAGGTTTGTTCTGTTGAAACAACCATTATCAGATTATGTAAAGTAGTAATAAAAAGGGAAGCAGATTCAAATATTATACTGACCTTTTTCTTCTTGTGATCAGACTTCGGAAGAGAAGGGTCATTCAAAACAAGTTTGTTCACCCCCAGTAGATGGAAGAAATGACAAGCCCAAGAAGTACCACTATACCCATCATTCCTTTCAAAGATACCTCCCAACCATCAACTCCTGGACCCATTGTCTTCCTCAAATTTGAGAAATATTTAACAGTACGTCCAGAAAAGATGAGTGCAATATTTGCCCCAAGGCCAAATAGAGGGTAGAATTCTTTTGCTTCATCAACTGTGGTGATCTGAAAAAGATGGAATCGACTCAGTTTGAGTATGAAGGACTACCATTTAATAAGAAAGCAAATAATATGTAAAATTGGAATCCTTCAGCAGTCCGCTCTCTAACTGAAGGCAATAATACATGCACCAAGGTCGGCGCAAAAGTGTACAGACAAGTACAACTGTCACTATGAACTGCTATGCTTCAGACCCCTCCTCCACCTCACCCCCACGTTGGTGCCCTCTGGCAGGCCGTTAGGACCGACGAACCATATCTAATCAAAAGGCAACTCTAGGAAATGGAACTAACCACCAGATCCTTTCTGCAACAACAACAGTCAATCCTCATGCTCACTCTGTCGAGTGTCTGGCTACAAAACTACGGTGGTGCCTTCAGATGCACAGCTCCCTTACTACCTAAGTGACAGCTAGATGCACTTAGGAATTAGGATTCCACCATGTGGGCTCATAGATTCGGATTCAGACATCAACCTGTAATTTCTACCTGGATAACTCTGTCTTGCTAACGCGCTCTGAAAAACTTCCATTTAGGGATCTCTCAATGACACATACAGCATAGCAGAATGTTTCAGATATGGAACCAATAACTGGTTCACAAGAAAATCCATCCAGCTGTAACAACTGTAGCATTGAGAGTATGAGAACTGAATGTGACATTGCAGCATTTATCGGTATATATGTAATACAAATTTGTTGCATCGTAGAGCATGGTCATTTGATCAAGATCTCCATACATTACCTCTGTCATCTCCTTTTGTAGAGTTAAGATTTGTTCACTTATGTTTACCAAGTTTCAGTAAGGCTGCCCTAATTGTCTCTCTCACAAATTGCAGTAAGTACATGCCTCAAACACGAGCATGCTGGCTGCCCTTTCCGGGAAGTAAAGTAGACATGATACAAAAACATATTAGGTGTACTCAAGACTACATTACTCGTCATCATTTATCTCAAAATGAGTTAGAAGTATTCACAAGCAGTAAATGACTGAAAACAACTCAAACATGATTCAGGGAAGCTAGCAATCATGCAGCTGAGCACATTAATATGAGAAAGCAACAAGCACCTAGACCTCATCCAACAGCTTCAGCCATAGAATGCAATGCGAAATGCTACAATGCAGGACCTACAAAATACTTCAACAAAGCCGTCATAGCCATTGTGAAAGAGAGACGAGTTTTCCTCTCTACGTTTAGTTCTCCAACAACAACCATCCCGTCAAAATATTGGTTATCAACGGTCAAAACTAGACATTGCCTGGATATTAACGAGGGGATTTATGCAAATTCCAAGTTTGAACGAGAAATCCAAAGAGGCCGTTACTACTCACCTGGTTGGCAAAACCCCAGAAGAGGACCGAGACGACGACGCTGCCCCAGAGCTCAGCCATGACATAGAACAGGCAGAAGCTCCAAATCCTGAGGATAGCGACGGGCCCAAGGAAGCTGGGGCCAAGCGCCGCAAGAAGCCTGTCGGCGAGCGCAGTGGGGTGGATGACATCCCTGAGCGGGTAGAGCACGAAGCCGAAGAGGCCGAAGAATGCGATGAAGGGGAAGATGACGGCGTAGAAGAGCGCCTCCCTGGAGAGCACGTCGGAGAGCTTGGAGTAGGCGAGCATGAAGCCGATGGCCATGGGCAGGTTGACCCAGGTCTTGAGGAAGGGGATGATCTCGGCGCTGCTGCCCTTGGCGGTGACGACCAGCACGTCCTTGGTGTCCCGGAGGATGGTGTAGTTGAAGAGGATGCAGAAGAACATCAGCCCCAGCGGCACGATCTTCTTCAGCGTCGGTAGGCCCACGCCGAGGAGCTTCTTGGGCTGCGGCGCCGGCACAGCCGCCGCGGCCGCCGCCGCGCTGCAGGAGACGCCGGCGCTGGCGGTGGGCTTACGGTTGAGGAGGCCGTATCCCAAGCCAGCATCTTTCGAGGAGGGGAGCCTGGAGGCGAGGAGCGGGGAGTGGGGAGCGGCGGCCGGCCTGGAGGGGGAGAGGGACGCGCGAGTGGCGACTCGCAGGCGCGGAAGGGGGAGGCGTGGCCCGGCGCGGAGGGAGAGGCCGGGCTTGGCGCTGAGGAGGGCGAGCGACTCCATGAGTGGCGGCGCGCGCTGTGCTCTGGTCGGCTCGCCTCCGCCGCCGCTTCCTCGGCCGCTCCAAGAAGCGGATTTGGGGAGAAGGGGGAAGGTGGGGAGGGAGGGAGGTGGGTGTCGAGCTTGGGAGTAGTGTATAAAAACGATGGCGCATCCACATGCCGTCCGGATCGGCCGTGGGTTCTTGTGCCGGAGACGATCGTGGCCGTTGGTTTCGGGGTTTGGGGTTGGGGTTTGGGGTTGGTGTGGGTGGGAGGGAGGAACGGGTCAGCGCCGAGCGGCCGCCGCACGCAGTCAGCTGCGGTCGAGCTCGAGCACTGGACTGGACCACGTGGGATTTGTTTCACGGCAAAAAGAGGGTTTCTCGCACTACTTTTCCCAGGTTACCTTCGAGTGAAACGTGCATCTAACAAAACTTGGTCCGAAAGAACGTGGAGAATGAATCCTACCAGCGAATTGGTGCGTCTGGTGTACCGGTTCCGGTTGAGCAACTAAAAAGTTTTCAAAAAATCTGAAAAAATGATAAGACATTGACACAACACGAATACACATGGTCACAAAAATTCATGTTTAAATTTGATACAGAACATCAACTGAGAAAATGACAAATTTGTTATCAATAATGATAATGGACCAAATTCAAAGCCCACTTTGTATTTTGACACTATTCATGTCGGATTTGTCTATTATTTATCTTGACATGTGTTATGAATTCCGATTTAAAATTGTGTGACATGTTAGATATCAGTGATATCTACGGCCAAACTTTCTTTCAGAATTTTGAAAACATGCTAGCTGGTCAACCGAACGTTGGATGCACCGGGTGCACCAATTCACTGTGTGCGTAGGATACGTCTCATATCTCTGTTCACCTACTCTCTTTGTTCCAAATTATAACATGTTTTAGATATTTTAATATGGACAAGATACAGATTAAAATGAGTGAATCTATACATTGAAACGTGTATAATACATCTGATTTAGGAAAAGGCTAAAACATCTGATATTTTGGAACAGAGGTAATATTAAGGAGAAGCGCTTTTGACAGAACTTTTACTTGAGTAAAGTGCACACGCTGTTCTAAATATATTGAGATTTCAATTTGCATAATTTAGTCCTAATGTATCGTAATTGAGTAATTTATCGTCCTAATTAACCAGCCCGTCCCTAATTCGGATGTGGTAGTTTGACCGCATCCACATTGACAAATAGGCATACCCTCGTCCTATGAATTGTTATTTTTGCAATTCGTCATTTTTATAAACTTCATATCTATCCATCAGTGCCTACATCGGCTATTTTCGTGTTCGTCCTCCTCACCTCAACGAGACAATCTTGTCTGCATCTGCCCTAAGCAGCAGCATCGGCCATTGCGCTGGTGCCACCGCTGCTCTTGATGTGCGTGAGGTGCCCAGACTTGTCTGCATCTGCCTCAACAACACCATCGGCCATTGCGCAGGTGTCACTGCCGCTCTTGATCTGCGTGAGGTGCCCAGACTTGTCTGCATCTACCCTCAACAGCACTATCATCCATTGCGCTGGTGCCACCGCCGCTCTTGATGTGCGTGAGGTTCCCAAACGTGTCTGCATCTGCCCTCAATAGCACTATCGTCCATTGTGCTGGTGCCACCGCCGCTCTTGACGTGTGTGAGGTGCCCAAACTTGTCTGCATCTGCCCTCAATAGCACTATCATCCATTGTGCTGGTGCCACCGCCGCTCTTGTTGTGCGTGAAGTGCCCAGACTTGTCTGCATCTGCCCTCAACAACACCATCAGCCGTTGCGCTGGTGCCACCGCCCAGACTTGTCTGCATCTGCCCTCAATAGTACCATCGGCCATTGTGCGGGTGCCACCACCAATCTTGATGTGCGTGAGGTGCCCATACTTGTCTGCATATGCCCTCAACAGCACCATCGACCAATGGTCGACTTTATTCTCCTCTGCCACGTCTAAGGTCCTGCTCAATGGGATCTCAGCGAAGACTATCTGTCACGGTCTTGGGCTACGCCAAGGCGACCCTCTTTTGCCCGTGCTATTCAACATCGCCATTGACCCACTTCACATGGTGCTTGAGTTAGCCACTCAGTCAGGGTTGCTCGACCAATTTCCGGGTCACGTCCCTACCCGCGCATCTCCATGTATGTTGACATCGCGGCAATCTTCCTGGCTCCGCTTGTTGAAGATGTGGCAAACCTCACTACTATTCTTAATTTTTTTGGGAAGGTCACTGGTCTGGTCACTAGTGTGGCTAAAAGCTCCATCGTGCATATTCGTTGTGCTGACATCAATTTGCCGGCTATCCTTGCTGACTTCCCCGCAACAGTCTCCACATTCCCCATCAAATATTTGGGTCTCCCGTTGTCCTTGGGACTACTCAAGCGCGCAGACCTGCAGCCATATGTGGACAAGATTGCCTCCTGGCTTAATCCTTGGAAGGGAAAGCTCATCAACCGCGCTGGATGTGACGCCCTCATAAAATCCATTCTTTTTGGAGGGACAAACAGTGGGAGAGAATCCCACTGCAATTTTTAATTTTATATATGTGGGTTATGTACAGGCGAAATACAAGGGTGAAAACAAATTACAAAAGGAAAAAAACTCCTAAGTTTGTGTCTCCCTCCAAAATTTGAACTGGTCAGAGTGCTTGGCCTTTATTCTGTACTTAAGCCAATTCAACTCTGAAAAATAAATGGCTTTCCACCTCTCAAAAGTGGGCCTCTCATTTCTAAAGATGTTATTATTTCTAATCATCCAAATGCTCCAGCTAGCAAGAATTAGAATGTCCAAGAAGAAAGGCAGATTCAACTTGGTCTTCATATCATCAAAAGCTTCATGGAGAGATAGCCTTTTGTTTCTTTGCGGGCATACAAAATCTCAACATTGCACAGCCATAGGACAAGACCAGAACAGATGCACCAGAGTTTCTTCTTGTCTACAGTGCAAAGTTGCACAATCATAGCTTTCAAGATGAAAATTCTTTCTGAACAGCAGATTTCTCGTATTGAGTCTGTCATGAAGAAGTAACCAAAAGAAAATTTTGTGTTTTGCTTGACAAGAACTTTTCCAAATCCAGTTAAACTGATGGTTAACTTGCTGGTAACCAATCAACACCTTATAAGCCTTTTTCGAAGAGAAAACATCATTCCCCATATGTAAGTCCATGTATCCCTTTCGGCCATTTCAGTGGTCTGCTTAACATCTTCCCATATTTCTTCCAGTTGAAGGAACTCTTGGTATGCTTCTCTGCTAAGGGGGAGATGGAAAAGATCTTCCAAAAATTCTTTCTCTGCAGCATGTTTAACTGTGACATCAATGTTGTTTGTGAACGAGTAAAGGTGTGGAAATATGTGTTTCAGACAATTGTTGTGCCAGGGATCATGCCAGAATAACGCAGTAGAACCATTTCCAATTTTGCATCTTGCCATGCCTTTATAATAGTCCAACAGCTTAAGATGTGATTTCCACCAAAAGGATCCTTGCAGACAGACACCTGGCAACTTATTATTCATGTAGTAAGTATCCCAAACTAGATGAACCCACGGGATGTCTGCTTTGCTAAAAAAATTATGAAGATTTTTCATCAGCAGAGCTTTATTCTGAACACCAATATCAAGCACACCAAGACCTCCTTGATTTTTTGGCCTGCAAACCTTTTTTCCATTTGATTAAGGCTGGTTTTTTATCTTCCATATCAGGTTTTCTCCAGAGACAATGTCTCATGTATTTATTTAACTGCTCCTTTACAGAAACATGAATTTCTAGTGTGCACATGAAGAAGATGGGCATTGAAGCCAGGACAGATTTTACCATTTCTAGTTTGCCACCAATATTCAAGAAATTGGCAATCCCACAGAGTCTTCTTTCAACCTTTTGCAACATTGGCATGAAATATTCCAAGGAAGGCCTTGTAGTTCCCATTGGTAATCCAAGATATGTGAAGGGGAAATATCCTTGTTTGCAGTTCATGAGTCCCACTAATAATCCCACTCTTTCCTCAGGAATGTTCAATGGCACAAGCATAGATTTGTGATAATTAACTTTAAGACCAATTGAGTCAGCAAAAGTTTGTAACAAAGCCTTGCGACAAAGAATCTGAGCCGAGTCCGCTTGCATTACCAAGAGAGTATCATCAACATACTGTATTACTGGAAAATCAGAGCAACTGGGGATATCCAAAGGAGCTTTCAACAATCCTTGCATCATGGCCCTGTTAAGAACAATTTGCAAAAGATCAGCTGCAAGGACAAAGAGCAGAGGAGACAGAGGATCCCCTTGTCTGACTCCCCTTTTGCAGTAAAATTTCTTTCCAGGTACTCCATTAAGCATAACATCAGAAGTGCCAGATTTCAGTATCAAAGCAATCCAGTTGATCCATTTAGTTCCAAAACCCTTTGCCTCTAGAATCTTTAGGATGGCATTATGCTCAATTTTATCAAATGCTTTTTCAAAATCAAGTTTCAGCACCAATGATTTCTTTCTTGGATTTGTGGCGTTGAAACAGATATTCAAAACCCCAACCAAGACAATCTTGAATAGATCTAGACTTAAGGAAGCCGTACTGGTTTTTGTGAACCAGTTTTAAGATAATTTTTTGGAGTCTGTTTGCCAGTATTTTTTTTGTAATTATCTTGAGCACTGAGTTGAGCAAAGAGATTGGTCTGAAATCAGCAGGCGTTTGGGATTATCCACTTTGGGAATTAAAGAAATGCAAGAATCATTGATACTCTCAAGACAAATATTTTCCCCATGGAAATCTTGAATCTGTTTTTTAATATCCATTCCAATGATACTCCAGCAGCTCTTCACAAACTCATTATTAAATCCATCAGGCCCAGGGGATTTCTCATTGGGAAGCTCCTTAATCACATTTTCAATTTCCTCATCAGTGAATGGTATTTCCAAATCTTGAAACATTTGCCTCTCAAGCACATTACCATAGAGATTTTGCAGATCAAAATGCATTTCTGTATTATCTGTTTTACCCATTCTTTCCTTGAAAGCATTCCACAATATTGCTGCTTTACCATCATGTTCACAAATATCCACTTGATCATCATTTTTTAGAGAGGCAATAAAATTATGTCTGTGACTAATAGTTGCTCTAGCATGGTAGAACTTTGTATTTGCATCACCCAGCTTGACCCAATTAATTTTACCTCTCTGCCTCCAATAAATATTTTGGCTTTCCAGCAAATTCAGCATGTGCGCTTTAGAGAGTTCTTTAAGGTTTCTCTCCGAATCACTGAGCTCCCTAGTTTCTTCCATAACCTCCATTAGGTCAATTAATTCATTGACTTGAGCAATGGAAACTTTCAAGCTGGAGAGGTTTTTTGACCAGAGCTTGAGGGCTCTCCTGGTATTTTTTTAGCTTAGCATTAACTTTTTTTGCACTGTCGGTATGACCCACTGGCATGTTCCATGCATTTTGCACAATTTGCTTGAATGAACCATGTTGAAGCCAGTAGTTCTCAAATCGAAACACTTCAGATTTTGGAATTTTAGTGCCAATGTCAACTACACAGGGCACGTGATCAGAAATTGGTTTTGCAAGCGATGACACCGTGGTTGCAGGATAAGAAATTGCCCAGGATTCCGAAGTGAAAAACCAGTCAAGTCTTTCAAGAAGAGGATCAAGTTGCATATTACTCCAAGTGTACTTTCTTCCTTTTAACGGTAAATCAATTAGGCCCAAATTGCTAATGGCTTCATTAAATAGGAGCATATCATTTAAATCCCCTCCAGGTTTATTTCTGTCATCTGGGCTTCGAATGAAGTTAAAATCCCCCAGCACAATCCAATCCATGTCGTGGGGCATATCAATATTTGCAAACCAATCAATGAAATTACCTCTTCTTTCCACTTGGCAAGGACCATACACATTTGTGAGAATCCAGGTATCACTTGTTAATTTACATGTGAATTACACTGAGATAGAAAACTCATTTTCGAATACCATTTCACCTTTCAAAATAGAGTCAGTCCACACAACTAGAAGGCCTCCCGAATTTCCATTTGATGGCAGAAAAGCAAATTTATTAAAACGCTTGGGGCAGAATTTCCTTATGTATGCCAAATCAAAATGTTCCCTTTTAGTCTCCTGGAGACAAAGGATTGAACATCCACTCTCTTCAACTTTATTATAAATTGCCAAATGCTTCTCATGTGCATTACATCCTAGAATGTTCCAGTTCAAAATTTTCCAGTGTTTGTGTCTAGCCATAGGAAAACAATGGACTATAGAGCCACTTGGCAGGAAGATACCAAAGGTTGGTGCATAAATGAATAACACACAAACATGTCTCAATCATGACAGAACCAGGCATAGATATATCACACAGTAACCAAAAGGACAGAGTTATATAAAGCCAGATCCTCCAGACAATATACAACCAAAATACATGCATCCAATAATTCTGCAGTTTTTCTATCATTGGAAACATTTCAGACTAGGACACATTTAACTATTTCTTCTTAGCAGGGGCCTTTTTGTCCTTCATTTCATCTTTTCCCTTGGCCTCTTTAGCTGCCTCCTTCTTCTTATCTTCCTTGTCCTTGCCATCTCATGCCTCCTTTCCTGCAGCATGTTTTTTAACTCTCTTTGTCAGGTTAGCATCCAGTTCCTTTTCAGCCACCTTGCAAAAGGAAGAGGCTAAGTTTCTCACAATTTTGGTTGACAATTTGGGAGGATTTGCAGTGCAAGGTAAGCAACTATTATCTGGGCAAGGACTTTTTCCGAACCCGTTATTTAGGGCTTGTATTCTAGGACTTCTATTACCTCATCTTCAACCAGAGGCTCCTTTCCCCTTCTTTTCCTAGTGGCTACTAAGTCTTGGGTTACTACTTCATCTGCATTACCAACTTGTGGCTCTTTATCAACAATTTCCTGTATCTTGCACACAGGAGCTTGTGTGAGAACACAAGAATCAGGAATAACAAACTTAAAACTTTGATATCCTTCATCAGCTTCTTTAACAATGTCCCATACAGAAGATTTTAAGAAAGATCTAGTCCATTCAAAATTTTCAGGAGTGAGCAGCATCAAGATTATGAAATTAAACCAACTTACAGGAATGCTAAATGCAGAGCCATCAATGGAATCCATATGAGGAGCAAAGTATTTATCCCACAGGCGCATTCCTTCTTCAGATACAGAAAACATGGGCAGGCTCTCTTTGCTGACAGGAAATGTGACAGTTTGCACCATACCTAGTTGCACATGAGCAAGTTCAGGAGGGACCAGACCAGGGTATTGAAAGAAACCATTTTCTTCATCTGCTTCAGTGCCCCCCAAGTCTGCTTCAGCTTCTTGATTAACAGCAGCAACTGCATCTTCAACCATAAGATCATCCACAACAACCTGTGCAGCAACAACAGAATTCTCATTCTCTAGAGGTAAAACTGGGTCCTCTTCATCTTGTTCTGCCTCCTGATAGGCAAGCATAACACTAACAAGACCTTCTCCCAACTGTTCATGAACCACTTCATTTGCTATCACTCCATTGACATTAGGAGCCACTAAGAAATCCCGAATTTCAATATGGTCCTGCCCAACTAAAACCGGAGGAACCATCTCATCATTAACAGGTGCCTCTGGAACTTCTTCATTGTTTGCCACAATAGTAGCAGCTTGTTGCACAATGCCAGGAGGATCTTCTTCATTGTTTGCCACAATAGCAACAGGTTGCTGCACAATGCCAGGATTATACTCTTCCAAAATATTGGGAGTGATATCACTGTCAACAGAGACATGGCCAGAAGAGTGCGACACTTCACTATTGGAATCATGGTCATTTTCCATTTGAACATCCACCTCCATATCTGCAGGGTCAATAGGCTACTCATTAGGCTGATCACCAGCTTGATTAGATGCAGGGTTAGGCATGGCCCAATGAGCATCTTCCCAACCATTAGCATCCTCATCAGCAAAAAGAGGAGGCATACATACGGGTGCATGCTGTGGCGGCACAGGGTGTGGGTCAACACCCTCATCAGGAATTGGATCTTCATCCTGGGGCTCACCACCCAGGAGGGTTTGCTACAGAACTTCACAAGAAAAAGTCCAAGACTCGCTGTCCGCAGATTCACCATCAGTAAGCCTGACACTTTTAGGGATCTCGGCCAGCTCAGTGCACCTGATTTTTGCAAGAACCCGACCTTTGTTTCTTGGATCTTGCTCCCAGACCAACAGAGTCGCCACCTTACTGAACATGCGTCTGATGTCTTCAGTATTAATGTTATCAAGGGGAGGCCCAACAAGAAGAACCCAGCATTCCCTATTCAAGTAAGCTCGACGCCAATTTCTGCCCTTGTCATGATTTACAAAAGAGATTTCAACATTGCCAAATGCATGTGGGCTGCTAGCCACCATTCTATCTCTGTCACTTACATGCTGAAACTGCACATACGCCTCGCCAAAAGGGCATTTTTGGATTGACTTGAAAACAACTCGCTCATCCATCAAGAAGTCTTGCATGACAGCATGGATGTTCGCAAAGTGTACCTGACCTTCAGGTAGAGGAGCAATGGTGGCGATTTCCGTGTCTTCATGGTTCCGAGGACGGCGCGGAAGCACCACCCGATGAACCGCAGTCCTGCCCTCAATGTGCAGAATCTGGAAGCCACGAGGAACAAAAGGGTGCGGGTCGATGGGGATGTTCGCCATTGCTATCGGGGAGGACACCGCGGACGGCTCCGGCGGGGCGGCAGACGGGGTGTCAGGCGGAGCGGTGGGGTTTACTGTTGACTAGAGCAGCGGAGGAGACGAGACGATAGGGGAATGGAAAATACCAAAATCCGTAAACGAGGTGGCTGAAATTACGGGCAAAGATGGACCATGGGCCTTGAACCAGCTACGGAAAGAATCATTGGGCCAGCTGGAGTTGTCTGGGGAAGGAAAGGAACGAAATCTCATTGCCGGTAGGAGGCCCGGTAACTGCGGCGATGTATTAGCACGGCCCACTAAATTCGAATTCACCCTTTCCACCGTTGCCGCCGAGGTCACTCTAGGAATTGAAGCCACCTGTGCAAACGTTGGGCGGTTAGCACCCACATTACTAGCATTGACTGGATTTTCAAAACCCATTGATCTCTCCTCCGAAGAAACTGCCGGAGGATTCAAACGAGAAAAAACTGTTGCAGCAGGAACGGTCTGAACATGAGTTTGTGCCGGGTTGCTTTGCAACCGATCAAAGACCGAGGAACGTGATCGATTAACCGTATGCCATTGAGAATCAGATTCTTTGTAAAATTGTATTTCTTCAAACCTCCAATTTGGGCCACCATTGCCCCAAAGATGGAAATGACATTCAAAACCAGTTTCTGAGATTGAACCCGAATTATAAATTTGGAAACCCACAGATTTAGAAGCAACCGAAAAACTATATGATCTATCCTTGAGTAATCTGACTTTGAATTTCCCAGGGCTTCCACCAACGCAAGATTGCAGAGCAATAGCCACAGTATGAATATCCAAGCGAAATCAGGCTCTACCAAAGCTAGCAACAAGCAAGAATTCCCTTCTGCCAGGGCCTTCAGAGAAATTGACTGGATGCCCAATATTTTTCCGAACGAGAGAAGCAAAATCAATACCACGCTGGAAGTTCAGAGACAGAGGAACTACTTCTGGAACAGAAACTTCAGGAGCAACAGGAACAGTGGGAAGAACTCGAGAGCCAACAAAGGCCCTATGGCAAGCAAAATCCACTTTTGATCCAGAAGAGATGACCTCACCCTCACGAAGGAAACGGGCATCAATCGTGACTTCATCATCAGTTTGAAGCACTAACCTTTTGGCTTCTGGCCTAATGAACAAAAAAACCCTGTAGATGGTCACTGTCTTCTTCACTAGATTGGTACAGAACCGAACCCTCCAACGCAATGCTTGCAAGTCCTCCTGGATCACCATGGGAGCAGGAGAGAGAGTAGCCACTGGCTACCGGAGAGGAAACCGGCGGTGGTGCGGCCGTGAGGGCCTAGGGACGCCTAGAGCACCATGGGAGAGGTGTGGGGGTTGTCCCTATGATATCACTCACATTCATGCTTATCTTCCTACTGACTGCACTCAAAATCGACAAAGCCACCATCAAGGCAATTGACAAGCTAAGGCGCGGAATGCTCTGGGCTTGAAGCGATAAGGTTACCGGCGGTAAATGGAAAGTCAACTGGTCCATGGTGTGTCGCCCCAAGGATCTCGATGGTATGGGTATTCTTGACCTCGACAAATTTGCTAGAGATTTGCGGCTCCGTTGGGTCTGGTATGAGTGGAAAACGCCTAAAAAGCCCTGGATTGGTCTAGAAACCCCTAATGATGAAGCTGACTGAGACCTCTTTGTTGCTGCCACTGATCAGTGTAGAATTCGGGGGAGGGGGGTGGTGGGTTTGTCGTTCTCTCCAGAGGGATCAAACTACCGAGGTTCTCTTTTTCCAAAAGCTTGGCAAGACAGAAAGTTGGGGTCTTTTAACAATTCAACATGCTTACTTTCATCAAACAAGGTGTGAGAATTCGAATCAAGTAACAAGAAACTAAAATAGTGACAACAAAGGGGAGGCTAAGGAAGATTGAAGCATCATCATGAACAAAGCACAGAACTTTAAGCAAGATGGAGGCTAAGGAAGAGTTTACTAACAACACATTCACAGTAACGTCACAATTAACAACAGATCCATGAACATGAACTAGCAGCAACACAATTACAGAGGAAATCAGATGCTTCTACAACTAGCACCTGCAATTCTCTGAACAAGATTCACAACAGCAGCTTCTACGAATGATTCAGAGAGTTACAGAGAGTTTTCACCGAGGGATTGGAGAGGAACAGCTAGATTTCTCACGGTTCATCGAGGCGGCAGCAGAGGAAGCAGAGAAGAAGACAGGGACAGATGCAGACGAAGGGGAAGCAGGGAACAAGACAGGGACAAATGCAGATCTGGGGCTCTAGTTCATCCTCTCCTTTCTCCTGGTTGTTCTCTCCATTGTTCTCCCTCGAGCTCTTTCTTCTTTTTTCCTCTCTGTGTTGTGGTGGAGGAAGACGATGGTGGTGGTTGTTTGTGAGCACGAGGCTCTGCCTCCTTTTCTAGTCGAGCGTGGTGGTTGGCTAAAAAGCTACCAATCACATGTTGTTGCTCCCTCCTTTGCTCTTTTGCACTTTGGCCCTTTTCTTCTCCTCCAAGCAATGCAATCCTGGTTGAGTCCTTGTTTTGGCAGAATTTGAATATGTGTGTGCCTTTTCGCACAGAAGTGCAAAAGGAGGTACATGTGTTGAAATATGATCCAGAAAAGAATAAGTTATAGAGCTGAACATTATGTTTATTGGCATGAAAATGTGATGCAAAAACATGTCATCAAAGCCCCCACACCTAAATCTTTGCTTGTCCTCAAGTAAAACTAAATGGAATGACAATAGCTGAAAGTGAACAATGTTCTAACCCGAAGATATAAAGATCCATGTAGGCTTTGATTCATTTCCAATTTCTACTTTATGTTCTATGCAAAATGGGTTATGAACAATCTTTCAATAGCAGAATCTAATTGTTTCAATGATCAAAGGACTTGCCCTGCTAAGATACATCAGTTGGCAGTGATAATTGAAAGACATGATCCACAGAATGGCATCAATGCAATGGAATGAGTTAGTAGAATGCAGTGCCAGTTAGTGCGTCACCTGCCACCGATCGCAGGATCATGGCAGGCTAATGCAGGATTAAATGTTAGTTAACAACTGCTAACTTGATAATTTGCTAGTTAGTGCTTCACATGCTACAGATCCCGAGATCATAGCATGCTAATGCGAAAAAGAGTTTTGAGAAACATTCTGCATAACTTAGGGGTTAGTGCTTCACATGTCACCGATCCAGGGATCATGATATGCTAATGCCAGAAAAATTAGTTAATTAGTACCATTTTCACTTCCATGATGTTAGTGCTTCACATGTCACCGATCCAGGGATCATGATATGCTAATGCAAAAAGAGTTAGTACGGTGCCTTTAGGTGGATCATGAGGTTCAATTTCAAATCCAACTTGAGTATCCTAGCAATTCAAGGACTTTCAACAGAGAAATAAAGAAATTCATGATTGAAAGGTTGTTCTGAACAGGCAACTTGTAGGGATCATAAACTGAATTTAGACAAGCTCCAAAGAAACATGGAAGTTTATATAGAAAAGTTTGAGCACTATTCAGGTTCAGTTTTGTCTCGACAGGAAAATTGACCAAATTCTGCCACGGCAGAGAAAATCAGAAATTTCTGCCGCGACAGTCAAATGCCAGAAATTTTCAGATACAAAGCATCTGATAAATGGACGGCATGTGACAGGTGAATACTGATAATAACATGGATTAAACTCAGGAGATGGAATGTTTTCACCTGGTGAAACTCCAGCTGAACAACTCGAAGTAGAAAAAGTATCTCATGCTTCATTTCCCTTGCTCCATCCTCACACTGGCTCCAACTCCACAACCTCAGGTATACCTGGGAATTTCTCGGGTCGGGCCGTGCTCGGGCCAGGCGTAAAAAAGCCTAGTGCAGAAAAACCCAGGCCCGAGCGCGTCCCGGCCCGACCGTCGGGCTGCGGAAATCGGGCCCGAGCCCGCCCTGAGCCCAACAAATCCCGCCTAGGCCCGATCGGCCCGGCCCGACCTTTACTAAAAATGCATTTTTGTTAAGCCCGGGCCCGGCCTGACCTAGCTATTGGGCCCAATATTCAGGCCCGAGCCCGGCCCGACGTGCAAGCCCGGCCCGGCCCAACATTTTTGGGCTGGGTCGCGTCGGGCCAGGCTGCCCATGCCCAGGTATAACCTCAGGCTAGCTCCTCTCTGCAACTTCACTGGCCAAAAGGAAAATACAAACAAAACCAAAATTGAAAGGTGAAATGAAGGTAAATTAAAACTATGGAACAAAAAGGTATCAGGCTGCCTCCTGATGAGCGCTTGGTTTAAGGTCCTTAGCTAGACCATAGCAAAGCTTCACTGTCTTCCAGCTGAAGAAGATGCATTCAGGGCATCTTCTTGCTCTTCTTCCTCCATTTCAGCAGTATCTTCAGTTCCCAAATTTTCTCCCGCAAAGTAATGCTTCATTCTCTGGCCATTGACCTTGAAAGTTCCTGCTGATGGAAATTTGGAAGGAGATGAACGCAAGGTTCTTCACTAACAAATCAACCATGCCAATGGTCCTCATGCAGAAGATCAAAGACGAGGGAAAAATTTGGATTCTTGCTGGGGTGAAAAAGTTGTCAAAGCTCACTGTAGACTAGGATCTCGATCTTTTCCTTTTCAGTTTAATTGGCTAAGGCCTTTTTTGTTTGCTTCTCCTATATTAATATAAATGGCAAATATTTTCCGCGTTTAAAACAACAACTAAAGTGTGCAAATTAAAAGGATTTGGACTAAACTGACCAAATCTCAATACTTGTAAAGACATGACTGCACTCATTCTGGCCAACTTTTCATATCAATGTTGTGCACTGAGCGTGGATTAAAACATAAGACGGGTCGATTTTCCTTTTGGGCTAGGGCCTTTGCAATTCCCCTTCATTTTCTTGATCCACCAATGCGGCCCATCTGCCCAAGTGCCTGGTTCCTAGACGATATCTCATGTGGAAGGCCGGGCTGGAGCCCGGGATGGTCTCCACTTGACTTATGATGGTATGACCTCAAAAAAAATTAATCAGGTGATTTAGTGGCTAGGAATATGATTAGGTTAAACTCTATTATTGGGGTGCATTGCTCCATGTTTATGATCAGGAAAAAAACCTTGTTTGTTAGTGATTTTGCGGGGCATGTCAAGTTTTTAGAATCCAACACACTGATAGCATAGAGAAAAAGGAAGTTTTGGAAAAAAAATCCTTGTTGGAGCAAACTCAAGTGAGACACCAGAGAGGAAAACAATCAGTAGGTACAAGTGTCTGCACCGACTCCATCACTTAGGACAAAACACTTTCGGTAAAGAAGAGGTGCACGCCAAACAAACGTCCACATTCAGACAAGAAAACACAGAATATCCAGAGGTGAAGAGACATCCCCACGATCTAGCCCGGATTTGTTACCCAAGGCCAAGATTCTCCACATTACCTCACTAGTCTAGAAAACAATCAGTAGGTACGAGAGTTTTCAATATTGGTTTCGAACTCCATTTGTGAGATTGTGATTTCATTAATCATTCATATTATCGCGACGACTATGATACTATTGATATGATTTCAATTATGATTATATATATTGTGCCTTCTCTCCCACACACAAGTAGTTCATCTCGACATGGGAGATGTAGGGGATTTTGTAAGATATAGATATTTCTAGTACTTATTTTCTATGTGTGTGGATTATTTGATTACTGATATGCATGGTGTATCTAATGAATGCTGTGAAATTTAAGGGCTCATGCAACCATATATATTGACTTATATGTGTAAGCATCCATTGTTTAGCGAACCCACAATCTTCATGTCACATGTATCAGTATCAAAGAGATATGAGGAGCACGGGAATCCCGGGTTCCAAAATGCGTTGGCTCAGTCTATCAATCTTAATCACCAAGCCAACCTTGGAATGTGGTAAAAGAAATGAGGAATAGTCAATCAATTCTAGAATGAATTAATTTGGCTACTAAAAGGGGTGGCTTGCTTACCATGTGTCCATGCACTTAGTATCACACTCTATTTGTCTGAATAGCACATCTATGTATTATCATGAACCAGTATCTAACTATCTATCACGCTTAAGCATCACATTTCTAGGGTATCTCGTATCGAGTGATTTAGTGGCTAGGAAGTATGATTAGATTAACATGTATTATTGGGGTGCATTGCTCCATGTTTATAATCATGACAACTCTCTGTTGTTGGTGATTTCTTTGGGAGATGTCATATTTTCAGAATCCAACACACCGACTTCATACAAAAAATGAAGTTTTGACAAATTTTCCTTTTTGGAGTGAGCTCAAGTGAGCCACCAGAGAATGATCAACTCCATCACTTAAGACAATAATACTTTAGGTAAAGGGGAGGTGCACATCAAACAAAGCGTCCACATTGAGACAAGAGAACATAGGAGATCCAAAGGTGAAGAAGAATTCACCTCAATCTATCATGGATTTCTCCGCCAAGGCCAAGATCTGCCACATTACCCAGCTAGTCTACGCCGCCATAGCAAGGACCCATAGACGCCATAGATTTTTCAATATTGGTTTCGAACTCAATTTGTGAGATTGTGATTTCATTAATCATTCATATTATTGTTACGACTATGATACTATCGATATGATTATATGTATTGTGCCTTTTCTCCCATGCACGAGTAGTCCACCTCGACATGGGAGATGTAGGAAATTTTGTAAGATATATACGTTTCTATTGTTTATTTTCTATGTGTCTGAATTATTTGATTGCTTATATATTGTGAGTTTGTTTATCTAAGGTGTGTCTAATGTGTGTTGTGCAATTTAAGGGCTCATGCAACAATATCTATTGGCTTATGTGGGTAAGCATGCATTGTTTGGCAAATCCACAATCTTCATGTCACATGTATTCCTATCAAAGATGATATGATGAGCACGGGAAGCCTCGAGCCAAAATTCGTCGGCTCAATCTATCGATCTTAATCACCAGCCATCCCTTGGAATGTGGTAAAATAGAGGAGGAGTATATATTTAATCAATTATGAAATGAAGTAATTTGGCTATTAAACGGTGACTTGTCTACCATCTGCTCATGCACTTAATATCACATTCTATTTGTCCAAATAGCATACCTCACTAGTACAGAACGACACATCGGAAACGGGCCAAAAAACCCCTTCGGCAACGGAGAAAGGGTCCGTGTCCCCGCCTCTGTCACTGATGTGAAGGCCTTCATCGGTAACGGAGGCCAAAAACCGTTTCCGATGTGGTCTCCATTTGGCAACGGTTCTGCGCAGACCTCCGTTTCCATAGTTTTCCTTCATCAGATACGGAGTTTGCCATCCACCCGTTTGCACTGAGCATTTCTCATATTTCGGTTATATGCCATAATACATGAAAGGCTGATTGCACAATGCACTAAAACGTTATTCAATTCATAACATAGAACAAATGCCATCATTACATTGGTATACAATAATATCACCGTTTTTTACAATTTGACTACAATCATATCTATCACACATTGGCATAATGTAATATCACCTATTACACTTTGACTACAATCATGAACTCTAAACCTATAAGCAACTAACCTAACAAGATGGAAGGCTGGCTTAATTAAGCCAGCGTTCCATCTTTGACTTGGAGCTCACCTTCTATGAGCTCTCGGTCGTCGCTGTACCCACTCCAAGACCAGTATCCACGAAATTTCCTTGCCTTAAGGTTTCTGGTTCTCGGAATGATACATTGGTACTTTTATGCAGTGTTGCCGAAATAAACTCCTGCGTGAAAGAAAAAAAACTATTAGCGAAATGTACAAAATACATCTGGATATTAAAAAAATCAGTGGCTATTTTCCAGCAACTGCTTTGTTCGGTTGCCATTTTCGAGAAACTGCTAAGATCGACGGCAAATATCCAGGAACTGCTCTGTTTGGTGGCAGACAGTTCGCATTCCTTCCTTCTCTTCTTCCTCGTTCCACCCCAATCCCCCACCCGCCATGGACGACCGCAACAGAATAACAGAGACAACTACCGTCCGTACCCACGGCACCGTTCTGGAGGTGGTGTACACGAACGAGGAGCATACCGTGGAGCGGATCCTCAACAAGTACGAGGAATGGCTAGCAGAGGAGAAGCATCGGTTCATCGGCCTTGACATCGAGTACACCCGTAATCGTCGGCACATGTCTGTCCTGCAACTCGCCATGCGCCAGCATGTCCTCGTGTTCCACTGGTGCAAGTCCAAGAAGAATTGTCCAGAGTTGGGCAAATTCTTTGAACGCAAGAATATCACCTTCGCAAGCGTGGACATCACCAACGACAGCAAGGTGCTTTCTTCTGCCGGCTTCCACATTCCACCGGAGTACTACGTGGACATCCAACTCGTATACAAAATCAAGGGTGGAGACGAGAGGGACGGAATGGGTGATCTAGCGGCAGACCTCATCGACAAATCATACGCCAACATGAAGAAGGAGTTCCCATCCAACCAGCACGATTTTTGGGAGTGGATGCCGCTGCACAAAGTTAACCTCGACTACGCAGCAATAGATGGGTACGTGACCTACGAGTTGTATCGCAAGATCCTAACCTTGAAGGACAGGCTACGTCCAACATGGCAGGAAATGCTCTGCCCTAGGTGCAAGAATGCCCTAGGTGAATTGCAATAGGCTTTGGATGTGGGTGTTTAACTAGTTTGTACAGTTGGTGCTTTAACAATAAGTGTTTGTAATTATCAGAACATGTATGTGTGAATTTGCACTAGGAATTTGTTTATGTGATGAAATGCTCATACGTAGAACCTAGTTCATCGGCATCACAGCCGGTCACAGAAAGATTTATACCTTTCACCCGGCGGGAGAGGAGGTGCAGGCCTCTGCCAGATGCGCTGAGATGCTACCAGCGCGCTGCGACGCAATCACCTCCTCCTCCTTCTCCTTCGTCGACATCCACCTCCTCCTTCTTCTCCAGATCAGACACCACCTACAGATCCTCCACCACCTCCAGATCGGCCACTTCCTCCTCCAGATCGGCCACTTCCTCCAGATGGGTTTCTGCTGGTAGATCCGCCGGAGGTGCTGCACCACCACCTCATGAATGACCTCCTCCACATCGGCCTGGCTCAGAAGAAGCCGGGCATCACCGGAGGAGGAGGGCGTCAGATGGTGGCGCTGCCGCATCATTAGCGGACGCATGGCCGCCTCCAGATCGACCTTCCCCTCACGAAGGGCTGCCGCTAGAACGGTGCTGCCGCGGCGGCTAGAGCCGCGGCCGCGATGGCCGGATCTAGAAGCGCCGACAGAGGAAGCCATTAGAGAGAGTGAGGAGAGTTGAAAGCCACAGTGTGCGGCGGCTAGGGTTGGAAGAGAGACAAGTGAGAGAGTGATAATGAGACCGAGCCGGCAGTATATATAAGCGCCACATTGGCAACGGACATTTTATATAACCGTTTCCATTGATTTTACACCAGCGAGAGAGTAAACTTACTAACAGGTACTCTAAATTACATATGAACGCAGAGACCACTTAGCAGCTAGTGCTACTACATACGGACTTGATAATGAAGTAAACGATTACATATATGCTACTACTAGCAGCTGCTGATGAAGACTCGGGCTCGTCGTCGCTGTACACGAGTGCGTCCCTCCGGCATAAGGTACCGTCGAAGATCTTGATGAAGAACCCGTTGTCGCCGTCGAACTCGAAGCACAAAAAGTGCCCCTGCTCAAGCTTGTACGCTTGGGCGAATGACTTCCATCCCTGGCCGAGGTACAAATTCCCCCCGGCACTCACGGCCGTCTTCACCGCCCAGCTGCCGTTCTCGCAGTCCTCCATCTTCAGATGCATGGTAGCTGCCACCATGCCTTGGAGCTTCTCTGCGAACGCCCTCGGGAGCCTCAGGCGGCTCTCGATGCCCTTGTACAGGATAACCAAGAACTCGAAGCCGCGCAGCTCCGGGGACATGTCTTCAGAGGACGGTGAGGGCGACACCGACGGCGTGGCATTGCGGCTGCGCCCCCTACCACGGCCGCGCCCTCGTCCACGGCCGCGCCCACGTCCACGGCCGCGACCGCTGATGGTACCTCTCGCCGGGGACATGTCTTCAGAGGACGGTGAGGGCGACACCGACGGCATGGCATTGCCGCTGCGCCCCTACCACGGCCTCGCCCTCGTCCACGGCCGCGACCGCTGCTGGTACCTCTCGCCATGGATTTGGACGGAGGGGATCTGGCGAAGTTTGAATAACTATAGGCGATGGACTGGGGCTTCAAAGAGACCGCTGCTGGTACCTCTCGCCATTTATACTCGCGGGTCTGCTCCGCCCACCTCCCCATCTGCCCATTCGCTAGCCTCCACGTATCAACATTTTCAACGGTTGGAAAATTCTATCCGTTACCATAGAGGCAAATATTGGAAACGGACAATTTTATTAACCGTTGCCAATATAATAGGTGACGGAGATTGGAAAGGGTCCGTTGCCAATGTAGGCGGGCCTGGTCAGGTTTGTACGCACCGGCCGCGCGGAAAGCGCGATTCTCCGTCGCCTAACACCTACCGTTTCCATAAAGGGGTATCCGATGTGTCGTTCTGTACTAGTGCCTATGCATTATAATGAACCAATATATCTATCAAGCTTGAGCATCTCATTGCAAAAAAAATGCATCTTCAATTTCCTATGTTTTATTTACTCTAGCACAAGTGTTTACAATCTCTCATCAATTACTCATCATCATCGTATCATCAAAGCTTTGTAGAAACATATACAAAATCAATTTACAAGATAATTCTGACAGCTCCGGTGTGACTGAAATGTTTACAAATATAACATTATCCCCTCGTTGGATCGATATTAAACTACATACTTCCCGAGAAGATATGCTTCAAGTAAGCGTGTGCACTTGCAGGTCATATAAAAAAAGCACATAAATAAAATTCAAGCTAATAAAACATTCAACTCTGTACATTATTATTGCTATGTCAGGCCACAGAGTATTGCGGCGCTTCAACATTCATATGGATAATGAAGTTGGACATAGATCAAAGAACGTATTGTCGAAACAAACATTCTTACTAGTGAATGATTGCACCGACAAACAAGTACCTTCAACACACAATCACGCCCACTGACGTGGTGTTAACACATCAAATCCCATGGTTCGGTACCTAGGGTTGAGATTAGGGGGGAGAGACGTGGTAGCGCTGGTAGTATCGTTGGCTGACAAGCAAGGTTTACCCAGGTTCAGGCCCCCGGAGGGTAACACCCTACTTCCTGCTTGTCTGGTTATTGATGTATGAGGTGTACAAAGGAGCTACAATGGCGTCCCGGCGAGATGCGATCTCGCTAGGTCTTTGGTGGTGTAAGTATTGCGTGACCTAGATCGGCGGCCCTCCTAGCCTTTACATAGGAGGCTGGGTCTCGGGGATTCGCAACCGATTAGGTTTACAGGTAAGGTAGGTTTCTACCGACTTAGGCTTTACTTGTCTTGGGGCGTACGCCGTCTTCTTGGGCTCCCTTCATGGGCCTTGATCGTGGATTGCGGGTAGGCCTACCCACGGGCCTTAGCTTATACGTGCACCAGGTGTCCTCATGGTGGGGCACCCGAAGGGTAGGCCCACGTCAGTAGCCCCCGAGTGTTTGGTCGACTCGAAGAATCGGGCAGGGACTCCTCCGTAAGTGCACGTCATAAATCGATTGCTTTGCAGGGTACCTTATAGGCTGATAATGCAGTGTTTTGCTCTTTGTTTGCTAGGTATATTTGAGTCGAGATTGTCTCGATTGTGCATGCTGAGTCGGAAACACGTCAACTGATGCTTTGCTTATTTTGCCTAGGGATGGTGGCATAGTAGGCCTGGTACACTCGACGGATTGGAACCAGTTAACTGCACTTCTGGGCAAAAACCTTACTAGCCTACTTCAAGTTCGAGTCCCCGGACTCGAACCTGGAACGAGCTGGTCAGGCTCGACTCAAGCCGCGGAGGTCTTACTGAGCCGACCTGCAGCATAACTTTGCGGGTACCTAACACGTCCGTCAGGATTTTCTTCATGTCTTTTGACATGGAAAGTTGCAGGGCAAGCGTTGTAGGAGCGGGCTCTGGCCCAGCTCGACGGATCGGCGGGTCTTACCTTTGCACCATGTGTACAACATCCGAGGTATGTGCGGCGGACGTAACTCGGGGAATTGTGATTGAAATTTGCATAGGGCTAAGTAGGTGAGTCGAGTAAGCTTCGACTTCCCCGCTTTGGACAACTTAAGATCTTTGATCATATCTCTATCGGGTGCGCGACAGCTCTCCTGATGGGAGTAGCCCCCGAGATTGTGCTTAATTGCTTGCAGTTGAGGGTAATCTCAAATCTTTGAAACTTTGACACAGTCGACAAAATTTTGATACGCTCCCGATGGGAGTTGAATGCTTCAACCCTGAAGCAGTCGAACAACCACTTTGCGTGACCCGAACACTGTAAGGACTTGAGTACCTTTGAGGGAGATGCTAATAATGACGTCAATGATGACATGCTTGGCGGCTGCGCCATCTGACAGGCGGCGATGAGGCTAAGGCGATGGATGGGACGTGACATGTGGGTCCCACCTGGCAGTGTTGACCGAGGACGGTGCCATTTGGACTGGAATTGACTGCTCTGGCGCGATTTTCACGGAGACGTGATGATGGTTTCCTTGTTTCCCGTGCGTACTGGGGTTTGTGGCCGGCGACAGTTGCTCTCCGACGCTGCCACGTGTATGGCTAGATTTGTATTGCGGTGCACGATCTCTCATCAACGGTGGAGATTTGCGACCTGTGCGGATAAATAAAGGGGACGATGAGGTAAGTTATTTTCACTTGCCATTCTTTCCCCGCCGCCGCTGTTTGTTTTCTTCTTCTTCCTCGCGCTTCCGTTTCTTCCTCTTTGCCAGCCTTAGCGCCATGACCAAGCCGGTGAAGAAGAGCAGGGGCGCTGCCGGCGCCGCCACTACGGCTACTGACACCGCGGCCGCGAGCGCGGCGGCCACGTTGAAGAAGAAGGTCGGCGACTGAACGAGGTCCGCCGTGAAGACCACGCAACTAGAGGCGTACCGGCGGGATGGATGGCTCCCCTCCGCCGAGGAGCTGCCGACGCGCGTGCCCGGGAATGAGGTAAGCCCTCAACCCAGAGAGGGCGAGCGCGTATGTTTCCACGACTTCGTGAATAGGGGATTCTCCTTCCCTATTCATGATTTTGTGCGAGCGTTCATGTATGCCTACAAAGTGCAATTGCACGATTTCACCCCCAACTCCATTCTGCACATCGCTATTTTCTTTGTGCTCTACGAGTGCTTTTTGGGGGTGCACCCGCATTGGGGTCTTTGGAAGAAGATCTTAAATGTGAAGAGGAACACCGGTCCGGACGGCATGTATGCTGTTGGTGGCTTCAACATCCAGGTGCGCAAGGAGGTTGAGTATTTCGATCTTCAACAAGTCGAGTCAGCGCAGAACTGGAGGAAGAAGTGGTTCTATTTCAGGACCCAGCAAGAAGGGTTGCCAGAGTTCGGTGCCCATGTGACTCGGGTAAAGACCCGAGCGTGGCTGCACCAGACATCCGCCACAAAAGAAGCAGAGGCGAAGCCTTTGTTGGCGAAGATTGCTGGGCTCCTAAATAATGTCGGCCGCGAAGTGACCGGCCTTCATCTGATTTCAATTTTCATCAAGAGGGGTGTGCAGCCATTGCGAGTGCGGGCACACCCGATGTGGGAGTTCCAGGGCGTGCATACCCGACGCGCCTGTCAGAAGAGGAGGCTCTGCCATCTAAGAGAGAGGTGGAGTCTCGGGTGCGTTCGATCACCAAGTTGACGTCGAATGACCCTTGCCCTCTCGACTGCTCGGTGGACGCGTTCGACAGCGATCACCCTCTGCCCGAGGTACGCCTTGTTTTTATGATTTTCCTTTTGCGGAGTTTGTATGCCTCTTGACTGAATCTTTTGGTTTATTATGTACAGGGTCACACTTCTCCCAGGCGCTTGCCTCCGCTTCCCGAGGATGGGGAGACTGCGGAGGTGGAGATTTTGTTGGCCGACCCGGATAGCGACGCGGTCTCCCTTGCCTTCACGCACACACCGGTCAAGGAGGTGGAAGAGTCCGGGCAAGAGGAGGAAGAGCAGCCGCGAAAGCGACTCCGTCTAAGCGAGACGACGTCGACTGCGGATAGCCCGCCTCCCGCGGTCCCGGTGGCCGAGCATGGTGACGACTCGGGTTCCTCCACTCCTGACGCGAGGGAACCCATGGAGGTGGTCCCGTTGCGCGCAGCCCCTCCGGACGGAGCTTCTGAATTTGGTGCGCATCTTAACTTCACGAACCTTCTGAGTGACGATGAAGATGAAAGGTAGGCACTCGATTTTTTGTACCTAGGTTCCCTGCTTTTGTCCTTGTTTTTCTAAATTTTTGATGTTCAGCTCGGAGGAGGACGTCCTCCCAGAGGTTAACATGAAACCGAGAGCTCCCGAGGTGACTCCTATTTCATCTTCGGGTGAAGAGGTTCGAGCGGAGCCACGACCAACTGCGATCCAAGATGGAGCAGTCGGACCGTAAACTTCTTCCACGTTCGCCTTTGTTACTTCGTTGCGCTTTTGAGTTTGCGATACCGAATTTTGTATGCCCTGTGCACAGGCGACCTGGAGGCGGCCTTGACCCACATCCAGGAGCTGGAGAAGGAGCTCAGCGCTGAGCGAGAGAAGGCTCAGCAGAAGCTGAAGGAAATAGAGGCTCGCGAAGTGCTGCAAGCGGAGTGACTCCGCTCTCTTGCTGATGTTATGGGAGGTAGGATATCTTTGTTTATGTCTATGCTATCCCGAGATAGAGATTATGCACCGTTTCTGCATTTTGGTGGTCTGACAGGAGCTGTTGGCGCGGCGCCTGTTGCGGATGAAGGGTCACTCGAGGATGCAATGGGTGCCTTTAACGGGATATGCGCCCAGGTAAAGGATTCCCTTGCCAAGTCTCTGAGTGCCCTGACGGTTGTACACCAGACTGTCTTCCCCCGAGGCACGCCTCCTACGACTGTCGATGGCCTGGCCAAAGTGTTCGGGCCCGGGACGTCCACGATGGCCAGCTATGCTCGTGCTCAAATGGTATGTGGCTCTGAGTCCACATTCTTGCTGCTACTTGGTCACGGTGTGGTAGGTGACTTTGACAAGGTTGTGGCTGGCTTCCCGAAGAAACCTGACGGCAAGTCAGCTGTAACGAGTGCCATGAGGGAGCAAGCGGGGGCACTGTCGAGGGATATGGTCACCATGATGGAGAAGCGTGCCGCCGCCCTTTCCGACCATGCTGCTCGCTCCTCTAGGTCTAGGTCGGAGTCGATGTCTTAGGAAGTAGGGCAGACTTTCTTTTATTTCCTCTTTTGCTTGTAATGAGTCGTGACTCTATTTTTCTGTTTGAACAAATGTAATTCTTTTGCTGTTACTTCTGCGTTTGGAGTGCGTTCCTTGAAATTGCAGCCCCCGAGTCTACTGATCGGGGTACACACTTGATTTTGCCAAGTGCTTACATCTGAAATTGCTTTTGTGTAGTCTGGAGGTTCCGACACGTCTGCCGGCGCTTCCACCGGAGGTGCTGCCCCTGAGGCAAGTTCCCGAAACAAGAATGATGAAAAGCTCATTAATTACTTTAAGGCGAAGCTAGCGGGGGTGGAAGAAGAGCTGAAGGAGACAAGGGGTGCGCTGGCAGAAGTGCAGTCGAGGTCATCATCGGCCACAGAGCGGGAGACCTTTTTGCTAGCGGAGCTGGACAAGGTGAACGTGCAGCTGGAATGTAAGTGCACTCGAAACAAACATCGGGCTATTGTGCTGCTTGACTGTTTGATGATACTTTGCTGTGCTTGTGCAGGTGTTTGTTAGGATGAGCCGGCGGAAGCGGCACGCTTGCGCGATCGGCTGTATGGTTATGCCAGCAGCTCGCATTATTCCACCCACCCCTTCTGGCCGGATAGGGCGAGAGGCCGCGTGCTGGCGATGCTTCAAGATCGTGCCTGGCGTGCGGCTATTCTGCTGGAAGTCTGCCGGTCGGCTCTAGCTCGAGTGCACCGGTCTTTGTTTCCGCTGAACGATCAACCACAAGGACTGGCGGCACTGTTGAAGAAATTTCGTGAAGGCAAAGCAACTTATTGGCGGGGCCAATGTTGCACTCGCCCTCGTTCGAACTCACCACCCGGACCTTGACTTGAAAAGAATCGCCCAGGGTCCACCACGAGTACCTGGTGGCGGCCCTGTGCCTATGGAGGAGCATTACCAAGCAACTCGTCTTGATGCGCTCGTTATTATTCACCGGGTTCTGAAGGAAGAAGAGAACTGGACTGAGCCGAAAGAGGAAATTGCAGAGTAGGTTAGAATAATGTTTTGTACAAGTTTGAACTATTATGTATATAGGTATTTGCTGCGTTGTTGCAGTATGTTTGTATGTATGCTCATTGCGAGCCAATTATGGATGATTGTAATGTGTATGCGGGGCGAGCCCCCGAGTGTGTGGTTTGCGAATTTTGCGTCACGAGATGTGGTTTTGTACGTTGTTGGACGCGGCTCCCGAGTGCTCGGGTGCGTTATGCTAGTCGTGAAGTTTGGAGTTTTCCTGGCGCAGCCCCCGAGCGCTCGAGTGCGCCCGAGGTATTTATGTATTTGTTAGAATTGTGCGGCGCAGATCCCGAGTGATCGGGTGTGGCCTATGTTTGTGAATTTTGAACCTGTGCGGCGTAGCCCCCGAGTGCTCGGGTGCGGCCAAGGTGTATGAATTTTCTACCTGCGCGGCGCAGTCCCCCGAGTGTTTGGGTGCGGCCAAGGTATTTATACGAGTCGATGTAAGAAGAAAAAAGATAGAGGAACATTGATTGTATTCCACTTTGAATGTTAAGCTAGCAGGCCGCCTCATTAAAAACCTTCCAGTCCCCTTAGGTATCCTGGTAAAGAAAAAAAGAGCGTGTCTGAAACCTGCAGCTATCTGACATTATGCGCTATTACATTGTATGACTGAGCAGACTACGCATAGAAACGGCGCAGGTGCGCAACGTTCCATGGGTTGTGTGAGAGCTCGCCCGTCTTTGCGTGCTTCAGACGGTATGCGCCGATGTCGATGACTTCCGTGATGATGAAGGGTCCCGCCCATGGGGAGGCGAGCTTGTGCACCTTCTTCTGCTTTAGGTGAAGCACCAGATCGCCAACCATGAAGGACCTGGTGCGCAGTCGACGACTATGATAGTTGCGGAGGTTCTGCTGGTAGACAGCTGTGCGGTCAAGGGCGATATCGCGTGCCTCGTCCAGCTTGTCGACTCCATCTTTGAGTGCGTCCTCCGCTTCTTCTTCGTCGTATGCGACGACTCTGGGTGCGTTGAAATGCACGTTGAAGGGCAAGACTGCTTCCGCACCGTACACCATGAAAAATGGCGTGTATTGGGTGGACCTGTTTGGGGTAGTGCGTAAACTCCAATGTACGGATGGTAGCTCTTCGACCCAAGCACCCGCAGCTCTCTTGAGCGGCACCAGTAGCCGCTTCTTAATCCCGCTGCACACAAGTCCGTTGGCCTTTTCCACCTGACCGTTCGACTGCGGGTGCGCTACAGATGCGTAGTTGAGCTTGACACCTTGGTCTTTGCAGAAGTCACGGAACTCTTCAGCCGTGAAGTTCGTACCGTTGTCGGTTATGATGCTATGAGGGACCTCGAAGCGGTAGATGATTGACCTGATGAAGTTTACCGCTGTCGTGGCAGTCGAGTTTGTGATAGCGACTGCTTCGATCCACTTGGTAAACTTATCGACCGCCACCAAGAGGTGGGTGTGTCCTCCATGCGAAGATTTCTTGAGTGGCCCAACCATGTCGAGCCCCCAGTGGGCAAAGGACCAGGCCAGCGGTATTGTTTTCAGCTCTGATGCAGGTGTGTGCGGCTTCGTGGCAAACTTTTGGCAACCGATGCACCTCTTTACTATGTCCTCTGCGTCCTGGAGTGTTGTCGGCCAGTAGAACCCTGCTCGGAAGGCCTTGGCGACGAGCGCTCGACTGCTTGCATTGTGTCCACAGGTTCCTGCATGGATGTCTCGAAGGATGGCCTTGCCGTCCTCGAATGCGATGCCCTCTGGAGGATCCCTGATATGTTGCGTTTGTACAGTTCGCCCTTGATGATTGTGTATGCCTTGGCACGTCGAGTGATACGCCGTGATTCTGCTGCGCCTTCTGGCAGCTCATTGCGCAGCATGTATGCGAGAAAAGGGTGCGTCCAGGTCAGTTCAATGAGGAGAACTTCGACTGGCTGATCCCCTGTGCTGGGTGGAGGAGTATCCTTGGCGACGACAGTCGACGCCGGGGTGCTGTTGTGTGCTTGACCTTGATGGATCTGTGCTCAATGCGCTCGAGGAAGACGCCAGGTGGGACTGGTGCCTTGGTGGAACCAAGGTTAGCCAGCATGTCTGCTTCTTCGTTGCTTTCGCGCCCAATGTGACGTAGCTCGCATCCGTCGAAGTTGCCTTCCATGATGTTGTACAACTCGCGATATGCGATCATATTGTCTGCCGTAGCTTCGCAGGTCTTCATTGTTTGCTACACGACGAGGTTGGAGTCACCGTAGATCATGAGTCGTGTGCATCTGCACGCCTTGGCCATCTGCATGCCGTGTAGTAAAGCCTCGTACTCTGCCTCGTTGTTGGAGGGTTTGGAGAAGCCCATCTGCAGGACGTAGTGGAGCTTATCTCCTTTTGGTGGCACGAGGACGACACCTGCGCCTGCACCCTCGTGTTTGTTCGATCCATCGAAATATATGGTCCATGAGTTGGACACGTCTGGAACTCTCGGTAGCTGGGCTTCGATCCACTCGGTGGTGAAGTCAGGAAGGACTTGCGCCTTGATTGCCTTCGGGTGCTCGTACTTGATGTCTCGAGGTCCCAACTCGATGACCCACTTGGCGACTCTTTCGGTTGCGTCAGGATTGGTTAGTATGTCACCAAGTGCCGCCGAGCTGACGACAATTATCGGGTGTTCAGCGAAGTAGTGGGCGACCTTTCTTGATGACATGAACATGGCGTAGGCCAGTTTCTGATAGTGCAGGTACCGCTGTTTTGATATGGAAAGGACCTCGCTGAGGTAATATATGGGTCTTTGTACGCCATGAGCATATCCTTCCTCCATACGCTCGACGACAAGCACAGTACTGACCACCCGGTTGGTGGTGGAGACGTATAGGTATAGCGGCTCATGCTCCCGAGGCGCTACTAAGACAGGAGGGGATGTCAGTGTGCGCTTGAGGTCGATGAAGGCTGCTTGGGCTTCTGGCGTCCACTCGAATTTGTCTGATTTCTTCATCAGCTGGTAAAATGGGAGCACTTTTTTGCCGAGCTTGCTGATGAAACGACTGAGCGCAGCCACCCGACCTGCCAGTTTCTGCACCTCTCGGAGTTTGGTCGGCTGCCCCATGGTTAGGTTGGCTTGTATTATCTCTGGGTCCACCTCAATGCCCCGGGCCGAAACGAGGTAACCTAGAAGCTGTCTGGCTGACACGCCAAAGGCACACTTCTTGGGGTTAAGCTTGATCGTGTATCGGTTGAGGTTGGCGAATGTCTCACGTAGATCATCGAGGAGCGTGTCCTCCTCCTTTGTTTTGATGATGATGTCCTCCTCCTTTGTTTTGATGATGATGTCGTCGACATAGACTTGGACGTTGCGTCCGATCTGCTCCCGGAGGCAGTTCTGCATCATGCGCTGGTACGTGGCACCCGCGCTTTTGAGCCCGAAGGGCATGGTTGTGTAGCAGTAAACACCGTATGGCGTGATGAAGGCCGTTTTGGCCTCATCTTCGACCTTCATCCTTATCTGGTTGTAGCCTGAGTAGGCATCCAGAAAGGACAAGCGTGCGCAGCCCGCAGTCGAATCGACTATCTGGTCGATGCGGGGCAGCGGGAAGTGGTCTTTGGGACAACACTTGTTCAGAGATGTGAAGTCGACACACATGCAAAGTATGTCTATATACTTTTTTGGTACAAGGACGGGATTGGCCACCCAGTCTGATTTTTTGATCTCACGGATGAACTTGGATGCGAGTAACCTGTCAACTTCCTGTCCGATGGCTTCGCGCTCTGTCAACTTCCTGTCCGATGGCTTCGCGCTTCGGCTCAGAGAATCGACGCATCATTTGCTTCATGGGTCTAGTATCTGGAAATAATTGAAGGGAGTGATCGGCAAATTCCCTGGGGATACCTGGCATGTCGGCTGGACACCAAGCGAAGATTTCGCAGTTCTCACGGAGGAAGTTGACGAGCGCGCCTTCCTATGCGGAAGTTAAGCTTGATGACACGTTGACCGTCTACGATGGATTCGTCGGGTGCACCTGATGCGACCTTGTGTCCTTTGTGGCGTTGAAGGCACTGTCGGGTGCCGATTTCTTGGCCTCAGGAAAGAGGGTGCGATCGTTGGTGAGCGAAAGTTCTTCGAGTTGCTCCTGCATGCCAAACATCTCGGAGATCTTGCTGAACTCTCTGTCGCAGCTGTCAGAGCGTTGGAAGTTGCCGCTCACTGTGATAACTCCTTTGGGTCCTGGCATCTTAAGTTTGAGGTATGCATAATGTGGGACAGCCATGAATCGAGCGAATGTCGGGCGCCCGAGGATGGCGTGATACTGAGACTTCCAGTCGACGACCTTGAACTCGATTGTCTCTGTCCTGAAGTGATCTCGGCCGCCGAAGATAACTGTGAGTTGAATTTGGCCAAGCGGGTAGACTGCATTGCCCGGTACGATGCCATGGAAGGTGTTCTCTGATTTTGCCAGATTTTCAACCGACCGGTTCATTTTGCGTAGGGTGTCAGCGAAAAGGATGTTGATTCCACTCCCTTCGTCCATGAAGATTTTGGACATGGCGAAACCTCAGATCTGGGCATCGAGTACAAGGGCGGCGTGCCCCGGACGCACCACTGCAGGCGGGTGATCCTCGCGAGAGAACGTGATGCTGGTCTCGGACCCCTTCAGGTATTCGGGCACGGCGGGTGGTGACATGGTGGCCAGATTGACCTGTCGGGTGTGCAGCTTCTGTAGCCTGTTGGAGGGGCGCCCCTTTTGTATCATGTTCATTTTCTCCTGGGGCTGGGGATACTGGTCTGCCGCCGCTCCAGGGCCTTCTATGTGTGGCTGGTGATGCACTGCACCCGCCATATGCCCAGCTGTTGGGGGTGTTGTAAGTGCTGGAGGGGCTCCGTTTGCGGCTGCAGCGGGAGCCGCTTGATAGCGTCTGGCGTACTCAGTCGCCAAGCGTGTGAATTTTCTGCAATCTTTTAACAAGTGTCTCGAGTGGAGTTTTTCGTCCTCTCCCTTGAACATGTGTAACACTAGTATAGAAAAGCCTTTCTGTGGCGCACCAAAAACCCTTTCTGTGGCGCATGGTGGGTGCGCCACAGAAAGCTCGCCACAAAAATATTATTTCTGTGGCGCACCCCCAGATGCACCACAGAAAACAACAATTCTGTGGCGCACCCCTACCCCGGTGCGCCACAGATTTTTTTTAATTTAAAAAAAGGGCGGCCAGATCTAGATCTGGGATTTTAAAAAATTTCAAAAAAATCCAAAAAATAAAAAAAATCAGAAAATGAAATAATTTGGAAAACCCTAAATATTTGAATTTTTTGAACATTTTTAACCCAAGCACGCTCAAATGATGACTTCCCAGTAGGTCACCCATTCTCAGATTGCTCCAACCCAAGCACGCTTAACTTCTAAGTTATATTCAATTCAACTACCCTCATGCTATTCAAGTTCTTATTGATAATAGTATCATATCAACCCTCTTAACCCTTTTGTATGTGTGTAGTTTATGTGTGGTATGTGTATATATGTGTTTTTAAAATTCAAAAAAATTCAAAAACTTCAAAAGGAAGTTCAAAAAATCCAAAAAAAACAAAAAAAATCAAAAATTAAAAAAAATCAAAAATTCCAGAAAACTTTAAAAAATCCAAAAATTCAACAAATCCAAAAAATTTGAAATTTTTTATTATTTTTATTTTTTTATTTTTTTGATTTTGTAGAAAAAAATCTTCTTTTTGAAATAACTTTTTTTCTTTTTGGAATTTGGAGGATCTGAGAAAAAATGGAGGGTCGAGCTCCATTTTTTCTCTAGTTTTTTTTGATATATTAAACGCATTTTTTCGACATCGTATGCAAAAGTTATGGCCGTTCAATTTTTTTTTTCTGTTTTTTGCAAAAAAGGTCAAAATTCATATTTCAAAATTTCTATACCTACTAGACACTAAAACTTAACTATATCTCAAAGGATTTTATTTTTTGAAGGCTTTATCATTTTCTTTTCTTGTTTGCAAAACTGAAAAGACGATCCACAGGGGTGGTGGTGGTGGTGGTGGTGGTGGTGGTGGGTGGGATCCGATTTCAAAAAAAAATCTGTGGCACATGGGGCCTGGTGCGCCACAGAAGTTGCCTTTCTGTGGCGCATCCCAACCCATGCGCCACAGAAAGCTCAAATTCTGTGGCACATCTGGCCCATGCGCCACAGAAATGTTAAATTCTGTGGCGCATTTAGCCCGTGCGCCACAGAAAGTAGGCATTCAGTGGCGCATGGGACCTCCATGCGCCACAGAATGCGAAACTTTCTGTGGCGCACCAGCTAAGGTGCGCCACAGAATCTTTTTTTGTGGTGCACGGCTCAATGGTGCGCCACAAAATGTGGATCCACAGAAAGGCAGTTTCCTACTAGTGTAACCTGCACTCCTCCTCGATTTCTTCTGCGGGTGTGCGCTGGTCTTGCGAGTCATCGCGGGTTTTCTGCCACTCCCACTTGCGGTACCCATCGCTGCGCTGTCCATAGTCATGGCTGCGGTCGTCTTGACGGCCTCCGCTACGACCGCGTTCGTCGCGTGTGTCGACGTATCCAGCCGCCACCAGTTCGGCGCCATCTGCATCGTCGTAGTGGCGAGATTTGCGCTTCCGCCTCTGATCGCTGCCGCGATTATCTTTGCGACCCCAGTTATCAGTGTCGTTGTCGCGGTGTGGGGACTCGTGGCGCTCGTCGCGCACCGAATCCTCACCATCTGCCCATTCGTTGGCGACCTTCATGAGCTGGGCGATGGAACCCGACTTCTCGTGCCCGAGTGCTTCTTGGAAGTCTCGCCTGGCGAGGCCTCGGGTGAAAGCGTCGATTGCTCTGTCCTCTGATATCGCGCCCACAGAGTTGCGTATGGTGGTCCAACGCCGGATGTATGATCACAGCGACTGGTCCGATCGCTGCTTGCAGGCCCGCAGTTCTTCGAATGTTGCAGGCCGTTCGCATGTTGCGACGAATTTTTTGATAAAATCCTCCTTGAAGTGCTCCCAGGAGTCGTATGAGCTGTTGGGTAAGCTCTTGAGCCAATCACGAGCTGAACCCACAAGCATCAGCTGGATGTACTGCATCGCCGTTGTTGTAGTGCCTCGCTGACAGGAGACTGCTATCTTGTAGTCTTCCAGCCAGGATGATGGTTCTTGGCGGCCGTCGAACTTGGGTGTTTCAGATGTTAATCTGAACCCTTTGGGCATCCTGCTCTCACGAATGCGTCGACTGAAGCATATGGCTCCACAGGGCTCGACCTCGTCATCAGAGTATGAGTCGCTGCTGGAGGAGCGAGAGGACCTTCTGGACCGTCTTTTGTTGACCCGACACTGGGTTATGACATTGCGCGCATCCTCGCCCTCCCTGAGGTGGCGAGTGGCTGGTTGGCCTCGGGTCCGTCCGTCGTTGTTGCGTCGCCGGCGTTCTCTGTCCTCGTAGATGGTTACTGCGCGGTCGTGATTGTCGTGAGTCTGCAGGTCTCGCCGTGGGCTGGCCGCGCGGTGCCCTCTGCCTCCTCCGCGTGGTGTGTGTCCTTCAGTGACCTCAGCTTCTGGTACTATGGCCGTGGCGGCCAGGTTGAGTGATTGATCTGTTGATGATGAAGAGCCGCGTTAGGGTCGCCTTCGGGAAGTTGTGTCATTCTGAGATATGTGGCCACCGAGAGCAGAGCTCCCGTGGCTGTTTTGGGGATAGGGATCCCTCGTCGTCGTGCGTCATGAACGAGAGGTCCAAGTTGCGGGTTAGGGCCGCTCTGTCTCTTTCCGGGATGCGCTGTAGCCTCGAACAGCGTCTCGGGTCCATCTGTCCTGTAGATTGGAGAGACAGTCCCGCCCTTCGAGCGCTTGACACGCTGGCTTGCCTCCTGCGCTCATCGAGTGCCGCTTGGTAGTTCTTCAGCCGAAGATTCTCCTGCCAGATGAGGTACTGGTGTGTTGCGAGCTCCTCACAGGTCGAGTCTTCGGGCATCATGAGGCACTCTTCGATGGCCTTTTTTGCTTTGGCCGCCATCTCCTCTGTGATAGTAAGTGTTGTCTTCCCATCCGGCAAGGTTACCGTCAATGGGTATGCTGGAGCGTTGCGGCGGTTGGCAGCCTCAGATGCTTGGGGATCTGTCCCATTGTTCTCGAGGACCACGCAAACCTGATAAGGAATAGCGTGCGATATTTTGCTGTCACCACCACCGCTGCAGTTGTCGGTGGAGGTGTCGGAGTCGACGTAGTCATCGAATAGTATGCGAGGTTCGTCGCTGTCGTACTGATAGGCGGACTCGACCTCTGCGTCGGCCCCGCTTGGGGAGCCAAAGGATGGTGATGCTGAACTTGGTGAAGCAGTTGACGAAGACGTGCCTCCCGCGAAAAAAGGGGTGGATTTTGCAGTCGATGGATACGCGAGTGATGAAGGCATGATTGATGAAGGCGTAGCCGATGCGGTCGCGATTGTTGATGGAGATGCGGTCGACGCCACGGTCGGCGCGGATGCAGTCGATGGAGGCACGGGTGCGATCGCCGCGAGTTGACGCGGATTCGTCAAGTCATGTGTTCCCCATTGGCTAACATAAAAGTTGAAACGACCGAATGTCAAATCCGCACCTGAGTGGAGGTCCGCGAACACCGGCCGGGTTACCAGCGAGTGCGGATCGAATCCGAGGGTGCCGAAGTATATCGGCTTGACGATCGATGGAGTCGGCGAGTTGCCGTTTGCTGATGAAGCCGGCAAGTTGCCGTTTGCCGATGGAGCCGCCGAAACCGTGGATCCAGCGCTAGTCTTTCCCACAGACGGCGCCAATTGACGTGGTGTTAACACATCAAATCCCATGGTTCGGTACCTAGGGTTGAGATTAGGGGGGAGAGACGTGGTAGCGCTGGTGGTATCGTCGGCTGACAAGCAAGGTTTACCCAGGTTCAGGTCACCGGAGGGTAACACCCTACTTCCTGCTTGTCTGGTTAAAGATGTATGAGGTGTACAAAGGAGCTACAATGGCGTCCCAGCGAGATGCGATCTCGCTAGGTCTTTGGTGGTATAAGTATTGTGTGACCTAAATCGGCGGCCCTCCCAGCATTTATATAGTAGGCTGGGTCTCGGAGATTCGCAACCGATTCGGTTTACAGGTAAGGTAGGTTTCTACCGACTTAGGCTTTACTTGTCTTGGGGCGTACGCCGTCTTATTGGGCTCCCTTCGTGGGCCTTGATTGTGGATTGCGGGTAGGCCTACCCATGGGCCTTAGCTTATACGTGCACCAGGTGTCCTCATGGTGGGGAACCCGAAGGGTAGGCCCACGTCACCCACTACAACACAAAAAGAACTTCACTAGAAAATTAGCATAAAAAGTTCAGTGAAATACAATATGGGATCTAGTTTGAAAGAAATCGGCACAAAAACGCAATGGTGAAATAAATTGTAATTTGGATGCAACATTCAAGATTGTTTCAGTTTGGTTATTTGTAAAGAAAATACCATGTGCCCTTATCCCTCCCAAAAGTAGTGCTACTTCTAAAAACTATCCTCTCGCAATGCAACAGATCGAACGACCCCATATAACTTACACAAAGCGTATTTTTTCTAAAATTCATATAACTTGACCTAACTCTCATTCCATAAGAAAGGGTTACATAGTTTAATCCCAATGTCGACGTACGGATGTAAAACACAAAATAATTTGCTTACAATTCTTGGCAAAACAAAATTTATATCGAGTGAAACAACAAAATTTAGTTAACAATGTCTTCGTTTCTCCACCTATTTCATTTTTCCAGTTGATTGTATCTTTTTTCTATGCAAGATAAAATTTAGGTGCGGAATTTAATTTATAACAAGGTAAATTAACACTGATGTTTTGTATAGCTCATTCCAGATTGTTCATTATCAGTTAATTCCATGGCCAATCCAGTGTTGGTATCACTGGACAAATTCTATAGCTTAATGATGGCGTGAATCACACGTTCGTTGGGGGACTCAAAGAGGAAGGTATGATGCAGCGTAGTGGCAATTTTCCCTTGATACAAAACTAAGGTTATCGAACCAGTAGGACTTGGATAAGGTTCCAACAAGGTGTCTCCCCTCCCCTGGCGCTAGGAGGTTAACGCGGACCTGCAGACAATCACAAACAAACCACTTTGCCCCAACAAAACATAGTTTTTCAATCTCTCTGGCTTGCTGAACACAAAGAATTACACTTATGTGTGGGAAATAATATGAAAGCAAAAATGACCAACGAGCAAATGACTAGGAAAACCTATGAAAACGGTTGTGAGCAATATAGGAAAATAGGACCGGGGTCCACAGTTCACTAGTGGTGTCTCTCCGAAAGATAAACATGTTGGGTAAACAAATTATAGCTGGGCAATTGACAAAGCATGGGCGCATAACAATACTACCATGACACAATATAGTTCACCTTTTAATTTAATACGTGCATTATGTCAAAATACATAGACCGTCATCCAACTGCATCTATGACTAATAATCCACCCCGGGATCGCTATCCAGTATGTCACCCAAAAGTATTAAGTTGCAAGCAACGTATAATTGCAATAAGTATGGTGCATAATGTAAGCAATGAAAACAACATAAAGAAGTAAACACCGATATTTTACCCCTAATAGCAACATCACATCTATAGTCCTAATCGTTTCTGTCTACTCAAACTCAGACAAAGAGAGGCATGAACCTATTATCTAGTATAAATACTCCTTCTAAAGATACTAGCAATTACTTCGGCCAAAGCATACACAAGCATCGAAGAGCATGCAAGATCATAAATAAAACATATCATAGATAAACTTAACAAGAGTGTCATGATTTCACAATTTATCGGAACCCAGCAAACACAACATGTAGCATTACATAAAGATGATCTTGATCATGTTAGGCAACTCATAAGATCTAAACAATTGAGTACAAAGAGAAGAGACAACCATCTAGCTACTGCCATGAACCCGTAGTCCCGTGGTGGACTACTCACGCATCACTCCGGAGGCAGGCATGGTGGTGTAGATGCAGGGACGGAGCCAGCACTCAGTATTGGAGGGGGCATAATCAAGTTGGAGAGGGGGCAAAATGGCTTAGAACTGCTAATTATAAGCTTGAGTATAAGAGAGTTTATGGAGGAAATCAAATTGTTGGGGGTGGCTAAGCCCTTGCCCGTCCCCCTTCCTCCGTCCCTGTGTAGATGCCTCCAGTGACGATCTCCCCTTCCGGCAGGGTGCCGCGAAGAGCTTCAGAACCCTCCCGAACTAGGGTTTTCGACGGCGGCGGCCTCAGACGTATTTTGGAAAAGTGTTCGGGTCCCGAGGATTTTCGGAGGAAATATAATTTATAGGCGAAAGGGGGGCTCTGGAAGCTTCCGGAGGCGCCCAGGTGGGGCCCAGCCGTGGCCAAGCCCTGGGCAGCGGCCAGGTGGCGTCTGGTCCCTGTGGGCCCCCCTGCAGGTGTCCTCCTAGCGCAGTCTTTGTTTCCATGTAAAAATAATTCACGTACATTTTTAGGCGATTCCGAGAAACTTTCCCGACTAGCTTTTCTGAAACAAAAAGACAGCAGAAAACATGAACTGGCACTGGGCATCTTGTTAATAGGTCAGTTCCAGAAAATATGTCAAAATGATATAAAAACATTATAAAAACATGTGGCAATGATATATACCTAGCATGGAACAACCAAAAATTATCGATACGTTTGAGACGTATCACTTAATTGTATAATTTCATTAGCTGAGATAACTCTTTCCATAGGACATGTATGAGTGTGCCCACGAGTTGAACTTACCAAATGATAGGGCCAATGTAATACACTATATATATATCATATCATATGTACTCAAGCCCAAAAATATCAAATATACAATATAAATAGAAACTAGTTGTATGTTTGCATATTAGCTAGCTAATAGTAAGTATGAAACAACAAAAATACTCTAAGCTATCTTGTTTTCTAAACCTAATCCAAGATGCCCATGGAAGTAGCTAGATGTATATTAACGAATAAAAATAAATGAAAGCTAGCATAAAATTAGCGTTAATTTTTTTGCGTAACAATTAATAATAACTTAGTGTCTTGGGTTCGTGAATACGAAATTCTGATCAAGCACAAGAGTATAATTGATGTATTTCAGAAAAAATATTAAACAACAACAAGAAGGAAGCCATTGATTCTTTAGACTAAAATACTAACACAAACAAAAAATAAAACTAGAATAGAATATCCATCACCCATAATAAAATGCAAAATAATAATGATATTGTGTACTTTCAAATTGATTGATAGCAGTAGTCTACATAATTTTAGTTCTACATAGGCAATCAACGAGTCATATATTTCATCCAGTCATGAAATGACAATTCAGTTCCTATAAGCTACAAATATTCATAAAATGTACTGAATAAGTGTATAGTGCTTTCCAAGTTGAAACCTAGTTTAGCATAGAAAAATATTTAACATGTATTTAGTTAATTAGTTGCATACACCACTACTAGGAAACATGCTATCTGTGGCGCACCCTTTTGCCTTTCTGTGGCGCATGGTGGGTGCGCCACAGTTAGCTCGCTACTAAAATATATTTCTGTGGCGCATCCTGGGTGCGCCACAGAAAGCCAGGTTTCTGTGGCGCACACACTCAGGGTGCGCCACGAATATTTCAGTGGCGCATCCCCGGCGTGCGCCACAGAAATGCATGCGCCACAGAAAAAAAAATACATGCGCCACAGAATAATTTACAGGTATTCTGGAATTGCTGCTGCCTGCTGTATAAATACATGTATATTACAGGAAATACAGGTATATATACAGGATTTATACAGATATAATAGAAACAATAATATTTTGACACGGTATATGAAAACAGACAAATTACTATGTCATCACATTACTTAGAGCCCGAGATACATAAATATAGTGACAAGTGCCAAATTAATTGTACAAAAGTTCATCTCATGTCACATAAGTCATAGTACAAATAAGGCTGAGAAGCCAGATTCAGCGTGGGGCGCAGGAGCCGACGATGATAAGTGGGGCCTAGTGATCCCTTAATGTCTAAGCAATCACTAGGGCCCACGTATCACGCCGGCTCCTGCTGGGGTCGCTGCTGGGGTCTCTTGCTGGGTCGCTAACGGAGAACACGTCTAGCTCCACTGGTAGGATTGAGCCTTCTTCTTGATCGGCTCCGGGAACGGTTTATAGCAGTCTTTCGTCATCCACGTCCTCATGTCATTTTGCCTGTCTAGGCGTTCTTCGATCTCCCACTTAGACAACCCTGGAGATGGATTGGGATATATATTTGGTTAATAATATAAATAGAGTATGATTTATTCATCTAATTAAGTGGATAAGTCTATAATAAATAAAATAAAGAAGCACTTCTATCGAGTGAGGCAAGGCTTTCTTTTATAATACATCCTACCTCTGGCGTTGTGTAAGGACCCCCCTTCTGTCATGACATCTTCCACGATGATTTGCGATAACTGCATCTGGATGCGATGGAAGTCTTCTCTAAGGTCAGCGTCGGTGATTTCCCCACTAAGTTTGGTCCATTCTTGGAGACTAGATGGCCACCTCGTTTTCTCTGCATCCCGGACAAACCCTTTAATGTGATGGAGGACGTAGAAGGCATCCTTCACGCTGCCAGGCGCATGCTTGATGCAATGGAACCCGGTCCCATGCCAGAAAATGTGTTTCTTGTCCTTCGTGAAACGTTCCCCATTCTTTACTTTGTGGAAGTGGCCTCCCATTTGGGCATAGCCCTCGAGAGCCTCATCGAGAACACCCTTTATTCTGGTGTAGTCTTTAAGACTCCCCGAGTCGAAATAAGTGGCAACGGACCACCTCGGGCTTAGGACGATGAGTACGCAGTACTCGTCACTGCTCAACACAATTGAAACGGAATGTTGGAAAGGATCAACAACGGAAGAAATCTATAAGAAAGCATAAGATACGACGGCGGCGACCGGATGTGTACTTACTCGGAAAAGAAAGGCAGAAGAAGGTTGTTCTTATCCTGGTTGTTCAGCATGATTCTCTGGAGGAACTCCGTGGCCATGGCCCGTGTCGTTGATCCTTCCACCAGCTGGCTGTCACGCATGTAGTAGGGATCCACTACCTTGACGTACGGGGTATTATCTCTCCTGATCCTCATCGCCTGGTTGAGCGCGTATAGGCGGACCAAGTTATAGTCCAGCCGTCTATAGTGAAACAGCCTGAAGACGTCCTCGTACGATATGAAGAACAGATCCGCGGGGGCTTCATGGACGAAGTCGGCCAAGTCCTTTGGCACCTTGACAGTGAACACCGGGTAATTTGGATCCTCTTCTTTAAGAAGGTTGCCCTCTAGCGTCAAGATAGCATTTTGCAAAGAGAGCATGCATCCGTCTGCGAGGCGGAGCAGCTCCCGAGACAGGATCGGTTGACCAGCTTCATGAACTCGGGTCACGCCATCCGCACGGGGTGATACCATGTCTTCATACCCCCGGATAGTCGTCTTAGGAGCTGGCTTACTTCTCTTCCTGTGCTTCTTCTTCTTTACCTCTGGGGATGCTGGGGGTGCATCTTCTGTAGCCACATTGATTGAGTACTTGTTGGAGCCGAAGCTGATCACTGGGGGAGGCCCTTTTTCCATCCCTCAATCCAAACCCTGACACCCTCACAGACGGTAGGAAAGAGCGACGTGAACGTCTTTGTCACTGCCTGTGCGATGACCGTCTGAATCATACTATTTTCCTCTATCGGTTCCTCGCCTCCTGTTCGAGAACCCCCGGCCTCGTTATTGTCAGCCATGTTCGCACCTATAAGAAAAAAAACGTCGAAGTTAGTACACCAAATATAAGAAAAAAATCACTTAATTAAGTACTAAGATACCCCGGCCCATGCATTAGTCGCAATACCCCATATGTCCTATTTTTAGCAAAGTCATGCCAAAATTCACGAAAAATTTCGGCATGACCTTTGCTAAAAAAGGGACATATGGAGTACCCGAATTTGCCGGAACGGAAGTTAATCGACGTTCCGGCAATCTCAAGGCCCTCTCGGGGTACCTGCAAGCATTTCACAAAAAATCCACATCTCCGGCCGGCATCTCCACGACACGATGGTCGGAGCACAAACAACCACATGAAAGTCAACATAAGTGGACAAGTCAACCATGTGATGCATGAAAATAAAACATTAGTCTTAACCAAGTACAGTGGAAACATCAGTCTACATAGATAAGTGGACAAGTCAACATAAAACATAGTACGGAAAGAAGTGGACAAGTCGCTCTATGGGTCGTCGTCCCTAGGACTATTCAGCTGAGCCCAGAACATCGGATCTGCGGGGTCATCAGTGTCCTCGCTCCCCCACGGCTGACCCGAAAGAGTGCGGAACGGAGGTACGCCGTCCCGCCTATTCACCTCGACCCAGTGCCTAGGGTCGTGTGGTGATAAGCATCGGGGTTCGGCGGCCCGAACATCCGCAGTAGCTGCTGCTCCGACTCCTGCCACTCCTGGTGCCGCTGCTGCTGCCGCTCCTCCGACGCCTGCTGCCGCTCCTGCTGCCGCTTCTGCCGCCGCTGCTCAGAGTCGGAATCCCAGTCCTTCTCCCAGTCCTCCTCCTGCTGCTCCTCCTCCTCCCCCAGATCCCAAGAGAAGTGATGTCGTCGTCAGTAGGACCGGCGCCGTGGGAAGGACCGGTGCCGTACGAAGGACCAGCACCGTCAAAAGGACTAGCGCCGAACTGCTGGTAGGACATCAAGTTTGGCTCGTTCTGCAGGAGATGCCTCACATACGGGTCGTCCTGGGGGCGTGCGTTGCGACGTGCGATCTGCGCCTCAGCCAACCTGTGCTCCTTCTCCTTGGCCATTTCCACCTGTCTGATCCCATCCGGTATGTACTCATTCACACGGTGGCGATCCGCTGGGTAGTTCAGATCCTTATCTTTCTTCTTATCACCGTACTCGTGTACGGCGAAATAATCATAGGCGCGCGCCGCCTCCTCCGCTGTATTAAACTGCCCAGCCCAGTGCTTCCTCTTGTTGATATGGATCTGACATCCATACACGTACCGACCAAGCTTCTTCCTATAGCACGCCCTCACACCCTTAAACCCGGCCATTCCGTGAAACTAAAACATATTAAAAACAAATTCATTAGAATCAAAAAACTACACAACTATATACTACAAACTACACAATGTGGAAATTACACAATATAAACCAATGAACAGAACTAAAATTATTTTTAGCAAAGTCATGCCAAAATTATATTCATGCATGTAGGGACATTGATCAAATATGCAAAAGTATAACTAATACATCTTGATCCCATGAATAATTTGGTCCATTTTTATTTAACCCTAATACATCACGAATAATATCACTAATACATCTCCTCTCCCATGCATGAACCTCAAACTAACTTCGACCGGGTCCTGAGCCGCGGGGTGCTGAGCCGCGGGCGCTGCGCATCCAAAGATAAGGAACCCTCACAGGGTCATAGCTCACGTGAGGAGGAACCCTCTGAAGAAACGACCATGTATTGTTGTACTGCCTATCCAACAAATACATGTAGCGACGGACGTGCTCGTCCTCCTCCCTGATACGGCGACGTACCACCTCCTCGGGGGCCGGCTCCCTCTGCACCGAGCGTGGCCCACGCGACTGCCACCAAAGAAGATCCGGGTCGACGACGTCACCCGGATTCCTCACCAAGATACGCGTCCCGGAAGGTAGCACCTCCCAGTGCCAGCCCGGCGGAGTCCAGTCGCGGACATCGCCCCTCTGGTCCAACAGTGACATCGTCGCCGAGAACAATAAACTAAAAACACAATTTTTAAGTAGCAAGCAAATTTAAAAAAGGAACCCTCACAACTAAAATTATCTACAATCTAAGCTACTGTAACAGCCCAAAATTCGAGAACCTAAAAACCCGAGTAAAATTTTCGCGTTTGTGTTTCATTGCATTGCATGCATCATGGCATCCATCTTAAATTGCTAAACAACACAATACTTGGTTTGGAAACAGTGAAAAGTGAAATGCCAAACTTGCTTTAATAACTTTCAAAACAATGAAGGCTCTCAAACTTGCAAAACAAATTACTTGACATCTTATAGTTGTCAAGGAAGTTCCAAAAGTTCCAAAGGTAATTTTGACAAACTATTTTGATTTGTAAAATAAAATAAAAGGATAACAACTCAAAATTGCCTGTGAGCAATTTCTATTTTATTTTCCTACCAAATGAATTTCAAATATTCTGGAAAAATTAGGGGAACTTCATCTCAATATAAGGAGGCTACCCAAAAATTTGCATAATTTTTGGAAATGTATAAATGCCCCAAATATTTCAAATACAGCTGCTGGATTTTATTCCCAGAATAGTCAAGGACCTATCCGTGTGGCAACCAGTTTTCCAGGGGGTTTTCTGAATTTTGCCGTCATCTCTCTCCTCTCTCCCTGCTGCACTGGCGCCATGCCGCAGTGGCACTCGCACACCGTGCCGGGCCCCTCCTCGCTGCCTCACCTGCAAGGAGACCACGCCCCCACGACGCCCACCTGCTCCACTCCTCTGCCCAGATATTTTCCTCTCCTCCCTCTCTCTTTTCCTCTCCCCACGGAGCCGCCTCCGAGCCGCCATGGCCGCCCGCATCGCCGTCGATTGAGCTCGGCCCGAGCAGAACGAAGACCGCAGGAAGGTCCGCCGTGAGCTCCTCTCCCTCCTTGTAGAAGGAATCGACCGGAGAAGTCCGGAGTCGACCGCGCCGCCCGCAGCTTCTCCGACCACCACCGCCGCTCCGCCGCTTGATTCACGCCGCCTCCGGCCATCCCCGACACCGCCGAGCATCCCCACGTTCCTAGGGTGAGCACATCCACCTTCTGGGCATCTCCTTCTTCCCCGTTCGCCGTCGGTTGCGCGTCCCGTGGTTGGATGCTGCCGTAGCTCGCCGTTCTGTGTGCACCGGATATTCCGGTCACAACCCGACCGGATATTCCGAAAATGTGCAGAAGCGTAGCACCTTGAGTCCTTAGCCAAATTTTCTGTCCACCGCTACAGTACCGGATATTCCGAACCAGAAACATTCGGATATTCCGAATAAAGCCAGTACCTCAGGGTACTATTCCCCCTTTTTCCTTTGTAGTTTTCGAACCAATTTAATCGGATGATCCGAGTCTAATTGCATCGGATATTCCGACTCTTCGGATAATCCGATCCCTAATCTCACCGGATAATCCGGTTACCCTGTTTTAACACCAACACAAATCTTTTCAGTGCACTTTTAATCTGTTGCATGAATGTCTTAATCACCCAAACTTTGCATCCTCACATGTCATGACATCCTTATGCAACTTAACGATAGGGTTTCATCCATCCTAACCAACAGGCAAGGACGCTACCCTACCTAATTCCACGGAATATTCGAGATGCTCCGCTTTAAGCATCCAAACTCCGTTTAAGTTGAATAGTTTGAAACATCCTCTCTCGAGGATTAAAATGTCATGTCATCATTTTTGCTTGTGCATTGCATTGTACCCATGTGTGGTGATTGATTGTTCTTCCGTTGTGCTTCGATAGATCCAACAGAAGGGGTTCCACCTCAGTACCCCGCCGAGCAGTACTATCAGCACGTCGATCAAGGCAAGCGTAATCCCCCCTCTGAGCATATCTTATCCTATTTTCCGCAATTATTTTCTCCACTATAATATTGCATCCGGTTCTAAATGTCTTTTGCTTGGAGTAGAGTATCCTACTCGTTGCATTAGAAATCTGTTGCCAATATCTGTTTCCCCTCCTATTACCATAGGTTTGCATTGTTGGCCTGATATAATTATTATGCTATGCAAGTGCTTAGCCATGCTTAGTGAATTGCCTAGTGGTACTATGGTGGTACATGCTGGAAACAGGTGTTGACTTGTGACAGTGCTGTTGATGGTGGAGAAATTGTGGTGATGGATAATAAGATGCTTAAAGGTGGGGATGAGAGGCCACATGGGATGTGGTGGGTTGTCTCGTTCTCACCGCCTAGGTGCGAGTTCTGGACCTCTTGAACCAAGTTGAGCGTGCAACCATGCGTGGGCTATATGGAACCCCCATCGACCGACTAACTTGTGGCGGACTAGCCGAGGGTCCTCTAGTTTGGCTTTCCATTTGCGCGTGCGTTGAGATGGTGGCCAAGACTGGGATGAGGATGGTGGTGTTAGGAAAATAAGTGGCCGCGGGACAGGGTGACTGGAGGAGACACCAAACCCGTCCTACCGCCACTGATGATCCTTGGATAGTCTTAAGCAAGGTAAAGGTTGTAGCCGTTTCACACTCAGCCGGCTTTCCCCGGAAGAGAGCTAATGTCTGGCAATGAGTCTGGCGGTACGCGTGGCGAAGGAGCTGGGGCCCCTCGGGACTCCGGGGACTTCCACTTTGTACACCCTGCAGGGATAAATCTTTTCGAAAAGCCGTGTCCGCGGTTATGGACGACTTGGGAATGGACGCTGATCATAGAATAACTTTAACGGAATGATTAAAAACTGAGTACTAGAGGTACTACTTCACGAATGCAAGGTTGACTTCCTCGAGGGTGATTCGGGGAGGTGCCTTTGATGAACAGGTACAGTGGTGATGATGGTTGATGATGAGAAAGGTGATCAAAAGAAAAAGAGTTACTTCTTACCCCTCTTCAAAAATATTCTGATTAGGCGATGCCATGGAGTTATGTCTTTTTAAAATAAAATCAGCTTTATGCAAAACAGCCATAAAACCTTGAAAGCCAATCATCGAGCATATATTAGCTCTTAATCTTGCGAGTTCGTCGAACTCAACGTCGTTTGCTTATTTTCAGGAGAGGACTTCACCGACCTCGAAGGTGGGTTCTTTGTGGACGTCGACGAGTAGTCTGGGGTTCCCAGGTGGCAGCTTGGGACATCCCGGAACAGCTGGCGCTGGATGTTTATTTGTAGGCCTCTTAGGCCAGAATTTGGTTCTTGTTGCTTAGAACAACACACTTCGCTTCCGCATGTTGTAATGTTGGGTCTGTGACCTCTGGTTGTCATTTGCTATCTTTCTCTATTATAAGAGTTGCTTATAATGTTTTGTGTCGTAGAGTCTGTGCTGTGCCAGTTGTTCCACAAGTCTTGATCTTACTATTATGCATTGAGGGTTGCGCCCGTGTTACGGCATCACTCGGAGTGTTGCGTTGCCGGTTATTCCGAGCAACGCCTGCCAAAGGTTTTGGCCGGGGTTGGTAAACCCGTAACCTCCGTATGTATCGCGTAACCGGTGACACGCAGCATCACTGTATAGCAGTCGGGTCGGGGCGCCACAGCTACACAACTATATACTACAAACTAGACAACTAAATTATCAATTATCAAATTATGAGGGAGTCTTCTTCATATGTCCTATTTTTAGCAAAGTCATGCCAAAATTCACGAAAAATTTCGGCATGACCTTTGCTAAAAAAGGGACATATGGAGTACCCGAATTTGCTGGAACGAAAGTTAATCGACGTTCCGGCAATCTCAAGGGCCTCTCGGGGTACCTGCAAGCATTTCACAAAAAATCCACATCTCCGGCCGGCATCTCCACGACACGATGGTCGGAGCACAAACAACCACGGCACGATGGTCGTGGTAGCACAGATCAACTCAAGCACACACAACTTCTCGATCGGGGTACCAATAGCTCACCAAAGGGCGTCTTCTTGAAATTGAAGCACACACAAGAACTTCTAGCACACACAAGAACCTCTGCACCTGTACAACCAAAAAAAAAGGATCATGAACTTGAAGCAGAAACAAGAAAACGATCCGAGTTATACAAGTCATATTACATAAAAAAACTGCATAAAATTAAATGTTTCCCGATGTTTCCCGATTTTCCCGATGTTCCCGATGTTCCCGATTTTTCCGATGTTCCCGATGTTCCCGATTTTCCCGATGTTCCCGATGTTCCCGATTTTCCCGATTTTCCCTATGTTCCCGATGTTCCTGATTTTCCCGATGTTCCCGATGTTCCCGATTCCCGATGTTCCCGATTTTCCCGATGTTCCCGATGTTCCCGATTTTCCTGATGTTCCCGATGTTACCAAACCATACCTAACCCTCCTAGTTGTTCCCTTGTCACGTTTTAGCAGTGTTTTGCACTTAGCAACTAACAACTAAAAATTTCAATCTAATTAACCTAGCAACTAACAACTAACAACTAAACTAACCTAACACTAACCTAGCAATATCCTAGAAACTAAACTAACCTAACACTAACCTAGCAATATCCTAGAAACTAAACTAACCCCCCAGCAACCCTACCCGAGAACTGCGGCAGCGGAGAACGAGTCGCGAAGCACGATTTCGGCCCACGGACTTGCTCACTCGTGGAAGGACGGACCGGCGGTCGTCGGATTCGGGCTAGGGTTTAGGGCGCGGCGCGGTGGGTGTTGGTGTTGGTGCGGGGAGCGTGGCGAGGGGGCCGCACAAGGGCGGTGGCTAGTCAAATCACGAGGGGCGTTTGAGCCATCAAATCACGTTTGAGCTGATGCGGGAGCCATGGACGTCGCGCCGTCTGCCCCCAACGAGCTGCGGGGTGTAGGAGACGAGCCGACGAGCTGCGGGGCTCACGAGTTCGAGGCAGGAGGCGCTACGGCCGCCGTCCAAGGGGAAGACGGAGATGGAGGATTCCCACCGGCGAGGACAGGCACGGGTGGGGACAGGAGGAGGAGGAGAAGAAGATTACCGACGAGGGGGGAGAGGATCCGGCGAGTTGGGCGGCCGGCGGCGGCGAGTCGAAGTACGGCGGCCGGCGGCGGTCGAGAGCGTGTGGTGGTTGCGCGAGCGTGGTGGCGTCGAATGTGTGGTGGAGGACGATGCACGTGGTGATGCTTAAACGGCTAAGTGCCCAAATTCTGTGGCGCATGAGACAAGGTGCGCCACAGAAAGAAGCATTTCTGCGGCGCACCCAGGCCCATGCGCCACAGAAAGTTGGGGGCGGGGCCCACCTGAATTCTGTGGCGCATAGGCTCGGATGCGCCACAGAAATGTATGTTTCAGTGGCGCATCAAGGCCCATGCGCCACAGAAATGGGTGGTGGGCCTCGAATTCAAACGTGGGTGGTGGGGCCCACGATATTTCTGTGGCGCATGGGACTGCATGCGCCACAGAAATGCCATATTCAGTGGCGCATGGCCATCTCATGCGCCACAGATATCTGTGGCGCACCACTGGGATGCGCCACTGATAAACTTCTGTGGCGCACCGCAAAAAGGTGCGCCACAGAATGATGATCCGCCTATAGCTAGTTTCCTAGTAGTGCACTCGTGGAACTTAAAGTACAACTTGAAGAATTGTGGAGTATATTTTCCTAAATTGGTGCAACTTTGTTTGTATGAAAATAAATTTTATTATTGGCTGATTACATTGTACATCATTTTAAAGATATATAGGCCAAATTATAGCTGAACTTAAGCTACTTTACAACCACCTCACATATCGTCACTTTTGATGTTATTACTAGCCAAAAAGATCTAAACTTCATCAAGATTTATTAAAATACATAAGTGACTAAAAAATATGGAAAGAAATTTGAATGCATTGCACAGATGTAAGAGAAAATTAATTGCGTCTATTATACAAAGACTTTTTCCCCTTGTAGTGCACACCGTTGAAGAAATCCTGGTTCATTCCGCCTCTTTTGAGTACGTACTGAATTCGTCTAAATATTTGTGGCATCATAAAAGTCAGACCAAGACATGTCCAAAAAAATTTATATATAGCCTAATTGATGCAGAAATCCATATCGGGTCATGGGTGCACATGCACACGCTGCTAACTTTTTTTTTGAAAATTTCAAAAAATTCAAATAAAAAATTCGGATATACTTCAAGACATTTATGTTAGCACAAAAAGTTCCGCGAAGAAAAGACATTTTTTATGACCTGTGTAAAAAGACAAATCCAGGCGCTCTAAAATGACTTTGTACGAGATTTTTTTTTTGCACAGGTCACAAAAAATATCTTTTCTCCATGAAACTTTTTGTGCTAACACAAAATTTCCTGATGTATACCCCGAGATCTCACACAACATGACTACCATCAGAGAGCGACTACATGACTTCAACCATGCCCACCAAAACAAGCGCAGGTGAACTAGCAAAGAGCAAAAGGCGCTTAGTTTGCTGAACTATGTACCATGCCCTATTTCCCTATGGTGCTCATCTTTGATGAGTTATCAGACCAAGGTGGTCGACATGCAAAACTAGAGAATGTGGCATGCGGCATGTGCAGATTATAGCATTGCAACAGTGTAACAGAGAACAGATAAGCAAGCCAGCCAGGTAGAATTGTAGAAAGTATGTGAGGAAGTACAATATTACGAACAAAGAGCAAACTGCCCATTAGCATGCTCAAATATGGAATAGCCAGCTTACAATATAGAGAACATATTTAGGCAAGCTTACTGTAGAGAACATATTTCAGATTGATTTAATTAACATGCTCCTACATGCCACTGGCTGGGATTACCCATGCATTGACTCCTCGTCGGTCCAAATTATGCACAATCGACGCACAAAATGACAGTAACGCAAAGGAGCATGCAATGACAGAGCCATTACTTACCCACCAAACCATATCGTAAACCAAAAGAGCAACGCACATACATTGATTCACTACCTACTTCAGTGTATATACGAGTACATAACTAGGCATACATAATGCACGGCTAGCCGGCAAGTGGGTCGATTAAGACGCACGAACTCTAGCATCCCTGTTACAAATAGCTAGCACACGCTCACCGGGTTACCCCAGTGTTTCTCTGGCACTTATTTTCGGATGTACAAAGCATAACCAATAATCGATGCGGCTATATCCATTATGGGTATAATAGGTTTATGAGGTGCCTGTGCTGCTCAATTTCATCTGTACTAAAACATAACCAATAAACCTCTAAAAAACATAACAAATAATCGACGCGGCTACATCCGTTAAGAGTATAATAAATAGGTTTATGTGTTACCTGTGGTGCTAGGAGCTATAATTGTGAAGTCTTCGACATGAAGAAGTATCAACTTGGTGGGCAGAGATGAATGATCGAGTGGCATATGCCCATGTGCAAGACATAGCATGGGAACCATATAGCAACTGAATGAAAAGAAGTTCAACAGTGTGGCATCGATCGTGCCTAGAATCTTACTAGCAAGTTGGAAACTAAAACACTGAAATGCGGTAAAGTGATTGTATCTTCCAGGAAGAAAGAAAAACAATGCTTAGATACATGGCCTACTATCTGTTATATAAGAAAGCTTTGTGAAGAAAAAGTTTGTACTTTAAGACAAATCAATGCAACATGGAATTGGATAGCATGTTGACTCTTCCCAGATGCAATTTAAACAAAAGGGAGCAGCAAAAGAAAAATATGGCACCATAGGAGAACATGCAAATACAATGATCGGCAGAGCAACACATACACATATAGACAGTAATAAGGTAACGATGTACTGAACAAGATCTCAGTTTTATTGCAGTAAGTCGATGAAAAAGCACAGAGCTACTTCAGTATCTATACGAGTAGGTAGCTAGGCATGGCTAAATTAAGCATATTTAGCCAGCACAGAGGGGGTGAATTAAGCGGCACGATCTCTAAGCTTCCCGGTTACAAAAAAGCACACCTCACTGCCTCATATACTACGGGAGATACACTCATAAGTAGCCGTAAACACACACATATACGTACCTACGTACTTGAGATCGAATAAGCATGCACATCATGCAGCAGCGATCAATTCGGAGTATATATCTTTACTAGTTCTTTGCGGGCAGACCCGAGATTCATTTCGCCAGCCGGCGAGCACACACGAGAGGTGGTACTCTTCAGGCGGCAGGCGCGCAGTCATAGTCGTCATCGTCGTCGTCCCCGTCCGTCTCGGCCTTCCTATGCGGCTGGCCGCACCAGGCCTCAGACGGCGCGGCGGCGTAAACGGCATACGAGGCAATGCCGCCGTCTTGGACGATGTGGCTCATGACCTTGGACGCCGGCGCCATGAGAAGCTAGCTTGAGTGATTCACGAGCTGCTTGAAGCTACGACCTAGGAGAGTTGAAGCAGCTGCTAGTTGAAGCTACGACCTAGCACTGGTGGTACTGATGTGGCTGACGAGTGCTGTTGTTGGTGTGCTAATGCTAGCTGTGTGTTGGTGTGTGATATTTGCAGAGCATAACCTTGTGTGGTGTGGGTTTTATAGGACGGCAGGGGAGGGGAAATGTGGCGGCACGCGGCGGCGAGCGCTGCGAGCGTGGATCGGCGATGCCGGTGCGTGCTTAGCTCGGCGCGGCACGGGCGCTTCCTGGCACAGTCAGCAGCCAGGGAGTCGCTCCCAGCCACACCACGCCGCTGACAGGTGAGCGCCTGAGCCATGCGAGGTCTACATGCCAGTGGCCGCGGCGGCTGCGGCACCGGGTGCCCGGGACCGCCCGACGTGGAGGTAGGAATCGCGAGGATGAGGATGGAGGACCACCGGCAGCGAGCGAGAGGTGGAAAAAAGCTACTAGCACCGTCGACACAGATCAGTAGTACTCCGATCTCTTTTCACGGGCATCTCGATCGGGTGATATTTCTCGCTTTATTAGAGTTCAGTGCGGATATATATTCTATCGCCTGCGTCTGCTTCCGGCGAGCTGTTAATTTAATCTCCACAACGCGCAATCGCCACACGAGCGGTATTTAAACAAAGACGCTCATGTGGTTACCGAATGTTGGTAGTGCCGCACGTACTGCTGATTGTTTTTTTAGAGATCAACGTACTGCTGATTGTTAATACGCTTGTTAGGGTCTTGATTTTTTATCACTATTTTTTATTTCATGGCACGGGCACGTGCAAAAAGTGCCCATTTATAATTTGTTTAAATTTATTTATTCATTTGAGTCAAAATTGCTGAAAGGGACCAAAGGGTCTTGGTAAACATGCAAGGAAAAGTGGTAAACGATTGCTATGGGTGTAGCCACGCCGCAACTTTCACATGCACTTTGCACCGTACAATATGTATAGGACAACAGAAAATATCTACAATTTGTACTTCTTCAGTCTTTTGTCCCTTGTAAACTAGGTACCTCTCACCCTGCAAGTGGGTACGTGTGTGTCGATACGGAAATGTACAAACATTCCCCAAGTAAATGTTCGGGGTCTCTGTCAAATCATTCTTAGAAGTTTTTGTTGTGGGATCGTGCTTAGAAGTAGGAGTAGGATAATTGCACAATTCTGCTTAAAACTAGGATGTGTACCTAAGAGAGAAGATATGCCCTGTAACAGAGTTACGTAACCCAACCGGTACGGAAGAGTAAAGGTGATCGTATGGGCGATCGTACCTCGATCAGATTTTCCATCCCAGCCGCCGGTGAGGCTGCTGGTCTGCCCAGCTTCCGATGGCCATTCAGGCCTCGGAGCGGTGGTGGATGGTTCCCCTTTACTGTTTTAACTAGCTTTTGTGTCTTTATCGGGTGGTGAGGCGGCGGCGACATCCCAGAGTCAGAATAAGGTACTCTCCGCCCTATCCCCGCTCTGGTGGTGCGTTTAGCACTAGCGGAGGGCGCGTGGAGTTGTGTATCCGGCGGATCCCCTGGGATCTGCTCGGTTTTCGTGTTCGTCAGTGTGGTTGCAGCTCGGGTTCTTCTGATCTACGGTTCTCATCTTTGGCGAGGGTTGTTACTCTGGTGCGCTGGCCCTTTGGGGTTATAGGCTTATAGCACGACGACTTCCCGTTTGTGCACTACAATAAGCTCTCTTACGACAAGCTTTGCCCGACTCCGGTAAGGGAGGGGCGAGGACAGCGGCGCGCCTTCGGCTCGCCCCAGTGTTTGTATGTGGTCCATGAACCTATTTATAATTTTTATTACTTTTCGTGTCTTTTGTACTGCTGTGGATGATTATTAATAGATCGGTAAACTTTTTCGCAAAAAAAGAGAGAGAAAATGTGCCCAATTATTTTTTAAGGGAAACGCTAAATCGAAATGCAAGATGACTAGATGAGTCCTCGAGTTTACCGTTAAATGCATATGCATCTATTTTTATAAGGCGTTCAGAGTACTGGTGAATTTAGAACATGTGCACCTAAAGAAAATCATGGAAACACTTATTGAGTGACTACTGAGCACTGCATCAATTTAGGACATATGCACGTACAAAAAATCGTGCAAACCTATGATCGTAGTGTGCCCAGAAAAAAGCACACAATTGGTACATGACTCCCTTTTAGCCTGCAAGGACAAAATTCCCCAATCTACACTAGTGATTTTCTCCCCCCCCCCCCACCCCACACACACACACACAGCTCTTCTGTCTCACGGTTGCCCTCATTTCCTCCAGCTTCCGTGGAGGGGTAAAGGTGAGGGGCACCTCCATTATGTGTTTGCTCGGTAGATGGGGGTACCTCTAATTTGGAGTTAGTTTTAGGGGTGGTAGCTTGTTCGCCGCTTCGGTTTCGATGGTTCGAGTAACAATGCTCCTAGTAATATGCCTATGACTCTCCCGACCTGATGGTTTATCCACCGCTGCGAGGTTGGGCTCACGCGGCCGGTGAGTGTATGGCATCTAGTCGCTGATTTGATGAGGACATACCTACTATAGATGCAACCACGACAAATACACCTCCTCAAATGCAAGGACCGTTAACTCGAGCTCGTGCCCATCAACTCCAACAGCAGGTACTTTCGTTTCTACGAGCTACTCCTAATGTACATGAGAATATGATGCTGCCTAAAGTAGATGTATTTGTCTCTCTTAGGAATGATGGACCAAGCATGGATGAGAAGGACAAGCTATGGAGCATGTATGTGGATGGAGATCACAGCCGGAGTGGACGCGTTGGAGATGATGATGCCACCAATGGAGGCTAGGCGAAATAATCAAGTCTACACTTCATATTTTCGTTCATAGTTACATATGGTGCTGCGTCACCTTTATTAATGGGCCAGGGCCCATGTAATTTCGAAACCAGAACTATTAGGTCATTTTTAGAGTCCGTATTGAGGGAGAGAAGGCCTCCTAGGGTTGGATTCGGCCGCCACTTGATGGCTGGGCGAAACCCCCTCCTTCTCCCCCTTATATACCTCGTCTAGGGTTTCGCTTAGACTCGGATTTTGTTTAGTTAAAAAGAACTCAGCTATTTGCTAGTCTTCGCCATAGGCACGAGTGTCGGCTAGACCTCCTGTACTACGCACTTGCAGAATCCTGCCTTCATCAATAAAGCTCAATTTTCATCCGCAATTCTTGATTGCAGTATTAGTTCTTACTTGTTTCTCGATCGCAGGTAGAACTAGACCTTCTGGTCAGGCTGATCGTGCTTCTGCAGGATTGGTAACCTCCGGAGATCTGTTTAGCGATTGCATTGGCATTGCGTACGTGTGCGTAGTAGTCGGATCGCCAAGGTCGAACTCCACCAGAATCGACGTATCTTCATCTCATCGAAAGATCGGACACCTTTGCCGTATCAAGTGGTATCAGATTTCAGATTGCTCGGTGAGATTTACTGTTTACTAGTTTAGATTGCATCTTCATACCTACAGTCCACGAAAAAGCCACAAATACAATTAGGGTTAGATCATCCCGTCCTACAACCAGTTTGGGCCTTTCGCATTTTCTTTTCAGTGCATTGCATTGTTAATTTTTTGTCTGCATCGTCGTGTCGAGTTGCTGGTCTTAGCGTCTAGTTCCTTTAGAGTTTTGAGTTCTTTGCATAGTTGTCTCGCCGCCACCGCCGACTCGCATCTCGCCACCATCCACCAGCCTTCCGCCGCCATACATCTCACCACCACCATCTCTACCGCCTCCACCACCACCATCTCTACCGTCGCCACCAGAACCATCTCTACCGCCGCCACCCCCCATCTGTTTAGGGTTCGTATTTGTTTCGGTTTAGACTTATTAAAAAAAAGCAAAAAAAAAAATCAAATCCGCATCCAAGTCGGGTTGACCCTGATTTCTACTAGTCCAGTCCGATTTTAGTCCGAATTGGGCAGTTTTTCTGCCCAAACTTTGACTGGCCATAACTTTTGCATACGAACTCCGTTTTCGACGTGCGACCTATCAAAATTTTCAGCAGAAAAAAATCTGTCCAACCCAAACAACCATGTCAGTTTGCGACTTTTCGACCGCTCAGAATTGCCAAAAAAGGCCGGGAAGGTGGAGTTTTTGCCACTTTTGTGAAAAAAGTTCGGAAAATTCTGTGATCTTCACTTATATCTTGCTTTTGAGCTCTCCATTTGTGCCTGTTGTTGCCGCGCCTTGACTTTGTTGGTGCTATAGGCTCGCGTCTCTAGTACGGTCTAGCCTAGGACCAGCACAGTACCGTCTGTGAGCATTTATTCAACTTGCATTTCTGATTTGATTATTGCTAATCCTTCCTACCATAAAGCCTCCTACAGCTCCACAGATTTCTACTACGTGCATTGTGCCTTCCTGGTAATCGCTTTGCCAATCTTTGAGGTACTTGTCCTCGCGGCTGTCGTGACGCTCTCCTGCGTGGTAAGGAATTTGTGAGGGCTTTGTATATTGCTTCACGGTTTGCGTGATTTTCCACCATATTTGTAGACCTAGGAACATATACTTGTGTTTTGTCTCCTGTCTCTACTAACCATGTCAGGCGACGAGATGAACAAGATGACGAACAAGGAGCCGTACAAGCACTTCGAGAAGATGGTGTCCAACCATTCTCTGGACATCGAGACACGGGGTGGCAGCTGATTGCGTGGATCACACGTTCGCTGGGAGACCCCAAGAGGAAGGTATGAAGCAGTATAGCAGCAGTTTCCCTCAGTATGAAACCAAGGTTTAATCGAACCAGTAGGAGCAAGAAATCACTTCTGAAGGTTGTCAGTGGCGCGCTGACGTGGAACCTGCACACAACACAATCAAACTACTTTGCCCCAACGAAACAGTGAGGTTGTCAATCTCACCGGCTTGCTGAAAACAAAGGATTAAACGTATGGTGTGGAAAACAGTAGTAAATTGCAGAGAATGAAAAGGAACAGTGTTTGCAGTTGGTTGTATTATCAGTGTAAAGAATGGACCGGGGTCCACAGTTCACTAGTGGTGTCTCTCCGTAAAAGATAACTAACATGCTGGGTGAACAAATTACAGCTGGGCAATTGACAAAATATTGAGCGCATAACAATGCATATATATGACATGATGATTACTATGATATTCATGTGGGCATTACGATAAAATACATAGACCGTTATCCAACAGCGTCTATGACTAATAATCCACCGCCAGGTTGTCATACCGAGTTCCCCGTTGGTATTAAGTTGCAAGCAACGGATAATTGCATTAAGTAATGTGCGTAAAGTAAACAAATGCATTAGACCTAACGGCGTACCCTTAAGCTAAGCATCGGTTATTTTATCCCTAGTGGCAACAGCACATCCACAATCTTAGAAGTTATTGTCACTCTCTCAGATTACCGGAGGCATGAACCCACTATCTAGCATGAATACTCACTCTTGGAGTTACAAGCATCTACTTGGCCAAAGCATCTACTAGTAACGGAAAGCATGCAAGATCATAAATAACATATAAGATAGATTGATAATCAACTTGACATAGTATTCAATATTCATCGGATCCCAGCAAACACAACATGTAGCATTACAATAAGATGATCTTGATCATGATAGGCAGCTCACAAGATCTAAACATGAAAGCATAAAGTGGAGAGACAACCATCTAGCTACTGCCATGGACCCGTAGTCCAAGGATGAACTACTCACACATCACTCCGGAGGCAGGCATGGTGATGTAGAGCCCTCCGGTGATGATTCCCCTCTCCGGTAGGGTGCCGGGAAGAGCTTCTGAACCCTCCCGAGCTAGGGTTGACGGCGGCGTCTCTGGAACTTTTCGTGGATAATGGCTCGGGTATTTAGGTTTTTCGCGTCGGGAGGAATAAATAGGCGAAAGGGCGGCGGCTGCGGAGCCACGAGGGCCCCACACCACCCGACGGCGCGGCAGGGAGGCCCGCGCGGCCCCATGGTGTGGGTGCCACGTGGCTCCCCTCCGTGTCTCCTCTAGACTCTGTCTTCGTGTTGGAAAAATAGCAGGTTCTGTCCAAGTTTCGTCCAATTCCGAGAATATTTCCAGACTAGCTTTTCTGGAATACAAAAACAGCAAAAAACAGGAACTGGCACTGTGGCATCTTGTTAATAGGTTAGTCCCAGAAAATGCATAAAAATGCTGTGAAGTGTATATAAAACATGTAATAATTGGTATAATATCAACATGGAATATCAGAAATTATAGATACGTTTGAGACGTATCAACAGCGCCATGGACCGTCTCGATGGTCTAGAGGGCACTTTCAACACCAAATTTGACGGCGTCAACACCTCCTTGACTAATCTGACTGGCAAGTTTGATCGCTTGTTGGAGAAGCTACAGACGCGCATACCTGAGCTGTTTCACGTGCCCGGCAACACTGCTCGTGCCGGTCGGGTTCGCCTTGAGCCAGGAGGAGCTACAGCAGCGTCTGCAGCCGCCCCTGGCGACGACGCTAACTTGGACGGCTATGAAACAGAGGTAGACATCATCCACAACCGTGGGGCCGTCCACACCAACACCCCCGCAACACCATACAGCATACTCAGGTGCGTGATGATGAACATGTCGCTAAGCTAAAACTGAACATTCCACCTTTTGAGGGTCGATATAATCCTGATGCTTATCTTACATGGGAATTAGAGGTAGAACAACGTTTTGCATGTTTAAATTATCCTGAGGATAGACGTGTTTGTGCTGCCACTTGTGAATTCACTGGTTTCGCTTCGGTTTGGTGGTCCGAGCATACTAGAGTTAATCATGATAATATGCCTACTACTTGGGATGCTTTGAAACGTGCTATATGTACTCGTTTTGTACCTCCTTATTATCAGCGTGAAATGCTTCAAAAATTGACACGTTTGCAACAAGGAAAAAAATCGGTAGAAGAGTATTATCAAGAATTACAAACTGGTTTGATTCGTTGTGGCCTTGTAGAAGATAATGAAGCCATGCTTGCACGTTTTCTGAATGGGTTAAATAAAGAAATTCAAACAATCTTAGATTACAAGGAGTATACTACCATCACTCGTTTATTTCATCTTGCTTGCAAAGCTGAACGTGAAGTGCAGGATCGACAACAACCGCGGCCAAGACCTAACTTTTCTGCAGGGCGTACACCGATGGACGTCACGCCAGCCGGATGCCGCATCACGCAGCGCTGCACCACCTTCTTCGGCAAACAAGTCCACCATCTCGCCCTCCCGCGCACCTGCACTGACCCCACCATCGACATCTGCTGCTCCTGCCAGGAGTTCGGCGTCTTCCGCGGGCTCCACGGGCAGGACACGGGACATTCAGTGCCGCAAATGCTGGGGTTATGGTCATATTGAGCGAGAGTGCAGAACACAGCGCGTCATGATCGTGCGTGAAGATGGTGAGTATGATTCTGCTAGTGATTATGATGAGGAAACACTTGCTCTTATTTCTGCGCAGCAAGGGGACGATGGCCATCCGGAGCAAGACGTGGAGTTTATGGCCGCCGAAGCTGCGGATACCTACAAGAGCTTGGTTGCACAGCGTGCTTTGAGTGTGCAACTAAGTCAAGCTGAGCATGATCAACGCCATAATTTGTTCCAAACCCGTGGTGTTGTGAAGGATCGTGCTATTCGGATCATTATTGATGGTGGGAGTTGTAACAACTTGGTAAGCATTGATATGGTGGAGAAGCTCTCTATAGCCACACGGCAACATCACCATCCATACCACATTCAATGGTTCGACACTACAGGTAGACTTAAGGTAACTCGTACAGCGAGAGTGCATTTTTCCATTGGCACATATTCTGATTTTGTTGATTGTGATGTTGTGCCCATGCAAGCTTGTTCGTTGTTACTTGGTAGACCATGGCAATTTGATAGAGAATCTGTTCATATTGGTAAAACTAATCATTATACTCTTGTGCACAATGGTAAGAAAATTGGTCTTAAACCCATGACTCCTGAACAAATTTTGAAAGATGATCTTGCTAGAGCTAGTAGAGCAAAAACTGAGCAGAAAAATATGAGTGAGAATCAGATTGTTGCTAATGAAGTAATGCCACCTCCGAAAATTAATAAATCTGGATCTTCACTTCCTAATGAAATTCGTTTGAAACATCCATCTTTACTTGCTACCAAGTCTGATATTTCTGAATTGGATGTTACTACTTCTGTGTGTTATGCAATTATTTGCAAAGAAGTACTGTTTTCATTTGAGGATATGCCTCCTTCCTTGCCCCTGCCGTTGCTAACATTTTGCAGGAGTTTGCGGACGTTTTTCCCAAAGAGATGCCACCGGGGCTGCCACCCATTCGCGGAATAGAACATCAAATTGATTTGATTCCTGGAGCTTCCTTCCTAACCGCGCGGCATACCGTACCAATCCTGAGGAGACTAAAGAGATTGAACGCCAAATTCAAGAACTACTCGATAAAGGTTATATTCGTGAGTCTCTTAGTCCTTGTGCTGTTCCGATTTTATTGGTACCTAAGAAAGATGGATCATCTCGAATGTGCACTGATTGTAGGGCTATAAATAATATTACAATTCGTTATAGACACCCATACCACGTTTGGATGATATGCTTGATGAGTGAGTGGTTCTACCATATTTTCTAAAGTTGATTTGCGTAGTGGTTACCACCAAATTCGTATGCAATTAGGAGATGAATGGAAAACAACATTTAAAACTAAATTTGGCCTCTATGAGTGGTTAGTAATGCCTTTTGGTTTAACTAATGCTCCTAGTACTTTCATGAGATTGATGAATGAAGTTTTACGTGCTTTTATTGGACGTTTTGTGGTGGTCTATTTTGATGATATCTTGATATATAGCAAATCTTTAGAGGATCATGTCAATCATTTGCGTGCTGTTTTTGATGCTTTGCGTGCTGCACGTTTATTTGGTAATCTTGAGAAGTGCACCTTTTGCACCGATCGAGTCGCGTTTCTTGGTTATGTTGTCACAGCGCAGGGCATTGAAGTGGATCCCGCAAAGATTGAGGCTATTTTGAGTTGGCCAACTCCTCTTACGCTCACCCAACTGAGGAGCTTCCTTGGCCTTGCTGGGTTCTATCGGCGTTTTGTCAAAGATTTTAGTTCTATTGCAGCGGCACTGAATGAGCTGACAAAGAAGGACGTGCCCTTTGTTTGGGGCGATGCACAACAGGATGCTTTTATGACATTGAAAGATAAGTTAACACATGCTCCATTACTTCAACTTCCTGATTTTAATAAGACTTTTGAATTAGAGTGTGATGCTAGTGGAATTGGGTTGGGAGGTGTGTTGTTGCAAGATGGTAAACCTGTTGCATATTTTAGTGAAAAACTGAGTGGGGCTAGTCTGAATTATTCTACTTATGATAAGGAATTATATGCTCTTGTTCGGACTTTAGAAACTTGGCAACATTATTTGTGGCCCCGCGAATTTGTTATACATTCTGATCATGAATCTTTGAAGCATATTCGTAGTCAAGCTAAATTGAATCGTCGACATGCTAAGTGGGTTGAGTTTATTGAGTCTTTTCCTTATGTCATTAAACACAAAAAGGGTAAAGACAATGTTATTGCTGATGCTTTGTCACGACGATATAATATGTTTCTCAGCTTGATTTCAAAATTTTGGATTGGAAACCATAAAAGAACAATATATGCATGATGCTGAATTTAAAGATGTACTGCAGAATTGTAAAGAAGGAAGAACATGGAACAAATTCGTCCTCAATGATGGTTTGTGTTCCGTGCTAACAAGCTATGCATCCCAGATAGCTCCGTTCGTCTTTTGTTGTTGCAGGAGGCGCATGGAGGAGGATTGATGGGCCATTTTGGGTCAAGAAGACAGAGGACGTGCTTGCTGCACACTTCTTTTGGCCACGCATGCGTCGGGATGTTGAGAGGTTTATTGCTCGCTGCACTACATGTCAAAAAGCTAAGTCCCGCCTTAATCCACATGGTTTATATATGCCTCTTCCTGTTCCTAGTATACCTTGGGAGGATATTTCTATGGACTTTGTTTTGGGATTGCCTCGTACTCAGAAGGGGAGGGACATATTTTTGTTGTTGTGGATAGATTTTCTAAGATGGCACATTTTATTCCTTGTCACAAGAGTGATGATGCTGCCCATGTTGCTGATTTATTCTTTCGTGAAATTATTCGTTTGCATGGTGTGCCAAATACTATTGTTTCTGATCGTGATACTAAGTTTCTTAGCCATTTTTGGAGATGTTTATGGGCTAAGTTGGGGACGAAATTATTATTCAGTACTACATGTCACCCCCAAACTGATGGACAAACTGAAGTAGTGAATAGAACTCTGTCTACTATGTTAAGGGCTGTGTTAAAACAGAATTTGAAAAAGTGGGAAGATTGTTTGCCTCATATTGAATTTGCTTATAATCGTTCTATGCATTCTACCACAAAGTTGTGCCCTTTTGAGATTGTGTATGGTTTTGTTCCTCGTGCACCTATTGATTTATTGCCTCTTCCATCTACGGTGCAAAATAATTTTGATGCTACACAACGTGCTGAATTGATTTTAAAGTTGCATGCCACTACTAAAGAGAATATTGAACGAATGAATGCTAAGTATAAACTGTATGGTGACAAAGGAAGAAAGCATATTGTGTTTGCACCTGGAGATCTTGTTTGGTTGCATTTGCGCAAGGACCGTTTTCCTGATTTGCGCAAGTCTAAATTAATGCCACGAGCTGATGGTCCTTTTAAGGTGTTAGAGAAAATAAATGATAATGCATATAAACTTGAGTTGCCTGTAGAGTTTGGGGTTAGTCCCGCATTTAACATTGCAGATTTGAAGCCATACTTGGGAGAGAATGATGAAATGGCGTCGAGGACGACTTCAATTCAAGAAGGGGAGGATGATGAGGACATACCTACTATAGATGCAACCACGACAAATACACCTCCTCAAATGCAAGGACCGTTAACTCGAGCTCGTGCCCGTCAACTCCAACAGCAGGTACTTTCGTTTCTACGAGCTACTCCTAATGTACATGAGAATATGATGCTGCCTAAAGTAGATGTATTTGTCTCTCTTAGGAATGATGGACCAAGCATGGATGAGAAGGACAAGCTATGGAGCATGTACGTGGATGGAGATCACAGCCGGAGTGGACGCGTTGGAGATGATGATGCCACCAATGGAGGCTAGGCGAAATAATCAAGTCTACACTTCATATTTTCGTTCATAGTTACATATGGTGCTGCGTCACCTTTATTAATGGGCCAGGGCCCATGTAATTTCGAAACCAGAACTATTAGGTCGTTTTTAGAGTCCGTATTGAGGGAGAGAAGGCCTCCTAGGGTTGGATTCGGCCGCCACTTGATGGCTGGGCGAAACCCCCTCCTTCTCCCCCTTATATACCTCGTCTAGGGTTTCGCTTAGACTCGGATTTTGTTTAGTTAAAAAGAACTCAGCTATTTGCTAGTCTTCGCCATAGGCACGAGTGTCGGCTAGACCTCCTGTACTACGCACTTGCAGAATCCCGCCTTCATCAATAAAGCTCAATTTTCATCCGCAATTCTTGATTGCAGTATTAGTTCTTACTTGTTTCTCGATCGCAGGTAGAACTAGACCTTCTGGTCAGGCTGATCGTGCTTCTGCAGGATTGGTAACCTCCGGAGATTGGTTTAGCGATTGCATTGGCGCTGCGTACGTGTGCGTAGTAGTCGATCGCCAAGGTCGAACTCCACCAGAATCGACGTATCTTCATCTCATCGAAAGATCGGACACCTTTGCCCTATTATGATTCATACGACAATATTCACACCGTGAGTTTGCATGCACGGCTTCCAGCAACTCAATTCAGCATGAGGGCTACCCAGGTCTACTATGTGTCCATCTTGTATCTCTCAGAACTCGACAAGCGTGAATGCTGCATCATGGTTCCACTAATCAAACTGAACGAAGCGTCGACAAATATTACAAGTGCCATGACGCCTTCCACGGACGTAATAAAAATCAATAAAACCGATCTAAATTTAAAATTTAGCACACAATGAGTTGTTGTTGAAAAATGGTGATCTAACTCTTTTTTATTGCGCCCTACCAAGGGGTGCCATGGTTACATTGCATGGCGTAGTACCTATTAGAGACGCCGACGCCATGCACCCTACCCCACGATGCCACGTAGGTCATGGTATTCTACCCCATGACGCCATACAATGTAACCATGTCCTACCCATGTCGCCATGTAGATCATGACGCTCTACCCCACACCGCCATGCAATGTAATCATGACGTCCTATCCCGCGGCTTATTTTTCTTTTTAACGGTTCATTTTGTGTTGAACTTTCAACTTTGGGTTAGTTTTTTCGATTTTCACACGGACAGGTAACTCAGAGAACACCCCTAGTAACTCCAGGACGTGGGCTGTCCAACTCACCGTCAAATCCCGAGAAAAATATCCTTGTGGAGATTCGAAATTTATGGAGACATGTATATTGGGTGATTTGGTCTGGTGTCCCTATCTTTTTCTTTTGCGAGTGTTGGTGCAATGGTGTCGTCATGGTGACCCACGCAATATGCGGCCACGCTTTGACAGAGCCACTTGCTAGTTGCATCAGCCTGCGATGGGGAGTAGAGCCAGGCACATCTCTGCTGTCCAACGTAACAATATATGTGTCCTCTTGAAATTTCAAAAGTGCTGAAACGGCAGAGAATTTGGATGGAGCAATTGCACCGAATTAGTAATTGAGCATATTCAGTAGCATAGCTCAAACGTCGCTGCATATGAGCACGAAATGACTCCAGGATGGACCGAGACTTGATCATTCAAAGCACATTTCTCTTTCAGGACTATTTGTCCAAGTTCCCAGATTTCGCAAGCTGTTCGGCTTTGTCCAGCGTAATGTGTCCGAGAAAGACAACCCTTAACTAAGTTCCAGTTTTTTTTTTTTTTTTTTAAATTACCCGTGAATAGGGTTACCTGTAAAAAAAAAATCTACGTCACCTTCAACTATGCCTCGCTTCTAGATGTCACCGGCGACATCACTACTATATATAATAGCGTGAAGAGAACCGCACTGTAGCGTGCTACAGTGTACAATAGCTACATTAGCTACAGTGCAGCGCGTCTCCGCACCGTCGATCTCAGATCCGACGGCTCCCGTCCACCGGTCGCTCTGCAATTTTGCAAAAAACAACTCGCGAGCCCAGAAATTTTCCCGCAACCCTCACTTCCCCGAAGAGAGGGACCTAAATGCAATTTCCAAAAAACTAGGGACCCCGCCGGAAAACCATCCACGAATCCCCCCCTCTCTCTCCCGCGCGGCCGCGACGTCGCCGGCGCCGCCGACGTATATATAATAGCGTGAAGAGAACCGCCACTGTCGCGTGCTGCAATGTAACAGTAGCTACAGTGCAGCGCGTCTCCGCACCGTCGATCTCAAATCCGACGGCTCCCGTCCACCGGTCGCTCTGCAATTTTGCAAAAAAACAACTCGCGAGACCAGAAATTTTCCCGTAACCCTCACTTCCCCGAAGAGAGGGACCTAAACGCAATTTCCAAAAAAACTACTATGTATAATAGCGTGAAGAGTGCTACAGTGTAACATTAGCTACAGTAGCTACAGTGCATCGCGTCTCCGCACCGTTGATCTCAGATCCGACGGTTCCCGTCCATCGGTCGCTCTGCAATTTTGCAAAAAACAACTCGCGAGCCCAAAAATTTTCCCGGAACCCTCACTTCCCCGAAGAGAGGGACCTAAACGCAATTTCTAAAAAACCAGGGACCCCGCTGGAAAACCATCCACGAATCCCCCCCTCCCTCTCTCTCTCCCGCGCGGCCGCGACGTCGCCGGCGCCGCCGACGTATATATAATAGCGTGAAGAGAACCGCCACTGTAGCGTGCTACAGTGTAACAGTAGCTACAGTGCATCGTGTCTCCGCACCGTCGATCTCAAATCCGACAGCTCCCGTCCACCGGTCGCTCTGCAATTTTGCAAAAAACAAATCGCGAGCCCAGAAATTTTCCCGCAACCCTCACTTCCCCGAAGAGAGGGACCTAAACGCAATTTCCAAAAAACCAGGGACCCCGCTGGAAAACCATCCACGAATCCCCCCCTCCCTCTATCTCCCGCGCGGCCGCGACGTTGCCGGCGCCGCCGACGTGCGCCCTCACCGCTCTGGCCCTCCCCGTTCAGATCGACGGACACAGCGAGCTCCGCCAACGCCGTCTCTCCCTCCTCGCCGAGTTTCGCGTGCCGAAATGCCGCGCCATCGCCGGAATCAACGCCGCCGTGGCACTGCTCCCTCCGCCGCGTCCGCACGCCGCAGCCGCCGCTCCGGCGCCCCAGAAGAGGCGGCGCAGCCGCTCCCTGCCACCCCGCGCCCACGGGCCTCCGGCGAGCTCACGCACCTATCCCATCTCGCGGTGGCGCGATGCCGGCGAGGTCGACGCCGCCGCGGCAGTGCCACTGCAGGACATTGCTGACGTCATTGCGATGTCAGCGTGGGCCCAGGCTGTCAGGAATTTCTTCTTTTCGCTAAAAAATTCAGAAAATATGAAATTCCTGCCAGGTGGGCCCTACTTATTTACACGAATTTCAGAAAAATGAAATTTTTCACAAATTCAATAACTTTAAATTTACACACTGGAAAAAAAATATAGCAAAATGGTCACAAAAAATATATGCCGACTATTTATGCCATACGATGAAATTTTTAAGTACGAATATTCAAAAAAATTAAATATCCTTCAAACCTGAACATTCCGTAAACGTAAAAAGAATTCAAACCTGAATGACTTCCAATTTGAACAATTTTTTAAATCCAAACAAATTTCAAACGCAATCTCCTTTGAATTTCAATAATTTCAAAATTTGAACATTTTTTCAAATGTTAACGTTTCCAAATTACTCCCTCCGTTCAAAATTAAGTGTCTTAAATTTGTCAAAAAGTGGATGTATCTAGACTTTTTTCATGTTTAGATACATCCACATTTTCACAAATCTAAGACACTTATTTTGGGACGGAGGGAGTAGAATTTTACCCCACGGACAGGAAAAATATGACAAATATATCAAGATGAAAAAAAAAACGTTGACTATTTATGGCATACGATCAAATTCCAAATTGTAATATTTTAAAATTTTGAATGCATTTCAAATATAAGTATTTAATAAACGCAAAGAGAATTCAAATACGACAGATATACCAACACAAACACATAAAAAATAGCTAATTATGACGTCTAACCAAATTCCAGATTCGAATATTTTAAAATTTCTAATGCCTTTCAAATCTGATCATCTAATAAATATAAACATAATTCAAATATGAAAAACTTCCCGATTTTTCCAATTTCTAAAATTTGAACACCTTATAAATGTAAACTTTTCTTCAATTTCAACATATTAAAATCCGAACAACTTTTGAATGTGCACATTTCCAAATTTCAATTCTTTACACCGCGGTATTCACACATATAACAAAAAAAAACAGCATGCCTACAAAAAAAAAACGCTGACTACTTCTGGCATGTAATCAAACTCAAATTTGAATAATTTAAAATTTTAAATGCCTCCCAAACCTGAACATTCAATAAACGTTAAAAAAATATCAAATATGAATAACTTCCCTGTTCTTACAATTTTTAAAATTTGAACAACTTATAAGTGTAAACTTTTCTTTTAGTTTCAACAGATTTAAATCTAAACAACTTCTGAATGCGGACATTCACATATTTGAATTTCTTACATCGCACTATTTCTTCTTCTAACAACGGAGGCACGGCATATGCTGCGAGAATTTAAATTTGAATAACTTCCAATTTTTACAATTTTAAAAATCTATATGATCATTTCTAAAAGAATTCAAATTTGAATACATTCCAATACGGACAATTTCTAAATTCACAACATTTTTTCAAGCGCACACCTTTTTGAATTGCAATAATTTCTAGATTTGAAAAACTTCTGAATATGGACATTCCCAAATTTGAAATTTACCAAACAGGCGCGGCATTGCCGCGCTAAGTTGTCTAGTACAGAATGGACTCAACGAAGACAACTCGCTATATGTTCATGGGCCGCTCACAATGGACAATAAGGATGGAGTATAGGGACCAATTTATATACTCCACTTTCAGACGTGTAATATTCCAACTGTTTTAAAAAATCCGTGAGATTTCAGAGAGCGATATCACCAACTGTTATCAAACATGCCAGGTTTTCAAGTCTAAACTCTTGTAGTCCCGATTACACATGTGATCAGATTGTATGTAAGATCATTTACAATTTGTTCTGTTAACAGCCCTCAGAGCTGATCCTTGCCAAACAATCCATCCCTTTGTCTTGTGTTTTGCCTGGATATTCAGGTAAATCGACCTGGATTAATTCAGCCTCGTCACCAAGAGTATTAATTCCTCGAAATATCACACGTAAGAGTGAAACAAAACTAATATTTGTGACATTTTATATGAAAAATCTCTTTGACTCGAGGTCCACTGATCCCTTTTTTTACCAAAAAAAAACTATATAATTCTAGATGTAGTGAATGGTGCATCCTAAAAACATGTCAAATCACAACGAGATTTTTTTTTTAATGTTATAGGCTACACAGAAAAGAGAAAATCTTGTGTATTTTCGATATTGGAAAGTGTGTATATTCAGATCCACACAATTATCTTTTTTATGTAGCTCTGATATAAAGTATTTAAAATTGAGATTTTACACTTGTGAGATGCATCATTGACAACATACATAAAATTTTGAGAGTTTAAAAACTTGTAATATAATTTTTGAATTTTTTTAACACTCGATCTCGGAAGAGCCAAAATGGAATGAGTAACTCACAAACACCGTAAATACACACTAACATGCACTTCCTAGACATGGACACATCCAATCCTAAATGTACTTAACTAAGATTATTGCTAATAAGGAAGATCATGGACTGCCCTAGTGGACACTACGACCACTTGGAGCGGCACGGAGGAGATCAGTAGCATAGCCAGCCTCGTCACCAAGATTATTAATTCCTGGCAACATCACACATAACCTGTCACAAAAGAGAAACAAAACTAATATTTGCAACATTTTCTACAAAAATCACTTTGGCTCTCGAGATCCAGTGATCCTTTATTTTTTATAAAAAAATCAAAAACTATATTTACAAGTTTAAAAATCTTTTTTATGTAGTCAATGATGCATCCTAAAAGCATGTAAATTACAATGCAAAATTCTTTATATTATGGGGTACACATAAACGAAAAAAATATTGTATATTATGTAGATTTGAAAGTATGTATATTGAGATAACCACATATATCATTGAAAACATACATAATTTTTCAAAAAATTAAAACTTATAAATCATTTTTTTAAAATAAAGAGATCCCTCGATCTTGGAAGAGCTAAAAATCTTATACGGATATCTTGCTCTTACACCGTATAGGTCGGCTTAGTTGTTGGGCCTAGATTTTTTTCTTGCCAAATGGGCCTTTCGATTCGAACGGCTGCAGTTGGACTGATGCTGGATTCCCGGGCCTGTACTTCCCTGCCCGTCTTTCTTCTTTGGTAGCCATGGTCCACGGATTCCTAACGGACGCTCAATGCGACGATTCGTTCCTCCGACGCGTACCCAAGCGTATACACGGCGCTCCACCTGAGGCCACACTATTAGTCCGACACATTTTTTTCTTCAGCTCGGTTTTTTCTGGTTTTGGGAAGATTCTAGAAATTTCTGGTTCAATTTTTTCTAATTTACTTGTTTTATATGTTTTTGGTTGTTTTTTGTTTTCATTTTTACTGTTTCTAAATTCATGAACATTTTCATATTTTTTTGAAAAAATGTTAACTATTTGAAAATGGTAAAGATTTGAAAATTGTTCATTTTTTAAAATGGTTCGGATCTGGAAAAAATTCATTTTTGAAAATGGTTTAGATTTCAAATATGGTCATTTGAGAAAAAAATTGTGAACCATTTCAAATTCATGAACATTTTTTTGTGAACCATTTTAAAATTTATGAAACATTTTCAAATTCATATACATTTTTGCGTGAACCATTTTAAAAATCTACAAACCATTTTCAAATTTATGAATCATTTTAAATGTTTATTTTTTCAAAAATTAACATTTTTTGAAAATTCATGACCATTTTATTTTCTTTGAAAATGAACATTTTTCGAAAATGGTTCATTTTTTAATATGGTTCAATTTTTTTAAAATCATTTTTAAAATGTTTCAGATTTTAATATTTTTTAATGGTTCATATTTCAGAAATGTTATTTTTTTTAAATAGCAGAAAAAACGGCGGATATTCATAACGGCTCATGGGTCTAGATGATCCAACTATGTAATTTATTTTTAATTTTTTTTCAGAATGTCAAAAAATTCCGAAAAAAAATCCGGATGTAGATTACAGCGTGATGTGTTCGCACAAAAATTGGCAAGGTGAAAAAACTTTTTAGCAACATGTACAAAAAAGACAAAATTCGGACACTATATATACGTTTCGGTACGTCCGAATTTGTCTTTTTTGCACAGGTTGCAAAAAAAGTTTTTTCACCATGCCAATTTTTGTGCTGACTTGAAATGTGTTGGACTACATGCAAATATTTTTTTTTGATTTTTTTGACATTTGGAAAAAAAAATTTGGGGCAGCGGGTGCAGCTGCACCCGTGTCCCAAATCGCCGTGTCCAAAAAACGGATGTTTCTTTCCTAACTAACATTAGTTATCAGGGAAAACAATAGACACAGCGGTGCTACACGAGCGTACGACTGCCTGACTGGGCCGGGCCCAGGGAGGGACTGCCCTTTGCGTCGGCTCGCGAACGGACGCGTCAAGCTAAGAACAAGAGCTCCCCCGCGGTCCTGGTCGGCAAAACCTATTTATCGACCAGGTCGATGGTTATCAAGCGTCGCACACCCCTTCATGGGCCGGCCAAATAAGGTAATACCTCTAGTTTTCGTTTTCTGGGCTACTCTTTTTTTTTTTGCTGATTCTTTTTTCTTTCTTCTTTTTTCGTTTTTTCCTATTTCATTTTTTTTAATTTTTTTTGGCAGTTTCCTTTTTATTCCTTCCTTTCTGTTTCCTTTTTAGTTATTATTTTAATTTTCATTTTTTTGCAAAATGTTCAAATTAAAAAAAATCAGATTTGAAAATTGTTCAGATGTGAAAAATGTTCATTTTGAAAATTATTCATATTTCGAAAATCGTTTAAAAAAAATTTTGTTCATATAATTTTTTATGTTCACTTTTAAAAATCGTTCAAAAATAATTTCCGTTCATGAACTTTTTTCTGTTCACTTTTTAAAATTGTTCAAAAATTAATTTCGTTCGCCGGCCTTTTCAGTCCACTTTTATCGTTCAAAACTAGTTTTCGTTCACCTGCCTTTTCTATTCACTTTAAAATCGTTTAAAAATAGTTTTCGTTCACTGTCATTTTCTGTTCACTCTAAAAAACGTTCAAACATAATTTCGTTCATAGACTTTTTCTGTTCACTTTTAAAAAATTGTTCAAAAATAATTTTCGTTCATCGAATTTTCAGTTCATTTTTAAAAAATATCGTTCAAACATAATTTCCGTTCATAGACTTTTTCTGTTCACTTTTTGAAATTGTTCAAAAAATATTTCGCCTTTTTTGTTCAATTTTAAAAATCGTTCAAAAACTCTTTCCGTTCACCGCTTTTTTCTGGTCATTTTTTAAAAATTGTTCAAAATAGTTTTCGTTCACCTGCCTTTTCTGTTCACTTTAAAATCGTTTAAAATAGTTTTCGTTCATCGAATTTTCAGTTCACTTTTAAAAAAATCGTTCAAAACATAATTTCCGTTCATAGACTTTTTTTGTTCACTTTTTGAAATCGTTCAAAAAAGATTTCGTTCACCGGCCTTTTTTGTTCAATTTTAAAAATCGTTCAAAAACTCTTTCCGTTCACTGTTTTTTTTCTGGTAATTTTTTAAAAATCGTTCAATCTAGTTTTTGTTCACCGGCCTTTTCTGTTCACTTTTAAAATCGTTCAACAACTGTTTTTGTTCATCGACACTTTAATGTTCACTTATTTAAACCCGTTCAACATGTTTTTCAAAATCGTTGAAAGAAAAATTCTACACTAGCTATTGCTGTGACTATAATGGTTTCAGGACAAGAAATCCACAAAAATTAGATGAACAAGCAATTATCTGATTCGTTCCTTTTTGTGTAACTAGCTAGCACTTTTTGTTCTGTTCTATTGCTGCGATTACAGATATAACGTGTACTCTTACAAATGACAAAGATGTAGCACATTTCTTTTTTTTGAGGAAAGGAACCGATCCAAATACAAGGCAGCTCAGTACACTTTACAAGACAGTCCAAAAGAAAACAGAAATTACAACCGGACCCAGGCAAAGTGCAAAGAGCACCCCAAGCTACCAGGAAAGATCACGATCAGCTCCTTCATCACGCCCAAAGCTCCGAAGCGACGCCGGAGACGCCGTACCACGCACCGCCGGAGAGACAGCACCACCACGCATTGTAGAGGGCCGCAAGAGCCACCCGCCGCCAGCGCCGGGATCTGGACTCGTTGAACGTGCTCGGCCACAGCGTCGTCTTCCCGTATCCGCCGAACAACCAGCCGCTCCACCATCGCCACGGACCACCACCACCAGCACGCCGGCACCGACAGACACCATTCCCCTCGCCACCAAGGCCGGCCGGAGCAGCACCGTCGACGAAGACCACCTCCACCATCACCAAACAAAAGCAGGGCGCCACCACCACCGAGCCCTCACCTCGCCACCACGGCCGGCCTGAGGAGCAAGGAAGAAGAAGCGCACCTGACGAACCACCTTCACGTCCTCCCCGGCGACGAGGCCGCCGGAACGGAGAAGGAGGGGAAGGACCACGGCCAACACACCGACTCCGCCGCCCCGTCATCGACGTCGTCGAGGCCACTCACACCTAGATAGGGACCTATCTACACACCCGAACGAAAACCATCATTTTCCTATTTTCCATATATGAATTTTTTAAAACCTTCGGCCATATCTCAGTATTCAAAATAAACGAAGTACGTTCGTACTTGTTTGTTTTCCAAATTAATTCGAACGTTCACGAAACTAAAACGTGATGCTTTCCAGAATAAATGAAGTACGTTCATACACTTTTTGCCCAAAAGCAGCGAAGCAGGAACAGTATGTACGACCAAGGCGGCGAAGCAATCCAGCGAAAAGGTAATGGTTCTCGTCCGCGCCAGGAAATGGCCGGCCCATTGTACGCGAGGGGGTTATGCGATAACAGGAAGTCGACGCATAGGTCCATAGGTAGGTGCTCCCGTCCTGGTCTCCTATACGCGTTCTCTATTGGGAGTAAGCGATTAAGGCCTTCTTTTTGTCCGCTCAAGGCTTTGTAACCTGACTGGCTTGGCCCAACAATATTCGCTACTCGCTCTGTAGTTTGTTATTTTGCTGCAGACATTTACGACAAGGAAGGGTGAAGGAATTCAGAAATTATCAAGTCCCCGTCCCTTCCACTAATTCAAATCGGTATGAAACTTTCCGCCAACAGCGCAAGATTTGAAACTCGAGAGAGGAAACTAAATCCAACCTCTTCGCCGTTCTTGCTCAGCATTGGACCCTTCCCTGAAAATCCTGTGCAGGCGATAAGGCCACAAAATGCGCAGCTCTTGCCGGACAAACTTGCTGAAATCTTTGCAATCATCACCGCCTTTCACGGACAATAAGCTACCAGAACAGCATACCTAGGTTGTTCTGAACTTTAAACTAAAAAAGAAACGAGGATTCGTATTCTCATTTTCCTTCATCATTGGCAATGAGCTGCAGCCGTTGCACCATAGCAGAGAAGATTCCAGCTGTTTTGTTCGTATGCAAATACTAGGGGCCAACAGTGGTTCCAGATACCAGTGGTACACAACAAAACACCCGGGTTTTTTGTGTTCATGATTGTTCGAGTGTACTCAAATAATAAAAAACGGGTGGTGCTATCTTTATTCCTGCTTGCTGCCGCAACTCTGAGCGCCGCTTTGGCTGCATCCGCCAAATGATCATGTTAGCAGCAAGCTTCAACGTCAGAGTGCAACAAAATCTGCCATATTAGAATATTAATTTGCGTGCCCAGAAAATACAGGAGCGTATACATTCCTTGATAGTGTTAATGTGCTATCACACTTTGACACAATTGGTATGGTTTTCTCTATCTCGTTCCCGTTGACATTTTGCCCTACACATAAGAAGCTCCGTTATGAAGAAACCTCTAGCCATCTGCTCAAACTCTCCTGATCGTACAAGGTACAAACTTTGCCTCTTCGCTCCCGTTCCCCTCTCCACAGTAAAAGGCGACCGGGAGGCGATCCTCGATCCGCCGGCGATTCCGCCGCCCTCCTCCTTCCCGCCGGCTTTGGTGCCGTCGGAAGGAGGTGGGGGGTTGAATCGCCGGACGGATCTGTGTGCTCGTAGTCTAGGGTAGGCTAGGTAGCGTAGTTTCCTGCCGTCGGCGTTCGTGGCGGCGGCGGTGAATAAATTGCTTCGATCGACGGCCGGTTGCTTGCTTCGCGACGGCTGGTGGTGGATCTGTGAGCCCCTTGTCCAAGCATGGAGGTCAGTCCGGCGGTGACCCCTATGTGGTGGATTTTGTGCTTGGCCCTCGCTGGCACGGCGACGAGGACTCCGACGTCGTCGCGAGGGCATGGAGCTTGTACAGGAGCAGCTTCTCTGGGTTCTCGGGTTCTTCGCCGGCTTCTGGTGCGTTCTTCAGGCTTCTCCGGCTGGCCATGGTGGCTTGGGGAGGTATGGCTCCGTTGGCTGCTCTGCTTCTTCTTCCTCGAGTTGCTTCTTCTTCTCCGGCCGGCCGTGGTGGCGAGGGGTGAAGATGGAGTCAAGGTGGGGTTTCGGCGGTGGCTCCGGCAAGCCGTGCTTGAGCTCAGTGCAGGGATGGTTGGAAGATGGGCTGGCTGTGGGACGGAGGCGCCATGGCCGTGCGCGTTCAGCGTTCTTCGGCTCCGTCGCTTGCGGCGGACGGATTCTGCGGTCCTCTACATGTGTGGGGTGTTTCCTCCCCAAGGTGCGCGGCGGCCTAGGGTCTCCTCCTCCGGCGGTGCTCGGCGTTGGAGTTTTCTTCAGGCTTTGTGGTGGTTCAGCACTCGTTGCTGTTGTTCTGTGCTCTTCGGTTTGCTACGACTGCGTTCTCTGTTCTTTGTTGTGTAATTTGCTTTGATCGCAGTTGTAAGATCCTTTCAAAAAAAAAAACTCTCCTGATCGTATCTAGGTTCAAAGCATGCAACCCCTGATTTGAAGGCGAAATAATGAGCGGGATCATGGCTTGGGAACTAAACAAACCCAGCTCTTTCCTGCGAAATCTCCTACAGCCGCGGCCCATGTGGATGGATGCGACCAAAGTTTCTGGCATAAAGATTGTGGCATTCTTGAGCGAGTACCCAACAGCATAACATACGAGGGTCATGTGGAAAGTAGCCACCCTCACCTTAATAAAACCTAAACCACCACACAAAGCGGTTATGTTCATGCCCTTGGAGACTGCCGGAAGAATTTGAAAGATATGTGTAGCGGATGAGAGTTGTTAATCTCGAAGCAGCTACTGTACAATATTTACGGCATCATGATCATCGATGGTGCATCAATGTGTTTAAGAAGCTGAGACACGGAAGATAAACAAATTCAGTAGGATAATCTGTTAATGTGTAGACAAATCTCGTTGGCCATCGCTGTTGATGTCACTCCAAAAAGGTCTGCTACCCCGCGAAAACCCATCTTCCAATCGAGAAGAAATGCTGACTCAAAGCAAAAGGCAGAAAGTGATTATCCAGCGTCAACACACCGATCTTCTTAACATCATTCGATTTGAAAAAAACGAGTCGATTGAGACCCATGCAGTGGCATCCGATAGTACCTCACTGGCGCTGACGCTGCATTTGATTTCAAAGCATGTTCCGTCAAAATGTGTAACCCGGCCCCATCCATTGGTGTCCTTCTCCACCGTCGACGGATGGATCATTTCTTTTGCACAAATTCAATGAACCAACTCTCCCAGTAAACAGAGAGCAACGGAAAAGACCATTCGATCTCTTCAGAACAAGCTTCACTATCCCTAGAAAGAATTAAAGATGAAACATCATACAATTCCATGATGGATGCACCAACCAGTCTTAGTGGGCATGACAGGGCGATGATCCGGACGCAATCTTTTCTGAGCTGTTCACTCTATCCGCATCCAACATGACAACAAATTAGTAGTAGTAGCGTAGATTGGGACACAGCGGCTTTAGGGCAGATGTATGCTCCCTGTCCAGCACTGCAGAGTGCTTGTTTGGCAAGCACCTAACCTGGGTTTAGGTACCGTCTGACCTGAAAAGCGAGCCTTCTAATCGAAATGAACGCAAGCATTGCACAACTTGACCGATATATACCTCTTATAAGAGTAAAACCACACTAACATGTATTAATTATTTTCTATCTCAACATGCAAGCTATATATCCATATCATCCATTCTTTTAGCCAACCAATGTCCACGTTTCTTTTTAGATAAAAAGGCGTTAAAGTGCCCAGCTTTAAATTAATAAAGCCCCTTACAACAGAGTTTGGTACATAAATGCTGATGAACAGGTTACAACAACAAAGACAAAATCAGAAGAAAAAAGAAACTTGAAGACCAGCTCGAGTCGATGATGTCCTCGAACGTGAACAGAGCACCAGGAAGAAACGAAGGAATTCGGAAAGGAGCGGAGTCGTCTGCACCAGGAGTGGCCAGCCATTGTCTTGCCATTCTCTTCCATGACTGGAGAGGGACCCCTGGCCCCTCGCCCTGGCTCGAAAAGGCGCCGTACCGCCGGCATTGGAGAAGCTCACCCCGAGCAGAGAACAAACCAGGAACCAAGCTGTCAAATGGGCAAGAACAGAGCCCGAACGCTTGCTGCATCAAGCTCAGCTCGAGAAGCCTTGTTGCCATCCACGGGTCAACCCACGAAGAGATGAAGCCGCAGACTTGGACGCTGATGTTGAAGTTGGAGATGTCCGAGAAGACCGTGATCACCACGGGGGCAGGCCGAGAGTGTAGGAGCAGCTCCATTAAGCCCCGAGCTAAACAACTGCAGCCAGTGAAGGGGAACACTTCCCTTCCAACCCAGGCTCATGGGACTCGCACCGCCGGAATGCAGTAGCGCCAAGGCCGGGCGAGGAGCATCAAAAGAATCCGCACTGCCAACACTGGCGAGATCATGACCAAAACATGAGCCAAACCGCTGACTCAACCCACCAGCCATCACACAGCGCATCCACAACCCCATCATTCCCAAGACGCCTTTAAGAAGGGCACGACGCTAGCAGCGCCACCACCGTCCCAACAAAGTTGAGGTTTTTCACCTGGGAGGTGGATAGGGAGGGGCGAAGGAGGAGAGTGAAGACGGTACTTCCAGGAAGGGACACGGCACCCGCAGGCGGTGTCGCTGTCAGAGCCGGCCTGAGATCTGAGAAAACATGGATTTCTCCCAATCTCGAGTTCCCGTCGCCAACACGCAGACCGGCCTGAGATCTAGCGATCGAGGCCGCCACGGACCAGAACCAGAGGTGTAGGTTGACCTCGGATGGTTGGGGGAGAGGCCTTCAGATCTGGCGCATGCGGCTGCCGAGACTACCGCCGCGCCACGCCCAATGCCCGCCAGCACCTCGCCGTCCGCAAGACCGAGGCTGTCGGCCCGCATCTGCGCCCCGCTTGCCGCCAGGCGGGTGGCGCCTCTCCACCCGAGGTCGCCACCTCAGCGTCCAGAGCTCTCCGTGCGGACACGGAGCAGCGAAGCTCCTCGCCGCCGCCTTCATCGGCTGCAGCCTGGGCTTTCCCGGCGTTTGCCTCTGGCAGTGGCGACGTGAGAGAGGGGAGGGGAGGGGGCGGCGCTAGGGTTTCGCCCCCGAGTCGCCCGAGAGAGGCGACGCGAGGGTCGTTTTTCTTCTAGCTCTCTCACCAAATGTCCATGTCATAGTGTAATAATTTTACGGTGCTAGCGTGTGCACCAGTGCTATAGCAGAAATGTCTTCTTCTCGCAACCGGAGGACCGAGGGAGTACTGCTGGTCATAGTACTACAATACTAGCTTGTATGTTGTTGACCAGCGAAATTTAAAGGCGCCTTGTATTTTGGAACCGAGGGAGTACTAGCTTGGTCGTCTGCCACACTGGCATTTGCTTTCATAAGAACGGAAAGAAGTTAATTTCGACCGAGCAATGAATGACTAGTGCAGAAGACTCTACTCCCAAACAAATGTGGTCAGACAAATGAAGCAAGGAAGCATGCGTCGGTTTGAATTCGAGGTTGTTGGCCTGTACTGTAGTCGTACCAGGTACACGGCATCGCCGATCTGTCTGTATGTCCATCCCGGATGCGCTGTCGCGCGCGGCCGTCGGACGGTCTCCGGCGAGGCGTCGCCGGCCGCTCCATTATTTGTGGTGCTGGTACGGCACATGTGCGTGCGTGGGTACGAGCTGCATGCCATGTCTATGTGTCCAACAGGACGTGTAGATTGATAATAATTGACCTGCCGGATTTATGTATGTATGATAGTAAGCTAAACCGTGGTTGTACTTGGCGATTTGGCACTTGGTTAAACCTGGGTAATCATGGCGATCGATCTGTCGACATTGGATTCCCCTTTTTCAAAATTCGAGTTAACCTGGATCTCATGCGTGCATTGACCTGCCGCGCATGCATGCATGTGCCATTTTGCCTCATCACAAAAAAGAAAGAAAAAACGGTCATGTTGGTGCGTTCCAAAATTTGAAGCAGCTCCTCTTTTTATAGGGATCCTCACCGATGGTGAAAAGCAACCTGCCCTCTTCCGCGGCAGCTTTCTTTCACTTTTCTACCCACGCGCGCGGGGCCGGCCGTGAATTCACTCCTCACCTTGCCCTCCCGTCAACCCGCCCGCTAGAGAGACTCGTTTTACAGTCTACTCCCACCAATGACAACATGGTCCACCCACTATGGTCCCCACACGTCAGCCTATTGAAACCTAAGCGAGCAGAGTATTATTACTTCCAACAGCCCCTGTCCTTCGCAGTCGCCCATGTGCAACGGCCTGCACTCCGTGACTTGACTTGTGCGGAAGGGAATCAGCTGGCGAGCCCGCCTGTCAGCCTCACTCGGCCTGAGGCCTCGGAGCTGATGATCCCTTTTGGCCGTTACCGTTACGCTTTAGCTCGTCCCGAGGAGAGCACCTTTCGGCCGAGTGGTTCCACTTCCGTTGGTAGTCACGTCCCCCTCCCACTGGCAATGGGTCCATGTAAATATGGCCCACCTGGAAGTTGCAGGTGCACCATTGCACAGGTAGTGGCGCATGAAAAGAGGAGCCACCCTTTGTTTGGATTCTGATCCCACCGACCGCGATTACACGCGTCATCCCGAGAGCACATCCCAACTCCCGGATATGTCCTTCACTTCCACACTCTCTTCGTTCTCCGTTTCGAGACTTCAAATCTGCGGTTTGCAAATATACTCTGTTTTGCTGCATTATTCAACGAACTTTCGCAATAGGCACTTCCCGTACTTGGACTTTCTCTTATAAAGCAAAAAAAAATAACTAAATAGGCGCTCTTGACTTTTGATTGGATAATGTAAAAGCTAAAACTAAAGCACCATTTTAGATCTTTTGTGACTTAGAAGACAAAATCGAAAAGTCAAAAATAGACCTAACCAAACAACCCTAAAAGGAGGAGTAAATGACAAAAAACCACCACATTTGGGAAACTGTGACACCCGTGTGTAAAAAAAACCACCAGATTTGGGGTAAAACGACTGTATTTGTCACAGTTTCCCCAAATGTGATGGTTTTTTTGTCATTTACTCAAAAGGAGCAATGTCATCGAACCTCAGACCAGAATGGTGAGCCGAAAGAATTACGTTACTACGGTTTTGCATACTAACACAAGTGTACTAAGTAGTCGTATAATAAAATCCTTGTATTGAACTTCTCGAAATCGATACTTTGAAATTTCCTTTTCTTCGGTTCGTACACTATACATCGATAAGTTGTCAAGTTAAGTTTCTCACATGTGACCATCAAGCTCCTGCTCATAAAAAATAGTGATTAAGTCACAATGTCATGATCTAATCTATCACGGTGAATTCCTCATCGCCGGTGGTGGCTCAAGCTCTAAACCACACATTTCTTTTAGATAAAAGGGTTGCTTGGTTAGGGTTATTTTTTTAGTCTTGGATTTTTATTAAAAAAAATCAAAAAAGCAATTAAATATGTGTTTTGGGGTTTTCACTTGATAATGTTGCATGATGGTGTAACTCAGAAGCCAAAGACAAAGGGGGTGTTTGGTTAGCCTTATTTTTTAGCTTTGGCTTTTGGCTTATGGCCATCATGTCGGCTTATCCAGTCAAAAGTAAACATCAAAGCGAAAGGCACCACTTTAGATACTTTTGTGACTTATAAGTTAACATCCATATGTCAAAAATAACCCTTACCAAATAACCCAAAAAGAAGCGACATCATCGAACCTCATAGCATAATTGGCGAGCCGAAACAATTACGTTTTTCACTAAGTAGTCATAGTATATAAATCATTGTGCTGAACGTCTCAAAATCAATAGTGTTTGATGTTTCATACATCGATAATGTAATTGTGGAGGAAATTTCCGGTATCTTGAAAGAAACACTAGCTACTATCTTGAATCCCCTTCAAAGTGTTACTTTTTTTTTCTTCCAAAAACCTCTAAAAGGTGCTTCTTTCTTATCATTATTGGTGGATACCAATGATGACTTAGAATATTGACCTTCTTCAGCAAGACATGCAGATTCCCATACAAAAGATTGTTCTTCCCTTCCGTCTAGCAAATACCTACCTACCCAATCAATCCCAGTCAGAAAATTAATCCCCAAATCGTAAACTATCACAAATAAGAATTATTGTTGTTAATCATGGATGCATTGCCTAGCTGTCGTGACACAGTGGTTAGCTCATGCATCCAATCGAATCCAGACATTATTCTTGATCTGTTGGGAAGCCAGGCCAGTCTCCACAAATCTGACGACTAAACTAGCATGTTCAAAGCGAGGAAAAGTAAAGAAAAACCTAAAAGACCCAGGCGTGAATCACTCCACGCTGGCCGTGGGGCGCATGTGCTGCCGCTGGGCCGACGCTACGCTGGCGCCGTATCTCCGGGAAAAGGAACGCCGCCGTTCGTGGAGCACTGGAGCAGCGGACGGCGGTGATGGAGTGCACGTCTCAAGATGTGTTGGGTCCGGTCCGGCCCAGTGACCCGTGGACCGAACCCGCCGTATCCCTAGGATCTAACCGCACATCTCGGCCGACGAACTGGACGGTGCCGCCGCTGCCGCCAGATCACCAGATCGCCAGCCTCTGACGATGTAGCCGCGAAGGGGGTTACGATCGCCGGAGTCGGCATGGAGCCGGCGGGTCGCCGGAGGTGTGGCGCACCCACGAGTGGCGCAGCGCGGTGGACTTCCACGCCGAGGTCCTCGGGCGGCACCTCGCCGACGGCCTCCTCGACCCGTCCTCCCGCGTCGTCTGCCTAGGAGGAGCTCGGCGTCTCCGGCGCTGTCGCCGTCGCGAAGAAGCACTCTCCGCCGCTCACCGCTGCAGGATACGCCGCCGTCCCTGCCGAACCTGGTGGTGGAGCTGGCGCTCCAGACGCACGCGCTGCTCCGCAAGCTCGGCAACCCCGCCGGCGCATCGTTCTGGAGACGGATGCCGCGCGGCAGGCGACGGAGCCGGCGAAGGTGTGCCGCCCCGGCCGCCGAGGCGGCCGGCGCGCCGCTGCTGGACGAGAGCGCGCGAACCTGACGGTCTGTGGGAAGAAAACCGGGTCTGTGGTGCGGCGGCAGACGACGAACAACGACCTGACGGTGATGTAGACGCTGCGGGCGGTGTCCATGGGCGCCGGCGTTGTCCCAGCGGCAGCGGGCTCGTCGCCGGACGACGAGGTGGCGTACATGCGCGGCTGCTTCGAGCACTTCGTCGGCTCCCGGGACTCGGAGTCGCTCTACATGGTACTCGTACCGTACAGTAAACTTGTCATATTGCTGTTGGATAAATTATTTTATTAATTATAAGAAAACTGCTATATATATCATATTTGGACGTTTTATAAGCTTATTTAGCTATGTGTTGCTGATTTTTCTTTCTCAGAAAAAAATCCTGGAATTTTTTCTATATATGGGTGCCCCCGTCCCTTTTTTTCCTGGGTCCGTCCCTGGGCACCGGCCCGGAGCTGGCCGTCTTCTTCGTCAGGCTAGTCAGGCTCTGAACGAAACGCAGGTCGGCCCGTGCATGCAGTGCGCGACGCGATACATGGTGTCATCAGTTGTTTAGCAGCGCGTCACCCAGTAGTAAATACATTGCAGTAGACTATAGTAGGTAGAACCTCGGAAAGTTCATTTGGAGGACGAGCTCCATGGAGCCCGTTTTTTGAAAAAAATAAAATCGATATTTTTAAGTTTCTAAAAATGCTGCAAAAAATTCTAGACGTTCACAATGACCTATTCTACGAGTCTGTAAATTTTGCAACCCGTAATAATTTGTATTCCGTCCTACACAAAAAAGACAAATACTGACAAATCTGAAAATATTCAAATCAAATCTCAGATCCAGAATTTTGTTATTTTTGGACAGAACACAATACACAATATTTCGCATTGGTATTTTGCACGATGGGAGACATAATCATGGTATACGTCAGGATTTTTTTCAGATTTTTTGGAAAGTTAAAAATTTCGTTTTTGATTTTTTCAAAAAAAGAGCTCCGTGGAGCTCGTCCTCCAAATACCTGGGTTACCCTTTACCCTGATAGAAAATGTCCGGGTGTACCTTGGACCTACAATTCTGCAACAGGTGCACAGGTCCAATATCAGGTGCGAACCGGACCGGACCTGACACATCTTGATGCACGTCGCGGCGGCGAGCCGACCGTTTGGGCCCGATGGTGCTACGACTGTGCCGGGGTAGTATTGGCATTCCGGGTGGCTCGTAGGGACTCGCTCCTTCCGCCGGTCCTGCAGCTGCTGCGATTGCAGGTGGGGCGGCCGGGAGGGTTTCCCGGCGAGTTGTCACTTGTTTGTATGACAAGTTTTATTCTTTTACCATGCATTCCCTTGACACGCCCCACTAGAGATTGTTCTACTTTTCTTTTTTGCGCTGTAGAGATTGTTCTACTGATAAGCACACTCACGAGTTTCTACATACCTCTTGCTCCAAAAGTACAACAAGAGATCAGGAGTTTCATGCCTGATGAGCAAAGCACCCCACAACTTCATCATTATAGCAGGGATAGAACCGTGTGTCCAAAATAGAATGTTTAGATATACACCCGAAAATATTGTTTGAAGTTTTTTGATAGTTTATAATTCATTTTTTTAATTGTCGGTGCATCTATATCTATGACCCAAAATAGATTTCCCAATAGAACCTGTCATATAAAGTACCATCTAAATTCCTTCTAACGCATCAATGCAATATTAAGAGGTAATCAGAACATCAGAAATACAAAAAACCAAATTATTAATAAAAGAAAAGAAAGAATCAACAAATAGCTGCGACAAACTATAGCATCATCCACAAATCATAGAAACACGAGGGTAAAAGGACAGGTGTTCTAAGGATGACGCCTTCAAGAAGGGAACGAGCACGACGCCGACATCGCTAGATCGGACAACGGAAGTCAGATCATCACCCAAAGGCAGTCTGAGCAAAGTCGAGACAATGCATTCAACAAAGGGCGTCACATGATCATCGCCATTGCCAGATTCAACTAGAGACCCAACACTCAAAGAGCGCCATCACCCTGAAGTCACCTTGTGCTGCTACCACCTATTGATCCATCATTGCACAACCACCCACACACGGGCCTGAAGGAACCTTGCTACTCAACCAGAACCGTTCATACGCAACATGACGCCAAGCCACGCCTAGGGATACCAGACATCAACATCGATCCATTGACACGGGGCCCGCCAACATAGAACCGATAAGCCAATCACGTGTGGTACATTGGACAAGTTTGAAACCACGCATCGAGCATAATAGAATCACCAGATTTTTCATTGTAGATGACTTCGTGGGCTATACTGAGCACTCCAACCCCTGCACTAAACGAGGGACGACCATTCACTAGAGCGCACCGTCTGGAACCTCCATCGAAGGTCGAAGCATGCCGACCTTGAGCTCCTATGGACTGTGCCTCTGGCCTGGATCCGAAAAGATTTAACGTCATCGTCGTCGCAACTAGGAAATGGGAACAAAAAAGGTGCAATTGCCGCAAATCCTAGATCAGAATGCCTCTCCCACTTCACCGCTGACACTGTTGATGCCGAGGTAATCAAGACCTTGATTAGCGCTTGAACTCTCTAGAGAAGTCCAACATGCAAAGGCCATCCTCATCCAATTGGACAAAGGACATCATCGGTGAAGTCACCGATCCTCAAATGTTAGACTCACCCTCTACCGTTTGTTGACGCCACCTGCCTGCCCGATACTGTTTTCTTATTGGCCCGACCATTCATCAAAATGATGTCGTCGAAACCCGAACAAAAAATAAAGTCGAGCGAGAAAAAATTACTCTTCGATCTCCACACATGGACCATTCTACATCATCAAAACCACAAACCAAAATTATCATCATCGAACACCCCCCCCCCCCCCCCCCCCCCCCCCCCCCCCCCCCCCAAACCTCTTGCTAGAATTTTCCATGTCACACTAGTTGTTTGGTTGCAGCACAGGAAAAACGCATGAATTTTTCTATGGAGTTGAGTACAAGTCATGGTTGGCATAAACTCGCAGGAATCTTTTCATGAGCTCCAACCTCTTGCTAGAACAAAAAGCTTCAGTTCCCGAATAGTCGTGACGTCTCACGCATCTCGCCCCTCTTATGCCCCCTTGTGCCCTGGTGAGCATGGGCCTGGATACGTGGTGCTATAACGAGTGTGCGGCTTGACCAACCCTTGTATAAGAAACGACCTCGGAGAGTTGTCTCTGATGGGTATGGTCGAACATGAGGAAGATTACCAAATCGTGCCCGTCCTAGTTCTTTGCTACTTTTTACTCTTTAGGCCCCGCTTGGTTCCCTGGCGATTATGGTTGTATAATTTAATGGACCTGTTAAGGTCTCCCTGAAAATACGGCGGATCCTGTGGAAAATCCAGAAAAAATTTATGAGGCAGAAATTTGCAGACATTCCAAGCGGGGCCGTAGAGGTGAATTTCACATCTTTTTTTTTTCGAGAAAACTTAATTTCACATCCTGGGAACCAATACACATGTTATTTTACATAGCAATTGCTGATTTATCCCCACATAGTCATGTGTTTTACATCTCAATTTCTTCACTGCTAAGCAACAACCTTGAATTGAAAACCCCATCTGACGGAATCCATTTGGTTTCCTACAGCAATCCCATAGGAATTCTAGCAAGAGGGTGGAACTCATGGAAAAATTCATGTGAGTGTATGACAACTATAACTTGTACTCAACTCTATAGAAAATTTTCTACATTTTCGTGTGCTGCAAGCAAACAAGTAGTGTGACCGGTCCCGTGTTTTCAGTTCCGGTAGGATTTCACATGTCATGACATTCTATTTCTATGTTTTTACTATTCTTGTGTTTTTCAATTCTTGTGAACGAAAAAGCCGTTCAGACCCAAAACCGTGCTACTGTCAAAGACATCACGAAGGGAAAATAAAACACAAAACACAACACAGGTAAAACAAAATTTTCTCTTTGAATCGCCACGGGGAAAACCTTACTTGGCATGCAGCCAAACAAATGCAACCGGCTCCTCCTCCTTCCTGCCGTTCAGATCACAGCACTAACAGATTGCCAAACACACGAGCACTGTGCCATAAATACCCCTCCGCTCCTCTCTCCCCCGTTTCTCTTCTTCTCCCTCTCCCTCTCGCCGGCCGCTTCCTCTTCACACCTCTCCTCCTCTCTCTCCCCACCCTCACTATCCCCAACAGCCGAACCCTAAACCCACGAGGCGCCAGAGTGGCCTCCGCCTCTCGCATGCGCGCTGCCTCGTAGCCCAGCCCGCCGGCGATCGCCGGAGTTGGAGTGGTCCTGCCCGCCGGAGACGGCGGCGCGAAGATGGGGGCGGGCGGGAAGGGGTGGATGGAGACGGCGACTCGCGGGGTGAAGACGGCGTGGTTCATGGTGGTGATGCTGGCGTCGCTGCTTGTCGCGTCGGCGCCCGTGGTGGTGGCCGCCGGCGACGTGGCCGTCGCGCTCTGGCTCGAGGTGCGCCTCGGGTGCCCGCGCTGCGGCGGGCTGCGGGACCACCTCCAGCGGTACGGCTTCCGGAGCTCGCTCGTGGACATACCGCTCCTCTCCGTAGTTCGATCTCTCCTCATCACCTGTAAGCTGCCATTGCCTCCTCCTCAATGCTATTCTGGTGCGCGCAAGTGCTGAGAAATCGGCACGTACGCGCCGGGTTTCTTTAATTTTTTCCCCTTCACCCTAGTACTTTGGAGCCTATTTTGGGATTTGGGCGTTTTTTTGCTTGTGATTTTCGTTTTTTTTTTGCATCTATGAGTGAGGATTTGGTGATCCGAAAGCTACATCTGTGCTTGTCATCTTCCGTTTGGGCGAAATGACGAAACTTTTGGTTGAAAAAAAAACCGCCGTTTCCGCAGTCATTAATTAGAGAGCATATATCTGTTGCTTGTTGTCTCATTATATGTCCCTCTTCTCTTCTTCCATTCTAGTAGTACTAGCTAGTACTGTACTAATCTAGTTAAACTAAGGCATTTGGCTAAGTGTGCTGCTTGAAATTTGATGAAGGAAGCAGTTTACAGTAGGAATCTTCACCAGCATTTTGAGGAGAATCATTATCAGATCCCACTAACCTGACAATGTGCTTGTGCAGGCGTGTACCTTGTGTGTGATACTTCCGGTCTCTCTCATGGCCCGTACCTTGGAACGACAACGTTCTGTTCCTTGGCCTCGCTGCTAATCTTGCTGATGAAGGCCTGCGTTTACAGTCCGGCACAGGACATTGGGCCTGAGCTCTCACCGTCATTGGCGGATCACAAGCTAAATATGAAGATGCTATGGGGAATGCCTGTGCTGTTCTTGTCGTCCTTGCTCTTTGCTCTCGGCCATTTTGTTGTTGCTTACAGAACAAGCTGCAGGGCTCGACGGAAGCTGCTTATCCATCGCATTGACCCTGAATCGGTATGTCATGTTCTCTTGAATCACACAGCGTATGATGGATTGTACAATTCAAGCTTTTATACTTGTTTCTCTTGGTATTTATGGTTTGTTCTGCTACTTTTCAGATTCTTGCATACAAGAATGCCTTTCATGGATGCTACAAGGTTCCTCAATCACCCACTCCACACAGTGGGAAACTTTATTCAAGGAGTGAAAGTGAGACAAAGAGAAAAACTCTTGTCCACGATGACAGGGATATTCCAATCAGTTTTCTTGCTGATAGTGATAGCAGGTTCATTGCTTGCCAGGGGATCACTGTACATTACAAAATGTCCGACCCGTCAAATTGTGTATCTCCAGCTCCTGAATCATTTCCAGAAATCAATCTTGATGTAGTTTCATCAAGCATTTCTCGGCATGAGAGCCCGCCCTCAGCTACCTCTAGTACCCGCCGTCTTTTGAATCGGAGCTTTAGTCATCAGTATCACCAAACCTCGCTATATGCCCCACTGTTAGTAGAACCATTGACCTCTCCAACTTTATCGGATGGCATCCCCCTTCTGAGTCTTGATGATGAGAGCTTACAGGTGTGTTTGAAACCTATGGGCTTTGATCTCGAGACTGGAGAGCAAGGGAAATTTGCTGTTGTTTTAGTGCATGGGTTTGGAGGGGGAGTATTCTCCTGGAGACATGTTACTAATTCGCTTGCTCGACAAGTGGGTTGTACTGTGCTGGCCTTTGATCGCCCTGGATGGGGTTTAACATCTCGACCTCGCAGAAAGGACTGGGAAGACAAGAATTTGCCAAATCCATACGAGATTGAGTCACAGGTGATCCTTGTTGCCATCTACTCACTGATTGTGTCACATGAACTTTATTTATTTTTTGGAAAGGAGCTCCTAATTGAGTACATCCAGCAATTACCCGGAAAAAATGTTTTTCTACTACAAAATGAAGATAGATTGCATTATCATTTCACTAAAGTTGTATACCTTCAAAGAGTGCAGTTTTTGGCTTAAGAGTGTGACTGAGATCATATCTCAGTTTTAGGTGACTGAGATTTTAAGAATTTCAGGCAAATGAGGATTAGCAAAGGCGTTATTTTGGTAGGTTACATATGGAGTTACTCCAAGATGGGAATGTTTGCATTTGATGATTGAGATAATAGACACCCCTTTGAAAATATCCCTCGTTTCATTGATAGCTATGATTAACACTTTTTTTTTAGTTTTGAGACGTATCCCTGTCCTATAATATAACAGCTTGCCAAAACGTGTTATATTTTGGGACGGAGGGAGTATATCATAATGCTGTGATATAATTTCCTAATGATAGTGGTGTGGCCTGATTGTTTTTTAAGGTCCTTTGAAAATATCCCTCGTTTCATTGATATCTATGATTAACACTTTTTTTTTTAGTTTTGAGACGTAATCCCTGTCCTATAATATAACAGCTTGCCAAAACATGTTATATTTTGGGACGGAGGGAGTATATCATAATGCTGTGATATAATTTCCTAATGATAGTGGTGTGGCCTGATTGTTTTTTAAGGTTTCAGTTCAGTTACAACCACTAGACACTTTCCTGCTGTACTTCGAACAGAGAAATCATCTTTAACAAGATAACTTTTTATGCCCTTCTACAGGTTGATCTTCTCATTTCCTTTTGCTCAGACATGGGCTTGCGCTCTGTGGTTTTAGTTGGTCATGATGATGGTGGCTTGCTTGCGCTAAGAACTGCTGAGAAGTTACGCGCATCTAGAAATCCTACAAAGGTAGCTGCACTGTCACCTTTTTTGTGTGTTGTAAACTTCGGTGACCTATCATATTATTGGGATGTAGTTTATCCCCAGAATGATCATATAAAAGCAATTGTTTCCTTCTGTGCTCCCAGGTTGAAGTGAAGGGAGTTGTTCTTATCGGTGTAAGCTTATCAAGAGAAGTCATTCCTGCATTTGCTCGTATACTCCTGCATACCCCTCTGAGGAAAAAGCACATGGTCCGCCCGCTTCTGCGTACTGAAATCACTCAGGTGATCAATCGACAAGCATGGTATGATGCCACCAAGTTGACAACAGATGTTCTGAACCTATACAAGGTAAAGACTTCCAGTGGTTTACATTTCCCTTTTTCCTTTTAAATCTACTGTCAAACCCTTGATGTCCAACCTTGTTTCGGAAATGAGGTAGGTCATTATTATTATTTAAATACTCTTAACAGAACTTCAGTCAGGTATAATATGCTCTTAACAGAACTATTCTTGCATGCTAGTACTTATATATAGCATATAAAATAGGTTTCCGAATGTAAAATAAGTGCACCTTCGACCATACATGTTTTTGCTCATTACATGATCCTGTCAGTATTTAACTGTCGATTGACCTTACGTGAACTTTTGCATTCAGGCTCCACTATTTGTTGAGGGCTGGGATGAAGCACTTCATGAAGTAGGTCGTCTTTCATTTTCTACTGTCCTATCATCAAACAGAGCTGCAGAATTACTAAGATCAGTGGAAGACCTCCCTGTTCTGGTGGTAGCAGGTTCTGAGGATGTTCTTGTACCTCTGAAGTCAGCGCAAACTATGGCTTCAAAACTTGTAAATTCTGTAAGTTGTCCACGATTTCATAGCTGCGTAGTTCTCCCATAATAGGGTATTCTGTCATGAATTCCAACTCCATTTTGCCTGATTGCTGATCTGAATAATCTGCGTTTTGTTTCCTATGCAGAGGCTAGTAACTATATCAGGATGTGGACACCTGCCACACGAAGAGTGTGCTAAGGCATTGCTCTCGGCTCTTTCTCCATTCATCTCAAGATTGGTATCATCGGACGATTCATTGCAAAGATTGTAGCATACAACCTGTCCATCTTTCTTCTTTCTGAATTTTGCCCCCTTCTGCCTCTAGTTGGTGTGAGTTTGTGTGAGTCATCGTTAGTTGCAAAGTAGTGGAGCCTGACCCACAATCTCGAGGGTCCTAGAGCTCCAAACCTTATTTTTTGTCACATGATGTAATGGGTCCCCGAATTGTTTCAATCAAGCAAGTTGAATCTGTACAGCACATGCTTGCTGTGTTTTGTTCACGTCTACCGCTGCTCCAGTCCAGATGCCACTTCATCTTATCCTCTGCTAGAAAGAACTGAGAATAACTTCACTGAAATAATTTCAGCAGAGAAAATTTTAGTGCAAAGTTGTCACCAGACGGCCAGGGGAAATGTCCGGTGGCCACCTTCTCGGTCGCTCTGTCCTCTCTGGATTTGTCCCGTGCCAAATGCCAGTTGCCATAGGGTACTGCCTTTGCGTGCGGCGGCGGTTGTCTGACTTAGCCACTTTGGTCACTGACTGGCGGGCCCCGCATCTGGTGGCTCCCACGTGTCAATGACTAAAAGTCAGGGAAAAGTCAGGGTTGCTAAGTCAGAGAGCATTAGCACAGCTGGTGGAAGGCGAGGCGTGTAGACATAGACATAGATGTGCCTCGATCATTTCTTACAGCTGCTTGCATGGCGCTATACAACCGTTACCATCTGGCTGTTGTTGTTTAGGGCAGCTCCAACCGTACCCCGCAACGGACACCAAAATCGATCCGATTAGCTTCGTTTGGGGCGGACCGCAGACAGGTTTTGGGTCTCTGTCCGTTTGGGTGGGGTGTCCCAACGACCCAGCGCATATGAAAAAAAGTAAAAAAAAATAACAGACAAATAATTAAACATTACATATATTAAAGGGCCCCATGGACCGATGAGAGTCCAAAATATACACTTAGAAAAAAGAAAAAAAAAAGGCCCTATGCTACTGGGCTCCCGTCGGTGGGGAAAATGGGCGGCGCGGGCACCGTCGCGGCCTCTCGGCGGCCCTTGTCCTCCTCGTCGTCCGAGAGGATGATGTAGGGCGGCGGCGCGTACAGATGCGCCGGTGGCGCGGGCAGAAGGCGTGCTCGGCGCCTCGGGATCCTGCGGCCATGCCGGCGTCGGAGCCCAGCCTTGGCCCTCCCCGTGCTCTGGCCACGGTGACCAAGGCACCTGCCAGCGTGCGCGCTCCAGGGCCGCCGCCTCCTCCTGCTCGCGGGCCCGCTGCGCCGCCTCCTACGCCGACGCGCGGAGCGCGGCCGCAATCTCCGGCCACTGCGCCAGCTCCTCCAAGTTGGAGGCGTCTATGACCGTCTAGAGGTCGGCGTTCTCGTCGACGGGCGGCGCGGGCTGTGCGCCGCGGTAGGCCGCCCAGTTAGGCGGCGTCTCCTCCTCCATGGCCTCCATCTTCACCGCGACGTCGTCCTCCACCTCTCTGTCGTCGTCGAACTCGAGGTCGTCCTCCACGCCGTCCTCCGGCTCCTCCCCGACGTCGTTCTCCACCGCGGCGAAGTAACCGCGCCGGAGCTGGTCATGCTCGAGCTCGAACCAGTCGTCCCACAGTCGCGAGTTAATCGCGTAGGCTGGGTCATGGAGGAGGTCGGGCGGGAGGAAACTGCGCCGACGCAGTATCTCCTCCGTGCGCGCCCTGCCGGAGCGAGGGACGGGTGGCACTGGGATGCGGCGGCGGCTGAGATGCCAGCCGTCCGGCAGGTGCACGTCCCCCCATGGGAGGGGCACCGCCACATCCCAGTACAGCTTGGCCACCTCCTTGGACACGCGGGCGCGGTTGCGCTGCCGGCGGGCGACGCGAGCCCTGGCGAGCGCGGCGCGGCGGGCCGCATCGGAGGGAGCCGAGGACGACGAGGCCTCCTTGTCATTGCGGCCTGGCTTGAACCAGCTGGGCCGCTTCATTGTCGCCGGCGACGGGGACGGTGGCTAGGGTTTGACCAAGTGGAGTGGATAGAGTGAGATGGGGATGGCGGATCTGGCCGGTCCCCATTTAAGAAGGACCCAGCGAGGTAGCCGAAGCGGCCACGCTCGCTGCCAGGTGGGCCAGGGGCAGACAAGGGAGGACACGCGCTGTGTCCGCACCTCCCCCAAACCGTGACCAAACTTGGGCCGTGTTTGGGGCGAAACGCGTGTCCACGCGGACACTTGTCCGTTTGCGCCGGCCCGTTGGAGGCCCTCCCTTGTCCGTTCGGACAAAATCGGACAGCGCCGGTCCGTTTGCGGGGTGCGGTTGGAGCTGCCCTTAGTCCCTCTCTTTCCCGGATAGACAAAATTTCGGAGAAAGCTTTCCGAAAATGTGTTGCTGGCAACATGATTCAAGCTCTCGAGCACCAATAGTTACTCCCTCCGTTTTTTAATATAAGATATTTTAGATGATACACATGTTGTCTATGTGCACACTAAAATGAATGAACATGCACACAAAAATGTGTCTATATACATTTGTGTACATGTGTATGTAGACAAAAGCTAAAACTTCTTATATTAAAAAACGGAGAAAGTACATAGGAAGCAAGAATCCTGAGAGGCATAATAATAACAGCCCTGTACTACTTTCCTCGGACAGCTTTACAACGAATAATTTCTACACAAGATATGCTCTAAGACGGTTTACCATCTGTTTCATGGTGGAGTAGCTATTGGTGATTTCAAATTATTCTTTCACCATTGGCTTTTGCTACAAGGGTAGTTCAACATTCCCTCTTTACCCAAATAGTAGCAGTAAACCACAAAACCGCATTTCTCTCACTAAAATTTCATCTTGTTTGCGTGACATCTGGCACCCAGTCATCGCTGGCAAGAACAAGACGATCACCATCTCTGATGAGCTCAACCTCGTCCACCTCGGCACCCTCGATTGTCCGGACCTTAGTAGGCATCATGTCGAACTTCTTTGCACCTAGTTGTAGAAGGTCCTGCATCGTCCGTGGTAAAACCACAAGCTTCCCAGCAGTGTTCCCCTTCTCAGGACAGCTGATTATCACCCGGATGAGTGGCTTGTGATGGTCCTGACGATAACTCGGAGCACCTGTTGCTGCAAGACCCCTTGAGAGTAGATGGTCAGTGTCTCGGCGTGGATGAGACGAAGAGATGACTCCGAAAAGGGAGTTCTGAAAGCTGACTTTCCTCCTGCCTAGCTTTTGTGGAAGAATTTTGCTGGGTAACTCAGTGTCTTCACGGATCACATTTCGCATTGAGGGATCACTGCTGAACCGGCCTAGCAGCATAGGTGTCGCCTTGCCATTTGAGGTGTACTTCCTTGGTGCTGTCAATGGTTTAAATAGGGCTTGTATTTCTTCATGGCCTTGTTGGTCAGCTAGAGTTCTTGCGGTCCAGCCGTTGCTGTCCTGCTTGTCAATGTCAGCTCTGTGTTTCAGCAACAACGCAACCATCTCAACGTTTCCGTCGCAGACAGCACGTTGCAGCGGAATGTTTCCATCTTTCGATGGCCTGTCTGCATCATGGATACGATTGAGTATTTCCTCGAGCAGTTGTATATTGTTTTGCTCAATTGCGATGCAACAATATAAGCCGGTATCCCCCAATGACAGATCTGCACCGCCCTGGACTAACAGCTGCGCAACTGTATCATGCTTTGCATATATAGCCTCCCATAGGGGAACCTTTCCTTCCGAATCTGGATATTGGAAGAATTAAAGGCAGTCAGATGGAGGTATGATCAAACCTACATGAACTTAACAACTCTTTGCGATTCGTAAGCACAATTAAGAAAACACTCTTGTTCTAGCTAGTCAAGAGTAAAATTTTCCTAAAGTGGTACACGGTAATAAATTTAAATTTCAGAAGAATTGTGGAGACCATATATTTGCTCCACTATGATGATATATACAAGAAGGAATTATCATAATTCTAGCTGTAGGCTTACCCGTGACATTTGGATCCGCTCCATATTCTAATAGAAGCTTAACACACTGCTCATTTCCTGAGGAAGCAGCTATGTGCTGTTGATCATCAAAATGAAGATTGTCATTTCCTGCTTAAAGAAATATAGAATAAAGAGTGTAGTTATGCATTGATGAACATACTGACCAATGCTGTACGCCCATCTTGATCTGACTCGTTTGGGTCCAGATTACGTTTAAGTAGTTGATGCACCAAATGGTCATCTCCTCTAGTTACTGCAAAGCTCAGTGTAATCGGCATATCGAGACGACCTCGAGCTAGCATGGTCTCGATCTCCTTCAGCACACTTACCATTACACCGTCCTCTTTCTTATCTTTTAGCAACTGTACCAAAAATAGGATCTTAATATACGTACAACAAGCGTTCATACTTCATAGGCAAACAGCATTTTGTTAAACATTCTCAACTTAGTTGGTTACAGTTGGGAGCATCCGCTAATCAGAGAATAGCCCACATAGATATAATTTAAGGATCTAAGGTGAACAAGTGATTATGTGAGGATTTAACTTTAATTTCACATATTGTCATGCAAGGTGAACAAAAGGGGTCGGATAGGTGTACTAAAAAGCACTAGTAGTGTAGCTCAAGATCTTAACAATTATAATCTAACAGTCTGTAAATGTGCAATTTCCATAGGAGAGAAGAAACTGTGAAGGGTAATATGGATAGTAAACCTGAATAAGGTTGTTCATTATGATAGTTCCATCTCCAACATTGGATTGAACAATGCTGAGAAACGCCGTCCTGTTCATGCGTAGAAGCTGACACAAGGATTTTGTCCGGACTGTGAATAGTTGAGGCCTATAGCAAAGAACCCCAATTTCTCCAATAACATCTCCGGACTTGGCCACTCCCACTACCTGGAGATTACCGTATACCAACATATTATTTTAAGGACCGTTTGATGCATAAATTTGCTTCAAGCTAAGCATCAAAGCAGCATATGACTCACCTGTTCCGTACCATGTTCCGCACCATTTTGCAGCTCAACTAACTCCTGAAAAAGCAACATGTTTATCGATTGTCAGAATGACAGTAACATTTTTTGTGTTAAAAACTAATACTAGTATACTCTTCTCAGTAATAACTATATTAACTAAGAAATTAAATAACTAGGAAAAAACAGCATTCTTACCGCACTACCAGAAACTAAAATGTAGAAGTCAGTGGGTGCTTCATTCTGCAAAATCACATCCTCCCTAGGTGGAAAGTATTCAGCTTTCATCTCCGAAACCTTTAAAAGGAATCATGCAAAATGACAAATTAAGCATATGCTCAGGAGTAACTAACTAAAAGAAAGACTAAAGAATCACCACAGCCTCACCAGTTGAAAAATTAGATCATTAGATACACCTTTAAATAGGTAAATGTTCTGAACCAGATGGAGAAAGAGATAGTGAGAAATGCTAGATCTAATGGCCTTTGGCAGCACATCAAGAGTCTCTTGTTGTTGAAGACCTTCTGAGTCCGTCCTGAACTTTAAGCTAAGATGTGATATCATCTGATCTTGCAGCCGAGGTGGTAGCTGATTCCTAAGTGCAAAGCTGGTTGCAGCTTGAATTGTATCTCGCTTTAGTCAAAATAAAAAAGAAACAAGATCTCAGAGTTGAGTATTAAGATAATTATTCGAGGTACATATCAACCAAAGGCCAGTCAAGCAAAACTCACATATTTTCGAGTACGGCTGGTGCCATGGACAACCAAATTGGTCATGTTTCCAATCAAATAAGCAGTTAACCCAAGGTTAAAGAACATGTAAAAAATATTGAAAATCATCTCTCTTATGTTTTCCGCATGATAATCCCCATAACCCACAGTGGTAAGTGTGGTGATTGACCAATATACTGATGTTACATAGCGAATCCACAAGCCCTGTTGATGAAAATCTTCCATGCTATTGCCAATCCACGTTTGCTTTGGGTTTGGATACCTATCAGCAATAAGATAGTAGAAGCATGCTGCACAGTGCACAGCAAAAAGTGTGACCTACAAGATGAAAGAAAGGTAAGGAAACATGATATCAATCAGGGATTAATAATATTACATTTACAGGATAACACTGTGATGTTCAGATCACTTACACAAATTAGTTTAGCACATCGGACCCAGAAGTAATTGAAGTGTCTATCCTTCTCCAATCTATAAAATGAAGAAACATATGTTAAACATGGCACAAAGATAATAGCCCAGTATTCGGTTAGATTTAGATAGATGACAAGGAAATATGAACATAAAATAGAGGATAATTCTTATATTCATCCATTATGACGAACATACCTAGCAAAGAGAGAGCTGACTCTTCGGAGACGCCATAGACGAAGCATGTTGAAGAATCCATATGACCTTAACTTTGAAGGTAGTATCCTGCGAGCAATTTCTGATGGGATTGTGGAGGCAACGTCAAGAACAAACCAGCTGGTAGTATAGCGCCAAGCAATTCTCTTTGGATCATCTTCAAGCAAGTATGTTAGTCTGTCCAAATAGGCTACAAAGAAGGTCAGGATGATGTCAACTGCGAAGATTGCATTCACGGCATTGTCCGTGGCAGCTAGCCCCCCTGTAGGAATCCGAATGAAGCCAAATTCGAATGGGGAGACCCACGCAGAGTAGACTACAAGAACTATGAGGAAAGTCTCCCACAATCTGCAGTGTTAATAACACGATATCAGAATTGATGCATGTCTTATGTCTGTAGAATATAAACACGATTACCCTGCCTAAAAGTGTGATCTATCTATCCTTTATGTCCAGATCGTTTAGCATTATTGCACACTGGGTGTAAGCATTGCTATCTGCTGGCTACTAGAAGCCTAGAAGCAATTCCTGGGGCTGCTCAATACAGCTTCCTCTTATCGAAAAAGTCTAGCACCCCAGTTTCTTTGATGACGAAAGTTACCACTTACTACTATATAGAAGATTTCATTACATAAAAGGAGCCATCTGAGAAAAAAAAGAAAAAGACTAGAAGTCTAGAAACATGGAAAATCTTGTATATATAACCTTTTCTTCTTTAGTGCATTGGCAGCGCTACCCTTTTCCACCACAAAAATCACATAGAAACCCTTTCACCTTTCATGAAAACTCCGTCAAACAGTGCGAATTTCTATAGAACTCTAGAACAAATGTACGCAAGGTGATACTGAATTAAGTACACAATTTCAAGATCAAACTTAATCTCCTCTGGGAAGATATCAAACTGACAAACAACCAAATTAGAGATTAGAATTAAAAACCAACATGGATTTGTCAATTATATATTCAAATGCAGAATATCACATTCAATATGGATTACTCCCTCCGTCCCGCAATACATGGCATATACATTTATTCAAAATTCAATGCTTTCTGAGTTTGACTAAGTTTTGAGAATTTAGAGCTGTACATGCAGTTTCCACTGACGAGGTGGTTACATGTACATTAACCTTCCATGGGCGTGTAATATTTGTGCCAAGTTTCTGCAATATTGAAAATTAAATTACAAACAAGAACAAGAGAAACTTCTTGGTGTTTCTGTTGATTTGATTTGTTTTATTTTTGGTTACTTTGTTTTCCTTTCTGTTTCTGATTGCTTGGGCTTGTGTACATTTTGCGCTGTTGAAGTATATGTTGATTGCCCAACCTTCTCCACCAATTCGGAATTTGGTTCTACTGGTTGGTGCATGAAATTTTTGCTTGCCCTCTTTTTGTCCACATTTAGGCCTTATCGAGCCACATGTGATAGGTTGATGTATATGTGGATTACCTAATTATAACCTTCTCCATCATTTCAAACTTTATGTTACCCGTTCAGAAGCGTGATTGAAAAAAAGAGCAACCTGTAGTTTTTACCCCCTAGTTAGCGCACTCTCAGTATTGTTTTTTCATAAAAGCCATTTTATTATTCATAGCATCACAAAGATACATAGTAGCATACACCCGGCCTCTGCATAATAAAGATACACACGACCAAGCACATTCTCATAGACTATCAACAATTATCCGATTGAAAATTTCTTTCCTTTTTCACCTCACTTGTGCCTTATTCCAAGGTTTATCCCATTTGGTAAATTTTGGCCAACCTAACATCTTGACCCCCACATGCAAAACCCATGTGTCACCTGACTTGGACGCCACATCCCAAAATAATGCAAAAATAACATCTCACTAATTTAAATTCCAAATTAAGAAATATCTGTTCCCTTATTTTTACATTCATAATATAATTATAATGTATTTTCCTCATTTGCTTGAATTTCGAAATTGAGTTTATACTGGAACAAGTATCACTTAGTGAAGTTAAAATAAGTGAGATATGATTTTTTTTTGTTCAAGTTTTGGACAATTTCTAAAAATATTCATGGAATTCTTTCGAGCCCCTGCGCATGATGGCACCTGGGGTTGTCATATCAGCTTGGGGATTTAGAAATAAAATAATAAATGGGTAGATCCTAGAAAGAAGCACAAGTATAGGTTCAAAAGAGGAAATTTTCTTAAATCAGGCAACAACTAAGGACTATAATTGCACAATTTAATGCAAGGAAGCTAACATGAGAAATTCAGAAACCACCCACCGAAACTAAAGTAAGAAAGTAATCCCCCTCAATTTACTGCAAGGAAGCTAATCTAAGAAATTCAGGAAACCACCCAGCGGCAAAATCCTGTGGGTCAGACCATCTAGATAACAAGGACCATTGTACAAATATGTCCAAACTGAAGGGGCTTTCCAAGATTTTTCATTTTCTGAAGCTGGAAATCTGCAACTCTGTATGGCAAACCATGTGGCTTCGTTTTCAACGAGAATGGGGCCGGGGAGGTTTGCTCCCGGAAAATCTAAAAAATAATTTAAAGAAATAAATAATAAACAAGATTTTTCCATGTGGATTCCCTGAATGAACCCGTTTGGAGAAGGAAGCGTTGCAAGAAATGCACAAATGTCGTCATCAACATCACGATTTCCTTGTCTGCCTACGGAAAAAGGATAAGACTAAAGAGGTCGTAGATTACTCAAGCAGTCCAAAGAAGTGAATAAAAATAAAGCAGAAGAGACGAGAAGTATGTCGATAAAACAAACAAATCAATAATTCAGCTTAAGTCAACTTTGGAAAATGTAAAGATATCGACGCTCTGATTACTATTTTTTGGATCCAGCGGGGCTTTGATTTAGTATTCCAGAAAATAATAATCAGAGGAGAGGCTCTGAAGTTCCGATACAGGAAGAACGAAAAGAAGAGCAAACGTTTCGAGACTCTAGTAGTAAGAAAAAAGGGAGAGAACAAAGCAAAAATTGCAAAGGCTCCACTTGGCAGCAGTTCAACGCGGACCATCCATCGATCTCTTATACAGTATTTTTTATTATTTGAAAGTACCAATCTCTTAAATAAATTAACCTAGTAGAACTAAAGCAGAGCCATAGCAGAGCAGGAAGGAACGAACCGGAAACGACCAATGCGCAAAAGAACAAGTTTTGAAACAGAGCGCCGCGGAGAGAGAGAGATGGGCGGCCTATCGCCTATGATGACGACAGGAGAGTAGCCGAGTAATGATGATGATGAAACTAACGAGGAGGCGGGCGAGACAAAATTACCTGTACTTGCGGTCGTAGGGGGAGATAATGAAGCGGCGGAGCTTGACGCGGCGGTTGCTCCTGGCGCCGAGCGAGGGCAGGATGCCGCTGGAGAGGCTGTAGTGGCTGCCGTCACGCGACATCTCCCTGTCGAGCGCGTCCCCCACGGAGCCGCTGCCGCCGCCGTCGCCCCACGGCCCGCAAGCCCGCATCTGCCGGCGCCGGACCTCGCCATTGCGCGCAACTCTTCGACCCGGAGGACGGCAGCCGCCGCGGCGGCGGCGGTGGGGGCAGCAATGACTCGTTCTTGGGGATGGGTTTTTAATGGAGGGAGGGAGGACCACAAAATCTTGCGGCGTGGACTAGTGATCGATCTCGGGTCCGGGCGGGCGGAGGGGGAGAGAGAGAGAGACGGACCGGGACCTTGGGAGTTGGGGGTCGGTCGGGATCACGCGCGCCCCGACGGTGCTTTTATGGAGCGCGCGGGTCAGCGGGAGGGAGCAGGGAGTGCTTGTCGAGTAAACGCGCCGTTTCCGTGGTAGACCGCCGTGTCTTGGCCGCTGGCTTGGCGAAAAGGCCGCCGCACACGTGCGGCCGGCTCCGATCTCCAACTCTTTTACCCCAGCCTTTTCACATCCGTGTTGGACACTGAATCCGAACAAAGCGAAAGAACCCGTGTCATTTTTTTATAGAAGCAAACATCACCAAAATTGTAAGTATGAAAACTTCATGAAATGTGCTGCGTATAAATTTCGATCAAAGTTTGACTTGATAGTGTAAATGTAAACAAGCATAAAGAAAACATGTGAACATCTATAATACCTGATTAATATTATTTGAACCATTACAAAATATATTTTCATACTATATGCATTTGGTATTGCAAAGTTGATATTGTTTTGTATACTTGGTCAGTTTCACTTTCACTAAAACTTGGAGTGCTATAAGCACGTCTTTTCTTCACGTCTCCTCCTTTGCTTCCTCTTCCTATTTTAAGTTGGTTCACTCCATTAAAGAGTTCTTTTTTATAGATTTTTAAGCTACAACATGGCTATGATGGAGCGCAACCATGAATGGATAGATAGAGCGTGACATATACATACCGGTACGTCTATGCCAACTTTTTATCGCATACCTTTTGCTTATTGCCTTTTATGTACTAAGGCATAACTCGCAAATCAAGATCAAGACAAAATATCTTCATGTACATTACAAGTTTATGACAGTAATGTGATTATTTATTTGCATAGTTATCATGGAGTAAGTGGTATGAGTTGTACATGATAATAATATTATACTTATCCATTTGAATAGTCAGATATATCTCTATTAATATGTGTTATTATTAGGGGTGAAAACGGAGCGGATACGGTCGAATAGTAGTGAAACCATGTTCGTGACCATATTTTTTCCGGATACGGAGTCGGAGCGGATAGTGTACGGATACGAATACGGAGTCGGATCCTACCGGTTACGAATATGGGTCGAATACGGGGCGAATATGGTTCGGCTGCGGATAAACATTTTTTCGGATGCTGATTTGAAAATAAGACTGATATATAGCAAATATTATGAATGAACGTGCTCCAAATTAACTTTATGTATAGTGATATTTTAAAAGAGATAATGTTTTAATAATTCATACTTCCGTTTACAATTGGATACTTATTTTTTTTCTTTTGAATGACCTAAGGGTGCCTCCCACTAATGTGATTCACAAACATGGTAGTGCCCTGACAAGATTTTTCTGAACTTGTGTAAGTACAGAAGTTTCATCTTTCCAACACTCCGTCACCTGAGATTCAAGGTATTAGTTGCCGGATATTGCGCCGGATATTTGTCGGATATAACCATGAAATATGGTACATCTTCGGATACGGACGGATATTAGCAAAACCACATCCTTTTCCATATCCGTGAACTACTATCCATATCCGTGACCGTATCCGGCAACTATCCGACCGAATCCGTATTTGTCTTCTGTGAGACTCCGGTCGGTCGGTCGGTCGGAAATAATCCGTACCGTTTTCACCCCTAGTTATTATTCATAAAAGAGATATGAGTTGTACATGATAGTAATAGTGTGTTTAATTATATAGCTTTTCATACTTATACTTGTTGGTCATGTATGAGGTATGAGTTCCAGTCTCCTAGACATGATTTCTCAAGAACATCCCCATAAGAGCATGGACGGATCCAGATATCATATTTAATCACTATCTCTCGAGGTTGCCTTGACTGCATCAAACGTCATACGTAACCGGGTGACAATAAAGGTGTCCCTCTCAGGTATCCGAAAGAATAGGTAGAGGCGTATGGATCAAGAGCGGGATTTGTGCATCTGAAGGTCGGAGAGATACTAGTTAGGGCCCACTCGGTGAGATCACATCAAAGTTTGCAAACACGTGACTAGGTCACGGGATGTGTGATCATGTGAACGAGATAACAGGTGTTTGTCAGTAACGAGATAGAACTAAGGTATCAGGATACCGATGATCATGTCTCGGACAAACACAGTATCGAGGCACGAAGGGAATAGGATACAAATGTTAAGGTTCAAGCGAATTAATTCGTGGATTGCACAGGGGCCATCATGGGTTTCCAGATCCCGCTATTGGTCATTGATCGGAGAGATGTCTTGATCATGTCTGGAGTGATCCCGAACCGTAGAGTGTCACACTTAAGGGTAGACGATGATTAGGAATAGTCTTGACACCGAAGAGAAAATAGAGAAGAGAACCGGAAGTGTTCCGGGACATATCCGATGGAGTTCGGAGGGCAACGAAAGATGTTTCGGAGGTCGAATAAATTAGATAACATGTATTTAATATGAATTAATGTAATTAATGATTAAATATATTTTATTTTAATTAATTTCGAATTTTTTAAGTCAGCCTAGCCCACCTAAATAGGCCTTGACCAAAGGAAAGAAGGCCCATAGGGGGGAAACTTCCCCCTTAGTGCGAGTTGGGAGGGGGCTGCCCTAGGTGGGCCAAATGGGGCCCACCTAGGTGCGGCACACCCCTTGGTGCGGTTGACCATGTTGGAATAGTCCCACATGGCTAAGCCACCAAGGGTGACACCCCTCCTCCTCCTTTATATAGGGGGTGCCCCATGGCTTTTGGAGCACACCAATTCTCTCTTTCTCTCTCTCATCTCCTTCATGGTTCCGCAAATGGAACCGTGCGGGAGTTGGAGGTTTCTCCACCATACGCATACCGTCGTGCTAGTACTTCAGTCCAAGCTACTCTTCTTCCGCTGCTTCGCTGGATCGGAGCTCAGAGGGACGTCGCCTACACCGTATGTGTGTAATCCCTCGGATGTGCTGCAGTTGCGGCACTTGGAGCTTGTACAACTACACGACCTTGAGGTCGGCATCGCCGTACGTCTTCATCATGCGTCGCCATCGAAACAGATCTTTTGATCGTCGACGCTTACGGTCTTCAAAGGTATGAACACCGTTCCCGCCGTTACTTTATATCTGCATAGTATTAGATCTTGGCTTTATCGGGTATCGTTGTTAAGAATTTTTTTGTTTTCTGCACCTTAACCCTACAGTACATCTGTACACCCATGATAGTGTGGATCCATCCCTGCATAAGAGGCTTTATTCGAAAAGGGGAACAACCCGACTTCTGCATTGATAGATGCATATAGCCAACTTTAATTTTCTTATTCCAGTGCAAAGAGTTTACATCTCAATGATGAACAGATAAGGTTGAGACATATATCAGACAATGGAAAATTAATAGCATGCAACACCTATACTTCAACATGTAATTTTATTATCACACTGCCAGCTGCACCGGTCAAAAAAATCTGGTGCAACCATTTTCAAGCGGTCGTACACATAGTCCATGGCCTCCCGCTGCTCGAGATAGGAACACATATGGATCCAATGGGTACGTTGCCTTAGGGATAACTTGCAAAACTGAAGTATCTCTTGATATGTTAAAAACAAAAGCATCATGAACATTCCATCTGGCCCCAACTAAAGCAAAAAAAAACACCTATTCGAATTTGTTATTTTTTTTCTTATCAACCAATTTCTGAACAAATTTTTAGATGTGATATACTGAAAGCCATATCAACGATGCGCCATTTTGATCTAGCAAAAAAAAAGGTCTTATACTAATTCCTTAGCTTCACAAAAATATCAATTTTTACACCCCTGCGTTTTCCTCTTAGCGAGTTTTTTTGTTAATTACTTTTCGGTTAAGGAACCACATGAAAATAATTATTTTCAGTGGTATTTTCAGCTTCTGAATGTATTTTCAGAGATATAGAGTGTTACCATTCATAAGTTCTTGATACATAGATTGGACTGAAAAGGAATCAGAAGTTGTTAAACCCCAGTTGAAAACATCTGGGTCATGAGACAATTTTACATACATCGGCCATTAAACTGACGATGCTTGAGGATAAATGTCTCTGACCAATGTTTTCTAGTAAAATTATAAGGGAAGAACTACAGTGTTGTGACACATGGGAGACATGGTGAAAGGGCATGGCGCCCCCATGTGTGGTTTTGGTAAACAATCCATATGGACAAATGGTTGCATTGAGTTATACTTGTAGTGTTTGTCCATAAGCAAAGCTTGAACTCCATATATTGGATTCAAGGTTGATGCCATGACGATAATGATATAATGGAGTATTTGGCATCAAGATCATTGTCGCAACAGTGGAACATGGGGTTCCCCTGATGCTGCCAAAGTGGGTCCACAACCTGGGCCCACCAAGCAGATGGACAAGGCAAGGAGTCAAGACCGGTAGATGGGCCGGGCCAGCCCATCTACCCCACGGAAGCACGTCAAGCTCGACATCGACAACCACGGCTAAGGGTCAGGTGGCCTTACGGGTCACCTGTCACCCGGCGAACAAGGCAGAGCACCCGCGGGTCCAAGTGCCCGGCAGGAGGCCAGGCATTCACCCGGGTTCGAGCCTCTGTACAGCGAAGAGGATAAGCACGACAGCTCGTGCAGGAAGCTTGTAGAAGACTTGGGCGCCAAGACGAAGGGCGCGTATCCAGTGACGTCGCCTTTGGTGTGGTCGGTGGGACTGTCAGACTCTGTCCACCCCGCTTTCCCCAAAGGTGGACGACCGTACCTAATCGGAGATACTTGGACGAGAGGAGGCCACGTCGCCTCCATTAGACCACCGAGGGGTTTTCCCGCCTAAAACCCCTCACGCTCCTCGCGTGCCCATGTGGGATCCCCTTAGCCTATAAAAGGAGGACCAAGGCACTGAGGCAAGACAGGAGGCAAGCATAGCTCAGGCAAGGCTAGACTAGGGTTCGGAGGGTAGAGAGAGGTGATCTCCTCAGGGCAGGATCTGCTCTTCGTCTACCTCCGGCCAAGCACCCTGCCGGGTTCATCCCCAAGAACACCCTTGTAAACCACACCATGATGACCACAGCAATCCATACATGCAGGAGTAGGGCTTTTAGCCTCCGGGCGGCCTGAACCTGGGTAAACTCTCTGCGTCTCTGTGTTGCTTGCTTGATCTCCCACCGAAGAGCTTGGCGACCACCCCCGAATGAAGCGTCTTCCAGCCTCCTTCGCGCCCCGTGACGAACCTAAAAAGCGGTATCCTTTAATCCCGGTGTCCGTGATCCGAGACACGACATCTGGCGCGCCACGTAGGGGGCGCAAGCGCTGGATTCATCTTCGTCAACCTCAAGTTCGTCGTCATGATCTACGCCAAGTTCTTCATCCTCAACAAGATCTGCTTCCAAGCTCTTTGTCTCCGACGAGACCCGCCTCGACGTCGACAAGGACAACGCCTAGAGTTCCTATCAGATGGCCCGAAAGAGAAAGGCCAAGGCGGCCCTGGAACACCTGCGGTACCCAGGACTTGGCTTCATTCTGGAAGAATCTTCGCCGACGCCTGTCGCCAAAGGTGAAACCTTTGGGATAAAGTTTGTGCCCCCTGCGGCGTATGTCAGCTCACTGGCCAGCGAGTGAAGACCTCAGGAAAGTGCTACGAGCATTGACGTTCCTCTTTCCCCCATGGACGCATGGTGCGAAGGAAGAACTCTGTTCCGGCGTCCTACCTGCAGAGCCGCTTCCAAAGGGTGAAGACCCGAGCCAAAGTGCTAAGGACGAACCTCCCGGAGAAGATCCTCTTGTTTATGTACCCAAGAAATCGAGATCCCTCCGGGCGAGGATGGCCAGCCCGGGATGTGGTGCATGTATCACAGATCTGACAAACACATCATCGAGAACTGTCGCCAGTTCAACGAGGTCCAGAAGCGACAGAGGAGTGGAGTATGCTATACTTGTGGCGAGCAGGGACACATCAGCAGAGATTGCCCGCTCGTCAAAAAGCCGAAAAATACCAAAACAGCGACGACCCTCAAAGGCAGTACTAGATCAGAATCACAACAAGGATTATCTTCACTCAAGGGGAAGTAAAAGAGCACTTTCTCCAATGCTTCCACTCAGACGGAGGGACTTGATGAGCCTTGTCCATCACTAATGCTGCCCCTGATGCTGCCAAAGTGGGTCCACAACCTGGGCACACCAAGAAGATGGACACGGCAAGGAGTCAAGTCCGGTAGATGGGCCAGCCCATCTACCCCACGGAAGCACGTCAAGCTCGACATCGGCAAACCACGACTAAGGGTCAGGTGGCCTTACGGGTCACCTGTCACCCGGCGAACAAGGCAGAGCACCCGCGGGTCCAAGTGCCCGGCAGGAGGCCAGGAACTCACCCGGGTTCGAGCCTCCGTACAGCGAAGAGGATAAGCACGCCAGCTCATGCAGGAAGCTTGTAGAAGACTTGGGCACCAAGACGAAGGGCGCGCATCCAGTGACGTCGCCCTGGGCGTGGTCGGTGGGACTGTCAGACTCCGTCCACCCCGCTTTCCCCAAAGGTGGACGACCGCACCTAACCATCGGAGATACTTGGACGAGAGGAGGCCACGTCGCCTCCATTAGACCACCGAGGGGTTTTCCTGCCTAAAACCCCTCAGGCTCCTCGCGTGCCCATGTGGGATCCCCTTAGCCTATAAAAGGAGGACCAAGGCACCGAGGCAAGACCGGAGGCAAGCATAGCTCAGGCAAGGCTAGACTAGGGTTCGGAGGGTAGAGATAGAGGTGATCTCCTCAGGGCAGGATCTGCTCTTCGTCTACCTCCGGCCAAGCACCCTGCTGGGTACATCCCCAAGAACACCCTTGTAAACCACACCATGATGACCACATCAATCCAGACATGCAGGAGTAGGGCTTTTAGCCTCCGGGCGGCATGAACCTCGGTAAACTCTCTGCGTCTCTGTGTTGCTTGCTTGATCACCCCACCGAGAAGAGCTTGGCGACCACCCCCGGGTAAAGCGTCTTCCAGCCTCCTTCGCGCCCCGTGCCGAACCTAAAAAGGGGGTATCCTTTACTCCCGGTGTCCGTGATCCGAGACACGACAATCATCAAGTTATATGGATATATTTGATATGATCAAGAAGAAGAGTATGTGATGACCAAGTTGTGGTTCGAAGAGTTATCCGATGATTGGTCATGAGAGAGTTGAGCATAGTGCAAGTTTGTCTTGAAGAAAATTATTAGGTGACCTTTCATGGTTATCTTCAGACATCATCTAATGAAGAAAGAAGAAAAGATACAAGGTTGATCAAGATATTGATCAACACGCAAAGCTACAAGATGTACCAAGTTGGATCATGTATCTCTTGGTATGGTAAGCAATTGTCCATATAGCTCTGTGAACTAACCCATTAAATGTGTGTGTGGTATTTCTATGAGTGGTTAGGTATCTTTCCATGGTGGGACATCAAAGAAAGATTTCATATAGCCCATGGTTGATGATGTCAAGTGGTGTTCTTCATCAAAATTGAGAAGTGCAAGTTCAACAGAAATGTCTCGAATAAATCCTATGCTTGAAGCTTGCCACCCATTTGGAGATAATTGTCAAGTGAAGATGTGCCTATGAGAGGCTCTCCCATAGTGGAGTATGGGGGAGCAATGTTTGAGTCTTCACCAAGCGAAGCGCAATCAAGAAAGGTGGTCCAGTTGAAGAGATCAAGATCGGCGTCATCTAGCTCAAGTGGAATGCGCAAGGCAAATGTATGGTCTTGATAGGGTTTCTATTTTACCGGTCTCATGTTGTTAGTTGGGAGACCGGGTTATAGGATAGACACCATACTATCAAGAGGGGCTATCGATTGAGCTTTAGCGTATCAGTTGGAGAGAGCTCAAACCTTTGCATACTTGGCATCATCTTTCTTGGTTCTTATTTGGCTTTTCTCTGTGGGGTTTTGGAGCTTGTTGTGATCTTCATAACAAGCTCAAGTTCATCAAAAACGGATTTCGCATGAAAAACTTGTTGGGTTTTTGATGTTGGAGGTTTTACCGGTTGTTTATTTAGAGAGAGGTTTTAACTTTCTACATTTGGTTTTACCCTCTCATGTTGTACTATGATGTTTCTCTACATGCTCTTGTAGTGCTCGTTGCAGTGATTCCAACGAGCCCAAGAACATCGAAAACGGAGTTCGTATAAAAGAGATATCACGTTTTTCGTATGTGTGTTTCAGGAATTCCGGGTGACTCGGAATATTCCGGACAAATTCCGAACGGTCGGAATTTTCCGAACTCATTCCGAATAGGTTCCAAACTGGCGCCTCCGGGTACTGTATAGCGTCCGGAAGCTAGTTGGTAGACATCCGGAATATTCCAAAAATCTGGAAATTCCGAACCAAATCCGGATTCACTCCGAACGACACGATTCTGGCCCAAACGGTCGGATTTTAGGGACCTATAAAATGGGACTTTCTTCCCCAACGGTTCCCTAACTCTTGAACATGGTTTTGACCTCCATTGTTGACCCTTTGAAGCTTTGCTTTCTCTCTATTCCTCCATGATTCTTGCCTCCAGTTAGAGGGAAAAGAGAGAGGAGATCTAGATCTACCATTCCACCAATCAATCTCTCCTCTAAGTGAGGGGAAGTTTTTGGATCTAGATCTTGGAGTGATTTTGTGTTCTTCCTTGTTCTTCCTCTCTTCTCCCCCCATAAGCATTAGTTGCTTTGGTGGGATTTGAGAGAGAAGGACTTGAGCACTACTTGTGTTCTTGCCCATTGCATCGGTTGCATTGGTTTGAGTTGTCCACAGTGATACGTGGTAAGTGAAGTTGAGTAGCTCGTTACTCTTGGGTATTTGGGGTGCCCTAGAGCTTGTCCTCTTGGGTTCTTGGAGTGCCCTAGACGGTCCTTGTTGATCTCGGAGTTTTGGTGGCTCACGGGATAGTTGAGCGCCTCCAAGTGAGTTGTGGAGTGTGCCCCAACCTTGTGATTCTTGTGGCTTTGGGAGCCACGGGAATTCGGTGGGAGCCTCCAATTAAGTTGTGGAGTATGCCTCATCCTTGTACGGGTTTGGTGATCACCCTCAAGTGTCCCTTAGTGGTTCGTGGTACTCTACATTGGTAGAGGCACGAAGGAGATTACGGTGTGCCATTTGACGGCTATTCGGGGATCACTTTGTGACTCCGCACCGCTCCAACGGAGACTAGCTTCCATTAGGAAGTGAACTTCGGGATAAATCATCGTCTCCAAGTGCCTCGGTATTTCTATACCCGAGCTTCCTACTTATGCATTTTACTTTGTGATAGCCATCGAGCTTGAAGTAATATATCTTGCTATCACATAGTTGCTTGTCTTGTTTAGCATAAGTGTTGGAGCAATAGGTAAACCTAGTTTGCTTAGGTTTTGTGCTTGATAAATTAAACGCTAGTTTTATTCCGTATTTATTCAAGCCTAAACCGCAAAGAATTTTAATCGCCTATTCACCCCCTCTAGGCGACATCCGTGTCCTTTCAATTGGTATCAGAGCGGTGACGTGGTCATACCCTTCGGGTCCCCCACTTTTGGTATAGCTGGTGCGGCCCAGACGAAGGCCCACCTGGCGGACCGGCTATTACTTCAAGCACAAGGCAAGGACTCCAAGTCGTAGTCTACTAGGACTCTTGGAAACCCTAATTGACTCCTTTATAAAGCCAGGCAGGGGCACCCCCATAGACTAGATCCATACGGCACACAACAGATAGGCATAGCCCTAGTGAGATCTCATCTCACCACTATCGCCATTACGGCCACCATGTAATCCTCCATGAATATAATCAGACAAGCAGGAGTAGGTCTTTACCTCACAATGAGTGGCCGAACCTGGGTAAATCCCTGCTTGTCAGCCGACGGAACTACCAGCGCGCCAACTTCTCTCCTCATACGAAACCCTAGGTATACTACCGATGGGATTTGCCGTGGCCACCCCACGTCAATTGGCGCCGTCTGTGGAAAGAACGCGCACTGGAATCACGGTTTCGACGGCTCCAATCTTCATCGACAGCAACAACCAGATCGCATCTGGCCGCCTTCTTCATCACAGCGAAGTCGACGAAATCAGCGCACCTACCATACAAGACGAGCTACGGAACTGGATCACGGACAACCGTCGCGGCGTTTCATGCATGAGAAAATCGATCGGTCGAGTGAAAGGCGGCAAGGCGTCGGATTGATGTATCGCAGCGTCCATGGCGTGGCAGGTTGGCCTGCCATATCTACACCAACAGCACAAGTTCCGATGCCAGATTATTTTGGTGCGGTCAAGCATGATCCAGGAAGAAAAGCAAGCTACGATCATTAATGGAAAGTGCTATTCACAATCCATGTACAACACGGTGTCCAAGGCGACCATAGACAATAGAAGAAGTACTCCTATACGTAAGAGCATCTCCAACAGACGCCCAACTCGCCGGCGCGCTATTTTTTTTTTGCCGCGCCAGAATTGTGATTTCTCACGCGCGACGCCTGTTTTGCTTTAGTAGAGCGCTATATTCCAGCGCGCGCTTAAAATTTTTGCTCCAGCAGCGGCGCTAAAAAATTCCAGCGCGCGCGCAGCACAGACAACATTTTGCATCAAAGATATATACAACTGAATCAAAAGATGGACTGAAAATAAAATTTTATTATTAGAACGAACAGACGAACGTTCGTTGACTAAAACATAAACTAACATACTCGATTAAACTAACAGACTACATTAAGCTAACTAGATATCAAAGTCGGAGTCCGAGCTCTCGGACGTATCGGAGATCTCGGACCACTGATGTTCCCACCTGGGGTCTTCCTCCTCCCAGGTGGTGTTGTTGAGCTGCGCCTCCGCCTCGGCCTTGCGCTGGCGCCGCTGGGCCCGGAGCTCCCGCCGCTCGAACCTCCGCTCCGCCCGCTCATTCGCGTACTGACATGGGTATACATATCGGGTACCCTATCATGAGGGTACCTGGTGCACGTGACGACTAAGTCCCAATATCGAAGAGCCTACTCGAAGCCCAAGACAAGAGGCCCAAGAAGATGGAGTACCCTCCAAGACTAGACATAGGCATAGTCGGTTTAGGCTTTCCTTACGTGTAAACTAGGTCGGTTACAAACTCCCGAGACCCAGCCTATTTAAAGGCTGGGAGGGGTACCGATCTGGGACCAAGCCATACACGAACCACCAAAGCTCTTGTGAGATCGTCATCTCGCCGGAGCTTCCCTGTAATCGCATAATCCACAATCAATACCAGACAAGCAGGAAGTAGGGTCTTTACCTCCACCCGAGGGGCCTGAACCTGGGTAAATCTTTGCTCTGCTTGTCAGCCGACGAAACTACCAGTACTACCACGTTCTCTCCCCATAATCTCAACCCTAGGTCCTTATCCATGGGAATTGATGAGGATACGCCTCGTCACGTACTGGGCCAAGAGCTCCACCTCGGCGGCGGCTTCTTGCGGATGCTGTCGTGTCTCGTTGCACGGACACCGGGAGTATAGGATACCCCTTTTAGGTTCGGCACGGGGCGCGAAGGAGGCTGAGAATCGTCTTCTTGGGCGGAGTCTAGATCAAGCTCTCCTCTCCACGATCAAAGCATGCAACCAAAGGGACACAAGGAGCTACCCAGGTTCAGGCCGCCCGGAGGCTAAAAGCCCTACTCCTGCATGTCTGGATTGATGAGTTCTTCATAGTGTGGCTTACAATGGAACCTCCCGGCAGGGTACCCGGAAGGGTTTTGGCTGGAGGTAGAAGAAGGACAGATCCTGACCCGGAGGAGATCACCTTCCTCTCTACCTTCGCAGCCCTAGTCTAGTCTTGCTCTGGTTCTAGCTTGTCTTCTCCTTGGTTCGACCTCCCCTCCTCCGTGCCTTGGTCCTCCTTTTATAGGCTAAGGGGTTGCCACAGGGTCACGTGAGGGGCGTGAGGGACCTTCGGGGTGAAGGACCCTCCTCATCTAGTTTAGGGGGAGACGTGGCCTCTCCTCAGCCTAGCGTCTCCTTGGGTTAGGTGGGAGCGTCCGCCTTGGGGTGGACAGGAGCTGACACCACCACGGGACGTGCTTCCCCCCGCGCTGCCTTCGCCTTGCTTCCCAAGTCTTCCGTGGTGAGGTGGAGTGCTTATCCACAGGACGTAGGAAGTACCCGGAGGGAGCCTGGCCTCCTGCCGGGAACTCGGGCTCTCGGGTCCTTCCTGGCCTTCTTGCTTGATTCGGGGACCCGGAAGGTCCCCAGGACCGGAGCCCTTAGTCGATGCAGGCCTTGCGTGTCTTGACGGTGAACCCGCCAGCTTGACTTGAGTCTTGGTCTTGTCCATCTTCATCTTGGGCCCACATGGGGTGGACCCACTTTGGCAGTACTAGGGGAACCCCATGTTCCACTGTTGCGACAGTAGCCCCCGGGCATGGTCCCGGGGCTCTTGCTCCAGCTGCCGGGGCCATGGCCTAAAGATAGGTCAAAGTGGGTCCCGGGTACCTGGTCTTCAGCTTCGCTTCATGATGGCCTTGAAGGTCTTGGAGTTACTCCGCTCGGGGGAATAACTGCGAGGGCCCCCTCGATTCCCACTAACGGAAGAACCGAGGAGACGCTTGGCAGAGGCACTGCCGCGGCTATAAAAGCGAGGCGCACCCCTGGCCTTTTCGGTCATCTTCTTCCTTGGTCCAACTCCAGGCCTCCCCACAAGCTGCCAGCGCCAATGGCGAGAGCGAGAGAGGAGTTGGGCGCCCTCGTACTTCTTCAGCTGCTGCGGAGAGTGGCCCCTCCACTCGTGGTCGAGCTGTTCCGCGAGGTCGTGGGATTCGCGGTCGCGGCGGCCGTGGAGGCCGCGGCACCGCTGCCCCTCTTCCTAGGAGCATGGTTCATACCAGCTTCGCGCCGTTCGAGTTCGCCGTGGATCTGAACCGCAGGCCTCGCAGCCGGCTTCTCCTGCCGGATTCCTTCGCGATGGCGACGGAGGACATCGGACCCTCCGGCTTCTGGCTGCAGGTGGAAGGCTGCCCCAATGGCCCCTCCTGGGCCATGGCGGAGCGCACCACTGAAGGCGCCATGCTTCTGGGTCCGGGGTGGAAGTCGTTCTCCCGTGCCCGCCGCCTGTCCAGGGGGCAGTGCTTGGTGTTCCGGTACGACGGAGATGCTACGCTCTCCGTGAAGATCTTCGGTGTCGATGGCGGACGCGTGGAGTGCTGCATGGAGAGCAGCAGCGGCAGCTCGAGCTCCTACGACGAGGATGAAGATGAGGAAAACTCATCTGACATCAAGGTCGAGGGGAGCTCGTCTTCCTGAAGGCGAGGAGCTTCGGACGGGCGCCATGGAGATCTCGTTGACCTCCTCCTTGGCGGCCTTGACGTCGTATTTCTGGAAGTAGCGTCTTCCATTGTACGGCGGTGCTCCTTGTTCGGCGGGAGCCAACCTTTTTGTTGTAAAAAAGATCGTCCCCTTGTAGTCCTTGTAAATGAAGAAGATCTTGTTTTCCTCCTTGTCTTCGTGTCGCGTCCGTGTGAATGAGAACGAGTTTTTTGCAAAACGCGCTCCCATTACTGCAGCAGCCGTAGCGTCAAGGGGTAGGTGGAGCGTGGGAGGCCTATAAAAGACCATCCAGACTCCACCCCTTCGCCACATCTTCTCGCCTTGCTCCGCTCCTCTTCTTCCTTTGCCTCCCCTCGTCCCGCAGAACAATGTCCGGCGAAGCAGAGAGGGCCTTGTCCGATGTGTCGACGGCGGAGTCCGTCTTTCGAGGAGCGGCGGAGGCACCCAGCGAAGCTGGAGCCCGAGCCACTAGAAAGGACGAGGTTGATCCTCGCCCTCGAGTCTCCTTGGTTTTCCCTGCAGTGGGGAACATCGCCGGTTCTGCGCCATGGAGGCATCGGTAGCGCTGGCGACCCGGAAGGACACCATCAAGATGGAGCTGTGGAAGGAGGCCGCAGGCAATCAGAGATTGATCCGCCTCCTCTGCGATCTTGACGATGTCTTCAAGGTAAGGCCGCCTTGGTTCTGGCAATACGACCCTTGGGAAGATCCTGCGCCTTGACTCGATTTCTTCCCTTCGTACAGGATGAGGAAGACATCATGGATAAGTTCGTGGACCATGTGCACCTCCTCTGCAGCCAGCATGTGCCGGGGTTTGCCCGGAAGTTCCCCGGCCCATGGGACCCCTGAAGATCCTGCGCGAATGCCCTCCTTCATCCCAGGCGTCCCCGGGAGTCCGGAGTTCACCCGGCAGGCAATAAAACAGAAAGACAGAGCTGCACAGCCAGGAGCCCTGAGCTGGCCTTAGTAGCATAGGCTAGATATGTATCCAGGAAAAGCTTCGACTGAATGTAATCAGAATTGTAAATTCAGAATGTAAGTTCAGATGAATGCAATCCTAGGGCTCAACTCCCGGGGTCATTTCCCAAACCTCCCTTGCACTAACGCGCCGTCAAGTTTTCTGAGGAGATCTCTTAGGTGACAAGTGCTCTGACCGCCGCACCGTAGCAGCACCCCTAAGAGCACTATGCCTTCCGGGAGTCCACTCCACAGCCACGGGTACTAGGCCAGAAGGGAAATCTGACCGTTCGCCGGGGAGGACGCATTACCCCCGCAAAGGTTCTCATCAACTGTCAAGCATGCGCAGGTTGGTGGTATATTGACTCCGAGCGAGATATTATGCCTAGAATGCAGATGCACATGCAAAGACTTAGCTGGTTTTTGCCGTGCCTTGATCTACTCTGTCCTTCCCGGGTATCCAGCTCCTGAGCCGCTCTTCAGCATCCATTCCTGTCCCGGGAGAGGCGCTACACACAACACACTTTCAGTAGGAAAAGAATGGACCCTCCCTTACATGTCGTGAAAGTGTTTCATCCGGAGCAACCCGCAAGCAAAGTTGAATGTGCATTTCTGTGTTTAGGTTCTTTAAAACACAGCACTGCCCATTCCACTGATAGGCTGCTCGCGCTCGACCTGTCAGCCACCGGCACCATGTCAGCCCCCTGCTTGGGGGTTGTTACGGATAACACACTTCACGACAACAAGAGAGGCTCACGGAATTGAAAAACTTATCTTTTATTCCTTGGCGACGATTCTTACACCCTTATACAGAACACTAGCCCCTTGGGCGTGCTTAGTTGACTCGAACTATCTGCGATTCATGTTCGTATTCAGGGGTAGAATTTCCGGAGATTCTCGATGTTCCAGGCGTTGCCCTCCGGCCTGCCTTTCTCGTCCTCCAGATAAACAGCTCCGGGTCTCAGGGTATGCGTCACCCGATAAGGTCCTTCCCACTTGGAGGACAGCTTGTTCATGTTATCAAGCTTCTGCTTCTTGCGGAGAACCAGGTCTCCGGGTTCCAGTACCCGTGAACGGATATGGCGATCATGATAGCGGCGGAGCCCTTGCTGGTATCGAGCAGATCGTAAGGAAGCTCGGCACCGCACCTCTTCCAGGAAGTTGATGTCATCAATCCTCCTCTCAGCTTGTGCGTCTTCATCATAGGCAAGTACCCGGGGGGATCCATGCCTGAGCTCTGTTGGCAAGACGGCTTCTGCTCCATAGACAAGGAAGAATGGTGTTTCTTGAGTGGCTCTGCTTGGTGTGGTTCTGAGGGACCACAAGACACTTGGTAGATGCTCAATCCAGTTCTTGCCCTTGTCTTCTAACTTGTCAAAGGCCTTGGTCTTCAAACCCTTTAGGACCTCCGCATTGGCTCGCTCCACTTGCCCATTGCACCTTGGGTAGGACACCGAGGCAAAACACACCTTGATTCCCAGCTCTTCACAGAAGTTGAGGAAGGATCGGCTTGTGAACTGAGAGCCATTGTCCGTTATGATTCTGTTGGGTACTCCGAAGCGGTACACGATCCCTTCAATGAACTTGATGGCTGCTTGAGCTGTCTGTCTTGGTACTGGCATCACTTCCACCCACTTTGTGAACTTGTCGATGGCCACGAAAAGGTATTCATGGCCCCCGACAGACTTCGGTATCTTCCCACGATGTCCAGCCCCCAGACCGCGAACGGCCAGGAGATTGGAATTGGCTGCAGAGCTTGCGCCGGCTGATGTATGTTCTTCGCATAGTATGGCAGGCTTCACAGGTCTTGACTAGCTGCTCCGCATCACTGAGGACTGTTGGCCAGTAGAACCCGTGACGAAAAACTTTACCCGCCAGTGATCTTGATGCCACATGACTTGAACATGTGCCTCGTGGATGTCCCGTAGCAGTACTTGGCCTTGTTCTTGAGGGATGCAGCGGAGCTTGACTCCGTTGTCCCGTCGCCGGTAGAGCTCGCCGTCGATCATGACGTAGAGCTTGGCTTGACGAGCCACCCGCTCGGCGTCGTGATCGTCCTCCGGGAGGGCGTGCTCCATGATGTACTTGACGATGTCCCGGGCCCAGGGTGGGTGGGTTCCTTCCACCGGTAGCACCATCCGACGGAAAGAAAGCATAGCTTCCTCCGCTGGAGGGGCTGCCGGGTCTTGAGCTTCTGGGCTGGCTACCCGTGTTGTCGAGGTAGAAGGGTCGCCAGCCCCCGGCGCAGATCTTGTCGCGAGCCTCTCGGGCGGGATCGAAGGTCGCCTGAGGACCTCGATGTAGATCCCGGGAGGCACTGGTTCTTGCTTGGACGCCACCTGCGATAGCTCATCCGCGGCCGTGTTTTCTCCCCGTGGGACGTACACAGCCCGGAAGTTGTCGAAGCGCCGCTGCAGCTTCCAGACCTCTTCAACGTATGGTGCCATCTGAGGGCACGCGTACTCCTTGTTCACTTGTTTGATGACTAACTGAGAGTCACCCTTGACGACGATCTTGTTGATGCCGAGGCCGATGGCAGCACGAAGTCCTGCGAGCAGGCCCTCGTACTCCGCCGTGTTGTTGGAGATGTTCCCTTGGTAGTGCATCTGGACGACGTACTTCAGCCGGTCCCCGGTTGGTGAGGTTAGGACAACCCCAGCACCTCCTTTCCCCTTGGTGTAGGAGCCGTCGAAGTGCATGGTCCAGGCGCTAGGATCTTCCTTCCCGGGGAGGCAGGTTTCCTCTTCCGGGTCGTCGAACGCCGTCTCGGTCCACTCGGCCGTGAAATCCGCCAGCGCCTGACTCTTGATGTTGTCCGTGTGCTCGAACTTGAGACCGAAACCTTGAAGCTCCATGGCCCACCATGATATGCGACCAGTGGCAAGTGGGTTCTCCAGGGGGCTTCTTAGGTTGTACTTGGACACCACCGTGATGGGATGGCTTTGGAAGTACGGCCTCATCTTGCGGGAGGCAATGAGGATTGCCAGCAGCAGCTTCTGCATCATGGGGTACCGCTCCCGGGCGTCGCGCAGCACTGCGCTGACGAAGTAGACCGGGTGCTGCACCTTGCGGGTCGCCGAGTCCTGAGAGGGCTCGGCTTCCCCTCGTCGACGTCTTGGGGTGGGGACGATGTAGCCCCCGGCGAAGTCTCGTCGGAGGGAGATTCTCCATTCCCGACGGGATCCGCGTCGCTGGTGAAGGTGCAGTGACGCCAGGATCATGAGACCCCTGGTCACCCGGCAGCCTTTTCTTGCACGGTTGCCCGGAGAGAGTTCCCGGGTCGCTTGCCCTTGATCTTGCTTGACTTCTTCGGAGGAGCGTCACGCTCTACCACGAGCACAGCGCTGATCACCTGGTTGGTGGCAGCAATGTACAGTAGTAGGGGCTCCTTCTCTTCTGGTGCCACGAGGATTGGTGGCGAGGCGAGGTAGCGCTTAAGGGACTGCAGGGCTTCCTCGGCCTCGGAGGTCCACTCCACGGGGCCTGACTTCTTGAGCAGCCTGAAGAACGGTAAGGCCCGCTCCCCAAGCCTTGAGATGAAGCGCCCGAGTGCAGTGATGCACCCGTTGAGGCGCTGTACGTCCTTGACCCGCCGGGGCGCCTCCATGCGCTCGATTGCCTTGATTTTGTCCGGATTCGCCTCGATCCCTCGGTGAGAGACCAGGAAACCCAGCAGCTTGCCGGAGGGGACCCCGAACACGCACTTGTCGGGGTTGAGCTTGAAGTTGACCCGGCGGAGGTTCTCGAAGGTCTCGTGCAGGTCTTGGATGAGGGAGTCCTTGTACCGGGTCTTGACCACGATGTCGTCGATGTACGCTTCGACGTTGCGGCCCAGCTGCGACCCAAGGCATGCTTGCATTGCGCGCTGGAAGGTAGCGCCGGCGTTTCGGAGGCCAAAAGGCATCCGGGTGTAGCAGTAGCAGCCCTTGGGAGTGATGAAGGCCGTCTTCTCTTGGTCCTCGAGTGACATCATGATCTGGTGGTACCCGGAAAGGCATCCAGAAACACAGCAGCTCGCACCCGGCCGTGGAATCCACGATCATGTCGATCCGCGGCAGGGGGAAAGGGTCCTTGGGACAGGCCTTATTCAGGTCTGTGAAGTCGATGCAGAGTCTCCACTTGAAGGTCATGGGTTTCGGTACCACCACGGGGTTGGCCACCCAGCTTGGGTGGGGAACCGACCGGATGACACCAGCTTCTATCAACTTGTCCACCTCGGCGATGATGAATTCCAGCTTTTCCTTGCTTTGGTTCCGGAGAACCTGCTTCACGGGGCGAGCCCCCGGATTGACCGCCAATTTGTGCTCGATCACCTCCCTTGGTACGCCGGGTAAACCTGATGCCTCCCACGCGAAGACGTCAGAGTTTTCCCGAAGGAAGGCGACGAGCGCGCTTTCCTATTTGTCGGTGAGGCGGGCGCCGATGGTGATGGAGCGAACTCCGTCGCTGGTTAGCGCCACCTTCTTGGTCAGCTGCGGATCGCCATGGAATGGCGCCTTCTTGGGGGAGTAGATGTGGAGCCCCCGGGGTGCCCTTCGCCCCCGGGGAGAGCCCCATCATCATCCTCCTGTACACCTTGAGGGATGTCCGCCGTGGTTGCCACCGTCTGGTTCAGCTGGTGAACGCAGTAGATAGCATCGTCGATGTCGGCCCTGACCTTGATCACGCCCCACGGCGCCGGAATCTTCAGCATGTTGTAGGCGAAGTGGGAGACGGCCATGAACTTGGCCAGAGCAGGTCTGCCAAGTATGCCGTTGTACGGTAGCGGAGTGTCGGCGATGTCGAAGACGATTTCCTCGGTGCGGAAGTTCTTGGAGTCGCCGAAGGTGACCGGAAGGGTGATCTTCCCGAGGGGTCGAGTAACACTTCCGTTCACGTCAGGACCTTCGCCGTCAACAGTTAAGGCTGGAGCCTCCGTCGACCAGCATCTTGGTGACCTTGTAGTTGTGCATGACGGGCGACACGATCAGCGGCAGGGTCCCGACCCCGGCAGTGTTCGCAGGGTGGTCTTCTGGGTCGAAGGTGATGACTTGGCTGGACCAGTCCAGGGGCTTGGACGGAGCAGAAGCTACCGCGTTCAGCTCCCGGACAAGTCTCTTGCAGGCGCCGTTGGAGGGAGGCAGAGAAGACCCTCCGTGGATGCACCCGACAACTCCCGTGACTTCTTGATACTGGCCGCCGTTGCCTCCTTGGGGAGCCGGAGCTTCCCCGTTGCCGACGTGGCTGGCTTCCGGAGTGTTGTACCCGCGACCACCTTGACTGCCGCGTCCTCCTCCACGGCCCCGCGGCCACCGCCTCTGTACCATCCACGGCCGCCTCCGCCTTGGCGACCCGTGGGACAGTCACGAGCGATGTGCCCGGCAGTGCCGCAGTTGTAGCAACCGTCTTGACTGACCCCATCAGCTCGGCGTTGCTCTCGGACGGCGAGGTTCTTGAGCATGCGGCAGTCCTTGAGCAAGTGGTTGCCTTCTGGATGAATGTGGCACCAGGGATCACCTTCACCTTCTTCCTCGGAAGTCGGCGCGGGATTGGTCTTCTTCGGAAGAGGCTCGGTGACGAAGATCCGCTTGTCGGGTCCAGGGTCCCGCTTCTTGTTCTTAGCTGGAGCGGCCTTGTCCTCGGGTTCATCCTCCCCGGGGAACTTGGCTCCTTCTTCAGCTCGAGTGCACCGGTCTGCAAGCTCCCAGAGCTTTCGAGCAGACTCGACGCGATGGATGCTCAGCTTCTCGCGCATCTTGGGGTTGCGGACGTTGGCGTGGAAGGACTGGATCACCAACTCCTCCTTGATGCACGGGATGGTGTTCATCTTCTGGGTGAAGCGCTGGATGAACTTGCGGAGAGTTTCACCCGGCAACTGCTTGAAGTCGTGGAGATCACTGGGAGCCCCCGGGCGCTCGTACCCGCCTTGGAAAGCCCCCAGAAACTGCTCCTTCAGTGCCCGCCAGGAACAGATGGAGCACTTGGGAAGGTTGAGAAGCCAAGTCTGGGCATCTCCCTTCAGGGCCAACGGGAACCAGTTGGCCATCATGACCTCGTCGGCCCCGGCAACCATCGCAGCCAGAGAGTAGATCTGCAGAAAGTCCCGGGTGTTCGTGGTGCCGTCGTAGCGGAGAACGTCGATCTTGAATTTCTTGGGCCAGTTGAAATGGCGGAACTCGGGAGTGAGGGCGAGGCAGCCTTCGGCGAGGTCGCTGCCCCGATCTTCCGGCGGTGACGTTCTCGGCGACGCTCGATGCGGGTGCGCATATCTTCGTTCTGACGGCTGTTGAGCTCGTCACGGAGATCTGGGTTGCGCGAGGTAGACGACCCGATGGAGATGGCCTCGCCGTGATCGTGGTTTAGCCGATCAGCCATCGGTGGCGCGGTGCGAGGAGGCGCCGTCTTGGCTTGACGTTCACCACGAGGCTGGCCTCGCGGATCACGTGTTTTGTCTTGTGCTGCTCCGGGGTTGTCGACGGTGGGAGCTTGAGTGGATTCGACCCACGGACCACCATCGGCGAAGTCGAGGAGCCTCTCGACGCGAGTCCTCCACTCTTGGTAGACCTTGGGGTCGCCGCTGCTTGGAGGGAACTGCATCAGTGCCTTGGCAGCGACTAGAGCATCATGGCGAGCTTGCACGTCCGAAGGCGAGTGCGCGGAGGTCTTGCTCTTGGATGCTCGTGGACCCCGCTGGGGCGAACGCCGTGGTTCCCTCCTGCAGCGGTGGGCTCCTTGCCGGTGCCGTTGCAGACGCTCTTCTCCCTGAGCGAGGAGGAGGCATGGTGGCGCCCTTATCTCAGGAATATGCGTGATTTTTCTCAGAATTTTTTGAATTTTCAACAGGGAGATAAGCTCAAATCCGTGACAGCTAAAAATCTGTCACTGCGCAGAAATCCAAATCTTGCATCAACTTTCAATATAGAACTTTACTTGGCACAACATTGCGATAAAATAAAGATACAAAGGAGTTGCTACAGAAGTAACAAAAATCTTTGACTCAAAGAAAACAAAAATAACAGCAAATAAAAATGATGGGTTGTCTCCCATAAGCGCTTTTCTTTAACGCCTTTCAGCTAGGCGCAGAAAGTGAAAATCAAGTGTTGTCTAGAGAAAAAGCATCAACGGAGAGTTTAGAAGTTTTCTCAACGATGCATTGCACTTTATCTATGTAAGTTTCAGAAACTCCCCTTTCATTACTTTTAGATAAACTATCCTCATCAAATAAATTTTCAGGCACAATCCAATTAAAGTTCTTTTCTAGTGCCTCATGCATTCCTGCAATCTTAAAAGGAATTGGTATTTTATTCTCTCCTTCATAACTAGTTTCTTTAGTGTACTTGGATCTTTCCTTCTCTAATTTTTCAAGTATATTGGCGATATCAATGTAATAACCAAGCATCCTATATCGCATAAAAACTTTTCTAGCTTCACTAGCTACATCTCCAAATTCTTTGAGAAGGGTTTCTAAAACAAAATCCTTCTTTTCCCCTCTTCCATATCATGAAGTCTAAGAAACATATGCTGCATTATAGGGTTAAGGTTAACAAACCTAGCTTCAAGCATGTGGACTAAGGAGGCAGCAGCAATTTCATAATTAGGGGCAAGTTCTACCAAGGATCTATCTTCAAAATCTTTCAGCTTGCTAACATGACTAAAAAATTCTTCAATGTTGTCTCTTCCAATGATAGACCCACTACCCACAGATATTTCTTTTAAAGTGTACTTAGGGAGAAGTATGATGAAATAATAAAAACTAAACAGAAAATAAACTAGATGCAAGTAACTAAAATTTTTGTGTTTTTGATATAAAGAAAGCAAACAAAACTAAATAAAAATAAACTAAGCAAGACAAATAACAAAGTAAATAGATTGGGTGTGAGAGACTCCCCTTGCAGAAGCAATTCTGTTTTCCCCGGCAACGGCGCCAGAAAACGTTGTTGGTGGCTCTAGGTTAATAGTGCCAGAAACGATGCTTGTACGTCACACGCCAGTTGGGAACCCCAAGAGGAAGGTATGATGAGTGCAGCAGTAAGTTTTCCCTCAGTATGAAACCAAGGTTTAATCGGACCAGTAGGAAAACGAGGTTTGCTTCGAAGGTGTTGGTGGAGGAGTGTAGTGCGGCGCAACACCAGGGATTCCGGTGCCAACGTGGAACCTGCACAACACAATCAAACTACTTTGCCCCAACTTAACAGTGAGGTTGTCAATCTCACCGGCTTGCTGAAAACAAAGGGTTAAACGTATCGAATGGAAAATGATGTTTGTTTGCATAAAACAGTAGAGAACAATGATTGCAGTAGATTGTATTTCAGATGTAAAAGAATGGACCGGGGTCCACAGTTCACTAGTGGTGTCTCTCCAATAAGATAACTAACATGCTGGGTAACAAATTACAGCTGGGCAATTGACAATTGATAAGTGCATATAACATGCATGTGTGAGCTGTGGTGTCTACTATGAGATTCATTTGGGCATTACGACAAAGTACATAGACCGCTATCCAGCATGCATCTATGCCTAAATAGTTCACTTTCGGTTAACATCCGTACCCCTTCCAGTATTAAGTTGCAAGCAACAGACAATTGCATTAAGTAATGTGCGTAATGTAAACAATACATTCATCCTTGAATAAAGCATTGCTGTTTTACCCCTAGTGGCAACAACACATCAACAATCTTAGAACTTGCTGTCACTATCCCAGGTTAAATAGAGGTTGAACCCAACTATCATGCATAAATACCCCCTCTTGGAGTTACAAGTATTCACGTGGCCAAGGCTTCAACAAGTAACGGAGAGCATGCAAGATCACAAATGACATAGACATGATAATATAATATTCAGCTCCACATAGGTATCAATATAAGTCAGATCCCAGCAAACACAACATGTAGCATTACAATAAGATGATCTTGATCATGATAGGCAGCTCACAAGATCTAAACATGATGGCACAAGTGGAGAAGACAACCATCTAGCTACTGCTATGGACCCATAGTCCAAGGATGAACTACTCACGCATCACTCCGGAGGCGGGCATGGCGATGTAGAGCCCTCCGGTGATGATTCCCCTCTCCGGCAGGGTGCCGGGAAGAGCTTCAGGAACCCCCCGAGTTAGGGTTGACGACGGCGGCGGCAGCGAATATGTTCTGGATGAAAGGCTCGGTGTTTTAGGGTTTTCGCGTCTCGGGGAATAAATAGGCGAAGGGGCGATGTCGGCGGACCCCCGAGGGGCCCAAACCACCTCCAGGCGCGGCTGTGGGCCCAGCCGCGCCACCATGTGGTTTGGCCACCTCGTGGCTCATCTTCGTCTCTCCTTCGGACTCCATGTACGTGCTGGAAAAATAGGGACCTGGCCTTTTGTTTCGTGCAATTCCGAGAATATTTCCAGAAGTAACTTTCTGAAACCAAAAACAGCAGAAAACAGGGAACTGGCACTGTGGCATCTTGTTAATAGGTTAGTCCCAGAAAATGCATAAAAGTGATACGAAGTGTATATAAAACATGTAGCAAATGGTATAATATAAGCATGGAACAGCAGAAATTATGGATACGTTGGAGACGTATCAGCCCCCTACCTGGCGCGCCAGATGTCGTGTCTCGTTGCACGGACACCGGGAGTATAGGATACTCCCTTTTAGGTTCGGCACGGGGCGCGAAGGAGGCTGAGAATCTTCTTGGGCGGAGTCTAGAGCAAGCTCTCCTCTCCACGATCAAAGCATGCAACCAAAGGGACACAAGGAGCTACCCAGGTTCAGGCCGCCCGGAGGCTAAAAGCCTACTCCTGCATGTCTGGATTGATGAGTTCTTCATGGTGTGGCTTACAATGGAACCTCCCGGGCAGGGTACCCGGAAGGGTTTTGGCTGGAGGTAGAAGAAGGACAGATCCTGACCCGGAGGAGATCACCTTCCTCTCTACCTTCGCAGCCCTAGACTAGTCTTGCTCTGGTTCTAGCTTGTCTTCCTCCTTGGTTCGACCTCCCCCTCCTCCGTGCCTTGGTCCTCCTTTTATAGGCTAAGGGGTTGCCACAGGGTCACGTGAGGGGCGTGAGGGTCCTTCGGGGTGAAGGACCTTCCTCATCTAGTTTAGGGGGAGACGTGGCCTCTCCTCAGCCTAGCGCCTCCCTTGGGTTAGGTGGGAGCGTCCGCCTTGGGGTGGACAGGAGCTGACACCACCACGGGGCGTGCTTCCCACCCGCGCTGCCTTCGCCTTGCTTCCCAAGTCTTCCGTGGTGAGGTGGAGTGCTTATCCACAGGTACGTAGGAGGTACCCGGGAGGGAGCCTGGCCTCCTGCCGGGAACTCGGGCTCTCGGGTCCTTCCTGGCCTTCTTGCTTGATTCGGGGACCCGGAAGGTCCCCAGGACCGGAGCCCATGGTCGATGCAGGCCTTGCGTGTCTTGACGGTGAACCCGCCAGCTTGACTTGAGTCTTGGTCTTGTCCATCTTCAACTTGGACCCACATGGGGTGGACCCACTTTGGCAGTACTAGGGGAACCCCATGTTCCACTGTTGCGACAGATGCCTCCGGCGATAGTCCGCCACCAGCTGCGCGTCCCTGTCCGCGATAAGAAGGCGGGCCTGGAGCTGGCGGTGGGCGGTCCGCTCTTCGGCGGTGACGAGGCGTGGCGGAGGCGCCAGATCCGCCGCCTACTGGGCGGTGTGAACGTCCGTGAAGTGGAACGGAGGCATGGTGGTGACGGCGCGCGGCGCGGTGGCGGGGGCTGGCGGTGCGGATTCCGTGCGGTGGCGCGAGCGGTGGGAGAGAGAGGGGAAGCGGTTGGGGAAGAGTGGGGGACGCGTGGAGTGAGCGCGCGCGCCGCGGGGCGGTGTATTTAGTGCGGAATGTAGCGCTTCGGCCAGCGCGCGCCGACGTTTTTTGCGCGCGCGCTTTTTTCCCGCGACTGCTGGAGCGCGCGAAATGGCCCCGCGCGCGGGAAAAGCCCGTTATGTGGCGCGCGCGCTCCATTTGCCGCGTCTGTTGGAGATGCTCTAAAGGGGCAAAGCAATCCTAGTGCTGCTGGTGCTGCACGCGCAGCCAAGAGAAGGTTGATCCGATCAGCTGCTCCGGTTCGGCTCGAATCAGAGGAGCAAAGCAAAAGAAAAATCTATGCATCAACATCAACAATGGCGGCTGCTCCAGGCAGCAAGGCGACACGAAGGCAGCGACGACACGACGTCGCACCACTCTTCTCGACCTCTCCACAGCTCTCTGTTTTGAGAGTCGTCTTTGTCTTCTCCACCATCTCGCCGGCTCGCTCCTCGCTTCCCTCCGGCGGTGCTGCCGCTCGGCGTGGGCGTGGATGCATGGCTTGGCATGTACATACTAGTTGTAGTCTAGCTTTAGCCCTAGTGCTTGGTGTTGCCGTAATGGCGTTTATGCTTGAGGGTAGGATGGCGGATCCCGGCGGCCAGATCCGCCACGCCGTGGCTTTCGACCACCTCGCTGCTTCTCGCTGGTGGCAGGCGAGTTTGCAAGGGAGATGGAAAGATTCCCGCATCCCTCCTAATAAGGCGCGCAGGGGAAGTACAGAGATGGGGCTCCCCGACCAGCCCTTCCTCTTCGTTGTTCTTTTGCTTCTCGCGGCGGTGTTCCCATGGTGGGAATCGAAGGCGGCGACGATGCAGAGTTCGGGCGGCTTCTTCATTAAGGTCGGGGCCCTGATCTTCTTTGCTTGCTTTTCTCTCTGTCTGCCTCCTCCGAATCGTGGCGGGATCTCGGAGTTCGACGGCGGGCTCGCTTTTATGTTGATGCGGTGGAAGATTGGGTTTAAAGGAAGTTGGAGATGTGAAGTGCGGTGTGCTGAGTGCTCTCCTTCACGGTGCCATGGTGGTAGCAGAAGGATGATGGCGATGCTGCTGCGTTTCCTCTTCGACGGTCTGGGAGCTGTGATGCAGAAAATTGAAGAACACTCTCGGTGCCTTCGGCATCCGACCATGGTGACCATCTGGTGGTCTACGACGCTGGCTTCTTGGTCCAGCAATTTCTCAACCTCCATGTGGAGGCCCTTCAACAAGCTCGCTTCGGCGTTTCTCCTCCCTCTAGCTTCAAGTGGTTTCGTCCCCGGAGCTCCTGCGGAGAGCCGTGGCTGGAGCTTGCAGTTCGTCGGCGGTGACAGAGGACCCAATTGCTTTCCTATTCTGTTGTTTAGGGTCTTTCCTGTAATTAGTTGGGACGATGTTGTAATTTTTTTTTTACTGAAGGTCCCTTCTGTAATTTGTACCTGCACCGCAGAAATATAATTGCATCCAGGCCCTTCGGGGCCTCTCCCTGTTCAAAAAAAAAAAAAAAGACACGACGTCGCACCCGCACAGCGCCAGGGGGCTTAACATCGACATCGCCCCCGTACGTGCCGATCGGGCGGTGCACTGATTGGGACCCGCTGGTACAACAACGAGCGATGCCAAGCAGCGGTGAAGGCAGTGTCGATCGCATCTGGAGATGGATGTCAAAAGGAGAATTCCAATTCATGCATGTACTGCGATCGTGAGTCCCTGCAGGCCCACGCAACGAAGCAGAAAAAAAAATCAGATCAGATTCCATGCCAAAAAAGAAAAGAAAAGAAAAGAATTTGCAGGTGGCGGACAGCTAGCCATCATATTCTACTTCGACTCCCTCAACATCTTGGTGAACTCCTTGGATGGCAAGGGCAGCACGCCGCGGCGACCCGACGATAGCGCGTCCCGGGCGGTTCGACTGTGCGTGTGCGTCCCGTCCGTCCAGCTCGGCAACACAACGACCTCGGCGGGATTTCGCGATCCTCCTGGCAACCAAGACGTGTGTCCGAGCTAGACGGACAACACCTTCATCGATCATACGCGTACATACACGTATGGATTTTCCGGCTAGGATCGGAGCATGCACACATGCATGGATCGAATAGGCCTTCTCTTCAACTAAGCTCTTCAATCTCTCTCATGTATTTAATTCAGACTATATTTGCATATTCATGTACTAACCGCTCTGTTTACATTACGAGAGCATGGAGAACGATGCCGCTGCTGCGATCACGCTCGGCTCATCAGGACGCGTCTCCTTCGACAGGAACAACTCCATCACACCCCCGACGCTACGCGGAAGTCACGACCATCGCCGATCCACTGCGGACATTTTCCGCGACTCGACTACTACGACAAAGATCAGCATCGGCCGCCGGATCGCGCGGACTCGACAGACCAGCAACTCCGGCTCTTCATCGACAAAATCGGCAGCATCTACGACGACTCATCAGGCTCAACGCTCGTGACTCAGACACAGAACAGCGCATCGACTACGAGTGCGCGCACCCGATAAACTGGCGACTCGGGAAGACTGCAACGGTCGGCATCGGCCGTGGGCACATCGGCTTCGCTCATCGCCGACCCGACAAACCATCGACTTCGTCTGACAGCCACGACGTCATCGACCCACTACGACATCTTCAACGACTCGACAGCCTCGTCATCCACAACCTGACCGCGACTCGACAGTCTCGGCGTTCACGGCTTGACAGCCTCTAAGATGACTCACTGGCGTCAAACGCCCGTGACTCGGCAATAACTTCATCGACCACCGCGACAACGATCAGCACCGGCGGTACCAACACAGAAATCCCGCTCCCTAGAAGGGCACTACGTACCCTCGGGGGCTGGCACTCGACATCAACGACGACATCAGCTTCCACCGCGCGTACCCAACAAATCGTCGACTCGGGAAAATCGCGGCGTTGTGTATCTTTATCGGCCGCTCGCCAACCTCTACACCGACGCAGGGCGCTCTTAATACTCGGGGGCTGGCGCTTCATCATCAACAGCAACAACAAGTTCATCGCTGCACCCGACAGGCGATTCGAATGCCTTCATTGACTCCACATCATCGACTCCGGTCCGCCGCGTCGACTCCGCTGCCTTCATCGACTCCGCCCGGCGGCCTCGCCTTCATCGAATCCGCCTCCGATATTCGGGGGCTGGCGGCCTCGCCTTCATCGAATCTGCCTCCGACATTCGGGGGCTGGCGGCCTTGCCTTCATCGACTCCGCCTCCGACATTCGGGGGTTGGCGGCCTCGCCCTCATCGTCTCCGCCTCCGACACTCGGGGGCTGGTGCTTCGCCTTCATCGACTCCGCCACGTCGACTCCGGTCCGCCGTGATACGATTTCCGTCGTTCATGAACAGCTAAGTCACTTTCATATTTAATTTATTCAATCTAACCTGCTTCGGTTGCATCCAACACTCGGGGGCAGGCGCTCCCTCCGCCGCGTCGACTCCTTCTGCCGCACTACTCCGCCGCGTCGACTCCTTCCGGCTAAACGCCGCGCGACTCCACACCCGATACCCGGGGGTTGCGTCGCACAGGTCGAAACAAATTCGCCTTGCACGCACCTGATGCTCTACCGGGTGCCGCGCCGCACAGGCCGCAACAAATTTTCCTTGGCCGCACCTGATGCTCTACCGGTGTAACAGCCCAAAGTGTGAGAACCTAAAAACCTGAGTAAAATTTTCGCTTTTGTGTTTTATTGCATCATGGCATCCATTTTAAGTTGCTAAACAACACCCGAATTGGTTTGGCATCATTAAGAAACAAAATGCCAAACTTGCTACAACAAATCCCAATTCAATGAAAGCACTCAAACTTGCAAAACACAAATACTTTGACCGTTAATATTTGTCAAGGAAGTTCCAAGAGTTCAAAATAGTATTTTGAACTTGCTCTAAAATCACTAGGGTAATCTTCAAATTTTCAAATTACCCAAATGACCTATTTTTAACCCTATGAACAAATGTTGTCCAAACTATTTTATTTTGCAACTCCAATTTTTGTGGTGCTTCTACATGATGTTGGGGGGCTACAAGAATTTTCTCATATTTTTCTGAAAGGTATAAGTGCCTCAATTAAATCAGGGATTGCTGCTGGTTTTAAAAGGAAAAGAGAGAAGGACCTATCCGTGATGGCAACAAAAGTTCCGGGTTTTTTTTTCTAAAATCTGCTTCTTCGTTCTGTAGCGACCGAGCTCCTCTCGCTCGCGCCGGGCCAGCTCGCCGCCCTGCCACCGACGACACGCCGGGCCTCCTCCTCTGCCTCATCCCTGCAAGGACCACGCCACCGAGGCCACCCCTGCTCCCACTCCCCGATTTTTCCCCTCCAGTTCCCTTCCTCTCGTCCTCTCCGCACGGCCGAGACCAAGCTCGCCGTGGACGCCGTGTCACCGTAGCCTGAGGCCGCTCCGAGTAGATCGACGACCGCCCGAAGCTCCGCTGTGTCCCCCTCGTCGTCTCCGCCGAAGGAATCGACGCGGGAGGGCCGCAATCGACGCCATTACCCGTTTCTTCCCGAGCTCCGGCCGCGAACGCCGCGGGCGATTTCGTCGCCGTCGAGCCGTCTCCGACCTCGCCGTCTTCGCATACGCCTCCAGGGTGAGCTAATGGTCCTCCCCAGTGCACTCTGTTCCTTCCCTCGCCTCCCGAGTCGCCGTCGCACGCGAGCTGCCGCTCGCCGCCGTGCTCTCCCTTCGGTTCGGATATTCCGAAGCCAGTGAACTCAGATAATCCGAGGCACGCCAGTGCGAGTTCGATTCTCGTCCTTAGTAGAATTACAGCCTTCTGTGTCCATTGGATAATCCGAGACCGAAAGAATTCGGATTATCCGAAGTTCATCAGTGCAAGGATGCTCTGGGTCCTTAGCCAAATTTTGGAGTTGCATTTCGATCGGATATTCCGAGTGAGGAGAAATCGGAATTTCCGATTTGGTCCAGTACCAAAAATATTCCTGTTTAAATTATTTGTCTTTCTAAATTGGTCAAACAACTGTTCTGTGTTGGGTTAACTTATAATCAGGGCAGATTTAAAAGAGGAATTTAAAAGTGTAACAACTTTTATCGGGACATCATAAAATGTGTTCGATATACCAAAATGTCCGGAAAATTGTGAACGAACCTTTAACATATTTATCATGCATATTTGATCACCGTAACAGTAATGCACTTTCAGACGCTAGGAGAAACATTAAGTTAAATATGGGGTGTTTCCTATCCGGTTGAAGTAATTATTCTCGCACCCCATTTAAAATTGCTAGCAAGCTTATAGAAGGTTCAACACCTTAAATTGTCATGACATCATGTTTGTGCATTGCACCTTCTGTGTTTGTGGTATTTATTGGTTCCTTTCCGGTGTTGTTTGTGCATCGGTAGATCAAGGAGTTGAAGTGCCACCACCGTATCGTGACGATCCGTATTACCAGCACGTTGAGCAAGGCAAGCGTAATCCCCCTCTGAGCATGTCTTATCCTATTTTCCGCAAATATTTTCTCCACTATAATATTGCATGCGGTTTCAAATGTCAATTTTATTGGATTAGAGTATCCTATAGTTGCATTAAGTTTCCGAAGCCAATACCTGTTTCCCTCCTATTATCCATAGGTTTGTATTGCTGGCCTGAGATACTTAACTATGCAATGTTGATGCTTAGCCATGCTTAGTTAAATGTGTATTCGTCCGATGGATATGTCAGGTTGGAAACAGGATGTTGAACTGTTCAGTTGATGGTGGAGAATTGTGGTAACAGGTAATAAGATGCTTAAAGGTGGGGATGAGAGGCCACTGTGGTTGTGGTGTTTTGTCTTGTTCCCGCCGCCTAGGTGCGAGTTCTCCCCTTCGAGCCAAGACCGAGCGTGCACCCATGCGTGAGGCCTATGCAATTGCAGGAACCCTCATAGACTAAATAACTCGGGCGGGGCTAGCCAGGGTCCTCTAGTTTGAGCTTCCATTTGCGCGTGCGTGAAGATGGTGGCCGAGACTGAGATGAGGATGTTGGTGTTCAGGAAAATAAGTGGCCGCGGGGCAGGGTGTTGGAGGCACTGAACTGCCCTACCGCCACTGATGATCCTGGATAGTCTCAAGCGAGGGAGAAGTCGACACCGCTCCCACCCAGCCGGCTTTCCATGGAAGAGAGCTAATGCGCAGGCAATGGGCCGGACGGTACGCGTGGTAAACATTGTACACCCCTGCAGGGTAAATCTTTTCGAAAAGCCGTGTCCACGGTTATGGACGACTTGGTGACGGATTCAGAGATCATAGAATAACTTTAACGGAATGATTAAAAACTGAGTACTAAAGGTACTACTCAAGAATGCAAGGTTAGCTTCCTCGAGGGTGATTCGGGGAGGTGCCTTCGTAGAACAGGTGCAATGATGATGGTGGGTGATGATGAGAAAGGTGATTAGAAGAAAAGAGTTACTTCTTACCCCTTTTAAAAATACTCTGATTAGTCGATGCCGTGGAGTTATATTTTATTAAATAAAATCAGCTTTATGCAAAACAGACATAAAACTTTGAAAGCCTCATCGAGCTAAAGCTCTATATTTAATCTTGTGAGTTCGTCGAACTCAACGTCGTTTGCTTTGTTTCAGAGGAGGACTTCACCGACCTCGAAGGTGGGTTCTTTGTGGACGTCGACGAGTAGTCTGGGGTTCCCAGGTGGCAGCTTGGGACATCCCGAAACAGCTGACGTTGGATGTTTATCTGTAGGCCTCTTAGGCCATAATTTGGATCTTGTTGTTTAGAACAACTTAATTTGCTTCCGCATGATGTACTGTTGGGTCTGTGACCTCTGGTTGTAATAATTGCTATCTTTCTCTATTATAAGAGTTGAACTATAATGATTTGTGTCGTAGAGTCTGTGATGTGCCAGTTGTTCCACAAGTCTTGATCTCTCTATTATACATTGAGGGTTGTGCCTGTGTTAAGGCATCAATCGGGGTGTTGCGTTGCCGGTGATCAATTCCGAGCAACGCCTGCCAAAGGTTTTGGCCGGGGATTGGTAAACCCGTAACCTCCGGTTGTATCCCTTAACCGGTGACACACATCATCACTGTATAGCAGTCGGGTCGGGGCGCCACAACCGGGTGCTGCGCCACATAGGCCGCAACAAATTCGCCTTGGCCGCACCCGATGCTCGGGGGCTGCGCCGCACAGGCCGCAACAAATTCGCCTTGGCCGCACCCGATGCTCGGGGGCTGCGTCGCACAGGCCGCAACAAATCATCGACTCGGCTACTTAGCCCTATGCAAAAAAATTCGTGAATTTTGGCATGACTTTGCTAAAAATAGACATATGGGGTATTGCGACTAATGCATGGGCCGGGTATCTTAGTACTTAATTAAGCGATTTTTTTCTTATATTTGTTGTACTAACCTTTTGCCTCTTTTTAATGCAGTGCAAACATGTCGGAAGGCGGCCCTTCTAAGCACATGAGCGTCGAAGATCAAGCTAGAGATTTCAACAAGTCGTTCTGGGAGGTGTCCCAGCAGATGGAGGAGGAGGTGGAGGCCGCCGAGAATGAGCAAGAGGACCGGGTGGAGGACGCCGAAACCACAGATGGAGCTGCTAGTGCCGGTCAGGAGGATGACACCAGCACCACTGATGGCGACCACACAGATGCTGCTACCGATAGCAACCCGACCGCTAAGCGGAAGAAGCCAAGGAAGGATCGGAAACCGCAAGCGCTCGACAACGTCACACACGTGTTCACCAAGGTCACGCCATGTGGCCTACCAGTGGAGCCGGAAAAGCATGCCAAAGGGTACAGCATGCAACTAGGGTGCATCGTCCGGGAAAGCATGTCGATCAACACGAAGGACCTCAGAAGCAAGGGCAATGAGGCTTTGGTCGAAAACCTCCTCACGAAGCTTCACCAACGATACACGTTCCCGCTTCCGTTGAACAAAAAGGTGGACAGTTTAGCCATCACGAAGATGAGCACCGCCTTGAGCAGCTGGAAATTTCAGGTGAAGAAGAAGATCAATAAGGGTCTAAGCTGGGAGGAGATAAGTGCCAAAGAACCGACGCTCGACAAAGAAGAGTTCGAGATATTCAAGGAGTCCTTAAAGTCTGAGGAGGCTACAAAATGGACCGAGTGGGGTAAGTCTATGCGGGAGCTGAACATAGGTAACCACCGTTTGGGAAGCGGCGGTTACCGAGGAAAACAGCCCGTTTGGGAAAAGGAGGATGCCATTGTTGCAAAAATGGGAAAAGAGAACATGTGGAACAAATTCACGGACGAGCAAGTGAGGAACTTTGTCCGGTCCCGCTACTATCTGAACGAGGCGACGGGGGAATTCGTTACCGACGATGACGATGTGAGGACATTCGAGAAATTACTGGTAAGGAATTTAATTTCCGCGGATATCTCAAAGTCCATTGCGTTGATCTAATTAGATAACGAAGTCATATATTTCTACATGGGTTCACCTTAATTTCCTTTGTCTGCAGGAGGATGAGTTGAAGGATGGCCCGTCGTCCCAGGAGTCGACGGAGCCGTGGGACACGACTTTCAACAGGGCGACGAACGCTTACAAGGATAGGGACAAGTCGAAGCCGCCGACGTCAGCTGGTCGTGTGTCCGGCTTTGGTACGAGCATGAAGTTCGTAGAGTACTACTCATCTGACCCGGAGAAGAGAAAGGAGAGGAGGAAGATGAAGAGGGATAATACCGCCGAGGTTGTGGAGCTAAGGAAGAAGGTGGAGTCACTAGAGAAGCAAATAGTGGACTCCAGTACAGTGGACAAGTTAGTGGACGAGAGGATCCGGACGCTCATACCCCCTGGGTTGTTTGAGGGGTTAGCTGCTTGGAATGCGGGAGGTCAACAAGGGCCCATACACGTGCCCAGCTTCAGCGGCAGCAACTCAACCATGAACCGGGCCGTGTCGCCGGACCTGGTGACCCCACCCAACGCCACCCTGCAGCAGTCGGTCCCTTTTGTCGCACCGACACCCCCTCCCGCGAAAGATACCGAGGCGCCACCACCCGAACGGCCGGAGGAGAATGTTAGGCCGGCCGCCGGCACCGGCGCCCTTGTCTCGACATTAGCCGAGATCAACGCCATCGACAAGGTAACTAATTAATTACTTAGTCCGCGTCATTTTCTATAACTCTGCCTTTTATGACTGCCACCTCATGATGCCCAACATTTGTTCACAAAAGGACACGCCTTGCATACTCCTGCATAGGGTGGTACCCGACGGCGAGTTGAAGGAAGTTGCTGAGGGCATGCTCATACAACCATTGTGCCGTGATATGCACAACAATAGAATGAGCGAGGCCGTGATGAGGGTCAGGGTGACTGAGGTACTGCCTGAGTTTAGTGGCATCGACCCCCCCATGCAACCTCCGGGAGCCGAGAAACACATGCTCCTTGGAAATTGCCCCAAGTGGGTCCTGGAATGGCCGAAGACCCAAATTCGTCTTGGGGGGTTAAGGCGCCGCTCCACCGGCGCCACCTCTAAACCCCGGAAGCCGATCGTTCGGCCCTCGAAGCCGCCACGAAAACCTGTTGAGAAGGAACCGGCGCCACAAGCAGCAGTCGCCACCACCCGGAAGGAACCGCCGGTCGTTGCCACCACCAGCCGCCACCAAAGACTGTTGGGAATGTCTGTACCGCAACAGCCGTCCGAAGCCAAAGACGTTGCACCTCAACTTGATGGCAACGACGATGATGATGAAAATATCGACGTCGATGGCTTCCTCAACACGGGCGCGAGCAAAGATTTGTTCATGCCTGCTATGGATGAGGAACCACCCTTCCGCGCTCACGGTGATCAACCTGGTCGTCGCACTACATGCCAGCGCCTGAGTTTTTCTCAAAACACGCCTCCGGAAGCCGGCGATCAAGCTCCAGACAAACCGGGTAACATTTTCAGCCCTGGCACACTGACACGGACGGTTTGCGCGGGGTTCACTGCACCCCCACCATCCCCAGAGAAGATCAAGAAGTCTAAGAAGAGATATAGGCAAGGCACCTCTACGAGCCAGCCAGCTCCTAAGGTTATCCGGGGTCATGAAGACATGACATCACCCCGTGCGGATAGCTTGACCCGAGTTCATGTAGCTGGTAAACCGTTGCTGCCTCCGGAGCTGCTCTGCCTCGCAAAAGGACCCATGCTCTCTTTGCATGAAGCTATCTTGATGATGGAGGGCCTGCTTCTTAAAGACAAGAATCCAAATTACCCGGTGTTGACGGTCCAGGTACCAAAGAACGTGGACTTCGTTACTGAAGCCCCCGCCGATCTGTTCTTCATAGCGTTCGAGGACGTCTTCAACCTGTTTCACTCTAGACGGCTGGACTATAACTTGGTCCGCCTATACGCGATCAATATGGCGATGAAGATCCAGAGAGATGTTGCCCCGTACGTCACGGTAGTGGATCCCTACTACATGCGTGACAGTCAGCTGGTGGAAGGATCAACGACACGGGATAAGGCCACGGAGTACCTGAAAGGTTCATGCTGAACAACAAGAGGAAGAACAACCTTCTTCTACCTTTCTTTCCCGAGTAAGTACACATCGCTCGCCGCCGTCGTATCTTATGCTTTCTTATAGATTTCTTCCGTTGTTGATCCTTTCCACTGCATTTTTTCCGACTAGGGACAAGTACTGCGTACTCATCATCCTAAACCCGAGGTGGTCCATTGCCACTTATTTGGACACGGGGAGTTCGAGCAATAAGAAAGACTACACCAGAATAAAGGGTGTTCTCGATGAGGCTCTCGAGGGCTACGCCCAAAAGGGAGGCCACTTCGAACAAGGACAGACGAACGGGGAATGTTTCTCGCTGAACAACAAACACCGGTTCAGGCATGGGACCCAGTTCGATTGCATGAAGCAGAAGCATGGCAGCGTGAAGGATGCCTTCTACGTCCTCCATCTCATGAAAGGGTTTGTCCGGGATGCACTGAAAACAAAGTTGCCATCTAGTATCCGAGAATGGACCAAAAATGCAGGGAAAATCGCCGAGGATAAGCTTAGAGAAGACTTTCATCTCATCCAGATGGAGTTGTCGCAAATCATCTACGACGATGTTGTGACAGCAAAGGGGACCTTCAACAAAGCCAGTGGTAGGATAAATCAATATAGACTTATCATACTATAGACTTATCATACTCAATCTATTTATCATACCCCAATATAGACTTCTTTACTATAGACAGCAAAGTGTTTCTTTATTTTCTTTACTATAGACTTATCATACTCAATCTATTTATATTATTAACCAATATATATACCTATATTGACACTGCACAAATATTGACATGGTTACAAATATGAACACTAATACATGGTTGTATCCATTTCCAGGGTTGCATCAAAGGCAAATCGAAGAACACCTAGCTCTTCAAAATGACAGCCGGACGTGGACGACGAAAGACGGCTACAAACCGTTCCCGGCGCCGCTCAACAAGAAGACTCCTTGATCAGCAGGACGTGGGCGTGTACTCTGTTTGATCCTAGTTTAGGCGGTCGTGAAAACTTCATTTATACTAAGACTTGTGTGAACTTTTGTACCAGTTAATTGTCACTATATATGTATGTATCTCGGGCTCTAACTGATGTAATGACATATTTATTTGTCTGTTTTAATACCGTGTCAAAATATATTACTGTTTCTATTATTTTCTGTATAAATACTGTAATATACATGTATTATTGTCAAATTAATACAGCAAATAATCGATAATACAGCAAATAATCGATAATTCAGCAAATAATTTAGTGGCGCATGGTAAATAATTTTGTGGCGCACCCTATTCTGTGGCGCACGAAGCAAGTGCGCCACAGATAAATTATTGTCAAATTCATCAACGCATGGACTAATATTTCTATGGCGCATGAGCAATATTTCTGTGGCGCATTCGGGAAGTGCGCCACCGAATTTTCTACTTTCTGTGGCGCACGGCAGGGTGCGCCACAGAAATAATATTTTTGTGACGAGAATTCTGTGGCGCACCCACCATGCGCCACAGAAAGCTATTTTGGTGCGCCACAGAAAGGCACTTCCCTACTAGTGAAAGAGTCTCTTGAGGAGACTTTTACTCTAGAACTCTCTATGGTAAAGGAATCCCATGATAGAGCTATTGAGGTGGCTAATGAATTCAAAATAAAGAATAGTGAGCTTGTGGATGCTCATGCTAGACTCCTTGGGGATTTTGCGCACCTTGAAAATGGCTCAATGGGTCATTAAGAGTGAGCTCATCAAACTCACCGAGTCTCATGTGCAACTCCAAGCTTCATATTCAAAAGAGCTTACCAAGTTATCTTCTCCTATTGCTACTAATGATAATGGTTGTGCTACTAACTCTATTTCTTGTGAAGCACCAATAGTGAAGGAGAATGTTGAGCTAAGGGCTCAACTTGAGTTGCTATCTAGCAAATATGGAAAATTGGAAGAAAGCCATGAAAAGCTCTCGAGCTCTCATGAGGATCTTCTAGTCTCCTATGATAAGCTAAAGTTAGCTCATAAGGCTATTATTACAAAGGTAAAATCTTGTGAGGCTCATGTGGACAATGGCACAAGCACAACTCAAAATCCTTTATTGCCATGTGCTAGTCCTATTAATTCACCCACTCAAAATATTGCTATATCTTGTGATGAATTACTTCCCATGCCTTATTGCTCTAACAATGAAGCTTCGACTTCCTCTAGTATTTTTGTTGATACTAACCATGTAGAGGAATTAAAAGAGCTCAAGGCGCAAGTCACTTCTTTGAAGAATGACTTGGCAAAGCGTCATGTTGAGATGTCTACACTTGAGAATATGTTGAGTGTACAAAAACGCCCCAATGACAGAACAAGTCCAAGTATAACGACAAGAAGAAGGGTCAAGAACAAGTCAAGAATTCGGCCAAGATTGTTTGGTTCAAGTGCAAAATTGAAGGGCACCATGTTAGGTCTTGCCCTTTGAAGAAGAAGTCTCTTAGCGAGAAGTAACAAGGGAAGAGGCCTCAAATTCAAACTCAAGCTTTTCAAGTTGAAGAATGGTCCCTTCTTAAGAAGAATCAAGCTACTCCTCGTCAAGTTGAGATTTCAACTAAGAAGAAGGAAGGAAGCCAATGTTGCTACTTATGCCGTGAAAAGGGTCACTTTGCCTCTTCTTGTACTAATGGTACCTTATCCAGCCCTATCATAATTGATGATGTTTATTCTCTTCGGAAGGATAAGGTTGGCAATGTCTTTGCCAAATATATTGGTACTCAAAGTGGTTTCAAGGAAAGAACCATTTGGGTTGCCAAACCTATTGTGACTAACCTCTTAGGATCCAACTTGGTTGGGGACCAACAAGTTAAGACTTGATCAATAGATGATAACGGAGGGCATTGGAGACTTGGCTACATCATGAAGAATTAAGAGATCTTCATCAATTATATTCTCTCAAGCCAAGTCAACGATTATATTGTTTTATCTCATATCCAATATTCCTACTTGCGGTAACTTGTATTTAAATCATATATACATTGAAAGTTGCTTGCATCCTTGCATGTGTTTGATTTTGTAACTTGCTAGTGTTTGTATGTGTTGTGCTCTCTACTTACTTATCTTGGGTAATCAAGTATGTGTATGTTGGTTTGCACACCATGTATGTGTGAGTTTGTGTTGAGCCCTTATAACAGTACCCCAAGCGCTCACAGCGCGAGAAAGTCTCCCGCCTTTATATACTAGCATATGGAGGTTCGTTGACGGAGCCGACCGGGCAGGTGCACAGACTCGCCGGCCCGTGGCTCCGCTACTGCAACCAATGTGGAAAAAAATCATAAGCACGTATCCTTGTCGAGTGAAGATATCACATCGTCCTTTCCAATCAACAAACCAGCATCTGTCCGGCGTTACCAAAGTTCAGCGACCATATGTATGCTTACAGGAAAATCACGCCCAGATCATAGCTGTCCAGGAAGTTCATCAAGTAGATACACAGTGGTAGTATATCTTAAAAGTTTGGTGTAGACGTGCTGTCTTAAAAAAGACAAAGGCATGCGAAAATAATACGCGTTTGCATGATTGAAGGCGAAGGCGATATCGTAGAGGGCCGAGTTGTAAATGAACTGGACGGAGGACATTTACTTGTCCTTCTCCTTGTACGGGAAAGAGGTGCATGCTGCTGTCCTTGTCCCAACATTTTTCCAAAGTTTCTTGTTCCGTTTGGTCTTGTTCCTCAAGTGGAGGATCGGGGGATGAACCGGCTTCTTGTTTGTGTCTTTGTTGTTTTTTAAGGGATCCAACCCAAAGTAGGAATTTCGGCGGCAACAGTCTGTGGTGCCTTGTTCTTGTGATCGTGTATAGTTCCTCCCTTGGCACCATGCATAAATTACTCAACGTAATCATACCCAGAGGGAATTATGTAACCGGTAAATCCAGAGAGAGCGATCTGTCTGGATAGTGACAATTCTGAGTAAGCTACACACACACAAACATAACTAATTGACCTGACAGGCGAATGGTCCGTATTCATGCAAGTGACTAAACAGTCTGTTGTCTGTTTGTAAAAGACTTACTACATATAGATCAAAACGAAACAATATCATGTCCTAGTATTTTTTTAATGGGGGCAAGATTTGACCCAAACTATTAATTAAGAACAGAGCTTTCCGGTTAATTAACGGAAAAGTGGGCGAGAACCGTTACAAAAATAACAACCACAAGCGAATAACTCACAAGCAAGCAACGACCCGACCACTAACAAACTCGTCCAACCTACTACTACAACGAATTTTCGACGCGACAATCCAAAATGGACCCCTCTATCAAGTAACTGCGAAAGTTTTCCTTCCGACGTCATTTTTTTCTTATCCTCTACTTCTCCACCTTCCTGACTACACCCTTTGAAGCCTATCCTGTTAGGACGTGACCAATTTTCTTGCCATATCCAGGACAAGCCGCCTCCAAATCGATGGTTAGTTACAAATCTCTTTTGCAAAGAGAGACTCAGAGTTAGGTGCCAACACACCCGTCACATTAACCTTGTCACTCGAGATGAGATAGTGACGGAAGCAACCAAATCTCCATTGACCACGAAGGCAAGCGGCTGACGGGACTCTGACGGTGGTGGTGAAAGCGTCATGGCCACCGCGAGGGACTCCAATGTCCGAGTATTGTAAGAGCTCACGTTTGATGAACAGAGCTTCCTTCATCACTAAATGGTCCTCTCCAAGCTGTCGAGCAAGGGGTTATATGGATTCTATTTGTAGTCGGGTGATGATGGGCGTTCGGTCTATTTTCGATTAAGGTGGTTGGCGGAGTGCAGCGTTTTATAGCCCGGGCTACATGTAACTCTTTATTTTAAATTTTTATTTAAAGTTTAAAAAAATCTGAAAAACATTCTATATGTAGTCAAACGATGTATTCTATCATTGTGCAAATTTTGCTCTCGAAATACATTATATTCTAAACTATGTAAAAATGACAAAAGTTTATCTCTAAATTAGTGAACATGACCAATTTGAACCCCAAAATTTACGAGTTTGTATTTTTTGTGTGGGTCAAAATATAGAACGTTTGAGTTAAGATTTTGCAAGTTGGTAGAATACACCATTATGGACATCAAGAAAAAAACAGAATTTTTTGAAACTTTAAAATGCTGTTTTCCAAATTAAAAAAATATATGCTACATGTAGCCCGAGCTACACTATGTTTTTTCGGTGGCTGGCGTCATTTTAGGAGACTGCAAGATGCATAGAAGCTACTTGTTTTCTATTTTCCGCTGGTTGATTCACGATGCCATTTTGAGTGACCTTTGAGGAAACGTTTAACTCATTTCAAACTACATTATATACAATAGAATCTAGTTCCCCTTTTCAAAGAAAATACTACCCTTGTGCACAAATATAAAACTTTTTGGTGGACTGTTTTAGCCCACCAAAACGTTTATATTTGTAAACATAGTAAATATTCTTAAGACGGAAAGTCACTTTGGCTTCCGAATCCAGTGCTCTCTATCTTTACAAAAAATATATATTTACAAGTTATAAAAAAATCTGAGAAAAAAGTAGATGTAGTTAATGATGCATACTACAAGTACGAAAATCACAATACGAATTATTTATATTATGGGCTAAAAATGACAAAATCTTATATATTTTAGAGATTTGAAAGTGTTTATACTTAAATCCATAAATTTTGTCATTTTTGGACAAAATATTGTATGTTTCTTTTTTCAAAGTTCTAAAAACTTGTAAATTTTAATTTTAATTTTTTTAAAATATAGAGAGCACCGGAACTCAGGAGTCAGAATTTTCCAATTGTTTCCAGAGCCCAGGTTAACTGTGAAATTATTCCTTATGGTTGAGTAGAGAGGCCCGTGCGTTAATCCTAGATGGAACACGGTCGTCGCGTTACATGGTTGTTAAAAGTATACACATATTTTTTCGTTATGATTGTATATGATAGAGGTCGGATATGTTTCTCTGTAATCTTAACTTGACTTGTAATCCATATACGCCTATATATATTCGCCTATGAGGCTCAATAACACATATCAACATATTACGCCAATCTCATCCTCAGGCCCGGGCCCACTGTGGTGCGGTCCGTGCCGGCCGCACAGGTCCCCAAAATTAAGGGGGCCCAAAATTTGAATTTCAGTATGCATATAAGTGAAAACAATTGTCGTTAGGAACATGAAAGGAGTAGTGTTGTACTGGTCAGGATGAAATACGTCTTCCATCAGGTAACTGGTTCGATTCCTTCTAGCTTCATTTTATTTTTGTCAGTTTGCCCAAATCTATAGACTTTTGGTAAATGGTTTGAATCCTCCTTGCCACATATTATTTGTGTTCATTGTTTTAATAGTTAAATTGAGTTTAGCCTCACTTATAGACTTCGGGTCAATGGTTTGAATATTATTTTTGTCCATTGTTTTAACCGCAGAAAACAAAAATGCCTTGCCGCATATTATTTTTGTCCATTGTTTTAACCGCAGAAAACCAAAATGAGTTTAGCCACACAGTCTTTTTTCCTAATGGGGAAATCGACGCACTAACCTTGCAGGCTAACGAGTGATGCCTTGGGGCTACACCACACAGTGTGAAAACAACCGTCTACATTATCTATTTGAGCTACTAAATATTTAAATTAAAATTTATCTAGCTTTACAAACGGTATTGATATTTTTCAAAGATGAACGAAATTAATAGTTAAGACCGGTTCGGAAAATTCATAGGCCCTCGTCTCGCACCTAGACGTGATGTATCAGACTCATACGAGAGGCCAACTTGTCAATCGATCAAGCTAGCGACGTGAGAAACTGACAAGAAGCGTCGAGCTCTAGTTCATGTTATGTTCCTTCTCAACTGACTTACTCTGCGCTTGCGATTAGCCGATCACCTACCTCCAATCCCGATCGGCATTTTAATAGGGATTGATGGCCGAATTTTGACAACAAAAGATAGGGCCCCAATTTATAGTTTGGCACAGGGCCTCAGATTTTACCGGCCCGGCCCTGCTCATCCTTCTACAATGGCAAACATGACGAATGAGACCGCTGCAACTCCATCACTTCACTTGGTCTGGCAACGTTCAAGATCTTGGAGCCATGGAGGCATCGATCTGGTGTCCACCTTCCACTACATGCAACAAAACCGACCGAGACAAAACGGTGGAAGGTTAGGTGCGTGACCGCAATGGAGGGAGCAACCTAGCTAGCTAGCAACGGCAATAATGCAGCAGCATATACACATGCGCGGACTTCACACAGGCAATAATGCTGGTGAGTCGTCGTGGGCAGATCTCCACGGTAGGGTCGCCACATGACATGATCTCTATGCTAGAGCCTAAGATTAGTAGATTTGCACTTAAATGGCACTAGCTAGAATCCAGCCGGCCAGTGGGTTGGTGGTGATGTGTGTCCTCCTTCCCGTCTACTATTCTCGTCCGTTGGCTAGCTATTATCTCAAATTTTGTTACTTCTGGCGACTGGCGGGCGACACATGTGCTCCACATTGTGGTGTCATTCACCAGCAGCCAGCAGGGTACCATTTTGGACATGCACATGCAAGGTTATGTACTGTACACAAGTGCTTGAGGAGAGATGGGTGCCATACTGCCATGTCACTGAACACTTGTCGAGAACTAGTTTCATCCGGTGCTTAGAAGTTCATGAAGGTGCTTGAATTATGGAGCCTTCTTTGCTGGCACTCACTCAAGCTTCTGCATTACTAACTATATAAAAGCTGCGCCGTTTCGCGGCCTCCGAGCGCCCCAAGTACTGTAGCTTACTGTACAATTCTACAGTGTTCTACAGTACCACGGTGGGCCCCACATGTCAGCGGCACAGCGGGCTGGTGGTTTTGCAGAGAAGCACGCGGGGGGCCGAAAATTCCATGTTCTTCTCAGAAAACTCGCCGCGAGGGACCTATTTGCAATTACGTGAAAATACGGGACCCTTTTGTAAAAAAACCAGAAACCCCTCCTTCCTCCTCCTCCTCTCGCGCGCGAGCCGGAGTTCGCCGCCGGCCGCCGCCGCTCCGCCCCGCCGTTCTACTCCTCCTTCTCCAAATCGGCGCACACGGCGTGCTCCGCCGTCGCTTCCTCCACACTCTCGCCGCAGATCGGCCGCCGGAACGCCGCGCCGTCGCCGTAATCAACGCCGCCGTCCAAGCTGGCTCCCGCCGCGTTTGCGCGCCGCCGCGGCCGCTCCGGCGACCAACGCGTGGCGGCGCCGCCGTCTACGACCGGTCCGCGACCAGCCGCGTGCAGCGCGCCCACGCGCGGGTGCTGGCTCGCCGTCGCGCGCCTCCGGCAACCTCGGCGCCGCCGCGGCAGCTCCGCCCGTCCGTGACGTCACGATGACGTCACGGTGGACGTGGGCGCGGAACTGGGCTGGCCGCATGGGCTGCTACATGGGCCGGCCCGGCTGCGTTTCCTTCCTTTTTTTTTCACTTCTGATCTTTCTTTTTTTTTTTTTAGCCCTGTTTTTCTTTAGTTAGAAACTTTTTGGAACTTTTGAAATACAACATTCATAATCCAAATCTACACTGCTTGAAAATGTAAGCATTTCAAATATTTGAATTCAAAATTTTGCCTACTTCAGACATTTCTAAAAAAAAAAAAAAAAAAAAAAAGAAAGAACAATGAAATTCTTTCTTTCGAAAAATATTTGATTACTTTTTTAGCTCCAAAATATATTACAAAAATACACAATACCTAACCACTTTCAATTTACTGATTATACATCGAACTACAAGTTAAATTCTAAATAAAACATGCTTTACAGAATTTATAGCATTTCATGCATATTGTTTTATGGTATTTTGAAAAAACCAAATTCTAAAAAAGAACATGTTTTAGATAATTTAAAACACTTCATATATACAGTTTAACAATATGTAAACCATTCTGCGAAACTTCAGCTATAGCTATATCTACCGCGGAATCAGTAACTTCAGCTATATCTACCAGAGAAAAATTGAAAACATTCGTAAAAACGATCACAAAAGAAATACAAGATACAATTACCCATTTATATCATGGACTCAGATATCTCAATATAAAAGTGCCACGAATGTAAACATCTAACACAAAACACAGACATATCAATATTTGGATGAAATATAGACAGACTTTCCCCATTTGTTAGCACGGATCCAAAAAAAAAAAATACAATACCACTACCTACATACTTAACTTTAATATTAATTTAAAAAAAAACCCAACATTTCAAATTGCTAAAATATTTGATGTACCCCAGAAATATATCAGCATGTTCGACAAAAAGAATTTAATGCTTCCTAATGCCAAAATACAAAGAAATTTAAACAATTCAAATTGCCTAATATTTGCAAATACCATAAAACAATATGCATGAATTAAATAAATGCTCGCATAATACATTTCCTTCAGTTATACTATGCAATCAAAAAGAAAAGAAAAAGGCACCAACCATTATTTGCACTACTTATAGCATAATGCAAACATATTTCAGGCTTTCAAATTAGCAAATATTTGAGGAAAATTCAAATTAGTTCCCTTCAAATTATAGACAGACTTTAATATATATCTACAGAATGTACTCCATTTGATTATGCAATTCAATTAAATTTTCAAGTCAAGATTAAAACTTATTATGCCTTCCCAAATTATTTAATAATCTAAAATTAGTAATCTTGCTGAAATCTCTCTAACTATGAACGTAAAATAAAAACATACTCCGTCCATTAAATGTTTGCATAAAATAAAAATTCATTTTCCTCAGATTATGGATTTAATTTAATAGCATTTTCCACTCAAACGTCGTTGGATTCTACGACAGGCCATTGTGGTACCCCGTTGTAGATTTTGATAGCATTTTCCACTCCAACGTCAGTGGATTCTACGGCGGGCCCTCCTTTCCTGGCCTGGACATTTTCAAATTTAACTTTTGACACCCGGTATTTACAAATGTGACAAATATAGCAACATGCACATGAAAAAAAAAATTGCGCGCTATTTATGCTACAAATTTGCTAAATATTTGCAACGACGATACAATATCAACTCGACAAGAATTCGAAATCTAAATTCAAAATATTTAGTTGCCTTTCAATTCTAGCCATCTTTAGATATTGTGTATTTTTGTAATATATTTTGGAACTTAAAAAGTAATCAGATATTTTTCGAAAGAAACACAATATATTTCTCTAACCAAGAAACTAAATCACATGTTCACAGCAAAATGGAAACATAATATTTAGACACAACCATAATATATTTTTTCTAATTACGGTAATTCATACGAAAAATACGGCAAAATGGAATCATATTTGATTAATGGCAACATTGACACATGTTTACATACTTCAATTTGCTTAATATTTCGATAATAGCTAAAGTATATAACAAATGCTTTGTAAAAAACAACACTAATAATGTATGACAAAACATACGACATATTTAGACAATTAAAAATAGTCAATATTTGGATGAAGTATAGACAGACTTTACCACTACCTACATGCTTAACTTTAATATTATGGATTGAATTTAATAGCATTTTCCACTCCAACGTCAGTGGATTCTACGGCGGGCCCTCCTTTCCTGTCCTGGATATTTTCAAATTTAGGAAAAAAATGCACGCTATTTATACTATAAATTTGCTAAATATTTGCAACAACGATACAATATCAACTCGACAAGATTTCGAAATCTAAATCCAAAAATTCCAATTGCCTTTCAGTTCTAACTATCTTATTAACGTTAAAATATAATCATTGATGAACAAACCAAAATGACAGCAAAATTTCTCATCAAAGGCGCGGCGTGCCGACGCGCCAAATTCCACTAGTCTATTCTATATATCAAAGCTGAGGGCTTCAGCGATCGGTCGAGCTGGCCACGTCGCGGGGGCACTGTAGCCGCTACAGTACTGTACTTCTACAGTGCACTGTGCTGTATCAGCTACAGTCGCGTTTTTTTGGATACTTGGACGATGAGTGCACAGCTACAGTGTACGCAAAAATATTTTTCCCCTTTTCGCGATGATATGTACATGAAATATATGCGCGCCGACGAGTAGGTTCCATTCCCGTGATCGGTTTCGAGTTTGGACGACTCTAACTCCTTAATTTTGAATCAACACTCGCAAAAAAATTTGACGAGTTTTGTCAAATTCGTCGCACTCAGTCATCCGTTTAAATTTTTCGTTTAAATTTTTCTTTCACGAGTATATGAATATCACTCTTCCGAACAACTTTCATGTTTTAACCTTTTTGTTTTGACGGACATAAACATATTTCTCTCCAATCTCCAAAATTTGTTATATTTAAGGCTGTGCAAAATAAAAAATTCTGCCACACAAAAATTATGAATCGGTCCTCCGGAGTAAAACATTTTTGCAGAAAGGTCCCCGCGTGTCGTCTTTTTGCAGAAAAGTCCTCACATTTTCCAAAAATTGTGAGTCGTCCTCCCATAATACAACATTTCCGCAGCGAAGTGCCCGCGTTTCCCCCCAAATTGCAAATCGGTTCTCCATTACAACTGAGCAATTTTTTTCCACCCTAATATATTTCTCTCCCTTATAGTTTAAACCTATTTTTTTCCCGCACTTCTTTTTACGAACATTACCTATTTTTCCGGCCACGCGTGAATAGTCCCTGTCCCTTATGAATGGTTTTTTTTTTCCTTCTAATAGATTTCTCCCCGTTTTAGTTTTCCCCATTGTTTATTTTTCCACATTTCTTTTTACGAACATTGCGCGCAAATGGCGACTTCAAAATTACTTATTTATTTCTACTCCCTATTTATCCCCTACTATATCTTTTTTTCTTCTTTTATCACCCCTACACATTTATTTTCATGACTCTAAGACTGCTCGCGTACTTTCTATTTTCCCAATTTCCCCTACTCCATTTTTTAAACTTTTTATTTCATTTCCTTCATAAATTTATTTTTGCAAACTTTAAATTTATTACTTATTTATTTGCAAATCCTGTTATCTTAATTCCCCACTTCTCTACATTCAAAATACCACTACTTATTTTATTTTTTTTACTTTTAGCTTTTGTATTTTTTTTAACTACTTCTTAACGTCCGCATTAATTCCATTTGGAAGCCTAAATTCACCAAATAAAATAACCTTCCAACATTTACTACATACAAAAAAATAAATATTTCCTACCTTTCAAAACCAATTGCACATCCCCCTCTCCTTTTCCCTCAATTATTCTCTTGACGAGTGCACTGAATTTGTTCCAGAAGCCATGTACTTGGTCAGATATAGTGACATACATGTATGATCATAAATACTAATTCGGATATCATATTTGCACATCGTACATTTATATCACTCAGCTATAGCATAGGTGACTTTATGTAAATTGTAAGTAGTTCACATACAAAAAAAGGATTTTGTGGTCATAAACACCCTTCTCAAATTTTGGTTTCTGTTTCTATTGCTTTTCTTTTATTTCACTCTATTTAATTATCTGCTTAGGTAGTGCCTGTTTTGTTTTAACCTTTTATACAATACCTAATCCTATGATGCAAATGATGTTAGAAGAAAATTCAGCTATGTGGCGACAATTAGTGTAGACATTGACGCCCAAATGCAGCATCAAATCAAAGGTATTTTTAAGAATATAAATCACTTTTTGGCACCCGGCTTATTTCCATTACTATCCAACCTGTGTTTACACTCATGTCCCATGGATCACGATATCTTTTGTCCGGTCGTGATAGGTCTTTTTTACAGTTGTTTCGTACTTTTAGCTTCAATTTATTTATGTTTTGTCACCACACGGGCACGCGTGTCGCCGCGCTAATTTTCCTAGTTAATGTTCAATGCACATGGTTCCAAATTAGAGAGATCATTTGATTTGCTTAAAACATCGTCTAGAACTGACCTACTCGCTTAGTTTTATCTAATGCGGCAAATTATGATTGATGCGCTAACGAAGAGCGCGATCTCATTGCTCCAAGCTAGGCTGTGAAAAGTTTATCTTGGAAAGACTTTAAATTCTCTTCTTCATCTTCCTTCTCTGATTTTGGAAAGACCTTACAGTTTTCTGGATGTTTTGGTGTGGATCTTGGAAAGACCTTTGGATCATTGCGGGTGCCAAGTGTTTGATGAATTTCATTCTGGGAGAGTAGTCTCCCTGGGTTTTATTTTTTGCTTAGCCCTCATGTTTTCATGAGTTGGCACTCTCTTTTGGAGTTTTGCCCTGTACCGCCACCCTATTTGTTTCTCTCTTAATGTTTCTCTCTTAATTAATGAAATGTCAAATCTTTTGCCACATTTCAAAAAAAATCTTCCTATTATACGTCCTGCATTCGGAATGAATAACTGAGAAGGAGAGACGAAAGGATAGATTGAATACGTTGGTTGCGTCTTGAATTGTGATCCAAATTCTTATAATTGCTAATTTCTATCGAAACAGAACAGAGTCTGGTCGCCGCCACAGCGGAGCGGAGACTGAACGTTTTGGTAGTTGTATGATTGATTGTTAATTGATGGTGTGACCAATTTTATCCACAAGGTAACACGCAACGTACTGCAGATGATGCTCCGAATAGACATAACCATGCGCTTGCACACGTCGTAGTTACATTGACACTGCCACTTGTCAGCTGACAAGTCGCAATTTTCCTCACCCTTCACAATCTTGTTGGTCCACTATGGTGCGTGTTTTCACGTATATATCGTGCTAAACATGAAAATGCCGATCGAATCTGGCCGTGTGGGACTAAATTATATCCATTCTAAATTTTGCCGTCACGAATAGTAATTTGAACTGTACTACTTTCTTTTTTTTCGAAGGTCCAAGTCTTGCGCGGACCATATTCGACGATCGTGGGAAGGTACCCATGAATCTGTCTTCTTCTCACCAGGATCCAGCCAACCTGCCTTCACAGTGAGCTGAGGATGACTAGTGCCTGCATTCCTGCTTATCTGGTCCAACCTATAAGTACTACAGTATATACGAGGAGCTAGTAACTTCTACCTCATGAAGACGTAAACACGTGCTGACATTTACATCTCACACGTTCACATTTTATTCGAGCATAAGAAAATTTCGTCGTGCCAGTGAAAGCCGTAGGTTAACTTGCCCCAAAGTTATGCCTTCTTTAGGGCATTTTCCACCAGGTAATTAGCATCGCTTTCGATAAGTCCATAAAGATTTTGAATAAAAATCTAGCATTTAGAATGCGAGCGAATTTTGAAGGCGTGTCGAATTGGCATGAATTAGATGTGCTTAAGGAAAACGAAATAAAGCTTTAGCGCCAATATTTTTGCTAGGTAGCTTCACTGAAGATCCATGCGTGGATGGTCAATTGGCACATGTAACGATCGGTCAATCAATCGACCGAGACCAGCGACCTAGTTCGGTTAGCTCCACAAAGCGGGTCCCTGACTTAGCCATCCCGACGGAAGGACAGACGTCTGATCTTACTATTTACAGTTTATTACTTGCCTATATTCAAAGAAGGCAGTCACCACCATTGGTTTTCTTCCATTATTGCACATTTGAATTAGAATATATTATACGTTCCCATCGAATCTTGTACTAGCATTTTTTCCAACGATAGATTTGGATACTGTAACGTGACAGGCTTTAGTGCAAAGTCGTCGACAAATTAAGGTGAAAATGATTGATGTCGAGTCGATGATATGATCAATTGAAAATGCCTCCCTCCAAAAAAAAACTTGCTTCGATGCCGGAATGGCTACAAGAAACCAAGAGCATAAACGAGCTCAAAATACCACGAGCACCCACACGTCGGCCATGACGACCATTCCAGAGTAAGTACGGAGCATGTGGAGACTTATGCCACACAACTCGCTTCCACCACTAGTGCGCCGTTGCAAAGGACACATAGATCTAACATGAAGAAAAATTACCTACATCCGATCATTAATGCGAGGTTTTCTCACCCTTTGGCACCATATCAAGAGGCCAGAGAGGAACCTATTGGAATTATATAGGAGAAAACGGTGTCTCCTACCAACGCTTAGGTTTTCTCTACATTAGGTCTCCCTCTGCACGCGTCATGTGTTATGTATCCTAGACTAAAATAATTCTGTGATTTATTAGCAATGGGATGTGAAGGCCCAAGTAGATGTCCGCAATGTGTACCACATGTTTTCTTAAAGATGTACGCCCGTCGATCGAGTAAGGAAACTATACGTCAACACATACAGACATAGAAATACAATGAGGATACGTGCAACCGCCGCTTTCCACTCACACTGAGCCCCCCCCCCCCCCCCCCCCCCCACAAAACAAGAAAAGTAAATAGATCCTTGGAGGCGTCCTTCTCCTCGCCGCATCCACCAAACGCCAAAAGCCTCCGTCCTCGCCTGATAAGAGAGCATCGGTAGCCGAACCATACCCTGGAGAGAAAAAAAAACTTGCCTAGAGGTATTAGCGAGCCGAGATAACCACCAGCCACGAAAAGCTTGATCTAAACCGAGAAGGCACATCGGTCAGAGGCATACACTCTCAAAGCAGGCATTTATCCCACTTTATAAATAAAGCCAAACAATCGAACTGATACAACGTGATGAGGGAACCCTCTTACAAATCAGATCAATGATAAAAAAAATATAGCAGAACCAAACTTGCCACCGATGACACATGAAAAAACAAAAGAAACCGAGCTCCACGACAATGCCCCCAAGAGGATAAGACGCCTCACGCCACCTTTGTCGAGACCGACAGTCAATGGTTTTCACCCAGAACCTTGACGCCGAGAAGGTAACCACAACGGCGCCCACGCCTGGTATTTTGGACAGCCCGTCGTCACCGAGTCAAGCTTCCAGGACGCGATCTGGGAATTGTCTTTGTTGAAATGCTACCAACACCATGATCCGTAGACATACACACGATCAGGCTTGCTTCTTCAACGTTGGATCCAGGGAAGAAGCCACCACGCCGTTCATCAGGCGGCCGGATCCACCTTTCTCTTCCTCAGCCCCTTAGCAGCCAATACCGTCACCCTTCTTTAGCCCAGCGCCGACACTATGTCATGTCGCGCTGCCAAAAACGTAACCACTCCAAAATCCTGGCCTCCTTTAATTACCTCAGAAAAGGCTAAACTAATTACTACCAGGAAAGTCTTGATCGTAATAATCCATTTGCTTGTGTACCCCTTTAATTATCTGAAAAAAAGGAGTACCATAAATATGGGAATAGTCTAGAGCACAATACTGATCAACACAAACCCGTCTCCATAAGAAAATAGCATGCTCTTCCAACTATTGAGCTTGTTCTCAAAACGATCCTCCACCCTCTTCTACTCTTTATTCAAAAGATACGGAAGTTGATGAGAATACCAAAATAGTGAAATGGGGGAGAACTAGCTTTACTGCCAAATAATTGTGTACGTGGGTTGTCCTCGCCCTATGCCCTTCCAAAGAAATATCCCAATTTTATGAAAACATATTTTAAGGTCGGACAATTGCCCAAAAGTAGACGCATTGATCTTCATATTAGCTGCATTTGCAAATCATATATTTTAGAATGATAGTATCACCAACATAATGTAGAATGGGTACTTCTTCATCTACCAAATGAGGAATGCGACTAAACCTGCCCATCCTCAATTAGACCATGCTATGAGAATTACCGGGATATCCGCAATAATATTACTATAAAGTATATGAGATACATGATCTTGTCTCAAAATAATGATAGTTATCACAATTGATTTAATCACAACCTTTGCCCGCGACACATTGGACCATCCAGAACCGTGTCTTCGGCCTTCAGAAAAATGGCAGGTCAATTAGTGTGCAGGATATAATTAGTTAAGGTGGGATATATTTTGCATCAATAAGTGAAGCAGAGGATTCCTATCCAAAAATGGATATGTTGAATCCCGCAAAAAATAGCACCTACTCCCACATGCGTACGTGTACGAATGAATTCTCTTTTGATTAAGGGAAATAATTGCACTTGTTAACTCTAGTTGACTTCAGAGTGCTCCTACTTACTGTAGAAAGGAAGAAAAATGCAGTTGACTAATTGGCCGACCAAGCGTGGCATGCGGATCAGGCAACGTCGCGGCAAAATCTGACGCAATTTTTTTTACTATATTATCTTCTCTTCGCGGGTCCTTTTCGCTACATATATGGAATGTCAACCAATGAACATGTTGCTCCGCAGAAACAAAAGAAAAAATTAGAAAATTATGAACATGGTGACCATGCTTTGAGCTGCGGACAGATCAATTTGGCATTCCAGCCCTCGAATAGCCAGCGCCCCGTCCATACCGAAAGTGTCTGTTCGCGAGAAACACCCCCTGACCTCCACGGTCTACCTACCGCTGACTACAAACCAGTGACAACATGGCACAAATTAGCGGCAAACGACAGCGAAAATAGCTCGGTGGACATGGTGTGCACATGCACATGAATTTCAAATCATTTTAAAAATTGTATTTCAAAGTTTTAGAAATTTTTGAAATAAATCACACACTTAATTTTTTTCGTGTGGGACACTACAAGTCACTTGAAGTATCTATGCAATTCGCCTTGCGGACATTGCAACTAGTAGTTGGTACAAAAGTTTTTTCTATCACGACCGGATCCGTCGTTCGACCTATGACCTATCGACAGCCTTTTGCACGACCGCACGAGAAGCCTCTCGATTTTTGGACACAAGCGCCACCCTCATCATGGAATACAGATGTATGCGTCGATCTCTAGGCGAGGAGCTGCCCTTCTAGCGTGTTTCATAAGAATCGTAACAATTTGTTAAGGAAATGGAAATTTGGAGTGTGGAGTTGTGTAGAGATTGGTCGGTCCATTTGACGTGAATTGATGATGTGAACTTGTTCCAACGACGTTTCGGTGAGATGAAATCAATCTAAACAGTACATATGTATGATCTGACGATCAAGAATGCAGAATCACTGTGGGAGGGCATAGGCGCTGCTCATAAAAAAAACTGACAATCCACGTTCGGTAGATAAATAATTTTTGATCTTTTAATTTGACAAATACTTTCGACCACACCATAAGGTGGCAGAATTCTACATAATTTCACACCTCTCTCTGCAGGGATGGAGACCTATTAGAAACCTGTCGCACACTCGCACCAGAGAACACACGCCGACGGGTTGTAGATTAAAAATTTCTAACATATAAATCTTTGAAGAGCTTTTAGAGAATCAAAGTCATGTATCAAATAGGGTGCTAAAAAACAGTAGAAAAAAAAGAGACACGGATTATTACAATGTAACGAACCAAATTGCCTACAAACAAATAAATCTAGGGATCTCAAGAGCCCATCCTAAAAATTGGAGCCCCCGCCTTGCATGTTTGCAATTAGGTAGCTAGAGTGACGGGGTGTAACAGATTCCATGGATCTAGCTCACGCCCTACGTACATGGTTGTGTAGTGGTACTCTGTACTTCGGCGATCAGATACTGCAATACATGGAGCCATAAAGAAAGACCATATTCAGTATATACTTTTCTGAGTCTCTGCGACATATAGGACCTCTTTGATTCGTATGATAAAAACGTAGAAATAGGAAAAACATAACATAAAATTAAAAAAACATAAATAAAGCAATGAAAAAGATAACATAAAATTTAGAATATAAACAAAACTAAAAATGAAACATCAACAAAAAAGGAAAAGAAATAAAAGAAGAAGAACACCGAAATAAAACAACAAAGAAAGAAGAAGAAGAAAAAACTCGTGTACTGGGCCGCCCATGCGTTATGGCGCTCGATCGTGCTCGCTGTAAGCGCTGTGTAGGCCCTAAAATAATCCACTTAAGCCCTGAAAGAATGCTGTATAGGAGATTCCAGAAACATCCTGCTTTCCCCTAAAAAAACATCCTACCGCGTTGTCAATCAATTAGACCCACGATTCAGCCAGCGTCGTAAGCGGACGAGGGAGCTCTCGAGGATAAACACACGAGGGGGGTTCGATCCTTGGAACTTGTCTGTGTTGGAAATTTGGAATCTTGGAGTGACTTCGATCCCTGCGGAGTAGCTGCGATGGAGGAGCAGTTCATCCTCCGGTGCCCCCATCCGTCGCCGAGCAGATCGAGCGTCTTATGAACGAATCCGTCGCCGGCTCATCCTCCAATCCCGACGACGCCTCCCTCGACCTCTCCTTTGCAGGTGCCCCCGCCCCTCTCCCTCCTCTGCGCTCCGCGAAATCGGCGTTCTGTTTCCGCGAGAAATTGTTGTAGAGCAGTAGGGCTGCGGATTGAAAATCCCACTTAATTGTTGTCTGTGCCACCTGAAACATGGGTAAAGTGCAATCATGATCAAGGTTGTACTAATTGATGCCCTAGATTTGCAGTAACAGGTTAGAATATGTAGATAGCAGATTGCTCAGCAGCAAGTGTGTCATTAACACGGTACATTTCAGTTTGCCTGCTCACACAGGTTGATAGATACTTGAAGTACGGAAAGTGGTTTGTGATCCCGGGCACCAGTGATCTCTCTTATTAAAAAAATTCGAAAATCATATTTATGAGTTTCCAAAAAATCTGAAAAAAAATCCAGATGTAGCCCATGGTGTATCCCACAAACGTGTAAAATTTTAATCTGAGATACCTTATATTATGGGCTACAAAAAAATAACAAATCTAGTAAAACTTAGAGATTTGAAAATATACATTCTTAGATCTACACATTTGTCATTTTTGTGTAGCTCAGAATACAACGTTTTTTAAGTTGAAATTTTTCACGTTAGTGGGATATATCGTTGGCTATACGCGATTTTTGTTCAGATTTTTTTTAAACTTATAAATATTATTTTCGAATTTTTTCAACGGGAGGGAGCACTGGTGCCCAGGAGCAAAAAGTCTCCTCTGCTTGAAGTAGCCCTGTAGCATAAATATTCACGCCCTCGTTGTAGCTTAACAGTTGCTGAATTGTCGGTTTTTTACCTGCGGACAAGATGAGATCAGCGGCTTAGGATTACTGTTCGATGCAAGATATGGGCAGACAGCCAAAACGCCTAGAAAACGCTAACTTGATTTGAAATCCCACTTGATTGTTGTCTGTGTTCATATTCCCCTTTTCACAAGTTCCCGAGGTTGCATGTATTGGCTCAGATATGCTTTAACCTGCCTTATCTGTACAAAATCATGAAACCAGTCAGTATTGGTAGAAAAAGATACTTGAGTTCATTGAATGTATGAGTCCGAAGAGATTAGGCATTTTCATGCACCATGGTGGCATGTCAGGCTCTTACTATACAACTTCTGCAATTATACCCTTCAGATGCTGATAAATTAATTCATGCCAAATTTTGGATGAAGCATTCTCTATGTGCATATTCAGTTTATTCACTTCCTTCCAGTATAGTACTGTGCAATGGTCTCTCTTGACTTTTTAAAATACAACCTATTACAACACTATAACTATTATCAGGAACTCGACTTTGTTTATCCTTATTGCCTTCTAGATTGATGGTATTTTTCCTTCTACAGAGGATGGAAGAAGTGGCACATTTATGATTGGCAACCAGAGCTTTCCTGCATCTCTGTTGGATCTCCCAACCGTTGTGGAGTCATACAAGACATATGATGATTCATTTTTAGTTAAAACAGCTGATATTGGTCAGGTAAAGGTGTAGATTTTTGTGTATAACAACTAGTTAGTTTTTAGGCCTTATAATCAATTTAAAATGAAACAGATGGTAATGGTAAGAGAAGAAGATGATCCTGCTCCAGAAGAAGTTGAATACAAGCATGGACTTACTCCTCCAATGAGGGATGCACGCAGGCGACGCTATCGCAGAGAACCTGACCTCAGTGTATATGAACTGGCTGCCCTTAAGCTGTATTTGTTTCCCGTGTTGATGAAAATACATCGTTAATCAGAACGCTAATTATTGCATGCACTCCTTTTGCAGGCAGAGCTTGTTCACCGAGTTGAGAAGGATCTTATAAAACTTATGCAAGGAACTCCTGTCAGTATCCTTTTGATCTGTGTGATTCGTGAAATACTTTGCCCTACTGCAATGAAATACAATGACAAGTAGTTTGTTTTGTTTTCTACTGTTTGGCTGGTAATTTTGCACTTCTATTGGCTCATCAACTTCCTAATGAAAAAACTGTTCCCCCGTACTTTAGGATCCAATATTGCTATATGCAGTTTCCTTGTTGATAAGGATAATGTTGTGAATCTCGTAAGCATGCTATTATAGAGATTGCATAGAGGTTTCCAAACCTAACCTTCAAAAGTTGGCATGTCTTTTAGTTGAAAGGTCGACACTGAGGTCATATGTTTGTAGGAATCTGCTACTTGGCTATCACTGCATTACATTCATTTGTCAAACCTTCACAAAAAGGATATCTCGTCATCCTCATGTCACTCCATCTAAGTACGAAGTTCTTTAACTTGTTTGTAGACCAGAATGCTAGTGTAGTTGGAGCTGGTGAAGGTGGTGATCGCAAGAAAGCTGCACCAGCTCCTGCACCCAAGCCTGAAGTTCAAGAGCCTGCTGCAAATGGTGCAGAAGCTGAGGCTGAGAGGAGCGACTCTGATGAATCAGATAACTGAAGGGGAGCAGGATGCACATTGCTGCTTCAGTTGACTGAGCAAACGTAGTGGATTTAGCGATTCAGATCAACCAATGTGTATCTCTACCAACCAAGAGCTCATGCTTGTTACCTTAGGGCCTGTCGATTATCATCTCTTTTTTTTTTAGGGGAAGCCATTCGGCGAGCTTTATTGAATCTCAAACAAACTTGCATCGTTTATCAGTTCTGAAAATGAAAAGCTAGGGGGATCATCATCCCAAAACAAATCAACATGCTCAGTAAAACTATGCTCTGCCTCATTGGCCTCCCTGTCAATTATCATCTCAATAATAAGGGAGTGAGACTTAGCATAATAGCATACGGTGGAAGAGTATCTGTATACTCACTTAAGGTGGCGGTTCAGTTCTTGTGGCCCCAGTCCCCAGATGTTGATAGCCACATTTGCGTCGATGCTGCAGATATCGTGAGGAGGTCTAGATCCTGATTATTTGGCCACGAGGTGAAGGCGTTCTGGTCTTTCTGCTTTGGCTGGTGTGCGTTGTACTCTCCCGCTCCCATAGTTATAACGCACATGCGGGCTACGTTCTATATTGGCAGTGCTCATTTATGCACCAAATTGCGCGCCTAACTAAACGTGGTTACCTTCGTCATTTCAGGTTGTGTGGTTTTGGGGAAGGATTTGTCCATCTATTACTATTCATTCATTTAATTGCGGAATTAATTTCTCCGTTAAAATAAGACAAAGAGCACTTGTCTCGTCTGGATTGAGTGTAAAAATTGTGTGCAGTTACTTTGCCAGTTTCCAAAAAAAAAAAAACTCACCCCCGCGTCGCCCTCCTCTGGGCGACACGGGGGAAACCCTAGCCGCCGCCGCCTGTACAGGCCGCCACCACCGACTCCGCCGCTCGCCGCTGCCGGAGAGGGGGTCGGCAAAGCCGCTCGCACCTCGAGGATGGTGGCGGCGGGGCGCCTTTACCGTTTCTGCCGCGCGGGGGCTTGCGAGCGGCGGGCGGCGCGGGTCGACGGCGCGACCGCGTGGCCATGTGAGGGCGCCAGGGAGGGCGAGGGAGTTGGAGCTGTGGGGGCGGGTCGCGGCGGCGCTGTGGTTGCTGGCGGCTCGCTCCGGCGCAGGGCGGGCTGGATCTGGGGCCCGTGGGCCGGCTCTGGGCTTCGGTGCCAGAGCGGAGGTTGGGTCGGGCGGTGCGTCGCGCGGGATGCTGCGGCGGGCGGGAGGCTCGTCGAGCTCGTCGAGCTGGTGGCTGGCCAGGGGCGTTCGGGCGCCGGCGTTTGGGGTCCCCTGGCGCCGTGGGGTTGCTGCGGAGGTGGGATGGAGTTGTGCGTGGAGGTTGGCTGCGTGCTGAGGAGGTGTTGCTGGTGGTGCTTGGTGGGGCAGGGGACGGCGGCGCGGCGGCGCCGCGATGGTGCTGTTTGTTGGGGCCGTGGGCATTGGTGGTGCAGCGTGAGGTGCTGGGCTCTGGTGGATGCCGGGGCGGCGGCCCCGGACTTGGGAGCAGCGACGCCAACGACGCAGCATGAGGCGCTGCGTGATGTGGTGCAGGTCTACGGCCAGGTTCCGTGGTGGTTCGTGGCCACGGGCGGCGCTCCTTCTTGCCCTGCCGGCATGGTGCTCGGTATGGCGTGGTGGCGTGCTGCGTCCGGTGGTCCTGTCCTCCTTGTTGTCTGGCTTGTTGGTGGTGGTGGTGGCTGGTGAGGCTTGCCGGCGCCGGTGCTGGTGGTGGTGTGACGGAGGGTGTGCTTGGAGCTGGGGGTGAAAACCCCGTCTCGGTTTGTACCGTGACCAGTGATGGCGGCGGCTGTGGCCGTCGTTTACCTCCTTGGAGGCATTGCTGCTATGCTGCAGCCCCCTCTTGCACCGTTCCGATCGGTGGTCCAGCTCCGGGGGAAACTCTTGATCTTGTGATCGGACGATGACGGCGCCTTGGCGTCGTTTCCCTCTTGAGGGCTTCGTCTTTGGAGCTGGATTTCGGCAAGAGGGACCTGTGGTAGGGTTGTGGCGGCGGCATCTGCGGCTGTCTTTTAGGCCGGGGCGGCGGCCCCGGAAGTTGGTGCGACGTCCGTGGTCTGCGAGCAGCTCTCCTTGGGCAGCTTGGGCTGCGGGTGGCTGGTTCGTGCGGCGTCGTGGCTCGGTTGCGAGCGGTGCTATGTCGGGACGGCGGTCCCGGGAGGGGGTGCTGGCGGCGAGGCTGTCGGGGCTGCTTGGGCAGCGGCAGCAGCGGTTGTCTTTTAGGCCGGGGCGGCGGCCCCGGATGTTGGTTTCGGCGGTCGTGGTCTGCGAGCGGCTTACCTGGTGCAGCTTGGGCTGTGGGTGGCCGCGTCGTGCGGCGTCGTGGGTTTCTCGAGGTTGTGGGGCTTCGCCCCGTGGGTTGTGTTGCGTTGTTGTATGGTTTTCGTCCGGTTTCTTCCATAATAAACCGGGCACCTTCTGCTTAATAAAACGGTGAGGCAAAGCTTTTGCCTCGGTTTCAAAAAAAAAAAAAATTGTGTGCTTCCGGGTATTTTGTTCAAGGTGAACCAAATGGCCGTGGGCACGCAATAAATACATCCATTTTTTTTATTATTCCAAGCAGACTTACAGTCCCATATTTAGGAGTTTCAAAAAATTCGGGAAAAAATAGGGATGTAGTCAATCATATATCCCACGAACGTGTAAATTTTCACTTCGAGATACGTTATATTTTGGGCTACACAAAAATAACAAATACGACAAAACTTAGAGATCTGAAAATATGCATACTTACATCAACATTTTTGTCATTTTTGTGTTGCTCCAAATACAACGTATTTGAACTTGATATTTTGCACGTGCGCAGGTTTTTTTCAGAATTTTTAAAACTTATAAGTATGATTTTTGAATTCTTTAAACAGAAGGGATCATTGGAGCTCAGGATCAAGCTCAGGATCAAGCCAGGTACTCCTGTTGTATCGTCCCTACATATCCAAATACTCATGTCGAAGCTTATATTTTGTGCACCTCCTGGAGAAAGTGAAGATGAACTGCCATTCGCCCTTTTCATCCACCAATCTTTAAAGGCAGTGGAGAGTTCAAATCTAGCGTAATTCAGAAAATCCTAACCACGAAATCATACTTAATGAAAAACAGGGCAGTTCACATATCCTTGCAATTCTTCGGTGTATCAGAAGTCTAACTTTGACATAGCAGGAAACAGAATAACCTCCATCAATACAAAACCCCAAATCGTACAACCACACTGACTCTGGGGTATATGCATGAAATACTGAGTTGGGATATCCAGATTCCAGATTAACAGTGCTACATCATCTTAGAATCATAATGATGTTCATTCGCAAAAATGGAAGCCACGTATAAGCCAGCAGCTTTCTGAAGCGGAGAGACGACCGACGGCGGGCAAAAAGCTGGCAACTCCATCGAACAAGAGTCAGTTGAGGTAAAATCATGCAGCACCTCTTCCAGTTTGACTATCCAGCTCTCCTGCTTTCTGCAACCAAGGACAACATTGTGATCCAAGATTAAAAAAATGTATACATCTTTACTAGAAGGGTAGAGAACTAGATATATGCTGATGTTAAAAATGTCTGTGCCTTTATGCTCCTTCAAAACTAGAAGGATAGCAATGGTTGTGGGCAGTGACATGCATATATACTTCTACTCCATGTTCATGACATGCACTCGTATGCATATCTATCAAGAGAACAATTCTCGAGAGCAAAAAGAAATCTAGGTGTAAGATTTACAATGCCAAGTAAAAGATGATTACGATTGCCTGATACTACAAAGCATTTTAACAGCAGTCCTAAATGCAGATTTACATGAACTCCATCTGAATTATACGACTATAAAATTGAATTTGGGCCAGACATCCTTTCCATCAGTACACGCCCAGAATCTGATTTTAAAGCCTTAAAAATGTCAAATCAACTAGAGTAGTGATCACGACTACTCAAACACAAGCTGATGGCAAGATAGGCATCCACAGGTTCTAAGTTGAAAATATAGCAGTCTATATTCAATCATATTAGTATTTTGAAGTGAAACATTATACATATATATTCATTCACCATATGCAACCATTGTAAGTTGTAACAGGTTTGCGGTTAGCTACAAATGTGGATCAATGAGTTGGCTAACCTTTTACGGGATGTGAGTGCAAACCCAACTAATCCATGTCAAAGACTTTTTATTATTAAAGTCAGATAACAGCATTATTCTAGTTCACAAGTATATTTGGGAGCAAGCGAGCAACCAGAAAATAATTATTACTCATGCCCATTTGATGAAAAACGTTTAACTGATTGCATAAAGATTATCTATCAATATGTGTGCCATCATTTACACAAGAATAGCTGACGAACATGACAAAATCCATAGTTTTAAACACCGCTAACCGGAAAAGGCGGAACTGGAAAGTTGTTCGGTTTTTAAAGCGGAGAAGACCAAACATACAAAAAAGGGAAAAAATAAAATAAAAAGCACCCTGCCCTATACAGGAATCGAACTTCCCACCTCCAACCAATGCACAATAGCACATACCGAGGCCCAATACCACCTCAGCTGCACTAGTTTGTGATACACCTTTGCATAATATTGTGTATGTATGATTTTTAGCCAAATTTTCTCGAAAATAGCTTAAATATTAATTAAATTTGCCGGTTTTTTGTTGCTCTCGAACCGGCTGACCCGGCAGTCGGACCGGTGAACCAGTGAACCAGTGGCTTGACTGGTTCACTCACTGGTTCGGTTTTTTAAACTATGACAAAATCATATCCAAGACATTCAGGTATTTAAGATCTCACAGTACAGTGAATCAAACAACCAAAACAACAGACATGCCTGCTTCTCAGAGACTTAGGAGGATGCTCAACCATCATCCTGGGTAATGTTCATCAGAACACAACATAGCATAGTCAGCACTCCACTTATCACATGCATTTCAAATAATCTGATTGATATGATTTACTGTGTTCCTCTACATAATTGATAACCTCTTTGGAGCAATGTTTGCATGCCAATCTAGCATAATCACTAATGCAGGTCCAATCAAATATACAGGAATCGAACTTCCCACCTCCAACCAATGCACAATAGCACATACCGAGGCCCAATACCACCTCAGCTGCACTAGTTTGTGATACACCTTTGCATAATATTGTGTATGTATGATTTTTAGCCAAATTTTCTCGAAAATAGCTTAAATATTAATTAAATTTGCCGGTTTTTTGTTGCTCTCGAACCGGCTGACCCGGCAGTCGGACCGGTGAACCAGTGAACCAGTGGCTTGACTGGTTCACTCACTGGTTCGGTTTTTTAAACTATGACAAAATCATATCCAAGACATTCAGGTATTTAAGATCTCACAGTACAGTGAATCAAACAACCAAAACAACAGACATGCCTGCTTCTCAGAGACTTAGGAGGATGCTCAACCATCATCCTGGGTAATGTTCATCAGAACACAACATAGCATAGTCAGCACTCCACTTATCACATGCATTTCAAATAATCTGATTGATATGATTTACTGTGTTCCTCTACATAATTGATAACCTCTTTGGAGCAATGTTTGCATGCCAATCTAGCATAATCACTAATGCAGGTCCAATCAAATAGAAAAAACTCCATTCCATGGCTCGGACCTAAAATAAACATGGGTGGTATGCAATATTACAGTGGACGATATTTCTACAGTGTACACTGCCTCCACAGCGGTAGGAGGGCTGTGGAGGACCTGCATCATCCAATGAGCTACATGGGGAACTCACAAAGAACAAATTCTGCCAGTGAAAACAAATATCCCCAATCTTCTAACGCCTTGATCAGAGTGCTCAATTTGTGATCCAAGGGCTAAGGGCCATGATTGACTGCAGCCAATCTGGTTCATCCACGAGAAATCTGATAGGTGGAATCCAAGAAAGGCGTTATACCCATGCCACCACGTCTACTTCTACCGATCCCTAAACTCCCAAAATATTCACCTTGTTGTCCCCCAAAATGGTAATTTCTTCACAACAGTGAATTATACTTGAACATGTAACCATACCCCCATGTTATTACTTCTTTAACACAGCCTACAAGACCATGCTTGAACATGATCGCTAAACAGCATTGCAAAGGGATAGTTCAGTTAGGATAAGATCGTAACCAACCATTGCGAAGTTGTGTTGCAATATAAACGTGATCGGCAGTTTAGAATCATAAGGGCTACAGATGGACACAATAATTACCTGCTTCATGGCGCCGAGGGCGACCAGCCACTCGAGCTTGTCAAGAGTTGGCTCGTCCGCCTTGTCAAAATCCACCTCAACCCTCCCATTCACCTCCTGAAGACATGCCCCTATGTCCTTCATAATGATGACTGCTTTCCTCTGCAAGTCCATTGGCAGCCGTGGCAGCTCATCCTTGAGCCTCATCCTACGCTCTGTGATTGATGGTGGCGACGGGAGCACTTGATAAATGGCGGCCCACCCTGACTCGAAGATGGCAGAGAGCTCGGCCGTGCTCTCGTACACATCATCGCCCTCGTCGTTGTAGGCCATGGCGTTGCAGAAGGTAAGCCTCACATCCCTGGCAAATGAGTGCAGGTTCGTGTAGCGACCGCCCTCAAGGCGGCGGCTGACGGTGCCGAGATCCATGGGGTCGGATATGTCGGAGTAATAGTCACGCAGGCCAAGGCTGAGCGGATCCACCGGCTTGGCGAAAACCCACCCGTCCTCATGTTGCAGCAGCTTTTCCAGAAGCATGCGGACACGCACCAGGGTGCGGTCAAGGTGGGCGCCGTCATGGCACTTAGGTTTCTTGGGGAGGCTTGGCGGCGGCGGCGAAGGCGTGTCATGAAGCCTTTGGGGCGGCGGCGAAGGCGAGTCGCGAAGCCTTCGGGGCGGCATAGGGCCAAGAGCGTCTGGGATCCGATTTTGGGTCAATCTCACACAACAACGAAGCAATCCTTATAAACCTACAAAAATGGTTAGATTTGGTTACTTACCATTACAAGATCCACTCCCTAGAAAAATACCATTAAAAAGATCATCGCTTGGCTATATGCACCATATAAAGGTCACAATTCTCTTCAACTTTGTTAACCCCAACACTACAGTTAAGTACTCCCTCCGTTCGGATTTAATTGACACACATTTGGTTACACATGGATGTATCTAGACACCAAACAAGTATAGATACATCCATATTTAGACAAAACCAAGTCAATTAATTTGGAACGGAGGGAGTATGGCAATTTTTCCCCTGTTGTAAACTCCCCCGCGTTGCTCCATGTGCACAACAACTAACAGAAATGGAATGATGCACCCACAGCATATAACATTATAACCCCCTCTCTAGCCTACTCTTGCTGCCAGTTCAACAGCTAAAAAAGTAAAATGATCCAGCAGCAGAAAGCGGCAGGCATTGCAGGAAGATGTAAAAGCATATAACCCTGCCGCAAACAAGAAAACACAGAAATCAATACCCCCTTTTTCTGCTCTCGTTTCTTTCATTTCAGCAGCACATCACCGCAGGGGCATCATTCTTCTACTTCTGCTCACATTCCCTCACTACCTGAATTAGAAAAACTAGGGTTTAGGAAGGGGTTTGCCGCAAGAAACTGGGAGAGGACGGAGAATGGTTAACCTGGATCCGGGAGATTGGAGAAAAGGTAGGGGCGTGGCGGGGAAGAATCGACGGTGGGAGCGCTGGTGCCAGCCTCAGCTCGGGTCGCCGGCGGCGCTAGGCTAATTTCCTCCAGCGGTGGCGCTCGGGAGGTATCTGACTACGGGAACGAGTACAGGAGGGCTCCACCTCCACCGACGACCGATATAGATCGGTAAGGGCAGGATGGAAATCTAAAGATTACATCCTTGGCCAGGCCAGCCCGCTCACCAGAGCTCAGGCGTTCTCAGCCGTCCTATAGAATCCAGATTTGATCTCAGCCGTCCGATCGTGTGGTGATTTTTTTTTACGGTTCCTGGTCCCACCTGTCATCGACTTCGTGGCTGGAAAATTCGGTGCAAAATGGTTTCCTCGCAGCGACTGGCCACCGCGAGCCGTCCGATCAGAGAGTCAAAACCCGCCTCGATCTGACCCGTTCATTGTTTAGGGGCAAAACAGTCATTTTAGCCCGCGGTATATAACCGTATCCCCGCGGTGGAAACCCTAGCCCAATCCCCTCGCGCGTGCGCTCGTCCAATCCCCGCATCCGCTCCTCCCCCAACCCCCTTCGTCCTCCCGCCGCCACTGTCCTTCTCCTCCCCACCACGGCACCGCCGCCGTCCGCCCTCGACGACGCTGGGCCCTCTCCCCTCGCCGCCACCAGCTCTCCTTGCATCTGGGGCGTCGCTCCTCTGCTCGCTGGATCCAAGGGCTAGGGCGGCGCACGCTGGCCTGCCAGAGATGGGGACGGAAGCTTGGGTCCGGACGGCGACGTTGGAGGTGCAGGAGCAGGAGCACGGCGGACGTGGAGGGCGGATGGCAGCAGCAAGCGGCGGCGCAGCGGTGGCGGCAGCGGACGACCGACGGCTCCGGCGGCGGCAGCAGACGACGGCTCCGGCAACATCCCCAACCTGCCAAGGACGAAGACACGCGGGGAAGCAGCACGCTGCGGCCGCGTGGGCGACTGGAATCGAGTCTCCACGAGATGCAAGGTGAGCTCTCTCTCTCTTAGAGGAACGCTGCTTTCACGGGAGATAGGAGAGCAGGTTGCTGCTTTCACGAGAGGTAGGAGAGCAGGTCGCTGCTAGCGCTGCCGCTGCTCCCTTTTTCCTGGAGGCTGAGATTAAAGTGGAGGCCTCTACTCGACCTGTTTGATTCAACCTCCGAAATCTCATCGTTGATTGTGCAGATCCGTTTTTATCTATGTCTACACTGCGTTTGATAAAATCCTAGCTAAGATTGACATATATACTCCATGTCTCCATCTGACTGTCTCTTGTCCACTGGCTTCCAGGGGATGATTTTCATCGGTGTGGAGCATTTGGCGCAGGTGAGCTTCTTTCTATGCCCTATCTTTTCCTCTCTTTTATTCCCAATTTATCATTTGTTTGCATATTGTGGCAGCTATCTTTGTTTTGCGAATTTTGAAGTCTGATTTGGCCATTTGGGTTATCAACTTTTGCACTCTGATTGTCTTGCAGCGTTGATGAGAAAAGCAGATAAACGATATGGTGAGTAGCGGTGGTTGCTGGGAGTGTGGCTACATAGCTCTATGGATGGAGTGTCGCCGATGTGGTCATGAAGAGTATACTGAGAAGAGGAGAAGAAGGCAGCTACAAGCTCTTTTTTTATCATCATCTCCAGGTCATGGGTTACCTCCCTTATCCCACAAAGATTCAACGTTTATTTTGGGCAATGGAAATTGATTTATTTATGTTGCTATTTGATTTATCTTTGAGGAGGCTAGAAATATGTTTATTTTCCATGGAGGCTTCATTTTCTTTTAAGATTTTCACTTGCATAGGTTATCGGAAGTCAATGAAGAATTTCTATTATCCTCGAGCTTCTCAGAAGGATTATAAGTGCCAACATATCTGTAGCTCTTTCGATGATTGAACTTTTCCATGTTACATTACCTTTTGTGCCTTTGGGTGTAGAAATATGTAGGGCACTAACATCATCGCCTTTTGTTGCTTTTCTAAATTGATACCTTCAGTTTGAGATAGTTCTACATAGTTGTTTCTGTCAAAACTTACATTCTCGCTTTTTTATGGTTGCAGTATTACATAGGTGGTAATAGCAGAAGAAGGATCATTTGAAGATGGAGGTGCATTCACCACTGAGTGGTGCTTCCCTTGCTGCTCCTCGGATATCTTTTTTTATGACTGCTAGCTGGATAGAAGATGCAATCAGAGTAGAGTCACGTCTTATTGTGCATCTGTCTTGAGATTAGTGCATTCAGTTATTGGTACATGATGAATATTCCTTATCTTTATTGATGTTTCAGGCTTCGGTTCTGATTATCAATTGAGTTCAGGTGAAAAGGATGTCTTTTCTGAATTGTACCTCTGAATTTCCTGTAAGGCTTCTCCCTGTTACTTATACATGTGCTCTAATAGAGATAGCACGAGCTGTTTGTGGAATAAGATTTTTTTACAGTTTAGGTTTGAATCTTTCTCTGGCCTCGGCTAGAGGATTTGTTTCTTGCTGCACCTAAATAGTAAGAAGTTGGTTAGAAATTAGGTCTCACATATGGAATTGCACTGCAACTGAATTGGGAAATTTTACTTATGTGAATCCTATAGATACTTTGGCACTTTTGTTTTTGACTTGCTTCTCAGTCGATTGCCAATATTGTTGGATTTATTTCTCATAAATAGAAGTACATGTTATTAATCTATATTGTTTAAATTTTGGTCTCTGCATTACCTTTCAGTCGATTGCCATGATGTTGGATTTCTTTCTCATGAATAATACATGCCACCGCTTTTTATATCTATGTGGTAAAATGATATTTTGGTTAGAATATATAGTACAACAGGGGAGACCAGATCTTGCTAGAATATATAGCCTGGTCTACGTGGTAAACCTATTTGTCTGTAAGGGATATATGTATGCAGGAGAAGTACGCAAACATGGCGCGGGCGAATGACAAGCTGGAGGAGGAGGTTTTGTTCTTGAAGATACATCTGATTTTGAACCAAAGTTGAGCAGGTCCAGCTGTCATTTTATAGTGATAGGTTGCTGCATTCATTATTCATGTTGAACCATAAATATGCTTGCACTCTGAATCTGTTTTGCAGGAGAAGTATGAGGCTGTGGTTGAGAAGAACACCATGCTGGAGGAGCAGATGCATGGCTGCACTATCCACTTTTTTCCTGTCTCTCAAGGTACAGTTAACTTGATTCTAAGTCACTGTAACTACAGCAATTGCACCAGTTGCTAGATGTCTGATTTCTTGTCATGTCAGCATTACATCAAAACCTATGCCTTTATTACATTTTAGCATTTGTGGTCAATCGTTAAGAAGATAAGTTTAAATTATTCTATGTGAAAACCCATGCTCAGTTTATCCTATGCAACTGGACACATATTCTCAGTTGACAAACAAGAACTATGTAACATATTGGCCATGTTTGCTATTTTTTCTAAGGTTAAATTGGCTCTCTGAGCAAATACCAATTTCCGTGGTTCAGTTTCTCACTCCACGAGAAAAGAAAATAAGAATGATAGTTAATATACGTGTTTTCTATTAGCCAAAGAAAAAAATAAAAAGGAGCGGATTTGTATTCAACCTGATTACCGGTTTTTCTTTGTTGCAGCCAATTTTTTTTTTACGGTTCCAACTATTAGACTGTGTGGAACATCTAGGAAATACAGCATGTTTAATTATTTATCTACTGTAGAGGGTTCCTCCATCCTCCAACCATGGGTGATGTCGGTTAGCGAGAAGGACCTCGAGGGGAGGTGGCGGACCATTTGTTAATATCTCTCAACTTTGCCTTTCCCTTTCGATTTATGTAACTTAATTAGCTCAATGGCTGACTTGATACTGCGTATGCAGGGGCTGCTGCATGAATGTGAAACAATTTTCCTCTTCTTTTCAGTGTGGCACGCTTTACTTAGTGTCATGCATTTTAGAAGCTTCAAGCTTGAATGATTTTCTTTTATAGTTTCAGCATCTAAGCTTATCTAGAGTTGTCAATTGCCAGTTTGTAAGGTAGAGAAAGAAAAGATGTTCCTAAGCACCGGAATATGATTTTTATTACTTGCATATAATTCTGTAGGCTCGAAGGTGTCGTCTGTCTTCCAGCTCTAGGTTTGTTTGGATGTTTGGATAATGATTGTTACATTAAAATCTCAACTCATGTTTCTCTTATGTAGGCTCGAAGGTGTCGCCGGTTTTCCATCTGTTGGTTTGTTCTGCCCGAAGGTTGTCGTGGGTCAGCCATTGATCATCCAGATTCGTTTTCTGTGTCTATCCAGGTTCGCTTTGCTGTGCTTCCCAAAATCTACTCCTCTTCGGTCTCATTCTCAGCACTGATTAGTTACACAAGCATACTTCCCAAGATCTGCTGTTCTTCAATCTCATTTTCACAATTATTTTTGATTTTGTCTACATCGCTTCCTACACTCAGGTTGTTTAGTCAAAGGAGACAACTGCCATCCATCCACGGCTGCTTCCGGTCAGGTATCTCATGGCCCAGCTCTTAAATCTTTGAAAGTTCATGCTAATCATGTTTAGGTAGCGTCAGGCTTAGGATATTCCAAATCACACGTGCATACTATGCGCTGCAGCTTCATGGCCTATTCCAAATTTTCAAGACAGATGAGTAGGTCAACAGTCTAATTCTAAATTCCAAATATGCATATATGGAGTACATGACCAGAAAATAAAAAATTAGCCAATACACATCCAACTATAACTGCAGATCTATTGCAACAAAAATGTAGATATTACCAGAAATACATGGAGAATTTGACAGACCTGCTAGAAGCAATGTGTTAACACAAGAATGGGCAAGGTCAGAAGTACAACAATCTGTTGGCCAAAATTAAAACATAAGGAAATCCTATACAGCAATCTGTAGTAAATGCAAATGCATTTTCCTATGCATATTTTTTAGCGTATTTTGTATCGCTGATTGTGATGTTACCATACAAAAATGTATTTGTGTCTGATCCTCATATGTTCAATATTGTGTAGATGATCTTGCCGTCTTCGTTATAGCTGTTCGATGTATGGTTAGGCTACCTAACTATAGCTATATTTAGATGAACTACTGACAATAATGTACAGATCAAAATAATAATCATAAGCTGGCTGGTGCCTATTTGCTCACGATAGCTAATTTTAGGGAAGTGCACACCTCTTTAGCCAAGAAATAGCTAACTTTCCATGGGGACAGTACACGTTCTGTTTTGCCGCGTACATTGGGGAAATCTCCAGCTCTATTGTTTGTTCTTGGAAGCAACAAACATAGCTTTGCTGAAAAATAGGTGTATCTAGATGTCATAGTACATCAGGGAGGCGTATTTGTTGCATTAAATCTTCCATGTTCTCCTTGCTGTAGAACATGTGAAAGCAGACTCTTCGTTTCAGCCGCATTTACTCTTCATTTTCCTTGAAAGCATATGTTCTCTTCTACTAGAAATTATCCCAAGACCGAGGAACTAATATTGAATATTCTTAGCTGTCACATTTCTCTGGCACGCAGTTAGACGGTCATCTAATTGTTACTTACAAAATAATATGCACTGTACTATCACTAACTTAATAATTCCGACAACTTCTGACAGCCCTTCAGATGGAGGTCATCAAGATCCCAACAACTGTCCTGTTTGATGAGATGATGAAGAAACTAAATCTCCCCGGCCCAACGTACAGGACTTGCGTGTCTCAGAAAGGCAGGCCGGTGGCATCTGTCATGTTTTATCCAGCAACTCGCTGCCTTTATTATTCCTATGGAGCCATCACCCTTGAAGGCCATCCAATGGACAGTCTAGATGCGGCCAACAATGATGCAGCGAATGAAGCTATCAAGTACATGGAGTAGAATGAACGCAAGATCCTCAAAGATTATAACTATGAGAAGCTCAATGAGAAGAAACATGTTGAGGATTGTCACATCAACAGGAGGACCTCAAATATCATCAAGGAGAAGAATGAAAATATAAAGCAAATCAGTAGGTGCTGGCACAGCTACATGACCAGTGTTGAGGACACAAATGACAAGGTCACTGGCATCGTCAACGACGGGTTTATTGTCGGTCCAACTGAGCTACACAATGAGATCAACAGCACACTCTGCGATATCCGGATAGGCACGGATTATATTGCCCAGCTTACCTTTGAGTCAACAGATCTGCTAAAGCAAGTAGGCAAGTATCCATACGACACGGATGCTGATACGAGTGAGCCTGATCTCTCAGATTGCTACCCGAGTCCTCCTCCATCACCAATGTAAGACACAGAGAGCAAATATGATGATTCTTACCTCTATAACAAGTATGGCCTCTGCGCTATGGACTATCTCCACATGTAGATGATCATGTGTGCCTCTCCATCAACCATCCGAGTTTCCCCTGCCTCTCCATCAGCCATCCCCTGCCACTTATCAGTACCATTGGTATATCTATATTGATGTTGCTGATGGAACTACCTACTATATGTATGTACCATCGCCTAGAGTTAACAATCTATGTGATGATCGAGATGTTGTAATGAAGAACATCCTATGGGTGTAGACTTTGTGCCCTGCAACTTATCGGTACCAGTAGTATATCTATGTTGATGTTGCTAATGGAACTACCTACTATAGTATGTACCATCCATTCGTCTGTGTATATGCTTGGTTTGGCAGTTTGTTTGTGGTGCGATTGTATTTGATCCATCCATTGTGAATATCTGAATGCTTATGTTCCCGTGATTCGGCTATCCATGTTTATGGCAGTCTGTGATAGTTCGAAAATTGAAGCTTTTTTAATCGTCTGAGGATTAGTTAAACTATACTATGTATACTTCATCGTTTGCATCTCCATGTTGCTTAAGGATTTCATTCTACTACTCATTTCACATACGATTTCAAATATGATCAAACTCATTTGAGTAAAATTATCCTTTAAATGATCTGTATGAATGGTGGTAACCACGGGCAAGTAATTCAAAGAAGAAACAAACGCCGCGCGGCGAGCCGCGCCGTTCGAATCTAGTAACGAAATAGTTGGACCGGCATGAGTAGTTGGAAAATGTATCCGGTTTTGGATGCTGAGAGCATATCCACCCGCACCCTAAAATTGTATCGGTCACCTCCCAAAATTATGTCAGCTTTGGGGCGATTTGTCCGGCTAATCCCAGGTGATGTCCACACCGGCACCCCAAACGGCCGGCCCTATCGATTTTTCTCAATATGTTTGAAACATGGGAAAAAGATTACATAGTCAACAAAAATTTAAACATGGGAAAAACATAGTTATTACGACAATTTCAATTCAAATTAAAATTCGATGAGTTTCAGGGAAGAACATGCTCGTGTGCTCGATGCGCCCACAAGTGTGCAACTAGATCACTATGAATTTGATCGTGAGTCATCATGAATTTAAAAATGCACGGCGAGGAATTCAGAAAATTCGCCAGGCACGCCCGGGTGTGGGTCGGCAAGGGGGTCGTGGTACTCATACTGCTCATTGAACACCAAGTTAGCATCACGCTCACACTCGACCATCATGTGTGCATGATAATACAACCGTTCATGATCTCCCACATTTGTTGTAGGGGTCAAGGTAGTGAAGGGTACCTAACAATCGCAAATCAAGCATGTAGCACACTAAATGCTCGCTCCACATTTATTTTAAACACCCTCTTGTCTGCAAAGTTAGAGTTTGCCTCACCAACAGGGTTACGGACGGTCTTGACAAATGTCGACCAACGAGAATAGATGCCACCTGCTAGGTAGTACCCTTGTCGTACTCATGGTCGTTGATCACATACTTGCACTCCGGAGTTTGGCCATCAGCAAGTCCCACAAACACCAAAGAGTGTGACAGCACGTTGATGTCATGTGTGAACCGACCATGCCGAATAATGCATGCCATAATATGTCACTCGGCACGTTGATGTCATTGTGTGTACCGGAAACCAGTTTTCGATAGTTTTCTCATTCATGATTTTGAACAACATAATTTCGATAAAACATTAATACAAATTCAACATAATAATGTTTTAACATCATACAATACAATAATCATTAATATTACAATAAATGTTTAAATCCAAAGAACTAAAACAATAATGAATGGTCCGGAATAGAAAGAATGGTTCAAATTACACATCAATACAACAAATGATAAAATAGGAATCTGCTTCTTCCCATACAACTGCCACTGGTGCTCAATAAGATCATCATGGAACTGGATGTGTGTGGCCTTGTCCTCAATCTGCCGGTAGATCTCAAGAAATGTCTGGATCCGGTCCAGATTCCTTTGAGGCTTCACGCGGCTACCAATGTTGTCATAGAAAAAAATCTAAGTTTAAACCTCTCTCATCTTCAATGATCATATTGTGTAAAATCACACAAGCCGTCATGATATATGAGAGGGATTTCTTATCCCAGAAACGAGCAGGATCTTGAACAATTGTAAAGCGAGCTTGCAACACACCAAATGCCTTCTCCACCAACAGCCGGATCCGCACTGCGCGAGCTCCCTACCCACTACCGGCCCCAAATCGGCGCCTCCGATAGCCGCAGGAATGGGAGGAGGGCTCTGTTGATCAGACCCACCCAGAGAAGCCTCTCTCGGTCCTGATGACCCACAAGTATAGGGGGTGTATCGTAGTACTTTCGATAAATAAGAGTGTCGAACCCAACGAGGAGCAGAAGGTGTTAACAAGTAGTTTTGATCAAGGAATCACTGTAAATACTAGCAGACAAGTTTTTAGGGGCTTTTGATATTGCAGATAAATAAAATACGTGTAAATAAAAGACAGTAATAATAATTGCAGCAAGTGGCCCAATCCTTTTAGAGCAAAGGATAAGCCGGTTGGTTTACTTATAATGGCAAAATGTTCTTGAGGACACACGGGAATTTCGTCAAGTGCTTTCGCTTCCTACAGCTGATTAATCTTTATTGTTTTGATAAGTGTTGTGTGGGTGAACCTATGCTAATGCACTGCCCTAACTTGGACTAATACATACTTGTGATTAAACCCCTTGCAAGCATCCGCGTTACAAGGAAGTAATTAAGATAAATCTAACCACAGCCTTAAACTCTGAGATCCTACACTCCCTCATGCACCGGTTTACTAACGGGGTTTAGGTTTCTGTCACTCCGGCAACCCCACAATTAGTAGCCGAATACACAATGCATTCCTCTAGGCCCATAAAGGTGAAGTGTCATGTAGTCGACGTTCACACGACACCACTAGAAGAATAACACCACAACTTAAATATCAAACCATTAAATATTACTCAACATAGTTCCACTACTAACAGCATGACTTCTCCCATGTCCTCAAGAACTGAACGAACTACTCACAAGACATCATATGGATCATGATCAGAGGTGATATAATGATGAATAACAATCTAGACATATACTTCAATTCACCGATGACATGGGTATGCCTATCGGGTACCCTACCATGAGGGTACCTGGTGCACGTATCGACTAGGCCCAACTATCAGAGCCTACATGAAGCCCATGAAGGGAGGCCCACGAAGATGGAGTATCCTCCAAGTTTGGCGAAGCAATAGTCGGTTTAGAGTTTCCTTACTTGTAAATCGAGTCGGTTACGAACACCCGAGACCCAGCCTATTATTTAAGGACTGGGAGGGCCATCGAACCAGACAACGAACCACCAGAGCCACAAACCCTAGCGAGATCGACATCTCGCCGGGATCCTTGTAACCATCATATTCACAAAGCAATAACAGACAGGCAGGACGTAGGGGTGTTACCTCCACACGAGGGCCCTGAACCTGGGTAAAATCTTTGCCCTGCTTGTCAGCCGACGATACTTCCAGCTCTACCACGTTCTCTCCCCCATATTCATAACCTAGGGACCTTAACCATGGGTCTTGATGAGTCTACCCCTCGTCAAGTGGCGCCGTCTGTGGGAAAGAATAGCGCTGGACTCGAAGTTTCGCCGGTCCCAACAGCAAACGGCAAATCGCCGATCACACCAGCAAACGGCAACTCGCCGATCTCATCTGCAAACGGCAACTCGCCGGCCATGTCAGCAAACAGCAACTCGCCGATCCAGGCGACACACGGCGACTCGCCGATCCACTCGAAAAGCGGCAGCCTGCCCGCTTCACCTGCAAAAAGCGCATCTGCTCTTCCAATGAATTTCAATCCGCACTCGCCGGAGCTTCAGGAGGCGTTTTCCGGCCTTGAATCAGGTTTGAGTTTGACTGTTGGAGCATTCAATTTTTTCGTAAACAATCTTGGCACGCAGGACTCGACAGATCCGCAACAACTGGCGCTGGGCGCACTCGAGGCTCCGTCGACTGCGCTCGCCCCGTCGTCGATTCCTGAAGCCTGCTCGCCCGCAACAACCATGTCGACCGGCGAGATCGACAGGTTCATGATGACGGAACTCCAAGGCGAGGAGGCAGAATCAGCATACCGCACAAGCAACGTCGACTTCAACCTACCACTCGACGAGAGTTTCGACTGCGGGATCTCCCTCGATGACTTCTACGAGCCCGCGATTCATAACGACAGCAACGTCGACTCGGAGATCTTCACCAACACCAACCTCGACTCAGAAATCCATAATGGCTTCGCCAACACCGAGATGAGCATAGGCGATGAGCACATCGACAACGAGATTCGCCTCGAAGATCTACTCGATGAACACACTGGCTCTGACATGAGCCTCGACGGCGACGTCGAGTCCATGACTGGAATCGACAGCACATACACCTGTCCACGGGTCACGCCCCATCAGGTCTACGTGGCCTTCTCCGCAGAATCATCCGCAGACGCAGCCGCTCGCAGGCCTGCACAATTCCCATGCACGGTAACCATGCCGGATGGGGTCACAACCTTGACAATCACGGAGGAGATGGCAGCAAAAGCAGATAAAGTCATAAAGGAGTGCACAATGATGCCACCAAATTCCACCCCAGAGGAGATGTTGACCTTCCAGTACTTCAACTGGCAGGAGTCAATTCGACTGCAAAACTACCGAGCGACGCTCGAAGAGCGCAAAAGGCAGCCAGCCTCTCGAGTGCCCGAAGAAGGGAGCAATCCCTCGGGTCCACAATGCAACCAACCCCACGACCTAGGTCGCGGTTGGCAAGCCTTCCAGAACATGAAAGGGTAGCAATCACCCGTAACCTGTCGTTCATGACAGAGGACGCTAACGGAATCCCAGTGCCCAAAACTGCTGCGGGTGCATTATTCTCCGTAGGTGCTTACCTCAAGGCAATGCAACCTCCGGCGAATGACCCTAACGCAGCCCTGCATCGCCAACAACTCAAATCGCTAGCTCTAGCGGCACAGGCTATACAGCCAGAAGACAAAACTCCAGCAAGGAATCGCGATCGCGACATAGTCGACTCACGACACGCAGCACATCATCGCAGTGGTCGCAGCCACCACTCGGATGAAGGAAGGAGAAGCACGCGCCGGCACAGGTCCAGCAGAAGCAGATCTCGAAGATCCTATAGCAGCGATTCATACTCTGATCGCGAACCAGAGCCATGCGGAGCATTGTGCTTCACCGACGCATCCGTGAGACGCGGATGCCCAAAGGTTCAAGTTGACAGGCGAACAACCCAAGTACAACGGTCGCCAAGAACCTTCCGGGTGGCTAGAAGATTACAGACTCGCCGTGGCATGCCAGCGTGGCACGAACACCACGGCGATGCAGTACATACGACTCATGCTCGAAGGAACTGCCCGCGACTGGCTCAAGGCGCTCCCTCCATCATCATACGACTCGTGGGACGATTTCCGCAGAGACTTCATCAAAAACTTCGAGCCTCTATGTGAGCGCCCGAAGACATTCGAAGAATTAAGGGCATGCACTCAACGATCAGACGAGTCGTTGAGATCATACATACGGCGGTGGACCGAAATACGCAATTCGGTTGGCAAAGTGTCAGAAGACAGGGCCATGGATGCCTTCATACAAGGTCTCGCCAGGAAGGACTTCAAAGAGGCACTGGTCGTGAAAAGCCAACCTCCCTGGCTGACCTCATCAAAGTTGCGACTGAGTGGGCAGATGGAGAGGATTCTGTACGCAGATCCCGTGCTTCCCCACCACGCGACAACTACGAAAGCGGCAGTCGAGGCCGCAGAGATTCATACAGAGAAGATCGCAGGCGCAAACGTTCCAAACGTCCTTACGACGATAACAGACCCGAGTTCATGGCGGCTGGATACACACAACCCGGGAGGACCAAGATAGAAGCAATCGACGCTCGGATGATCGACGGGACAGTCGAGATCGCGAGCAGCGGAGCGACAGCTACAAAAGGCAAGAATGGCGCAAACGCAGCGACGCAAAACCCGAGCGGTCATTCGAGGAAAAGATGGACGACTGGTGCAGATTCCACCTCTTCAAGGGGGACGACGGAAAACTACGCTCCAATCACACCCTAAGGAACTGCAGGGAATTCGACCAAATGGCGACTGACTACATGATACGACTCAAAAGGTACGGCCCAGCACCTGCTCAGCCCACGCCTGCACCCGCACCACAGCCGAACGCTGTGCCCGCTCTCATGGCGCCACAGCCGCCACCGCAACCACCACCACAGCCTGCTCCAGGCGCAAACCTCGCAGGTGCCATACAACCCGTACTACGGGCGGAAGATGATCAATATCCACAGCCCCACGGGCAGATGTACATGATACAAAAGGGTCGCCCCTCCAACAGGCAGCAAAAGCTAATCACTCGACAGGTGAACATGGCTGTCATGGCACCTCCTGCCATGCCCGAATTTCTGAAGGGATCGGAAACCATCATAAGCTTCAGTCGAGAGGATCATCCCCCAGCTGTAGTTCGACCAGGGCACGCGGCTCTGGTACTCGACGCGCAAATAGGAGGCTACGCCATGACCAAGGTCTTCATGGATGGAGGCAGCGGCATAAACATCATCTTCGCGGACACGCTCCGCAAAATGAACAGGTCAGTCGAAAACCTCCCAAAATCTTCAAATACCTTCCACGGTATTGTTCCTGGCAAAGCAATTAGCCCAGAAGGCACCATACAACTCGACGTTACGTTCGGGGACAAAAGCCACTTCAGGACAGAGTCGATTGAGTTCGAGGTCGTCGACTGGAAATCACAATACCATGCTATTCTTGGTCGCCCGACGTTTGCTCGATTCATGGCGGTGCCACACTACGCGTACCTCACGCTGAAGATGCCAGGACCAAAGGGAGTCATCACTGTCCGTGGAAACTTTCAAAGGTCCGATGCTTGCGACCGCGAGTTCAGCAAAATCTCCGAGATGTTCGGGGTGGAAGAATCACTCGCCGACTGGCGATTTCCAACGACCGCACACTCCTTCCGGAGCATAAGAAGTTGGCAGTCGACAGATCCTTCAATGCTACAAATGACACAAGGTCGCATCAGGTGCACCCGACCGATCCGTCCAAGACAGTCAACATATCTTCGAGCCTGCCTATCGCATAGGAAGGCGCGCTCGTCGAATTCCTCCGTGAGAACTGGGAAATATTTGCGTGGTGTCCAGCCGACATGCCAGGTATTCCCAGGGAATTCGCCGAGCACTCTCTCCAATTGTTTCCAGATGCAAAGCCAGTCAAGCAAACGATGCGTCGAATCTCCGGCCCAAAGCGAACCGCAGTCGAATCTGAAGTCGACCGGTTACTCGCAGCAGGATTCATTAGGGAAATCAAGAAATCACAATGGGTGGCCAACCCCGTACTCGTAGAGAAGAAGCATACAGACATCCTTCGGATGTGCGTGGACTTCACAGCGCTGAACAAGTGCTGTCCAAAGGATCACTTCCCGCTACCCCGAATCGACCAGATCGTCGACTCCACCGCCGGATGCGCACGACTCTCCTTTCTGGATGCTTACTCAGGTTATCACCAGATAAGGATGAAGCAAGAAGACGAAGAAAAAACGGCGTTCATAACCCCACTCGGGGTCTACTGCTACACAACTATGCCCTTTGGGCTCAAAAACGCGGGTGCAACATACCAGCGCATGATGCAGGACTGCCTCAAAAAGCAAATCGGACGCAACGTCCAGGTCTACGTGGATGACATTGTCATTACCACAAGGGAAGAACACACACTACTCGACGATTTGAGGGAGACGTTCGCAAACCTCAAACGCTTCCATATCAAGCTCAATCCTAAGAAGTGCACGTTCGGCGTTCCAGCCGGGCAGCTCCTAGGGTACCTAGTCTCTGCCCGTGGAATCGAAGCAGACCCGGAGAAAATACAGGCCATCCTCACAATGCAAAGGCCTTCAAAGCTTCACGATGTGCAGAAACTAGCAGGACGAGTAGCAGCGCTCAGTCGATTCATCAGCAAACTGGGTGAAAAGGCTCTACCATTCTATCGACTGATGAAGAAGGCGGACAAGTTCGAGTGGACGCCAGAAGCTGAAGCAGCCTTCACAGATCTCAAGCGGATCCTCACAAGCCCTCCGATCCTCGTCGCACCTAAGGAACGGGAACCACTCTACCTGTATGTCTCGGCTACAAACAGGGTGGTGAGCACCGTACTGGTAGTCGAACGCATGGAGGAGGGGCACATCCAAAGCATACAACGTCCAGTCTACTACCTGAGCGAGGTTCTCTCCATATCAAAACAGCGGTACCCGCACTATCAAAAGCTGGCATACGCTGTATTCATGTCCTCAAGGAAGTTGACACACTACTTCACCGAGCACCCGATCACCGTGGTAAGTAACTCAGCAATCGGTGATATCCTCACAAACCCCAATGCAACGGGTCGAGTCGCAAAATGGCTCATCGAGCTGGCTCCAAGAGACATCAAGTACGAGCACCCGAAGGCTATCAAAGCACAAGTCCTACCCGACTTCACAACCGAGCACCAGACGTGTCCAATTCCTGGACCATGTACTTCGATGGGTCCAAGAAACACGAAGGCGCAGGCGCAGGCGTCATCCTCATATCACCAAAAGGGGACAAGCTACGTTATGTTTTGCAGATGGGATTCAAACTACCCTCCAATAACGAGGCTGAATACGAGGCTCTGATCCATGGCATGCGGATGGCAAAAGCACTTGGGTGCACTCGATTGATGATCTACGGCGACTCCAATCTCGTGGTGCAGCAAACAATGAAGGCCTGCGACGCAATCGCGGACAACATGATCGCTTATCGCGACCTGTACAACACACTGGAGGGCAGCTTCGAGGGCTGTGAGTTGAGGCACATAGGAAGGGAAAGTAACGAAGAAGCAGACATGCTAGCCAATCTTGGCTCAACTGGCGCACAAATTCCACCTGGTGTCTTCCTCGAGCGCATCGAACACAGATCTATCAAGGAGAAACGAGAGCCTCCTCCGTCGACTACGCCAGCCAAAAGCAAAGCGCCAGCACAGAGGACCCCCCAGTCGAGGTACTCCTCATTGAGCCAACTTGGACTCAACCTTTTCTGGCTTACATACTCCGCGCGAGCTACCAGATGACATAACCGAGTCCCGACGCGTGACTCGAAGATCAAAAGCATACACCGTTATCAACGGCGAGTTATACAAGCGCAGCATATCAGGTATGTTCCAAAGATGCATCGCATTCGAAGATGGCCAAGCCATACTTCGAGATATTCATGCAGGTACCTGTGGGCATCACGCCAGCAGTCGATCACTCGTAGCCAAAGCCTTTCGCGCAGGGTTTTACTGGCCTACAGCACTCAAAGACGCGGAGGACATAGTCAAAAGGTGCGTCGGCTGCCAGAAATTCGCAACAAGGCCGCACGCACCCGCATCGGCGTTGAAGACATACCGCTGGCCTGGCCTTTCGCCCAATGGGGGCTCGATATGGTTGGGCCACTCAAAAAATCATCGCATGGCGGGCATACTCACCTACTGGTGGCAGTCGACAAGTTCACAAAGTGGATCGAGGCGGTCCCCATCACAAATTCGACTGCTACTACGGCAGTCAACTTCATAAAGAGCATCATCTACCGCTTCGGTGTCCCAAACAGTATCATCACTGATAACGGCACAAACTTCACGGCTGAGGAGTTCAAAACCTTCTGCAAAGAGCAGGACATTACGCTCAACTACGCATCCGTGGCGCATCCACAATCCAATGGCCAAGTCGAAAAGGCCAATGGACTTGTGACGAGTGGGATCAAGAAGCGCCTCCTGGTGCCACTCAAAAGAGCTGCGGGTGCTTGGGTCGAAGAACTACCATCTGTGCTATGGAGCCTACGCACAACTCCCAACACTTCTACGCAGTTCACCCCATTCTTCATGGTCTATGGTGCAGAGGCAATTCTGCCATCAGATGTAAGGTTCAATGCGCCACGAGTTGAAGCATACAATGAAGAAGACGCGGAAGAAGCACTCGAAGACGCAGTCGACTTGCTCGATGAGGCGCGCGACACGGCCTTGGCCCGCACAGCTGTTTACCAGCAGGACCTTCGCAACTACCACAGCCGTCGACTGCGCACCAGGTCCTTCGTCGTTGGCGACCTGGTTCTTCGACTGAAGCAAAAGAAGGTGCACAAGCTCGCTTCCCCATGGGAGGGTCCCTTCATCATCACGGAGGTCCTTGGTGGAGGCGCATATCGACTGAAGCACGCGAAGACAGGCGAACTCTCTCATAATCCTTGGAACGTTGCGCATCTGCGCCGTTTCTACGCATAAAGTGCTCACAGTCATACAATGTAATAGGCTATATGTCGGATGGCTGCAGGTTTCAGACGCGCTCTTTTCCTTACCAGGGTACCTAAGGGGACTGGAAGGTTTTTAATGAGGCGGCCTGCAGCCTAACATTCAAAAGAGGAATAAAATCAATGTTCCTTCGACTTCTTTGTGGCTACTACCCGCATAATTCATACCTTAACCGCACCCGAAACCCTCGGGGGCTGTGTTATCGATCAAATGAGCTCTCGCTCTTGCAGAAACACAATGCCTTAGCCGCACCCGAATGCTCGGGGGCTGCGTAACAAGGATCCAAACAAAGAACACAAAAACTCTGCAGCCGCACTCGAATACTCGGGGGCTGCACAGTCATTGGTTCACAACCAACACATATTTCACAAACCCCGCTCGACTGACTCGGGGGCTCGACAAAAAATCAAAGTATACAAACTATACAATATACAAAGAGTCAAAAATTACACTCGGGGGCTGCCCCCTATACAAAAATTGCACTCGCAAACTATTCTAATCCTCAGGCTCGTCCTTTACGGGCAGCTCGGGACCGCAAAGCTGTTCGCGAGTGCACTCGATTAGTGTCTCCGCAGCTTGGATCGTGTCATCCAGGTCTTTTTGTTCGAGAACCTCTCCGGCTGCAGGTGTCCGCAACACCAACCTTGGTTTTCGACTACGCATATACGCCATTGCAGCGTTGGCTCCAATCACAAGTCTCTGAGACAGCAACTCTCGAATGGGATTTGTTTGACGGAAGATGTTCAACAAAGCACGAATCCCTTGTGGTTGTGGCCCCGCAGGAAAAAGAGTCTCGTTCAGGCGAATAAACGCTGCCCGGCATAACTCCAGCAGTTCAGCACTTCGCCAGACGCGATCCTTCAGGGTGGCGAGTATGCGGGCATGGTACCTATCAAGCCAAAAGTGTTGACGCCCAGTCGTAGGGTCGTCAACCACGCTATCCAGACGCCCTTCCACGCGAATCTTTTCAGCCTGGAAGTTGTCGACAAAGCCTACAAACACGGGCGCACCAGTCAGATCAAAAGGAAAAGCTACGCAAAAAGCTTGTAAACAGAGCAAGACTCGAACTTACACTCGAGTTGCCTGTTCACAAGATCCATCTCCCCGAGCACATATTCCTCGCGTTGGGTGGCCAACGCGGGTCTCGCCCTCAATCGATTCAGCTCAGCCTGGGCGTCCTTCAGATCTTGCTCCATTCTCACAAATTTGGCCTTCATATACTCCATCACCTTGGCATCATTTACCACCTGACCCTGGGATCGGGTGGTGATTGGAGCCTGCGAGGAACTAGTCGCAGTAGCAGGTTCTCGTGACTGTTCAAAGAGCATAATCACAAACACAAAGTTTGTGTCAGAAGCTAAAACTCATGTCATAAGCATACAACTCTTCGAGTGAAAGACATTAGCAAAAGACTGTTTGCATAAACAAGGTAGCACAAACAAAGCGCAGACTCGCGCAGTTCAGAAGGTATCATTACAAGGCATAAAAAAGCAAAAGGGTACAGCTACCCTAAACCTAAGATTCGATTTCCTAAGCAGACGATTGGCAGTCTCGAGTGCCCGGCGCTCCATGGTGTTCATAAAAACTTCGGCCAGTCGCGCGGCGGCTCCGCTCACCCCCTTCAGGAAATGGGCTTCCCATCTGGCTTCTGAGGGAACGCAGACAGTGCTGCCTCATAGTCGCAATCTATCCCATGTCCCATAAGAAGCTTGATGGTGGACTCGGATCCGCGTACCGTGTTGGCGCGAGCGAAACCCGCCATGGTGGACGTCCCGGGGCCAAACACGTCGGCGAAGTCATCCACCGTCGACGGCACTACGCCAGTCGGGAACACCACCTGGTATACAGCGCCAAGTGTGCTCGTCGATTTGGCGAGTGCTTCTTTCGCCTGGTTGCATAGAGCGCCTAAGCCGCCCACAGCCTGTTCCAGCGAAAGATCGTCACTCGCCACGTCCGCAGAGGCCGGTGCGCCAACAGCTTCTGCACAATTCAAAACAGGCATAAGTCATTTACGACACTCGACAAGTTATATCGTCATATCAAAAGGAGAAAAGATTACTCACCTCCCATGACCTGCGCGAGTGCCGCGAGCTGGTCAGCATATCCTCGCTCGCGTGCAGCGGCTGAGTTGGTGGCGGCAGCCAGCTCTTTCTTCGACTCTTCGCGCTGCGCGGCGAGTGCATCTTCCAGCTCCTTCTTCTCGCCTGGCCCAGCAAAATCACGTGCATTCAATACTCGACAAAATCAAGCATTGCAAAAAGAAATTCAAAACAAAAGCAAAAGGAGAACTCACGACTGAGCCGCTCTAGCTCGGCGCGCATGGTGTCCCTCTCCTGCTCCACCTGGACATAAGCCTTGGCAGAATCTGCCAAGGTGTGGTAGAAGGGCTGCAAGCACACGAATTCAGCAAAAATCAAACTCTCACAGACCTACAACTAAACGGGTCAAGCAAAAATACTTACGTGGTTCATCCACGGCTCAGGAGCCGCGACTGATGTCCCGACATCTGGAGTTGCCGCCTTGGCTGTCTCAACGACAGCATCAGTGGCCATTGGCTGGGCAGCCTCGTTTCCAGTCGGTGCAGAATTCGAGTGCTCCAGGGTTGGAACATTTCGACTGGAGGAGTCCCAGGCTGATTGTTTTCAGCGCTGTGGCAACACAACAAAGCAAAAAGACGGTCAGCACAAATATGTGACAGCACAAAATTCTCATACTCAAAAACACATACCTGTGCTCCTCATCTTCCTCATCTTCGGAGTCGCCAAAAATTGGTCCCCCAAAGGCTGGGGTACCACTCGACTGAAGAGGAAGAGTTGAGCTTGTTGAGCACGCACGCAAAGGAGCGGCTTGGAAAACAGGTGGTGAACCTGATTCCTCGTCATCCTCCAAGCCCTGCTCCTTCGCGGGTGAACTTGCAGCAGAAGGCGCCTTCTTGGCCAGTCGACGCCGCTTCGGTGGCGCGGTATCGACTTCTTGGTCAGAGGGGGCCTTGTCTTCAGATTGGACTCTTCTGCTGCTTCCTCCTCGACCTCCTCCACATGTGAAGTGGTGGCAGAAGGGATGGGCGACTGATCCCCTTTCGGGTCCACCACCTGTGCCTGTGTTTCTTCAGTCTCGCCATTTTCAGGCAGAGGAGGAAGGGAGGCAGCAGTCGAGTGACCCTGCATAGCATACATCACAAATTGCAAAGTCAGAATCAAAAATCGCATATCGCAGAACATGCGAGTGGCAAACTCTTCATTGCAAGCAGGCTATAACACATACATACCTCAAGCAAAGGGTTCTCCAACCCTATGGTGCAACAGGGCAGTCGACGTTGCAAGTGTCGCCTGTCGTCAAGTTGGTGATGTGCCGCACATGCGTCAGCAGCTCACTCCTTGAAAGCTCCTCTGGGTTCATTCGGGTGATGTCACCCGCGCCTTCATACTCCCACATGGGGTGCGCTCGGGCACGGATGGGCCACACCCGCCTCTTCACAAAGGTGGCGATCAAATGGATGCCTGTGACCTTGTCCAGCATGCCTCCGATCCGAGCCAGCAAAGGGCTTGCCTCCTCCATTTCTTCGGCTGAGAGTTGGTGATCCCACGCCTTGGTCCTGGTGAAAGCAGCAGTCGAGAAAGGGGCGGCTGCATCCTGCTCGACAGTCGCATAAAACCACCCCTTCCTCCAGCCTTGAGCGGAGTCGACGGTCTTCAGGCGGAAGTAGCGGGTGTCGCTGCGCACCTGGATTCCACAGCCGCCAACAGGGTAGGTGCGACCACCTCCTCTGTTCGGCCGTACCATGAAGATGGCTTTCCACAGCGCCCAGCTGGGTGCGACGCCGAGGAAGCACTCGCACAGCGTGATGAAACACGCGATATGCATAATGCCATTTGGGGTGAGATCATGGATCTGCACCCCGTAGGCAAAAAGAAGACCACGAAAAGTCGTGGAGGGGAAGCGAAAAGCCCCTAGGCAAAAACTCCGCAAAACAAACACGCTCGTTGGCGCGTGGTTCGGGGAGTACCTCCTTGGGCGACGGCGCGCGGACGGCGAGCTGCTCCGCGGGTGGCAGATACCCCTGCTCGCGGAACTTGACCAAATGGGCGTCCTTGATGGTGGACTTCGCCCAGTCCCCGCTGCCCTTCTTCAGCGCGGCGGACGCAGATGTACCCGCCACGTCTTCTTGCCCTTGGCCGCATCGGTCGCGGCAGCGGCGGCGGCACCACGCTTGGAGCCTCCACCTTTCGCCATTGCACGATGGATGAGGGTGGAGAAGAGAGCTTGGGCGCAGAGCAATGGAGGTGGGCGCGAGGAGGAAGATGAGACGAGGGGCGGCGCAAAGAGGCAAATGGCAAGTAAAAAATTCTGCCAGGCCGTCCCTATTTACCACAGATCACAAAACGATCGCAACCGTCAAAACAAATCCATACGCTCCGCGCGAAATCTGGCCATACACGTGGCGGCCACGGAGAGCAACCGTCGCCGGCCACTCCGCCCACTACGCACGAGAATCCAGGAAGCCATCATCACGCCCCGTGAAAATCGCGCCAGAACGGTCAAATCAAGTCCACGCGGCGTCATCCCTGGTCAGCTCTGCAAAAACGGGCCCACAAAACAGGGTCACGTCTTATCAAAGCCTCTCCAAGCACGCCACCGCTTGTCAGAGATAGCAGTCGCAAAATGCGTCATTGCTGACGTTGTTCTCTCTTTCACAACTGGCATAAAAGTCACTCGATGATATCTTCGGGTGGTCTCTCGCATAAGTCTCGGTTGGTTTTTTAGCAAAAGTCATAGAGGCCAGTCGAAATTCTTTCGACTGCAGCATCGTACTCCCATCGGGAGCGTATCAAAAAATTTCTTTGACTAAAATGTGCAGGGTAAAAGATTTTGAGATTATCCTCCATTGCAAGCAATAAAGCACAATCTCGGGGGCTACTCCCATCGGGAGCGCTGTCGCGCACCCGATAGAATAATGGCAAAAGTGTCAGTCGACGAAACATTCGACTAAGTTCATAAGCAAAATCACACTCAAAATATTCCCGAGTTGATCCGACGATCCTTGGATGCTGCATGCATAGTGCAAAGGTAAGACCCACCGATCAGTCGAGCTGGGCTAAGGACCGCTCCAGCAGCGTTATCCTTAAATTTTCCGTGTCAGCAGACATGATGAATTATCCCCGACGGACGCGTTGGGTTGATTCAAAATTATACTGCAGTTCGATTCCGTAAGACCTCAACGGCTGTTTCGAGTCTGTCCAGTTTGTTCCAGATTCGAGTCCGGGGACTCGAGTTTGATTGAAAGCTAGTATGGTTTTGCCACAAATGGTAGTTAACTGGCCCCGATCCGTCGTGTGTGCCGGGCCTGCTAAGCTAATATCCCTTGACTATCATAAGCAAAAACTCATAGTCGATGAAACACTCGACATAGCCAACATGTGCTATTTCATAAGAATTCTAAATACAGATTAAAAAATATAACGTGCATGATGTATGAGTCCATGCCCGACTCTTCGAATCAGACAAGTACTCGGGGGCTACTGACATGGGTATGCCTATCGGGTACCCTACCATGAGGGTACCTGGTGCACGTATCGACTAGGCCCAACTATCAGAGCCTACATGAAGCCCATGAAGGGAGGCCCACGAAGATGGAGTATCCTCCAAGTTTGGCGAAGCAATAGTCGGTTTAGAGTTTCCTTACTTGTAAATCGAGTCGGTTACGAACACCCGAGACCCAGCCTATTATTTAAGGACTGGGAGGGCCATCGAACCAGACAACGAACCACCAGAGCCACAAACCCTAGCGAGATCGACATCTCGCCGGGATCCTTGTAACCATCATATTCGCAAAGCAATAACAGACAAGCAGGACGTAGGGGTGTTACCTCCACACGAGGGCCCTGAACCTGGGTAAAATCTTTGCCCTGCTTGTCAGCCGACGATACTTCTAGCTCTACCACGTTCTCTCCCCCATATTCATAACCTAGGGACCTCGACTATGGGTCTTGATGAGTCTACCCCTCGTCAACCGATAAAACTTAATAGCATTAACCACAAGTAGTAATCAACACCGGGAAAGTTTCCCCTATGAACTACACAAAGTATAACCCTAGATGTTACAGCGAAACGGAGTGGAGCGGTGGAGATGATGGTGACGGTGGTGGAGATGATGATGATGATGATGATGATGATGATGATGATGATCCCAATGAAGTCCAGCATGATGACGATGACGATGGCGATGATTTCCCCCCTCCGGGAAGGAATTTCCTCGGCAGATTTCTCCCTACCGGAGAGCTTTTCTCTCTCTGTGGTTTCCGCCTCGTGGAAGCGACGGAATATTTCCTAGATGGCTCTCCCCGTCTTAAGGTTTATGGGGGATGAAATACGCGAAGGGGGAGCGCCAGAGGTGGGACAGGGTGGCCACACCATGCCCCGGCGCGGCAGAGGGGGGACCCGCGCCGTGGGGTGGTGTGGGCCCCTCGTGGCCCATCTCAGCCTCCCTTTTGGCTGGCTCCGGCATCTGACAAAATAGGAGCATCTGTATATTTTCCGTGAATTGTTGATCTTCAGAAATAGGGTGTCTTGACGATGCTTTTTCCAGCTGAATCCTGACTCCGGCAGTTAATTCTCCAATAATCATCAAACATGCAAAACAAGATAAAATAACATAAGTATATCATCCAAATATGAAATATATCAATGAATAGCAGTAAATTATGATATAAAATAGTGATGCAAAATGGACGTATCAACTCCCCCAAGCTTAGACCTCGCTTGTCCCCAAGCGAAAGCTGAACTCAGTAAACAAGACCACAGGTTTATGGAGTGAAGCGTCGATAATAAAGAATACGACTAGAAGCATCAACATGTATTAATACACAAATCATTTTAGACAGCAACTTCCCCTCATATAACTTATCTTGGAACGAGTAATGGAAATCACAATAAAGGTACATAAAGAAAATCATAATTTGGTGATGGCAAACTTCGTTCTTGGTCAGAGAACAATTAACAGATTGTACTTATCTTTCGAGTAGAGTCCTTATATCGGAGCTATATTGCAGAACTTACATGCTCAATTATCACAATTTCTTTACAGTCATTGATAACTTTCAAAGTTATATTACTTCAGATAAAAGACTTGTACAAAACATGGAAGGATAACAGACATGATTGATAATATTAATATATAGATGGTTGAATCACAACAACTCAAATGCTTGCTTAAGAAAGAAGGGAATAGGTTTACTGACTCAACATAAAAGTAAAAGAAAGGCCCTTCGCAGAGTGAAGCAGGGATTAAATCATGTGCTAGAGCTTTTTAAGTTTTTGAAATCATATAGAGAATAAAAATATAAGTTTTGAGTGGTGTATGAGAATTGTCAACGAATCAAAAAATGGAAAGTACAATATGACCCCTGCCAACCAGACTTTTAAGAGCGGCTCCCATGAAGGACGTTATTTCTACCAGCAAGGCAGATCATCCCTCTTCTCTTTTGTTTACACATGCAGATATTTCACTGTTTGTCATTGCTTGACTGATAAATCAGGGCAAAAATGTGAAGAGAATTAAGCGGTTAAAGTTGTAAGTAATTGGGACTGGGCACCCCATTTGCCAGCTCTTTTTGCAAAATTAATGGATAAGCGGATGTATATGCCGCTAGTCCGGTGGTAAAGTCTGTTTGACAGTTGACATAAAGACATCCACCCGTCCTCATGAGCTAGTAAACAGTGACACAAATAAGGAGTAGTAGCTTTTGAATAGTTTAAAGGTAGCACATGAAGTATTTACTTGGAGTGGCAAGGAAATACCACATATAGGTAGTTATGGTGGACACAAATGGCATGGGTTTTGGCTCAAGGTTTGGATGCACGAGAAGCATTCCCTCTCAGTACAGGATTTGGCTAGCAAGGCTGGGTAGCAAGCATAAGAGTGGAGGGATACAAACAAATATAAATGTAATAGAAACAATCATGCAATCTTCCTTGTAAACACAAATAATTTTAACTTGAGAATACTAAGCTCATGAGCCAACAAGAAAGAAAGATAATGAGATAATGTATCTACATGCAATCCCCTCTTTTCTACTTAAGCCTCAAAGTATTGTTGGTACTGACCAATGCTAAGTTTGCCAAAACCAAATAGATTTACTTGATGCTCCCAAAGTGATGCCAATACTAACAACAAGATCATTCATATGACAGAAATTTGCAAAGTAAAATAAAGTGTGTAGAAAGTAAATGATAAAACTTCTCATTAATATTCCAATAACGGCAACTCAGACCAAGGGATACATAGATAACCAACTAAAGGAGAGATACTTCCACGCTACAAACCATACTATATGATAACTTTTCTACTCATGATATGACTCGACTGAAAAGTAAAAGGTAAAAGATAATGGTGATGATACCTGATTGCGTGGATCACACGTTCGCTGGGAGACACCAAGAGGAAGGTATGAAGCAGTGTAGCAGCAGTTTCCCTCAGTATGAAACCAAGGTTTAATCGAACCAGTAGGAGCAAGAAATCACTTCTGAAGGTTGTTGGTGGCGCCGTTTACTCGATCACCAATGTGGAATCTGCACACAACACAATCAAACTACTTTGCCCCAACGAAACAGTGAGGTTGTCAATCTCACCGGCTTGCTGAAAACAAAGGATTAAACGTATGGTGTGGAAAACAGTAGTAAATTGCAGAGAATGAAAAGGAACAGTGTTTGCAGTTGGTTGTATTATCAGTGTAAAAGAATGGACCGGGGTCCACAGTTCACTAGTGGTGTCTCTCCATAAAAGATAACTAACATGCTGGGTGAACAAATTATAGCTGGGCAATTGACAAAGTATTGAGCGCATGACAATGCATATATATGACATGATGATTACTATGATATTCATGTGGGCATTACGACAAAATACATAGACCGTTATCCAACAGCGTCTATGACTAATAATCCACCGCCAGGTTGTCATACCGAGTTCCCCGTTGGTATTAAGTTGCAAGCAACGGATAATTGCATTAAGTAATGTGCGTACTGTAAACAAATGCATTAGACCTAACGGCGCACCCTTAAGCTAAACATCGGTTATTTTATCCCTAGTGGCAACAGCACATCCACAATCTTAGAAGTTATTGTCACTCTCCCAGATTACCGGAGGCATGAACCCACTATCTAGCATAAATACTCACTCTTGGAGTTACAAGCATCTACTTGGCCAAAGCATCTACTAGTAACGGAAAGCATGCAAGATCATAAATAACATATAAGATAGATTGATAATCAACTTGACATAGTATTCAATATTCATCGGATCCCAGCAAACACAACATGTAGCATTACAATAAGATGATCTTGATCATGATAGGTAGCTCACAAGATCTAAACATGATAGCATAAAGTGGAGAGACAACCAACTAGCTACTGCCATGGACCCGTAGTCCAAGGATGAACTACTCACGCATCACTCCGGAGGCAGGCATGGTGATGTAGAGCCCTCCGGTGATGATTCCCCTCTCCGGAAGGTGATGGCCCTTCACATAGTTCCCCCACAATGGCGCCAGAAAACAGTTGCTAGCCCCTTCGCGTGGTACCTGCGTGAAAAGTAAATGGGTTAGGTTGAGACTCCAAGTGCAGAGTGTATGTAGTAGTGGAAGACAGTTTTCCCCACGAGGGGTGACTCGAGGGTTTAATATCGAACTCTCGGGGAACCAGTATTTCAGGTGTTATCTCCTTATCCTTCTCTTGAGAACCTGCAACAAAATAAATTGTTTTGTGCCCTCAACCTCACCAAGTGGTTGTCAAGCACAAGGTGTGAGAATGATAATAAAATAAATATGCAATGATGGTAAAATAAATATGCAAGGATGATGGTAGTAATGATAAATGATATTTTTGGGTTTTTTATGATGAATGCAAGATGTAAAAGTGTTTTTGTATTTTCAGATTTAATAATGGCAACAAACAAAAGTGGTGATAAAAGTGTTGGAAAGGTGTTTCTTATGATTAAAAATGGACCGGGGTTCATGGTTTCACAAATGCACTCTCTCTTGATAATGTGGTAGACAATGGAACACTAAAATTAACATGTACGATGGCAAGACATGGTTTGACAAGTTATTAATAATATGGGCATCACGTCCTAACATAGAGATCTCAAGTATAAGTTGTTCTCTCTCTTATGCTCCACCAAGATGCGAACTAAATCATAACACCTTAGTAATTAAGAAATCAGAGCATAGCAATAAGTTCAATGACATGAAGTTAAAATAAGAACATGCTAGATCTAGTCATGGAGATAGTGGCCAAGGTCACATCCACTCTCCGGTAGCATGGTATTTTTGTTTATCCCTAGTGAGGTAACAAAGTAAGGTAGAAAACACAAGTGCATCGCAGAACTTTCTCTCACGTTCACTGCACTAGCCACCCCCCGTTACTCCAACTAATGCACATGTTCCCCCTCACATGCTCTCATAAACATGCTTGATCATGACAAGTAAATAAGAACGGGGTACATAATATGCATCTACTTTCATAACTGAAACAAAACCATTGCAATCTCAAACATGTATTAACTCATAATAAAGATCCACCACAAAGGAATTACATAGATGACCGTAATCATGTTCAGCAGCTCATACGGTACTAATTAGTGAAGCTCATAGAGAGGAGAGATACATAAGTTACTTCCACAAACCCATAGTCCAGGGGTGGACTACTCCCTCTTCATCATGGTGTCGGTGGAGATGTCGTTGGAGGGGAAGGGGACCACACCGGCAGCGCCCCGCCGGAGTTTTCCCCCTCCAATCTTCAGCTCCTGATCTCTGTTTCGTGGTTTCTGTGTTTCAGCAGCGCTCCCTTTCGCGAAGCCCTGGGGGGGTCTATATATAGTCGTTTTTAGGTCAAGACGAAGCTTCGGGAAGAAAGATCGACGGCAGCGGAGGCCCGAGGGCCAGGATGGGGGACCCCACGGGGTCAGGGAATCTGGCCGCGTGGGCCCACCCCTTTTGGCCTTCTGGTCTCCGTTTTTCGATTCCTTTGCGCCTACGTTTCGTTCCTTCCAAAAAAGTGATCCCCGTAAAGTTTCATGTCATTTGGACGTCGTTTGGGTCCCTGAAACATCAAAAGATAGAAAAAGGGGTTTTCTGACAGCGCAGGGTTAATTCCAGAAAAATGGGGAAGTTTTAATTATCCCCAAAACTCAATATAAATCATGAATATAACCCTTATATGATGCAAATAACAGGGAATAACATGTAATAAAATGTAAAGTTCATGTATGCATTTTACATGCATCAACATCCCCAAGCTTAACCCATGCTCGTCCCGAGTATGAAGGTGATAAAACTAACATGGACTTTGCATTTTAATACTATCAATGGATATCAAAGGTGATTACTATTGCTACATAAAGTCAAATGATTCATTCTTAAAAGGAATAACAATATGCAAGATAAATTATGAAGTGGTATCAAATACTCAATGTAAAGATGTTCAATGATAAATTCACAAAGTGTAATATAGAAGAAAGTACTATGGACCAAATGTATGCATAATGAAAAGTAAAAACATCCTATGGTGGTCATAGAGTATTTCTTATGAAAACTGAATATAAAAGGTGGACACTCTGGATAGATAAATAAGTAGAGGTAATGCATGAATAAGTTTCATCTAACTTCCAAACACTTCTACTTAAGTTAATGCTTGCAATGTGGTAGTCATTTGTGTGGAGCTCTCATTACCCCTATCATAGCATCTAGAATGATTAATGTTTAAAGTGAAAGCAAATATGGGTGGTGTGCTTGACAATGTATTGGTTGAATGTCTCATGTCCCTTGAATACAAGTACCTACACCATGTGTTACTCACTTTGGTACACAAAGTAAATTCAAATAAAGGTCATTGCAAGTAATAATAGTATCATCAAGTACTGCACTGGGGTACCTCTTGCCCCTTGACATGAACAAGCCCATGTCAAAACAACAAGACAAACAGACAATGAACAATCTCAGCACTCTTTTATTTACTATGGGTATAGCTTTTTATTATGAGGTGCATCACTGAATGAACATTATGGTTATGCTGTAAATTTCCACCATGAATGATGCATGGCTTAGATTAGCGGCCCAGGCATTTCTCTAACCATTTATACAAACTCTTTGAACTTACTAAGTATCCACATTCATTTCACCCATGATAGGCATCCATAAACAAAAGTACATGACATCAACTAAATATAAATAAGTGCAATGTTGAAAGCTTGCCATGTGACAGCACATATGGGCTAACTCCCAACCAAAACAATTGTCAAGCCCACAACTTCATAATTTTAATCACAATGGTTCATGCTTATTAAATGCAATAAAAGTAAATTGTGCATCAAGTTCGTGAGAGCTTTTAACCAATTTTTCCCATGACAATCAATAACATAAGCATTTAAATTCAGAAATGTAGATAACACAATATAACATGATAAACATACTTCGAATAGCATAAAGCTAATAGGTAGATATGGTGGACTCACTGGAAAAACTTTGGTTGAAGGTGTTGGGAAATAAGCTTTTTACTTGTTGTAATTTTTGGGCTAGCAATAGGGAGAAAGTTGACCGTCTAAATGCATGCATAAGTGTCCATAGAACTAATCAATCCATGTTAAACCAAGTAAAGTTAAAATTCAACATCTAAACACGGTAAAAGATAGCTCTTGACAACACACTTGCAAATTAATAGTCATTCAAAGCACATGAATTATGCAACTATATGTATCTTTTAAAATCAACTCAAACATCCATATCCCAATATATTTAATAGCATCCAACATAATTCAACCCAAACTTCTAGTAGCTCTCTCATATATAAATGATAGTTGTGGTCTTATTAAAATAAAAATCAAACCGAAATAACAAAAGCAAATAAAAAACAGACGCTCCAAGTTTATACGATAAAGTGGTTTGATCGAAAAATAGAAGTTAGACGTGTGCAAACCGAGAGTGTGTTGGTCCAGTGGGTTTGTCTTGACATCCCCAAGCTTATGGTCTTCACCATCCTTGGATAGCTCTTGGTGCAGCTCCTCTAATCCCTGTGAAAAAAACTTCAAAACACTGTTTCTCCCATTTTTTTTCTGTGGGGTGATATTAGTAGTGATAAACAAATAGGTTCCTTGCTGCATAAAATTCTTAGGCAAAAATTCATATGAATGTCCAGAGAGTATATAATGTTGTATGCCTACTCATAAACTCAATTGAATAAAAAAGATTCAAGCAAAAAGCTCAAAGAATGCATCAAACAATATCAAGACAGAATCTGTCCAGAAAAACATCAGCAGCAAAATGCATTTTTCTACCCTACTTAAGCTCGTCAGAAAAATCTGCAAAAAATCACGTGTGCAGAGGATGAAAAGTTATTAATAATATGGGCATCACGTCCTAACATAGAGATCTCAAGTATAAGTTGTTCTCTCTCTTATGCTCCACCAAGATGCGAACTAAATCATAACACCTTAGTAATTAAGAAATCAGAGCATAGCAATAAGTTCAATGACATGAAGTTAAAATAAGAACATGCTAGATCTAGTCATGGAGATAGTGGCCAAGGTCACATCCACTCTCCGGTAGCATGGTATTTTTGTTTATCCCTAGTGAGGTAACAAAGTAAGGTAGAAAACACAAGTGCATCGCAGAACTTTCTCTCACGTTCACTGCACTAGCCACCCCCGTTACTCCAACTAATGCACACGTTCCCCCTCACATGCTCTCATAAACATGCTTGATCATGACAAGTAAATAAGAACGGGGTACATAATATGCATCTACTTTCATAACTGAAACAAAACCATTGCAATCTCAAACATGTATTAACTCATAATAAAGATCCACCACAAAGGAATTACATAGATGACCGTAATCATGTTCAGCAGCTCATACGGCACTAATTAGTGAAGCTCATAGAGAGGAGAGATACATAAGTTACTTCCACAAACCCATAGTCCAGGGGTGGACTACTCCCTCTTCATCATGGTGTCGGTGGAGATGTCGTTGGAGGGGAAGGAGACCACACCGGCAGCGCCCCGCCGGAGTTTTCCCCCTCCAATCTTCAGCTCCTGATCTCTGTTTCGTGGTTTCTGTGTTTCGACGGCGCTCCCTTTCGCGAAAGCCCTGGGGGGGTCTATATATAGTCGTTTTTAGGTCAAGACGAAGCTTCGGGAAGAAAGATCGACGACAGCGGAGGCCCGAGGGCCAGGATGGGGGACCCCACGCGGTCAGGGAATCTGGCCGCGTGGGCCCACCCCTTTTGGCCTTCTGGTCTCCATTTCTTCGATTCCTTTGCGCCTACATTTCGTTCCTTCCAAAAAAGTGATCCCCGTAAAGTTTCAGGTCATTTGGACGTCGTTTGGGTCCCTGAAACATCAAAATATAGAGAAAGGGGTTTTCTGACAGCGCAGGGTTAATTCCAGAAAAATGGGGAAGTTGTTAATTATCCCCAAAACTCAATATAAATCATGAATATAACCCTTATATGATGCAAATGACATGGAATAACATGTAATAAAATGTAAAGTTCATGTATGCATTTTACATGCATCAGCAGGGTGCCGGGAAGAGCTTCTGAACCCTCCCGAGCTAGGGTTGACGGCGGCGGCGTCTCTGGAACTTTTCGTGGATAATGGCTCGGGTATTTAGGGTTTTCGCGTCGGGAGGAATAAATAGGCGAAAGGGCGGCGGCTGCAGAGCCACGAGGGCCCCACACCACCCCACGGCGCGGCAGGGGGGCGCGCGGCCCCATGGTGTGGGTGCCACGTGGCCCTCCTCCGTCTCTCCTCTGGACTCCGTCTTCGTGTTGGAAAAATAGGAGGTTATGTCCAAGTTTCGTCCAATTCCGAGAATATTTCCAGACTAGCTTTTCTGGAATACAAAAACAGCAGAAAACAGGAACTGGCACTGTGGCATCTTGTTAATAGGTTAGTCCCAGAAAATGCATAAAAATGCTATGAAGTGTATATAAAACATGTAACAATTGGTATAATATCAACATGGAACATCAGAAATTATAGATACGTTTGAGACGTATCAAGCATCCCCAAGCTTAGTTCTACTCGTCCTCGAGTAGGTAAAACGATAAAAACAAAATAATTTCTGAGGTGACATGCTACAATCATAATCTTGATCAAATAATATTGTAAAGCACATGTTATGAATGAAGTGATCCAGGTCAATGGTCTATAGTTTGCTAGCAAGTAGATAATGAGCAAACAACTGAATCATATAAGCAAAAACTTTTCATGAATAGTACTTTCGAGACAAGCATCAAAGAGTTTTGCATAAGAGTTAACTCATAAAGCAATAGATTCTAAGTAAAAGGTATTTAACCAACACAAAGGAAGATTTAAGTTTCAGCAATTGCTTTCAACTTTCAACATATATATCTCATGGATATTTGTCAACACAAAGCATATAATAAGTGCAATATACAAGCATATAAAAATTGTTGCACCAAAGTTGACACTAGTGTTTGCTTCTAAGATAGAAAGAAGTAGGAAAACTGACTCAACATAAAAGTAAAAGAAAGGCCCTTCGCAGAGGGAAGCAGGGATTAAATCATGTGCTAGAGCTTTTTAAGTTTTTGAAATCATAAGAGAGTAAAAATAAGTTTTGAGAGGTGTTTGTTAATTGTCAACGAATCAGAAAATGGAAAGTACAATATGACCCCTGCCAACCAGACTTTTAAGAGCGGCTCCCATGAAGGACGTTATTTCTACCAGCAAGGCAGATCATCCCTCTTTCTCTTTTGTTTACACATGCAGATATTTCACTGTTTGTCATTGCTTGACTGATAAATCAGGGCAAAAATGTGAAGAGAATTAAGCGGTTAAAGTTGTAATTAATTGGGACTGGGCACCCCATTTGCCAGCTCTTTTTGCAAAATTAATGGATAAGCGGATGTATATGCCGCTAGTCCGGTGGTAAAGTCTGTTTGACAGTTGACATAAAGACATCCACCCCGTCCTCATGAGCTTGGTAAACATTGACACAAAATAGGAGTAATAATTTTGAATAGTTTAAAGGTAGCACATGAAAAATTTACTTGGAATGGCAAGGAAATACCACATATAGGTAGTTATGGTGGACACAGATGGCATGGATTTTGGCTCAAGGTTTTGGATGCACGAGAAGCATTCCCTCTCAGTACAGAGTTTAGGCTAGCAAGGTTATTTGAAGCAAACACAGGATATCAACCGACACAGCAAGACTTATATGAAAACATATTGCAAGCATTATAAGACTCTACACTGTCTTCCTTGTTAACCAAACCCTTTTACTAGAAAATATCTAGACCTTAGAGATACCAATCATGCAAACCAAATTTCAACGAGCTTTACGGTAGTTCTTCATTAATAGGTTTTAACTACATGATACAAAAGCTTAAACATGAACTACTTGATAACTCAAAACAATTGACAAGTATCAAATTATCCAATACATGATCTACAAGAATATGTAAGCTTTTTCCATTATACCATCTACCACATGCAACATTTTCTGTTCCAACCAAACACCAATCAATTTATTTCAACATAAACTCTCCAAACAATTATAAGTGAAGCAAGAGAGTACTTTCTTTAAAAGAACTAACAGCTCTGAATAAGAGATGCATGCAAAACAGGAGCTAAAAGCATAGCAATAGCTAGATAAGAATACTCAACAAGTATAAGTGAAGAATAGGAGTATTCATATGAAAAAGCGGAGCGTGTCTCTCTCCCAATCAAGAATGCTGGGTCCAATCAAGTTGACCATAAGAAAAAAAAATACTGAAAATAAAAGCACACAGACGCTCCAAGTAAAGCACATATGATGTGAAAGAATTAAAATATAGTTTCACTAGAGATGACCTGATAAGTTGCTGATGAAGAAGGGGATGCCTTGGGCATCCCCAAGCTTAGACGCTTGAGTCTTCTTGAAATATGCTGGGGTGATCCATGGGAGCATCCCCAAGCTTAAGCTCTTCACTCTTCTTGATCACATTATATCATCCTTCTCTCTTGACCCTTGAAAACTTCCGCCACACCAAACTCAAGTAATTCTCATTAGAGGGTTAGTGCACAATCAAAAACTCACATGTTCTATAAGGACACAAACATGACCGTTACTTTTAACATTACTACTGCCACTGATGTTATGTGAAGCTCTTCACCCTAAAAAAGAATTCCACTCAACACTAGTAAAAGAGAGAATGCGAAAAATAAAAGACAGAATCTGTCTAAACAGAACAGTCCGCAAAGACGAATTTTTTCGAGGCACTTACGTTGCTCAGATCGAAAAACTTTAAACTAACGAAAGATGCGTACATATCTGAGGATCACGCACAAAAATTTGCAGATTTAAATAATTTTTCTGTGATTTTACAGAATTAAAACGGTGAACAGCAGAAATCTGTTCCTGCGCAGAAATCCAAATCTAGCATCATCTTCCTATTAGAGGCAATACTTGGCACAACAATGCGATAAAATAAAGATACAAAGGAATTGTTACAGAAGTAAACAACTCCTTGACTCAAAAAAAAGAAAAATTGCAGAAATAAAATAATGGGTTGTCTCCCATAAGCGCTTTTCTTTAACGCCTTTCAGCTAGGCGCAGAAAGTAAGAATCAAGTGTTTCCAAGTGATGAAGCATCAACAGAATAATTTGCTCTAACAATAGAATCAAAAGGTAACTTCATCTTCTTTCTAGGGAAGTGTTCCATACCTTTCTTGAGTGGGAATTGATATTTAATATTCCCCTCTCTCATATCAATAATAGCACCAACAGTTCTAAGAAAAGGTCTTCCCAAAACAATAGGACAAGAAGCATTGCATTCAATATCCAAAACAACAAAATCAACGGGGACAAGGTTATTGTTAACCATTATAAAAACATCATCAACTCTCCCCAAAGGTTTCTTTATAGTATTATCAGCAAGGTGAACATCCAAATAACAGTGTTCCAAAGGTGCTAAATCAAGCATATCATAGAGTTTCTTAGGCATAACAGAAATACTAGCACCAAGATCACATAAAGCATTGCAATCAAAATCATTCACCTTCATTTTAATGATGGGCTCCCAACCATCTTCTAACTTCCTAGGGATAGAAGCTTCATGTTTTAATTTCTCTTCCCTAACTTGCATGAGAGCATTAGTAATATGTTTAGTAAAAGCCATGTTTATAGCACTAGCATTAGGACTTCTAGCTAGCTTTTGCAAGAACTTAATTACTTCAGAAATATTGCAACCATCAAAATCAAAATCATTATTATCAAAGTAATGGGACCATTGTCTCCCACATCTCGAAAAATTTCAGCACTTTTATCAGGAACAGTTTCAGTGTTTTCAGGCAATTTTAAACGTTTTGCAACAGAAGTAGAGACATTGCCAACACCAATTACTTTACCATTGATAGTAGGAGGTTTGTTAACACTTGAGTTTACAGCATTTTCAGTAGTAGTAATAGTATAAACTCTAGCAATACTATTCTTTTTAGCAATTTCATCCTCTCTTGCCCACCTAGCATGTAAATCAGCTAACATCCTCACATTATTATCAATTTTAACTTGTATAGCATTGAGAGTTTTGCTCTCTTTAACATCATGAGGCATAGTTTTAATTTTTAACAAATCAACATCAAGAGCAAGACTATCAACTTTAGAGGCAAGAACATCAATTTTCCCAAACTTTTCCTCAACAGATTTATTGAAAGCAGTTTGTGTACTAATAAAATCCTTAAGCATGACTTCAAGATCAGAGGGTACACTCTTATTATTGTTGTAGGAATTACCATAAGAATTAACATAACCATTGCCACTATTAAAAGGATAGGGCTTATAATTGTTATTACCAAAATTATTCCTATAAGCATTGTTGTTGAAGTTATTATTTTTAATGAAGTTCACATCAACATGCTCTTCTTGAGCAACCAAAGAAGCTAAAGGAACATTATTTGGATCAACATGCATTTTTCCATTTGTAAGCATAGACATAATAGTATCAATCTTATCACTCAAGGAAGAGGTTTCTTCAACAGAATTTACCTTCTTACCTTGTGGAGCTCTTTCGGTGTGCCATTCAGAATAATTTATCATCATATCATCAAGAAGCTTTGTTGCAGCACCCAAAGTGATGGACATAAAGGTACCTCCAGAGGCCGAATCCAATAGGTTTCTTGAAGAAAAATTTAGTCCTGCATAAAAGGTTTGGATGATCATCCAAGCAGTCAGTCCATGGGTGGGACAATTCTTTACCAATGATTTCATTCTCTCCCAAGCTTGAGCAACATGCTCATTATCAAATTGTTTGAAATTCATAATGCTACTTCTCAAAGATATAATCTTAGCAGGAGGATAATATTTTCCTATGAAAGCATTTTGCATTTAGTCCATGAATCAATACTATTTCTAGTCAAAGATAGCAACCATTCTTTAGCACGTCCTCTCAAAGAGAAAGGAAAAAGTTTCAGTTTAATAATATCACCATCTACATCCTTATACTTTTGCATCTCACAAAGTTCAACAAAATTATTAAGGTGAGCAGCAGCATCATCAGTACTAACACCAGAGAATTGCTCTTTCATAACAAGATTTAAAAGTGCAGGTTTAATTTCATAGAATTCTGCGTTAGAAGCAGGTGGAGCAATAGGTGTACTAATGAAATCATTGTTGTTCGTGCTAGTGAAATCACACAACTTAGTGTTCTCAGGGGTACTCATTTTAGCAAAATTAAAACAAAACAGAAAGATAACAACTTGAAAATAAAAGTAACTAATTTTTTTGTGTTTTTGATAAATAAAGCAAACAAGACTAAATAAAAATAAACTAAGCAAGACAATAACAAAGTAAAGAGATTGGAAGCGTGAAACTCCCCTTGCAGAAATCCTCTTGCTCCCCGGCAACGGCGCCAGAAAAAGAGCTTGATTGCGTGGATCACACGTTCGTTGGGAGACCCCAAGAGGAAGGTATGAAGCAGTGTAGCAGCAGTTTCCCTCAGTATGAAACCAAGGTTTAATCGAACCAGTAGGAGCAAGAAATCACTTCTGAAGGTTGTTGGTGGCGCGCTGATCACCAACGTGGAACCTGCACACAACACAATCAAACTACTTTGCCCCAACGAAACAGTGAGGTTGTCAATCTCACCGGCTTGCTGAAAACAAAGGATTAAACGTATGGTGTGGAAAACAGTAGTAAATTGCAGAGAATGAAAAGGAACAATGTTTGCAGTTGGTTGTATTATCAGTGTAAAAGAATGGACCGGGGTCCACAGTTCACTAGTGGTGTCTCTCCATAAAAGATAACTAACATGCTGGGTGAACAAATTACAGCTGGGCAATTGACAAAATATTGAGCGCATGACAATGCATATATATGACATGATGATTACTATGATATTCATGTGGGCATTACGACAAAATACATAGACCGTTATCCAACAGCGTCTATGACTAATAATCCACCGCCAGGTTGTCATACCGAGTTCCCCGTTGGTATTAAGTTGCAAGCAACGGATAATTGCATTAAGTAATGTGCGTAATGTAAACAAATGCATTAGACCTAACGGCGCACCCTTAAGCTAAGCATCGGTTATTTTATCCCTAGTGGCAACAGCACATCCACAATCTTAGAAGTTATTGTCACTCTCCCAGATTACCGGAGGCATGAACCCACTATCTAGCATAAATACTCACTCTTGGAGTTACAAGCATCTACTTGGCCAAAGCATCTACTAGTAACGGAAAGCATGCAAGATCATAAATAACATATAAGATAGATTGATAATCAACTTGACATAGTATTCAATATTCATCGGATCCCAGCAAACACAACATGTAGCATTACAATAAGATGATCTTGATCATGATAGGCAGCTCACAAGATCTAAACATGATAGCATAAAGTGGAGAGACAACCATCTAGCTACTGCCATGGACCCGTAGTCCAAGGATGAACTACTCACGCATCACTCCGGAGGCAGGCATGGTGATGTAGAGCCCTCCGGTGATGATTCCCCTCTCCGGCAGGGTGCCGGGAAGAGCTTCTGAACCCTCCCGAGCTAGGGTTGACGGCGGCGGCGTCTCTGGAACTTTTCGTGGATAATGGCTCGGGTATTTAGGGTTTTGCGTCGGGAAGAATAAATAGGCGAAAGGGCGGCGGCTGCGAGCCACGAGGGCCCCACACCACCCCACGGCGCGGCAGGGGGGCCCGCGCGGCCCCATGGTGTGGGTGCCACGTGGCCCTCCTCCGTCTCTCCTCTGGACTCCGTCTTCGTGTTGGAAAAATAGGAGGTTCTGTCCAAGTTTCGTCCAATTCCGAGAATATTTCCAGACTAGCTTTTCTGGAATACAAAAACAGCAGAAAACAGGAACTGGCACTGTGGCATCTTGTTAATAGGTTAGTCCCAGAAAATGCATAAAAATGCTATGAAGTGAATATAAAACATGTAACAATTGGTATAATAGCAACATGGAACATCATAAATTATAGATACGTTTGAGACGTATCAATACCGCGGCACTCCCCCCAAGCTTGGAACAAGCTGAGGGGATGCCAATACCAATGATGAATTACTCCTTTGGCGGTGAAGGTGGAAGAGACTCTTCATCATCAAATTTCCAAGGTAGAGGCTCCCCATCAGCGAAGGATGAATTGGTCTCCATAAACCTGAAACTCGCAGCAGAACTCATGCGTTTGAACCTAGCTTCATACTCACAGTTTTGGTTTTGGAGATCATAGATTTGTGCTTGCAATTTGGACGTGGTATGACTGAGTATGAACATATCATCCCATAGCTTGCTAGTCTCCTTCTTGTGTTCAGCAATAAGCTCATTAATAATCTTGTGGTTGATCTCCACTCGCGCTCTATCATCTTCTGGTATCGGAAAACTTCATGCTCTGCTTCTTCTAGTCTGGCCTTCACGTCCCTTCAGTCTTGGGTCCCCTAACATCTTCCCTAACAAGCTCTCCATCCACGAGCCGCAGCTTTTGTGGGTGCTGCTTCAACTCGTTGATGTACGGGTTGACGACGTTCTTGAAGAAGGTATCCTTCGGAGCCTCGGACGAAGACATTGTTCTAATCTTGGAGCTAACCCTGGCAGAAACAGCTCGAAAACAAAACACAACGAGAAACGATATACGGACCTCGGGGGATCCGGGGATTATATAGCAAAAACTTTCATACCAAAAGGGAAGTCCAGGTCGAAACCGGGCTGGAGACGGGCTCCGAGGCGCCCACACCATGCCCCGGCGCGGGCCCCCGCGCCGTGGGGTGGTGCCCCCGGGCACCGTTTCCTCCCTGTTTTCGGCTCGTAATTTTCCATATTTAATAAAAACAACAAAACATAAGTTGGGAAGTTAAACGCGAACTTTTTCTTACCAAAACTATTACCTATTGAAAAACAGACTCTGCAGTTTTCTGAATTTGACTTTTAATAAAATCTTCCGGAGTCACTACTTGAATAATATCAACGTCTTCGTTATAAGAATCCCCAGAAATATAATGCTTGAGTCTTTGACCATTAACCACTTGAGATTTGTCACCATCAAGCGAAGTAATTTTGATTGCACCTGAACGGTAAACCTCTGAAACAACATAAGGTCCTTCCCATTTCGAAAGTAATTTACCTGCAAAAAATCTGAGACGAGACCTATACAATAGAACTTTCTCACCAATATTAAACTCTCTCTTTAAGATTCTCCTATCATCCCATTGTTTCACTTTCTCTTTAAAAGTCTAGCATTTTCATAAGTTTCACTTCTCCATTCATCTAAGGAACTCAAGTCAAGTAACCTTTTTTTATCGGCAAGTTTGAAATCTCTATTAAGTTCTTTTACGGCCCAATAAGCTTTATGACGAGGTGTCCTACCGTGAGGGTACCTGGTGCACGTGACGACTAAGGCCCAATAAGCGAAGAGTCAACTCGAAGCCCAAGGCAAGAGGCCCAACAAGATGGAGTACCCTCCAAGATTAGACATAGGCATAGTCGGTTTATACTTTCCTTACGTGTAAACTAGGTCGGTTACAAACTCCCGAGACCCAGCCTATTTAAGGGCTGGGAGGGGTGCCGATCTAGGACCAAGCCATACTCGAACCACCAAAAGCTCTAGCGAGATCGATACCTCGACAGAGCTCCCCTGTAATCACATAATCTCACACAATCAATACCAGACAAGCAGGAAGTAGGGTCTTTACCTACACCCGAGGGGCCTGAACCTGGGTAAATCTTTGCCTCTGCTTGTCAGCCGATGAAACTACCAGTACTACCACGTTCTCTCCCCATAATCTCAACCCTAGGTCCTTAACCATGGGATTTGATGAGTGTACCCCTCGTCAATTGGCGCCGTCTGTGGGAAAGAATAGTGCTGGACTCACGGTTTCTTCCGTCCCATCGGAAAACGGCGACTCGCCGATCGAATCTACAAACGGCAACTCGCCGGCTGCATCAACAAACCAGAACTCGCCGACTCAGGCGGCACACGGCAACTCGCCGACTCACTCGACAAACGGCAGCACGCCAGCTTCACCTGCAAAAAGCGCATCAGATCCTCTGATGGATTTCGAGCCACACTCGCCAGAATTCCAGGAGGCCTTCTCCGATCTCGAGTCAGGTTTGGGTTTAACCGTTGGTTCGTTCAATTTTTTTCGTCAACAAGCTTGGTGTGCAGGGCTTGACGGATCCACGCCAACTCGCGACTTCCGCACCCGAGGCTCCATCGGTTGCGGCTCCTTCGACTGCGGATCCATCAACTGCGTCCATACCATCGTCGATCCTCCAAGCTTGCTCGTCTGCAACAACCATGTCCACACGAGAGGTCAACGAGCTCATTGAAGAACTCCAAGGCGAGGAGACTGAATCAGCATACCGCACAAGCGATCCCGAGCTCGATCTCCCACTCGAGGATAGTTTCGACTGCCGGATCTCCCTCAGCGACTTTGACGAGCCTGAAATTCATATCGACAACTACGTCGACTCCGATATCTGCACCAACAACAACCTCGACTTCGAGATTCATAACAACTTCGCCGACGCCGAGATGAGCATAGGCGATGAAGGCATCGACAGCGAGATCCGTCCAGACGGACAACTCGATGGTCATATCGACTCCGACATGAGCCTTGATGACGATGTCGAGTCCATGATGGGACTCGAAAACACATACACATACCCTCGGGTGATACCCCAGCAAGTCTACGTTGCCTTCACCGCAGAATCATCTGATGCTGCGGCCAGTCGCAGGCCTACAGAGTTCCCGTGCACGGTTACTATGCCGGACGGAGTCACAAATCTCACAATTACTGCTGAGATGGCAGCAAAAGCAGATAAATTTATCAAGGAGTGCACAATGATGCCAGCAGACGCAACACGGGAGGAGATGCTGACCTTCCAGTACTTCAACTGGCAGGAATCACTTCGACTGAAGCAGGTAAGAGCAACACTCGAAGAACGCAAAAAGCAGGCTAGCTTGTCGAGTGTGCGCAGAAGACAACTTTCCCTGAGCTCCACCGGGCGAGCAGACACAAGACCCAGATCAAGGCTGTCACACCTTTCGCCGGATGAGAGGGCGGCACTCACCCGCAACCTAGGCAACTCTTTCATGACATACGACGAGGAGGGAGTGCCAGTACCCAAAACAGCTGCGGGTGCTCTCTTTACCGCTGCAGCATACCTAGAGGCAATCAAGCCTCCAGCTGATGACCCCAATGCAAAACTGCATCGCCAACAGATCAAATCACTCGCCTTAGCGGCGAACGCCATACGCCAAATTCCAAAAACTCCAGGGGGGAGTCGAGACCGTGCCCTAGTTGACACGCGTCGTGAAGAGCATAATCACAGTGGTCGCCGCCATCACTCGAAGGAAAGAAGCGGCTCACGTAGGCGCAGGTCCAGGAGCAGATCACGCAGATCTTACAGTAGCGACTCATACTCTGATCGAGAGCCTGAGCCACATGGAGCTCTGTGCTTCACTCGATGCGTCCGCGAGACACGGATGCCCAAAGGGTTCAAACTTACATCTGAACAACCCAAGTACACGGGTCGACAGGAACCTTCGGGGTGGCTGGAAGACAACAGGCTGGCTGTCGCGTGCCAGCGGGGCACAAACATCACAGCCATGCAATACATACGACTCATGCTCGAAGGCACAGCCCGCGACTGGCTCAAGGCCCTACCTCCATCAACATACGACTCGTGGGATCACTTCCGCACTGATTTCATCAAAAACTTCGAGCCTCTATGTGAGCGCCCAAAAACGTTCGAGGAGCTGCGAGCTTGCGTTCAACGGTCAGACGAAACGTTAAGGTCATACATCAGACGATGGACTGAGATACGCAACTCAGTCGGAGTAATATTAGAAGATATGGCCATGGACGCTTTCATAATGGGCCTCGCCAGGCGGGACTTCAAAGAAGCACTTGGTCGCAAAAAGCCAACCTCTGTGGCTAACCTCTTGATGATCGCGACTGAGTGGGCAGACGGAGAAGACATGGCACGCACCACACGCGGGTCTTCACCCCGTGACAATCACGAAAGCGGCAGTCGAAGCCGCAGAGACTCATACAGAGACGACCGAAGGCGCAAGCGTTCAAAACGTCACTACGACGATGACAGACCCAAATTCATGGCGGCTGGGTTCTCCACACCCCGCAACGAACACGACAGGAGCGATCGACGGTCCGAAGATCGGCGGGACAGTCGAGATGATCGGCGGGACAGTCGAGATGATCGCCGGGACAGTCGAGACCGCGGCCAACGCAGTGATAGCTACAAGAGGAAAGACTGGCGCAAGTCACGATCCGGCGCACAATCCGAGCATTCATTCGAAGAAAAGATGGATGCTGATTGCAGATTCCACCTGTACAAGGGGGAAGACGGAAAACTGCGCTCCAATCACTCGATGAGAAACTGCAGGGAGTTCGACCAAATGGCGACTGATTACATAAATCTCAGAAAGGCAACAGCCGCACATGCACCCGCACTTGCACCTGTGACTCAGCCAAACAATGTGCCTGTTCTGATGGCACCACCTCCACTACCACAGCCTGCCGCAGGCGGAAATCTCGCGGGTGCCATACAGCCCGTACCTCGGGTGGACGAATCCCAGTACCCTCCGCCCCAAGGGCAGATGTACATGATACAGAAAGGTCGCCCTTCCAACAGGGAGCAAAAACTTCGCACTCGACAAGTAAACATGGCGGTCATGTCACCTCCCGCTGTAACTGAATTCTTGAAGGGTTCTGAAACCGCAATAAGCTTCAGCAGAGAGGACCACCCTCCATCGGTTGTTTGTCCAGGGCACTCTGCTCTGGTACTCGACGCACAAATTGGAGGCTACACCATGTCCAAAGTATTCATGAACGGTGGCAGCGGCATAAACATCATCTACGCAGATACGCTCCGCAAAATGAACAGGTCAGTCGAAAACCTGCCAAGATCTTCAAATACCTTTCACAGTATCGTCAAAGGGAAAGCAATAAGCCCAGAAGGTACCATACAACTCGACGTAACGTTCGGAGACAAGAACCACTTCAGGACAGAGTCGATTGAGTTCGAAGTTGTCGACTGGAAATCACAATACCACACAATACTTGGACGCCCGACGTTTGCTCGATTCATGGCGGTTCCACACTATGCATACCTCCAGCTGAAGATGCCTGGACCAAAGGGAGTAATCACAGTCAAAGGGAACTTCCCAAAGTCCGATTCTTGCGACCGAGAATTCAGCAAAATCTCCGAGATGTTTGACATGGAAGCAACACTCGCCGATCTAGCGGTCTCCAACGATCGAACACTTATGCCGGAGCACAAGAAGGCGGCAGTCGACAGATCATTCAATGCCACCAATGACACAAGGTCGCATCAGGTGCACCCGACTGACCCGACCAAGACAGTCAATGTCTCGTCGAGTCAGCCTATCGCATAGGAAAGCGCGCTCGTCGAATTCCTCCGCGAGAACTGGGATATATTTGCGTGGTGTCCAGCTGACATGCCAGGTATTCCCAGGGAATTCGCCGAGCACTCTCTCCAATTATTTCCAGATGCTAAACCAGTCAAGCAGACAATGCGCCGCATATCCGGCCTGAAAAGAACCGTAGTCGAAGCCGAAGTCGACAGACTACTCGCAGCAGGTTTCACTTTATGTTCTAATTCTAGCGGTAAATGACAAGCTTTTCCGTAAACCATTTTATAAGGAGACATACCCATAGGATTTTTATAAGCAGTTCTATAAGCCCACAAAGCATCATTAAGCTTCCTAGCCCAATTCTTTCTAGATTTATTAACAGTCTTCTGCAAAATAGATTTAATCTCTCTATTTGATAATTCTACTTGACCACTTGTTTGAGGATGATAAGGTGAAGAAATTCTATGATTAACATCATATTTAGCAAGGGTTTTTCTAAAAGCACCATGGATAAAATGAGAACCACCATCAGTCATGAGATATCTAGGCACACCAAACCTTGGAAAAATAATATCTTTAAGCATTTTTAATGATGTCTCACCATCAGCACTAGATGTTGGTATAGCTTCTACCCATTTAGTAACATAATCAACAGCAACAAGTATATGAGTATAACCATCAGAAGGAGGAAAAGGACCCATAAAGTCAAATCCCCAACAGTCAAAAGGTTCAATAACAAGAGAATAATTCATAGGCATTTCATTGCGTCTAGTTATATTACCAACTCTTTGACATTCATCGCATGATAAAATAAATTTTCTTGCATCTTTAAAAAGAGTAGGCCAATAAAAACCTGATTGTAAAACCTTTTGTGCAGTTCTATCTCCAGCATGATGTCCTCCATAAGCACTTCCATGGCATTTCTCAATATTTCTTTTTGCTCAAATTCTGGAACACATCTTCGCATTATACCATCCACTCCTTCTTTATATAAGTGTGGGTCATCCCAAAAATAATGCCTCAAGTCATAAAAGAATTTCCTTCTTTGCTGAGCTGTAAAGGTTGGAGGCAAATACTTGGCAACAATAAAGTTAGCATAGTCAGCATACCAAGGACTTTCTCGCGAGCTTACCTTTATCACAGCCAATTGTTCATTTGGAAAACTATCGTTAACAGGAACAGGATCATAAGAAATGTTTTCCAATCTAGACAAATTATCAGCGACAGGATTTTCAGCACCTTTCCTATCTACAATATGCAAATCAAACTCTTGTAATAAAAGCACCCATCTTATAAGTCTAGGCTTAGCATCTTTCTTTTCCATAAGGTATCTAATAGCAGCATGATCGGTATGGATAATAACTTTCGAATCAACAATATAGGGTCTAAACTTATCACAAGCAAAAACTACTGCTAAAAACTCTTTTTCAGTAGTGGCATAATTCTTTTGAGCAGCATCAAGAGTCTTACTAGCATAATGAATAACATTCAACTTCTTATCTACTCGCTGTCCAAGAACAGCACCTACAGCAAAATCACTAGCATCACACATAATTTCGAAAGGTAAAGTCCAATCAGGAGGTTGAACAACAGGAGCAGTGGTTAAAGCCTTTTTTAGAGACTCAAAAGCTTCTTTACAATCATCATCAAAAACAAAAGGTACATCTTTTTGGAGAAGATTAGTAAGAGGTTTTGAAATTTTAGAGAAATCTTTAATAAACCTTCTATAGAAACCGGCATGACCGAGAATACTACGAATACCTTTAACATCCCTGGGACAGGGCATTTTCTCAATTGCTTCAACTTTAGCTCTGTCCACTTCAATACCTCTTTCAGAAATTTTATGTCCAAGAACAATCCCTTCATTAACCATAAAGTGACATTTCTCCCAATTAAGAACAAGATTAGTTTCCTCACATCTCTGCAAAACTTTATCAAGGTTTTGCAAGCAGTTATCAAAAGAAGTTCCATAGACGGAAAAATCGTCCATGAATACTTCCACAATTTTTTCACAAAAACCATGAAAAATAGCAGACATGCATCTTTGAAATGTAGCAGGAGCATTACACAAACCAAAAGGCATACGCCTATAAGCATAAGTTCCATAAGGACAAGTAAAAGTAGTTTTCTCTTGATCTTTCGCTCTAACAGCAATTTGTGAAAATCCAGAATAACCATCAAGAAAGCAAAAATGAGTTTTCTTAGACAACCTTTCTAACATTTGATCAATAAAAGGTAAAGGATAGTGATCTTTCTTAGTAACTTTATTAACCTTTCGAAAATCAATGCACATCCTATATCCAACAACTACTCTTTGAGGAATAAGTTCATCATTTTCATTTGGCACAACAGTAACTCCTCCTTTCTTAGGAACACAATGCACAGGACTTACCCATTTACTATCAGCAATAGGATAAATTATACCAGCATCGAGGAGTTTTAATACCTCATTTCTTACCACTTCCTTCATTTTAGGGATTAGACGACGCTGGTGCTCCACAACAGGTTTTGCATCATCTTCCATGTTGATGGCGTGTTGACATATAGCAGGAGAAATCCCTTTTAAATCATCCAAAGTATATCCGATAGCCCTCGGTGTTTCCTCAACACTTCCAATAACCTTGCCTCTTCAGTACCTGAAAGTTTAGAACTAATAATAACAGGATATGTTTTCTTATCATCAATGTGAGCATATTTAAGGTTATCAGGCAAAGGTTTTAAATCAAAAACAGGATCTTCTTTAGGAGGTGCAGGGGTACCCAAATCTTCCACCGGCAAATTATGCTTAAGTAATGGTGGTTGATGAAGAAAGATATTGTCAATTTCATTCCTTTCCTCCATAAAGACCTCACTTTCGTGTTCCTCCATAAATTGCTGCAAGGCATTGTTAGGAGCAATAGCAATAGCAGCAAGTTGTTCAATTTTCGAGTCCTCATTAGGCAAATCAGTTTCATAAAGTTTCTTACCAAACTTAGAGAAATTAAACTCATAAGATTCTCCATTAAATTTAGTGTAAATTTTCTCTTTCTTACAATCTATAATAGCACCACATGTATTCAAGAAAGGTCTACCGAAAATAATAGGACAAGTTTTACTAGCTTTAGAACCAAGTACTAGAAAATCAGTAGGATATTTAGTTTTACCGCATAAAACCTCGACATCTCTCACAATACCAATGGAGAGATAGTTTCCCTATTGGCAAGTTGAATAACCACATCAATATCCTCAAGTTCACAGGGACTAATTTCATGCATAATTTCTTTATAAAGTTCAAAAGGAATAGCACTAGAACTTGCACCAATATCACATAAACCATAATAGCAATGTTCTCCTATCTTCACTGAAAGCACAGGAACACTTGTTTTCCTAGATTTACCAGGATGCGAAACAATATTAGAAGCATCTTCACAAAAGATAATATGTTCTCCATCTACATTTTCAGTTACCAAATCCTTTATAATTGCTACTTCAGGTTCAACAGTTATTTGTTCATCAGGCTCTAAAGGTTTCTTGGCACTTTTATTAACCACACTAGCTATCAGAGAATGTTGCTTGACTTTAACAGGAAAAGGTATTTTTTCAATATAAGGTTCTGGCAAAATGTGATCAACAGTATGAACTTCAATACTTTTGCCAATGGCCGAATTGGTTTTATCTTTATAAGGTTCATGATATTTATTCAAATCCTTCTTAGGCACATCAAGATAAGAGGCAAAAGCTTTGTAATAATTTGCAACAACTTGAGAATCAAGACAGTAAACACACTAACATTACGGAAATCATCAGTCTCCATAAAAGATTTAATGCATTCGTAATCATAATTTATACCTGACTTTCTACCTTTGTCGTTCTCCCATCCTTCAGTATTTTCCTGAATACGGTCAAGAAGGTCCCATTTAACTTCTTCTTCAGTACGTGTAAATGATCCAGAACAAGAGGCATCCAATAAATCCTTATCATGAAGAGAAAGCCTTGCATAAAAATTATTGATAACAATATTACTTGGGAGCTCATGAATGGGACATTTGAGCATTAGTGACTTCAATCTCCCCCACGCTTGGGCAATACTCTCTCCATCATGAGGCCAAAAATTATATATGCGATTTCGATCTTGATGAATCTCACTAGGAGGATAGAATTTAGAATAAAAGAGAGGTACAATTTCCTCCCAGCCAATAGATCGGCCATTCTTCAGCATCTTATACCATTCCGCAGCTCGGCCCTTCAATGATATAGAGAATAACTTCCTCTTGACTTTTTCCATTGAAATACCTGCACACTTGAACAACTCGCATAATTCATGTATAAATAGTAAATGATCACCAGGATGGATGGTTCCATCTCCAACATAGCGGTTATCCATAACACGTTCAACAATTTTCATAGGTATTTTAAATGGATCTAATTCAGCAGGCGGCGGTTCATCTACTACCTTAGCAGTGGCAGTAGTATTCCCAAATAGGGATTCGAATGGAGATCTCTCCATAATAAAATAAAGCAGCAAGCAGAAATAAAAACAGCACTTACAGTAAAGGTTTCCCTTACCAATTCCACTTACCAATAGCACTTCACTCCCCGGCAACGGCGCCAGAAAATAGTCTTGATGACCCACAAGTATAGGGGGTGTATCGTAGTACTTTCGATAAATAAGAGTGTCGAACCCAACGAGGAGCAGAAGGTGTTGACAAGTAGTTTTGATCAAGGAATCACTGTAAATACTAGCAGACAAGTTTTTAGGGGTTTTTGATATTGCAGATAAATAAAATACGTGTAAATAAAAGACAGTAATAATAATTGCAGCAAGTGGCCCAATCCTTTTTAGAGCAAAGGATAAGCCGGTTGGTTTACTTATGATGGCAAAATGTTCTTGAGGACACACGGGAATTTCGTCAAGTGCTTTCGCTTCCTACAGCTGATTAATCTTTATTGTTTTGATAAGTGTTGTGTGGGTGAACCTATGCTAATGCACTGCCCTAACTTGGACTAATACATACTTGTGATTAAACCCCTTGCAAGCATCCGCGTTACAAGGAAGTAATTAAGATAAATCTAACCACAGCCTTAAACTCTGAGATCCTACACTCCCTCATGCACCGGTTTACTAACGGGGGTTTAGGTTTCTGTCACTCCGGCAACCCCACAATTAGTAGCCGAATACACAATGCATTCCTCTAGGCCCATAAAGGTGAAGTGTCATGTAGTCGACGTTCACACGACACCACTAGAAGAATAACACCACAACTTAAATATCAAACCATTAAATATTACTCAACATAGTTCCACTACTAACAGCATGACTTCTCCCATGTCCTCAAGAACTGAACGAACTACTCACAAGACATCATATGGATCATGATCAGAGGTGATATAATGATGAATAACAATCTGGACATATACTTCAATTCACCGATAAAACTTAATAGCATCAACCACAAGTAGTAATCAACACCGGGAAAGTTTCCCCTATGAACTACACAAAGTATAACCCTAGATGTTACAGCGGAACGAGTGGAGCGGTGGAGATGATGGTGACGGCGGTGGAGATGATGATGATGATCCCGATGAAGTCCAGCGTGATGACGATGACGATGGCGATGATTTCCCCCTCCGGGAAGGAATTTCCCCGGCAGATTTCTCCCTGCCGGAGAGCTTTTCTCTCTCTGTGGTTTCCGCCTCGTGGAGGCGGCGGAATATTTCCTCGATGGATCTCCCCGTCTTAGGGTTTCTGGGGGATGAAATACGCGAAGGGGGAGCGCCAGAGGTGGGCCAGGGTGGCCACACCATGCCCCGGCGGGCAGAGGGGGGCCCGCGCCGTGGGGTGGTGTGGGCCCCTCGTGGCCCATCTCAGCCTCCCCTTTTGGCTGGCTCCGGCATCTGACAAAATAGGAACATCTGTATATTTTCCGTGAATTGTTGATCTTCAGAAATAGGGTGTCTTGACGATGCTTTTTCCAGCTGAATCCTGACTCCGGCAGTTAATTCTCCAATAATCATCAAACATGCAAAACAAGATAAAATAACATAAGTATATCATCCAAATATGAAATATATCAATGAATAGCAGTAAATTATGATATAAAATAGTGATGCAAAATGGACGTATCAGGTCCCAGCTGGCACTCAACCCGAGTTCCGTGACGGATCCATGGAGATGGCAGCGGCAGGGGACGCGCGAACGGGATACGCCACCTCCGGGGCCGAGCTGCGGTGGACACGAAGCGGCGGGAGGCGGCGAACGCCGGTGTTTTTTTGGTATATGTTCAGTCCTTTTTTGGCTCGACCCGGAAAAAACAGTTATTTTTCGGGCGGGGGCTTAGATGTTCCTAGCCCGTGGTGGACCGAAGCCCGGCCCGGCTCTTCTATTCCTCTGCTGTACCGTGCCTGTGCTAGGCCGAAAACCATCCACTGGCCGGCCTGCGAAGTACGGCCCATATAGCCAGAACTCGAAAGTGGGAAGCCCCGGGACACCCGAACCAAAACCCTCGCCTCCGTCCGTCCACCCCTCTCCGCGTCCCCACGCCGTTACCGCCAGCCATGGCGACACCCCCGGCGCCCCCGGCGCCCGACGCCACCGCCTTCTCCCCTGACGGAGAGATCTTCGCGGTCTTCTCCGATCGGAGGATACAGGTACTCGATTCGCCCCTCCTATCCCGACCCCCTCACCTAAACCCCATTCCTACGTGCTGGCTAACTCTTAAGGCGGTCGCTGTGAATCGGGCTCTGGAGTGTTAGAGTCGCTGCGATATGATGTGCCGTGCCGTGCTTGAGATGTAGTGTTACATGCCGCCAGTTATTGGCTAAATGCTGCTGTGTGCTGGGTTGACTAGCTACCTTCCATTCCATGTTCTGTTTATTATGGCGATTGAGGATTGACAGTTGCTAGCGGGCGAAGCTAGTTTAATTCTCGTGTTTTGTTTTGCTTGTAGACTGTAGTCAATAGTTCCTCGACGTACTGCTATATCTTTCTTTAACCCCCTGCCATTTCCAAGTAACTAAATTACTGCTGTGTCTCCTTTCAATGAAAAGGCATACCGTGTTTAAGCCAGAAAAAATCGAAGTAAATAGCTGTGGAGTTCATTGAGCAGTTTTCTTATCAGCATTTGCAGAGAGTGTTCGAAGTAAAGAGTAGAGTGCTGTTAGTTTTGGTACGATTGCTGCTTGACATGGTGGGGGTACAAACCTCCTAAGCAAAAACGGTCAAAAAAATTATGCTTACATGGTAGAGACTATTCATGGCTTGGATATTTCGTGAATTTGGTTTGGGATTTTCTTCTAGCGACAGGTGATATTTACTGGATTACATAATTGCCAATATTTAGCACCTCATCCGAACATCTAGAGGGTTCTTCTTGTCCATCGGTCTTGGAAACATGTATCTTGTATGGATTTGGTCGATTCATGCTTGGGAAGTTGAGATTGTTAGAATTAAATATATGTTCATTTGGGGTCCCATCTAGCTAGCAATACTGAAGTAGGGACCTATTTTATTTCTATTTTCTGCTCTTTCAATACATTGCTCCCTCTTCTCATTTTTCTTTCATTGTAAAGTTAAATGGAAGCATGTGAGAACGCAGATACAGAATGTGTTAACATATTCAATTTCTTCACATGAAATTTTTGTTTGGAAAGGTATGGAGTACAACAGGAGGGCAAAAGATAGCAGAATGGACTGATCCAGTTGCAGGCCAAGATGATTCATACAGTTGCATTGCCTGCAGCTCTGTTCAGAAGAAGGTATTTTGTGTTGAGCTTAGGTGTTATCCCCTATACTGTCGTATTATTTCAGTTTTTGATTGGAGGTGCTTTTTACAGCAGAAAAAAGATGACAACCTTATTGTTGTTGCTGTTGGCACTGCAAATGGCGAGGTTTTAGCTCTTGATTCGACTGATGTTATATGGAGAAGTGCTTTTCACACGGGGTATGTGCAATCTTACTATGAACTTAGTATTCTTTGGTATAAACAACATGCTTCCCACCTTTGGTATGAACATTGGTGCGTTCTGCAATAAAAGGGCCCTATCATTTCTTTGGTATAAACATCGTTTTGATTTATTTATAGGCCTACCATGTTGATTATGCTCATCGCTGTAGTATCTGCTTAGAAAAAGATCTGCGTTGGTACTTGGTAGTCTTTGCACCTTATTTGTTGTTAAAAAACTCAATATTATTGAATGGCAGTTCCTAAAGCGCTACACTAGTACCTTTTAACCACATATTCTTTGTCCTATTTGTGTGGGATTAAGCTTCAGTTCCTTTTTCCTTGCGAGATGCTTAAGCTCAGTCTCACCTAAGTAAGGCCAACCGTCCAAGGATATTTTTTTTTCTTTTCAACTCAATAATGAGACAGTTAAGTTGGTCATACTTACGCAGGTAACATGGGCTCAATTTTAATTATCACAAGCAAGACAAAATTTTGTTAGTCCGCTTTGATTATCCTTGTCATAAGCCGACTTATGTGGTTCCAAAGAAGAGCCTTATATCAGCTGGATTCTGGAAGAAACATCAGCTAGCTCAAATACCTATAGAATAGAATGACTTTACTGTGTGATGCCTACACTGACATGCCTTTCTCTTTCTACTAGCAAGGTAATTTCCCTTCACTTCTCAAAACAAGGACGCGTTCTTTATACTGCCAGCATAGATGGAGTTATATGTGAATTGGATACTCGTACTGGAAAATCCAAAGACACATTTAAAGCTTCAAAGAAGTCAATTAATTATTTGACAATTTCCAATGGTAAGTGCAACTTTTATCTTCACGTGCTCTTACCTTATGCATGCTTAAAAGATCCGTCTATTAATGTTCCAAGTGCTTGTTGTATTCATGGGAACATCTTCACTAACATATATGGCTTATTTTGTGAAGCAGTGTGATTACATTAGAAGGAATCTCATTCTGATTTCCTTAAACGTTTGTTGATTGTCATGTACAGCTGTTATGGACCTTGTCCTTGATCCATATCAATATAAATTGGGTAGGGTAAGGGTGTGAAGACTAGGGACATGACACTCACTCTCAAGTCTCAACCGGGTAGAGTCCCTGACGTGGAAGAGATGCTTTTAGGCAGGGGTGGGTACTTTGGAACGCCGAAACGAATAAAGCGATATCTTTCATTTTTCAGGTTTTGTTTTTTCATCGATTTTAGTTTCCCTTCTGTTCTGTGATTGGTTGTTTGATCAGTTTCCACCAGTCGCAAACTGATCACACCGTAATATCCGGTCCTTCACGTGCACCACTAATAAGCCCTATCAGCCATCTTGTATGCACATAGGGCTGAGGCCTGCTCCACGTCCTATGCACACAAGGTAAAGAAGCCCATGTCTGTTTCCTGTTTCCTAGCGACATCTCCTCTCAGTATCTACGCTGTAAAAAACCAAGAGTTACAGCCCTGCCTCAAGCGGCGGGCCTTCATCTATTATTTTTCTGTTGCGACAAGTGGTGCGCGAGCTTCTAGGGGCATTCAATTTTGGTCAATCGGTTAACCGAATAAATCGAACCAAAATATTTCGGTGAATAACGTTCAATGTCTATATTCTTTGTGATTATTTTGGTTCTTATTTTAGAGAAACCAAATTTCTCGATACCCGAATAAATTGAACCGAACTAATCATATTAACTGAATGCCCACCCGTACTTTCAGGTTTGTAATTTTTTCTTATTTCATTGTTTCATCAAAAATTACATGATAGCCCTTCATATAGGAACCTAGACTTGTCCCACAAGACACAAACTCTATCTCTATCTTCGGTAACTCTCTCCCTAACTAACTTATCTCTGTCTCCTAAATCCTAATGTTTTGTGGATGCTAATTATGATAGCCTATTCACAGGCTGGGTGTCCTTCTTTAGCCCATAAAAGTAGTCGCCTTTTTAGCATGTATGAATTATGATGATTGCCAGTATTTATTTTTTACATAGCGCATACTGGGGTGCCACCCTGGCAGGAACAAACTCAGGTGGAAGCATTATAGTTTATATGTTTGCATCTGTAGTGTTCAAATAAATTTGGTTTATCCAGTGTGTTGGAACAAAGGTTTATCAAATTCCCCAGTCTTTCGTGAATATGGCACCTTAGGTCGTTATTTTCTTAGATATTTATCTTGTCAATTCTGTGTATTTTCTGAACTTACATTTTAGGATTTTGCAGATGGGAAGTTCATGAGTGTCTTAGGTAAGACAACAAAATTATTTAGTATGAAGGACAAGAAGGAGGTCTTGAAGATTCCTTCTGAAGATGTATGCTCTCTCTCTCTCTCTCCATAATGAAAGAGGCTTTATCACATCCGTGCCATTTGATTGCAGGGCCCTATCCAGCTGATGTCTGTGTCTGATGATGCACATATTTTAGTTTCTTGTACTGACAATAATAAAGAAGTCCAAGTCTGGTCTTGTGATCATCATAATGGCACTATCGATTCTACAGCCTCCCTTGTCATGCATTCTCAGCCAAAGGCTGTAGAGTGTAAAAGGAGCACATCATATGAAGCCGGAGGAATTGTTCTTGCCGTATCGAAGAAAGGTGTTGCTTATGTGTGGCATTTACAGACCATCTCCCAAGATGAAGCACCACCCACCAAAATCTCAGTCAAAAATTCACTTGATAAAAAGGGCCGTATCCCAATTATATTAGCTAAATTATGTGATGTCAAAGAAGACAACACAGTTAAGGTTCATGTTGCGTTTGGGTCACCAGGCTGTTTACAGTTCAAGGTTGTAGTGTTGGGTGAGAATTGTGAGGACGTCAATTTGTTTGCGGAATCTGATGCATTAGCTTCAGAACATGTGGTACCGCAAGAAAGGAATATGGAGCAAGATGCTAAAGGTTTGTTGATCTATCTTTCGATGTCCAACCATCATTATTAGCACAATAAAGTCAACAAATAGGCATAAGGCGTTATCTTGGTAGTGCTGAAAATTAGTTTGACAGATGTCCCTGGCTGCAAGAGCATAACCGCGTAGGCTATTGTCCCATGTTTCTTGTGAATTGCATTTGCTTTTGCGAGTTTGTTGCCATGTCAAGAGATGCTTTTACTTTTGGCTCTTGCCCGTGTCTACCTATCTGCAATAAAGTTTTGGTGTTGAAAAAAGTTTCAGTTGTTCAGCAGGGTGTTTTGTGACCATTCATATCATGTAATCCATAAATTGGTCTTATAACTTACCTATCCTGGCAATAAGCATTGTTGTGTTTCACAAATCTTCCGAGTCACTGCCTTTTGAAGGTTTCTCTACGAAGTACTCCTTTGCCAGATCGTATGATTTGCTTAGATAGCAGCTATTCTATACTTAACTACTCAATTTGAATAAAACAAGTGGCACATGTAAGTAGTCATATTCTGTTGATGAAAAGGTGTCGCACTCAACCAAGTATGCCTGGCATGTTTTGCAGCTTCTGACTACATGATAATGAAATATGAATCAAACTTATATGTAGTGAACTAGAGGGTTTATCATATTTTATTACGTGATGAAGTGCTTTCCCAATAAGCAGCAAAAACACATTTTAAAAGCAAAATGAGGATATTATTTGCAATCATCAGTATTCGGTACAGAGTGGTAACTGCCCTTGCCTTAGTTTTGTGCAATTTGTATTTTTGAAATCATGGAAGCACTGCTCTTACTTCTGTATTAAATACTCTATATGATTTGCTTACAACTATATGTTATGCTATTGAAGTTACAGATTATGTACTTCGTTTAGATGCCTAACTGTTTATTTATTTCTGTATGCCACTAGTAAATAGCAGGATGGCTGGTGAACAAGATCAGCAGGAGAATACAAACCCCACTGATCAAGGAAGATCAAAGAAAAGGACAGCATCTGCTTTGGATTCTACTAATGGTAACAATCACCCTGTTACTTTTAAGTACCTACCTGATGCTGTCATATGCATCGAGTGTTCTAAACCATGAAAAAATAAATTTGAGTGTGCCCTTCATTTCTACCTTTCTGATGACTAAAGTATGTATTTCGTTGGAACGTCTAGACACAGTCAAGGAAGGGAATCCAGAGTATAATCTTGACGAACCAACTATGGAGCAGAAACTTGAAAGTCTAAATTTGCTCAACAAGCCTGAATTCCTTCAAGAGCAATCAGCCTCGCTAGCACCGCCGAGTGCAGATTCAGTCCATATTTTGCTGAAGCAAGCTTTACGCGCTGATGATCATGCTGAATTGCTGAAATGCTTGTACAATAGAGATGAAAAGGTATGGCTTTTTTTCTTTTTTGTGCAATGTTATATCAAATCCTCTGTTGCTACTTGTCTTCATAGGTCATACCGTAAAAGAATTTTACTTCGAAGTTCATAGTTAATTAAATGATGTTGCAGATACATGTTATTCTCTTGGAGTCTTGGGTGTGTTGTGCCTTTTTACGCCGAATGTTCTACTTCCTGTACCATAGAGATTCTCTACGTTGTAATCAGTAAATACCGGGGAGACATACACAAGTGCTCATGGTCAATTACTTGCTGTCTCAAAACATTTGGTGATGAATTTTTAGTGGTGTTGGTGTTGAAGCTGAATTTGGTGATTCAATTCTAGTATCTGGTTATTTATTTTTCCTTATTACCTCCATGTGTAATGAATATCTTCATAGTAAGTAAAGGTGCACAGGAAAAGGGTAAATTCCTTGCAATCCGGAGTTGCTACCTGTGATGTTATTGATAACGGAGAAAAAACAGAGTTCCTTCCTTATTCCTGCTCTTTACCAATGCTCTAGACCTCTAGTCTTATCCAGTCAAACTGGGATGCTTTATAAACAATCCTTGCTAGGGTTATCTGTTAGGCTAAGGACTAGCCTGCTTTTTGGCCGATAACAAACCTAATAGTTAAGTGAGTTTGAGTTTCACAGATTACTCCTCTAGCTGCAACCTTTCAGTTATTGGTAGCTGCCAAATTCAGGATTTGGTGTCATTTATCTTATTGTGATTTGTTGGAATGTGTCCTCTTGTCTCATAATTTTATTGTCTCATTACATGCAGGTCATTGTAAAGTCAATATCACTCCTAACACCAGCAGATGCCCTGAAGCTTCTCAAGTTTTTCGTGTTGTCAATACAATCTAGGTACGAAAGCTTTGGACATATTTTATCACTTTAGTACATTGTTCAGGATAAATTATGTGGTGCACTGTGCATGTAATATTAACTAGAGAGCATCAGTTCATTGACTAGGATACTGCCTTCAGTCAGACACATTAACTATATGTATCCATTGACCAATACATTGTTAGTTACTATATGTCGGATTTAATCTTTTTATTGACATGACTAGAATGTACAGCTTCCAAATGTGCTCTTGTAGTTATTTTTCCTATTATTTGGCGATTCTTGCGTGCATGCATATGACATCACAAACTTACAGAAAGTTCTTATTATATATATTTTTTCTCAACAGGGGTGCAAAACTGGTTTGTTTGCTCCCGTGGCTACAAACTTTACTTAGCCGGCACATGAGCAGCATAGTGTCTCAAGAGTCTTCTCTGCTGTTGCTCAATTCGCTCTATCAGGTTCGCAATTTTGTCACCTGCAGTAACAGTGGGTCAAACAAATATGTTTTGGAACAAACTATTTGCCTCAGACAATTGAGATTGTTACAGTTTTGGAGTCCCTTTAATATCTGCAATTATGTCAGGTTGGTTTGTGGGTACTGTTGTACTGAGTCCATTTTTTCTCAGCTTATTGATGCAAGAACATCGACCTTCAAATCAGCACTTCAACTCTCTACCATCCTAGATTACCGTTTCAGTGAGGTAATTTTTCCTTCCTGTAACAAGCATAATTGTTTTTGGCATTTCAATAATTCAAAGATTTTCCAGATTGCTGATGATGAAACTGACGATGAAGAGGCGGCCGCACCAATTATCTACGAGGACAAGGACACAGATGACGAAGAATCTGATGGTGATGCTATGGAAACCGATGGGGAGGGCGAAGAGCTGGGCGATATTACTGATGCCTTCGAGCATTCAGATGGAAGTGAGATCATGAGCGACTGACTGAGTTGCACACTCTTCTAGGACTGAGCTCTCAAACATCCGTATAAGATCTTGCTAGAAAGTCATCCTAGGCAGGAGCTCGAAACCTCATGGTGGATGCTGCAGTATGTTGTTGGATATAGTAGTCTTGAGAGCCTCAATCTTTCATCAAAGCCCACCTGAGCTTGTACGTGTTAAGTGTCATGTTATCTGTGCCAGCACATTATGAAATTTCTGCAAGCATGTGAAATGAGATTTTATCTGAGAAAGAAAGTGTACGCAATTTGTTGAAGAAATCGTTACCTTGTTTAGTTCTTGCTAGTTCTAGAACCTTGTAAAAGGTTGTGAGATGACAATTGACATACTTAGCAAAATGTGTTCATTTCATGGAGATTACTTGCAGAAAAGTTCAGTTCAGGTGTCTGCCTCCTGGGTATTAATTTGCACTCAGATTACATCCGTCTTTAGACAGATCCGCGCCAACTAATTCGGGGTGGAGGGAGTACAATATGTCCGTGAGCCTATCTCCCCTGCCCGGCTTCGTCCACCTAGCCTCCTTCCCTGCTCTCTTTAGCTGAAACCTGAAGGAGCTCCGGATCTACTTCCCATGCCTTGATTGTCTGGGGCCTAGGCGAAACAAAAGCAAAATCCCTCCTTTGACTGACTTGCAAAAAACCCGGCTTAGGAAAAATCGTCCAAGAGGGCATATCGTCCACAAATCTACTTCTCCTTTTTTTTTTTGAGTTTAAGGTGGTTGATATCCACCACTCGATGAGATAGAAGAGATGACCAGTTTATAAGGAGTCCAAAAACCATACAAGTTATATAATATCATGTTTATAAGGAAAACACATTCCGAAAAACCGCACAAGCGAGGAGACCCGCCGTCCACAACGCAAGTACACCAAACGCTACAAACACACACCTCTGGCTCCGGGGCCGCCGCCCCGACATACACCACTCGGCACCAAAACCGCACACGAGCCGCAACGCCGCACGGAGTCGACCAGACGACTGCCCGCAGACCTCGAAACGCCGCGCCAAATCCAGGGCCGCCGCCCAGACGTAGCACCCAGATCAACCTTCGCATTGCCCGAAGGCGATCCAGCCGGTCGACGAACCCACTGCCCGCGCAGCCCAGGTCGCCACCCAAACCCACGCAAGAGAACGACCATGCCTCATAGGACCACCACAACATGGGGGAGACTGAGGCCACCGCCTCGACGTGCAACACCGTCCGGGGATCTCCGCCCCGGGATCCGCCTACCCCGACCACAGAGCCATCCTGCCCATCCACCGTGAAGCCGTCACACCGCGAGAGCCAATAACTCTATGATGACGCCTCCAACAAGGGAGTGACGCGTCCATCACCTTCGCCCGCCCCCGATGGAGCTTAGGTTTTCACCCGGAGATCATCAAACAACTCCACGTCGGGCCGGATCAAAACTCCACGACGATGCAAACAAGAAGGAGAACGACGCCCGGAGGCGCCGCCGTCGTCGGCACCGACCGAAGTCCGTGCAAGGCTTTTGCCTGGAATTTGACCCGCCCGTGAAGCTCAGGGTGCAGCGAAATAGTAGGATGCCCCGTCGTCGACCACCGAGCCCCACTGCATGCCACAGTCGTCGCCGCACCTCCTGCCCCCAACGGCGAGTCCAGGAATTATTTGCAGGGGGGCTGAAAATTGACGACGACTAACTAAACGACTGCTTCCGTGGAAAATGAGCCAATATATAAGACATAAAATTATTTAAGACAAAATACCACAAATTTTCAAGTTAAATCATACAAATCACACACTAATACATCCAGTACTAGAGAAGCCACAACAAAAGGACAAAATGAATTCTCTAATAAAACTAGTAAATAGACATGTACCTCTAAGAAATCACATTATACTCGCGCGGCAGATGTCCTCTACGATCCCTCAATTTCTGAAACTGTATAATGATCTGATCATCATGAATGCTTCTAAATATCTCTTTCTCACAGTAGCACACCATTAAATCATTTAGCCATTCATCGGACAACTTATTACGCGAATCAGTTTTAATGATCTTCATTGCTGAAAATATGCGTTCAGCTGATGCAGTTGCCACAGGAAGAATGAGAGCCAACTCAATGAGACGATACACCAATGGGAAAGATGTGTGTTTTGTTGTTTCAACCATCAACTGAGCAAGTGTGGACAGATTTTGACATCCATTAAATTCTTCACTTCTCCTAATGTTCATAAGAAATCTTGGGAGGTCAATTCTTAGCAACAACCTGTCCGCTTCTGTGAAGTCCTCATCATAAATTTCAGCAAGACGAATAAGTTTCTCAACATTAAACTTTGAGAAGTTGTTTGCTGGACTAAGACATGCCCACGAAAAGCTTCCCCTTGTGCTATGAGATACCTTGCACAATCTAATGATGCAGTTAGACGGATTTTATATAATATCTCAGACTCCTTGCTGTACACACGAAATTTGGTGGCCACACTTGTTCGTTGATTGTTGAAATCATCACAATCATCCCTAGCAATGTTGTGGCGACTAGATAGACCACCAACATGCTTTTTAAAATTATCTAGACCTGTTTTCCAACGAGTGTAACCATCTATTGTAAAAACATCATTTCCCAACCTGCAAGCATGTGATGGTTTCTTGAAAAGATAACAATAGAAGCAAAAAGCAGCCTCCCTTTCCACACTGTATTCCAACCAATCAAATGTATCCAACCAGTGAGCTTGAAATGATCTCGATTCAGTGCCATCTAGTGTCTTCTTGAATTTATGCCCTGCAGCCTTGTTTCGCCCATTCAACAAATAAGCTCTTCTCACATCACTTCTAATTTCAGGGGCATAATCATCTATTGGTATTGTAAGTCCTGGATCATGAATAATTAGACTTGGATGAAAATCTTGAATAAGCTGACTTGGTTGGTTTATACTCTCGTCAAATGTGGTGGCATTGCTCTCAACAATTTGGGGATCAGGTTCAGGTTCAGGTTCAGCTTGAGGTTCAACATGCTCAGGTTCAGCTTGAGGTTCAGCTTGAGGTTCAACATGACTAGGTTCAGGTTGAGTGCTACCAACAGAACTAGGTCTAGGCCGTTGTGTATAATAGCTAAGGATGCTCACATGCTTTCTCTTCATTTTAACAAATCTGAAAATATATTGCACATAGATAAATTAACTGGAGCTAGCTAGTACATGATTACAAATTTACAAGAGATAGCAAAATAATATGAGGATTGGAGGACAAATACCACTGAAAACCGACGCTGACGATTCGGATGCTCACGATGCGCCCAGGTGGCCAGGCAGGCGCTCCTCTCTCCAGCAACTCTCGCCGGACGCCCAAGCTTCTCGCCGGACGCCCAAGCTTCTCGCCGGAGCCGGACGCCGGCTGCCGCTAGGGTTTGGCGGCTGGATGCGTCCGCCGTCCCCTTCCGCGCGGCCTTCTTGGTGCGGCCGGGCGGGGGCGGGTGCGGGCGTGCGGCGCTCCGCCTCGCCGGTCGCCGGCTCGCCGGTCGCCGGCTCTCCGCCTCGCCGGTCGTGGCCGGCCGCCTCCGTCTCTCTTCTCCTCTCTGGCTGCTCTGCTCGGGACGGACTGGAAGTCTGGAAGAGCTGCGCGTGCCTGTTCGATAGGATGTTGCGTGAGAGTTGGGTTGAAGCCTGTCTGCTACCTGCTAATGGGCCTGCTTTGGAAGATAAGTAGTAGTAAAATAAAATTTTACATTTTGGCAGGGCAGGCTCGAGCCTGTTAAAGCCTGCCTGCTGCCCTCGCCTTTGCCTGCCCCGATCAACTGCCATGCCACATCGCCTCCGCCATAACTGCAGCTCCAAGGCCGCCGCCCCCGCTTCCGCTTCCTCGCCAGCACTCCCATCGCCGCACATTTTCAATGGCAGACCGCGCCGCCGCGACAGCCCGCAGCCCCGGACCGTTGCAAGCCCAGACCAGGCCCGCCCGCAGCGCACCTCCAGTAGCACTGACGACGCCGTGCCCTCCTTCCTCGCGTCCGCAGCGGCACCGCCGTCGCGCCCTTTAGCTCCACCGTGCGTCCTCGCCTTCCCGCGGCTCTACCGCCACACCAACCTTGCGCCGGAAAAACGCGAATCGGAGAAAAACCGCCCCGCCGCCACCTTCCCTGGGGGCGCGCACGGCTTTGCCGGCGTCCCCTCTAGTGGCGGCGAAGCGGGAGGAGGAGGGAGAGGGGCGAAGTGCCTTTCGTCTCCTTTTTATAGTATTCAATCAACTCATCTGCTCCATGTCTGTGTGCTTGGAATGGTTGTGGTGCGAGATTCTGCGGCGTGCTCGCTGACCTGAAGTCGGCAAAATTAGCTTGCCGCGCTAGCGTTCTTACCTGTGCAGCTGTGGCGACGTTGCGAGCCGTGCGGTGCACGAAGGAGCATAGCAGAACGTCGCACGCGAGCTATCTGCTCAGATCATGTGCGACGTCCATGATAACTTTACGCAAGCGAAAGGTTAGAGCATCTTTATCGGTACCCACAGAAATTTGTCCGGCACCTCCCAACTTGTGTGCGCTTTGGGGGTGCCGGACACTTGTCTGGCCAATCCCAAGTTGCTGCCCACACCGGCACCCCAAATAGGCCGCACAAGTGTCGGGTTATGGGGTTTTTATGAAAAAAAATTATAGGTTGTGTGTAGCTGGTGAAAAATAAAGGGTATGACCACACACTTGGCATAGGCAGGTCGCTCAATCCACTCGGGGATGTTCTGTGGCCATAACGTCTGCCTAGCCACAGACACACATGATGTGATGAGTGGAAGGCAGGCCACTTGATCTACTCACCGGATCTTCTGTGGCCAAATAAATAAATAAATAAAACATAACACACAGGGGTGTATAGCCACATAAAATCCTCCCACTAGATCGTCTGTTTGCCTCACTTCGCGTAAGAGTGGATGACATATGGGCTAGCCCGAGCTAGGAGCGTATCCGACCACTATCCGACACCCCCGCGAGAGCCCCCAAGTTTGATCGCCCCGCTAGTGTGCCGAACAGAATTTGGGTCGGACCGAACACTTAGGGTTCTGGTGTGGCAGTTTTTCGTGTCCGGTCCCCAATAAGCCTTCGGGTGCTTTGGGGTGCCAGTGGATATGCTCTTAGAAACGAGGTAAAAGTCAAAAGAATGGTTGGAATACTGGCGCCAGATGCAAAAAAATTACAAAGGAAAGTAGCTCTAGGTACAAGTCAACTCGTCCACGTCAAAAGAATACGAGACCAAATCGTATTTTGGAACTTAAGTGCTGACCAAAATATTTGCTTATATTGTTTAGTCTTTTCCATATATATATGTCATGTCTTACATATCATATTGTTGAACCTATATGTCAATTGTGCCCCTTGCTCAATCATATGTTTTTGTGCAAGTGCTACGTGTATATCATATTTATAAGGGCGCGTCTACAAAACGGCCGGTCGTAGGTTGGCGCATCCGAACGGCCGGACAAAAAAGGAAAGCACACGTGACACGTCTAGCGACCGCCAGCCTGGCGCACCCCCGTTCGCCCTCCTCCCGTTCTGCTTTCCTAATCAAAGCCCACACCTGCTCGCCCTGTTCCTGCGCTCCGTCGCCATGGGAGCTGGGGCGCCTCGCCCTACCTACTCTGCTCCATCCGACCAACCCCGGCGACTCGCCGCCCCATCTCCGCGGCCGTCCCCGCGGTGCTCCCGCCGCCGCCGAAGTGCTCTCGTCGACTACTATCTCCGTCCCCTGCCTCCAGATCGAGCCAGAGCAAATCCTCCACACCGGCTCTTCTCACCACGGTTTAGAGCTCATGGGGCGACGCGGCGCGGCCGGCGGCCAGCTTACAGGGGTCGAGCGTTTTGGGCGGCGCCGGCCACACGCATGGGGAGGAGCTCGCGAGGAAGCCCTACCAGACGGCAGCTCGCGGGGGGCCCCTGGTGGAGGGGATGGCATGGTGGAGGGGATGGCATGGTGGCCTCTCGTGCACGTCGGGGAAGAAATAGATGGTAGGGGCAAAAAAAGGAAGGAAAGAGGGAAGAGAAAATAAAAGGAGAACAGGAAAACAAAATTGTTGCTCAATTCTACTAATTTGTTGCCTAAATGCATATATTAGGTGCTCAATTCTACCTACTTATTGCCTAAAATATTTCATAGTTGCTCAATCCTACCTATTCATTTATGAGGTTATTCATATATTAGTTGCTCAATTACGATCGTGGCGGAACTATAGAGGAGTTTTTTTCCCCTAGCGCTCTGGCGACTAGGGTTTATCTTTCCTCTGAACCAGATTCGTCTCGGTAAGGAGTTCTTCGTGGATCCGGATCGGTAGGAGCGAGGAGATTTAAACCGCGATCGTCTTCTTGTGCTCGCGATCGTCCCCTGGTGATTCGGTATTTGGTGTCTCGAAGCCTCTCGTCCCGTTGGTCTTAGGGTTGGAGAGGTTTTGCCGTATTGCGGGTGCGGCGATGTCTTCCGCGTCCCAATCAAGCTCGCAGAGCCAGACCAATGGTGGGGTGGAGAAAAATAAGCCAATTGATGATCTGCTACAGCGATTGGGTATTGAAGATGATGAGCTTGACGATCTGATTTTCGAAGAGGAGTCTGATGCCCCCCTGGAAGGTATGAAGTGGATGGCGCTAGCTAGGGTTCATACAACGAATTACTTCAGCCCCCAGACCTTCGAGCAACATATGAAGGTGGCGTGGAGTCCGGCTAGAGATGTCAAATTCACGATTCTTGAAGATAATCTGTTTACAATCCAGTGTTTCTGTCTCGGTGACTGGCTGAAGGTTGAAAGTGGAGGACCGTGGCACTTCCGTTAGAATGCAGTGATTATTGAGCCTTACGATGGGATTGTAGCTCCGGAGTCTATCAACCTGAATTTTATTGCTGCGTGGATCCAGATTCACAAATTGCCTATTGGGTATCGCAATAAACCGCTGATTACAAATCTGGTGGAGAAGAAGGTAGGAAAAGTGGTCGAGGTGGAAACTGATGTTCAGGGTGCTGGTAATTTTGTCCGTGCACGGGTGAAATTGGATGTCAGGAAGGTGCTGGCCCGAGTTGTGTCAGTCTCGCGTGCTGGCCTGCGGGAGGTTTACCAGATCAAGTATGGGAAAATCCCAAAATTTTGTGGTGCCTGTGGTTTCTTCGGCCACACACATCTTGAATGTGGCACTGGTGAACATGAAGAAGAGAGTCTAAAGTGGGGTGATTTTATGAAAGCTGATTGGGAGACTTGGCACGGTAGAAGAGCAAATGGTAATCGTGGTGGCTATCAAGGTGGAAGGGGCAGGAATCCTGATGGTGGGCGAGGTCACCCTGGACGTGGGGACTTGCCAACCAGCTAGAGGTATAATGCAAATCCAATGTATAATGTTAACACATCCGCCGATGATTTAAAGGATAATGCAACGAGCCCATCGAAACTGATGGATACAGACATGGTGAATTGTAATCAGTCTGAGCTAGGTATAAAAAGAAGGTTGTTGCTTGGTAATGGTGAGGAGACCTTGGAAAATGACTTGGTGATAAAAGAAGCAGCTGCTGGAATTACTGGGCAGCTGACAGATGATGGTACAGAGGAGGGCCTGGAAAGTGTTCGTCTGAAAAGAACAAAGAAGGATGGAGCTGTCTCCCCTTCACTAGGATCGGCGAGTTCCCGAGAGGACCTCGTCCGGGAGCAATGAAAACTCAATTCTACAACTGCCGAGGAGCTCAAAAACACTCGGCAGTTAGAGCTCTCCAATTACTTGTGGAGAGAATTCGCCCGGATATCCTTTTTCTTTCTGAAACTCATTTGAATAGAGTTAAGGCGGCTAAGTTAATGCGTAGGTTAAAATTTGATATTATGGAGGTTGTGGAAAGTGATGGTCAAGCGGGAGGTTTATTGATGCTTTGGCACTCAGATCTGAATGTAACCTCAACAAAAGTCCATACTAATTATATAGACATCAGGATTGATGAGACACTTGCTACAGGTTGGAGGTGTACTGGCATCTATGGGGAGCCAGTAGGTAACAGGAAACATCTGACTTGGGACTATATCCGAGAATTACATCATTTGAGTAACCTCCCTTGGCTGATCGGAGGTGACTTTAATTAAATTTTATGGGGGTATGAGAAGGAGGGGGGCAATACCTGTCCCCAGCGTTGTATGCAGGCTTTCAGAGATACACTGGCTGATTGCTCTTTAACTGACTTGGGCTATATAGGAGATATATTCACCTGGCGTAGAGGAAGAATTAGAGAGCGTCTTGATAGAGCAGCGGGGTCCCCATCGTTGTCTCTTCTTTTTCCTCAGCTAGGAGTAGTGCATGAGGAGTTTGACAGGTCTGATCATCGGCCAGTTGTGTTCGATTCTGAATACTATGCTGGTGTGACTAACTCCAGACCAGTTGGAAGGAAAATTTTTGAAGCCAGATGGTTGAGAGAGGAGTCTGTTGATTCTATCGTTCAGGCTGCTTGGGAGCGTGCCAAAGCTTCCCCTGGTTTCTCACTGTCAAAGGCTACGAATGAGGTCCATAACTCGCTGCATCAGTGGGATAGGGAGGAGTTAAAAGGCCCGCGTACTAAGCTGCGTGAGCTGCAGAAACAACTTGATGAGGTTATGTCTGGTCCAATGGATGATAATGCACTTTGTAAACAGCAAGAGCTTCAAGTACAGATTGAGGATATGCTTGAAAAAGAAGAGTTATATTGGGTGCAAAGGGGTAGGGTGGAATGGTTACGTTATGGTGATCAGAACACATCCTATTTCCACAATTTTGCTACCAAACGACGGAAGACCAATCATGTTAAAAAGCTGAAAGATGATAGTGGAGTCTGGGTTGAAGAGGAAAGGGACTTATCTCGCCTAACCACTGATTATTTCTCTTCTCTCTTTTCTTCAGAAGTTCATGACCCGGATCCTGAAGTTATTGCAAAAGTCAAACCTCGGGTGGATCAGGCGATGAATGATGCTCTAAATGCTGAATATACAAGATAAGAAGTAAGAAAGGCCCTGTTTAATATAGGCGATCTGAAAGCTCCGGGCCCAGACGGTTTACATGCGATATTCTATAAAAAATTCTGGAGTGTCATCGGTGAAGATCTTACAGATGAAGTGCTGCTTGCTATTAACCAGAAAAAGATCCCCGATAGTTGGAATGACACTACTATTGTTCTTATTCTGAAAGTAAAAAATCCTGAACATATATCTCAGTTCCGGCCCATAAGCCTTTGCAACATGGTGTACAAAGTGATCTCTAAGTTGATTGCATCTAGACTGAAGATTCTTCTGCCCGAGATTGTCTCTCCAATGCAGAGTGCTTTTGTCCCTGGGAGACTTATTACAGATAATTTTTTGGTGGCATTTGAGAGCTACCATGCCATTAAAAATAGGAGAGTGGGCAGCTATGGTACGTGTGCGGTGAAACTTGACATGCACAAAGCATACGATAGAGTGGAGTGGGGTTTCCTGAGGCTTATTATGATTCAGCTGGGGTTCGATGTTGGCTGGGTGGAGATGATAATGGCCTGTGTCACCTCGGTCCGCTACCAAGTCCGCTTGAACAACTCTCTGTCAGATTACTTCGTTCCCACTCGGGGGCTTCGTCAGGGGGATCCCCTTTCTCCCTATTTATTTCTGCTATGCGCTGAAGGTCTAACTAGTCTGATATCCTATGAGGAGGAACACGGTAACCTTCAAGGAGTTAAAGTGTGTAGAGCAGCTCCCTCAATATCTCACCTATTATTTGCTGACGACTCACTCATTCTAATGAAAGCAGATTCGGCCAATGCGGAGAGTTTGAAGGCGGCTCTGAACGACTATTGTGCTGCGTCGGGTCAGCTGGTTAGTGTTCAGAAATCAAGCATCTTTTTTAGTCCCTGTACCAATGTTGAGCAGAGGGTAGAGGTGTGCAGCATTCTCGATATTATGACTGAAGCAATCACAGATAAATACCTTGGTCTACCTCCAATTGTTGGGGTTGACAGAACGGATTGCTTTCAACATCTCATTGATAGGGTGATTAAGTTGCTGAGTGGATGGAAGGAAAAGATGCTTTCATTTGGGGGCAAGGAGACACTACTAAAGGCGGTAATCCAATCGATTCCAGTGTTTGCAATGTCGGTTTTTAAACTTTCCAAACAGATTCTAAAAGGGATAATTAAAGTAATGTCCCAATTCTGGTGGGGAGATGAAGATCAACAAAAGCATATGCATTGGTTTTCTTGGTGGAAGATGTGTGTCCCAAAAAATCAAGGAGGTATGGGGTTTAGAGACTTGGAAAGCTTTAACATGGCGATGCTATCTAAACAGTGCTGGCGTCTCCTCTCTGAACCGGAATCCATCTGTGCCAAGGTGTTGAGGGCGAAGTATTACCCGGACGGTGATCTTCTCCATTGTGACTTGAAGAAGGCGAGCTCATATACGTGGCAAAGCATCTGGCAGGGTATTCAAACTTTTAAACGTGGTCACATATGGAGAGTAGGTGATGGAGAGAACATAAACATTTGGGATGACTGCTAGATTTCGAGTAGCCCTAACAAGAAGATCATGACTAGAAGAGGTAACGTGGTTCTTACAAAAGTTTCAGAGCTAATCGATCATGAGAATAGGTCTTGGAATGAGGTACAGATTCGAGATATCTTTTGGGATGGTGATGTGGAACGTATCCTGAGGATTCCCCTAGCAATTGGTATGATGAATGATTTTGTTTCATGGCACAACAATAAGAATGGAATTTTCTCGGTCAAGTCTGCGTATCATTTGGAGTGGGATCATCAACATGGACAGAAGCTCCGTCGAACACAGAATCTCGGCTCTTCTTCAGCTAGCCCGGTGTGGAAAGCGATCTGGTCTCTTCGTGCTCCTGCTAAAATCAAGATTCATGTTTGGAGGGCCTTGTTGGGTGCGATTCCATGCCGTGGGGTTTTAGCAAATAGGCATGTCTCTGTCTCGGGGCAATGTCCGATGTGCTCTATTGAATGCGAAAGTATTTCACATGCTTTCTTCAAATGTGCAAGGGCGAAGGAGGTGTGGGCGGGGCTAGGCATGTCCCAGCTCTGTTCTGAAGCTTTCGTTCTTGAAGCGCAGGATACAACGGTTCTGGAAACCCTCCTGTTGAACTCAGGGCCAGCTCCGTTGCTACCAGAGGTCCGTGTGTGCGATCTCATGGCTGTTGCTACATGGTACTTGTGGTGGGAGAGGCGTAAAGCAACTCATGGTGATACTCTACTTGCCCCGCTGAGATCAGCTCAGTCGATCATGGCCATGTCACTTAATTACAAGAGAGCAAAAAGAGATGGCCGGTGCCTATAGTGAGACATGGATGGTCCAAACCACCGGAAGATTTAGTAAAATTAAATGTTGATGCTGCCTTTGATATTAACTCAGGCTCAGGAGGGACAGGGGTCATTTTACGTGACCATTTTGGCTCTCTCATTTCTTGTGGCAGGTGGACGCTGCAGTTTGTGGAGGATGCAGCGACGGCCGAAGCTTGTGCACTCCGAGATGGACTCCTTCTGGCGGGTCAGATGGGATGCAACAAGTTGATAGTCGAATCTGATTGCTCGGAAGTGGTGGAAATCATGCAAAACGGAGGGAATTCTTTAGGGGCGGCTGCAGCTATCTACGAAGAGTGCACCTTCCTTTGTCGTAATTTCTCCCGTGTTTCTTTTGTACATTGTCCTAGGGAAGCCAATAAGGCTGCTCATGTTTTAGCTAGCTTAGTGGAGGTTTCCCCCTCTGCGGTGTGGCATGAGGAACCTCCTGACTCTCTTGTAAGCACCCTAGCAGACGATGTAACGATTTGTTGATGGTTGGAGGCAGCAAGTTTTCAGACGCACTCTTTCCCTAACCAGGGTACCGAAAGGGACTGGCAGGGTTTTAATGAGGCGGGCTTGCTGACCTAATATATGGAGGTTGAAAAAAAAAAAATATTAGTTGCTCAATTCTATTAATTGTTGCCTAACTACATATATTAGTTACTTGATTCTACCAATTTGTTGCTTAACCTTGTCGTCGGGCGCCAAAGTTGCTTCATCGAGTATCAAATTGTTTTGTCTAGTACCAAAGTTGCTTCGCCGCATATCAATTTCTGACTGAGCCACCACATTTTGCTAGTGGCCTCCTCGGCCTGGTCGCCGCCAGCGAGCTAAAGACCACTCGCCTACTACTGTTATTGCCTACCGGTGTTGTGAAGTTGTCAACTAATATTGTGAAGTTGCCTCTAAATGCCTAATGGGGGCCTTGGACATGACGTCCACCTCTGAATCCCTTCGGGATTGTTGTGTTGCACAACCGAGGTTGTGGCGTCCACCTCCAAATCCGTCGCGACATTTGACGCACGTGAGGTTGCTCTCCCCGTTTGCCTTAACAATAAAATTGCCTTACTTATAATTTATGTTGCCTAAAAAAATCCACTCAACCAATAAAATTGCCTTAATTATGATTTTAGTTGCCTAAACAATAAAATTGCCTTACATATAATTTATGTTGCCTAAAAAATCCACTCAACCAATAAATTGCCTTAATTATGATTTTAGTTGCCTAAACAATAAAATTGCCTTACTTATAATTTATGTTGCCTAAAAAAATCCACTCAACCAATAAATTGCCTTAATTATGATTTTAGTTGCCTAAACAATAAAATCGCCTTACTTATAATTTATGTTGCCTAAAAAAATCCACTCAACCAATAAGTTGCCTTAATTATGATTTTAGTTGCCTAAACAAATCCTTAAAGAAGCAAATCACACTGCATAATTTCCTACTATCATAACTCAAAAATGCCTAAACAATTATTTAAACTTGCCTAAAAATGATAATTAATTGCATGAAAACACCACTTAGTTGCCTGAAATGCATAAAACACTACTTAGTTGCCTGGAAACACTACTTAGTTGCCTCACACATCGCTAATTTGGCAAAACAGTACTTAGTTGCACGAAAAACTACCAAAAATGCCTAGATGGTGATTTAAATTTGTCTATGTGAGCAAATGATGATGTCATGTTTGAAGTCCTAATTTGCCTAGACGAAGCAAATTTGGTGTGCGTTAACGCAACTTTACAATATTGGTAAGCAATTTTGGTGTGTGTTGAGACAACTTTACAATGACGATAAGCAAATTTGGTATACGATGGGGCAACTTCATAAACAATGGTAAGCAACTCTGTAACAACTAAAAACAATATTGGTATTGAGACGACGCAAGTTTGATGTGCGTTGAGACAACTTCGCCACATCGGTGTGACAATTTCGCAACTAAAAGCATTTTGGTGGGCGAATTACCAATTTTGGTGCGCAAAAAATAATTTTGGTGAGAGATGAAGAAGCGAGATTTAATACAACGTTAACCAACTTCATGACACCGGTAGGCAAGTTAATAACATCGTAGGCAATTTCACGACACCGCTAGGCAAGTTAATAACATCGTAGGCAACTTCACGACAACTAAATACAGCTTAGCAAGATTATTCCATATGCAACTTCATAGAGGGTTCAGTCAAATTCCACATGTATTATAAGCAACTTTACAGAGACTGTAAGCAACTTTTTATTTTTGGCCGTTCAATCGACCGCGAGGATGTATTTGGAGCTGGCCCAGTGAGCAGCAGTCACAAAACAAGGAAGTCTCGTCTGGCTCAAACACCATCGTGGGCCTCCAGCTCGTTTCGTCGCTTCGGCAGGCAGGGATTAGTCAGCACCTTCGCGTTCTTCCCCTCGCGTCCATCTTCTCGGCCATGACCGGGAGCCGCTGCTGCTACTCCAGTCCCTGGCGGCGCGCTGGTTTCTTCTTGGACACCGGGCGACGCTGGTTCCTTCCGGCGATTGGACTCCGGGAGTCACGGGTGGCTTGGGCGGCGGCGGCGGGTGTCCTTGGGCGGCGCTGGTGCTGGCGGTGGTGGCCGGTGGCGGGTGAACTCCAGGGCGGCGGTGGGTGTACGCCGGGTGGCGGCAGCGCGCGGATCGTTCCCGGCGGGTGTTCCTGTCGACGAGCAGAGGTTGCGTGTGGCAGCAGCAACGGATAGGGAGGTGGGCGAGGATTGGTTCGTGCGGATGAACTGTTCAGCGCGTGTGTTTGTTTGTCGCCTAGCGGGTGAGCTCAAACGACGAACGAATCTCATCGCGCGGGCAAGATCTGACGACGGGCAGTCGGCCGTTCGGCGCCGGTTTAACGCACGCGCGAGATGAAGCATTTGGGTATTTATAATCCTTGCACATACTTGCTAATTTTTTTTTAATAATACATTTTTTTAAATAAATTCGAAAAATATTACGCAAAATAACGAAATTTCAAAAATAATACGGCCTCGGCCTGGCCTGGGCCGATCAGGTCCTGTCGGCCAGGCCTGGGCCGATATGTGCTGTCGGCCGGCTCTGCGCGTGGCAGAGAAACCGGTCGGCCAGAGCTCGGCCGACTGGGCCTATCGGCCTGAACTGGGCCGACAAGAGGCTGTCGGCCCAAGCTGGGCCGAGAGGATCTTCCATTTTTTTCCACCTCTCCCTCCTTTTTTTAGCCACAAATGCAGACAAATTACAGATGAAATCAAACTCCAAATTTAAATCACTGATGCACACATATAAAACATTGTCTACAAACACTGATCCACACATATTACAGATTAAAACATAGTCCAATTTTAAAACATTGATCCTCATTATTACAAATAAAAGCACAGTCCAAATTTAAAACATCCTAGTTTCTTCCCCTTCCTCTTGGTCCTCGGCTGCCTCGCCCACGTGGAGCAGCTGCTCTAGTTGCCGGAGCAGCATTCGTAGGTGGGAATTTTGTACAAGCAGTGTCCCTGTGACCAAAATCATTGCACAAGAAACATTGCACTGTCGGGCCTCCGGCTTCAGATTCATCCATACCATTTCTGATACGCTTGCACGGTCGTCTACCTCTACCAGGACGCAGTAGCCTTGGGTCGGGGATGTACTGCCTTTCATTAGGATCAACCGTGTTAAAATTACCCACAGCTCGAAATCCCACCATTTCACCGGTCCAGGTATTAAGAACAGACTCGTTCAAATAATATGGTGAAACGAACGAGATGGCTGATAGTCCGAGTTGCCCACACGCAGCCAGTACATGGGAGCAGGGCAGGTGAAGCAATTTTGGTTTATTGCATGTGCAGTCACATGTTGGTCGGGCTTCATTTCCAATTCTCACCTCATGCGTTCTGAGCTGATTTCCGCAACCAAACTTGTCAGAAGGTAAGCGTACCTCGAACCTCCTTTCTTGATTTCCTATGGCCTGCACAGCATGAGTACGAGCTTTTGCCATCTTCCTATCCATGTACTCCGTAATCTTCTCACAAAAAGGTGTGTTTGGGTTGTTAACGATATGCATGTGAGCTTTCTGGCGTCTTTCTCTGAAGTACTTGACTGTGCCCTCAAAAATACCCTCCACAATGGCTGTAAGTGGCAATGCCCTATTTCCTCTAAGAACGAAGTTGTATGTTTCAGCAAGGTTGGTAGTCATAACACCGTACCTGGCTCCATAAGTGTCGTGCAGCAAAGACCACCTCTCAAGAGGCTCGTGCTCTATCCACTGCTGAAAGTTTTTGATCAACCTCCCAGTCTTTCTCCTAACACCAGGCGGATCAAATCCTGGCAAGTCGCAAAGCCCAACAGGTACATCCTCAGCTGGTGGAGGTCCGGTTGCTAGGTGTTGCGCCACAAGTTGCACATGTGCTGCTACTGCAACATTTCTTGCAGCTCTCCTCTGCCTAACATGCTGGTTAGTGAAGTCATCAAGCTTACCACGTACGAATGTGTATTTCCAGAATTGGTTCTGCTTGCACAGTTTTTTGAATAGATTCATCAAAGCCTTATCTCGGAACTGTGAGAAAAAATTGGCCCCAAATGGCGCATGCACCAACGACTCTGCAGGTCTAGCCATGGCGTTTGTTCCGCGGCCACAGGGTTTGTGAGTGCCTTGACGGCGTTCAGTATACCAGCATGGCGGTCATGAAGGATGCACACGTTCGGCTTATCTTTTACTACTGCTATTTTAAGCTGCCTGAAGAACCAAGTCCAACTTTCAGTGTTCTCGCTCTCCACAAAAGCAAATGCAAGTGGCACGATCTGATTGTTGCCATCCTGACCAATGGCAGTCAAGATCTGTCCCCTATACTTGCCAGTAAGAAATGTACCATCAACACAGATAACTGGTCGACAGTGAGTGAAAGCTTCTATGCATACACCGAAAGAGAAGAACACACGATGCAGCACCTTTACGTTTGGAAACTCTGCCATCCAAAAGTGTTTGACGTCAACATATGTGCCTGGATTACGGGCCTGCAATGTGTAGAGGAGCCGAACAACTGAGTCATATGAGTCTAGGAACGATCCGAATCTTTTCTCAAGTGCCATCTGCTTAGCCCTCCAAGCTTTGCCATAAGATATTGTGTACTTGAACCTGGTGAACACCTTATGTATAATAGCCTTCGCTTCCATAGCTTTGCCCTGTACTATTTCTGAGTACAGCAACCGAGCTATAAGCGTCGACGAAATGTTACGATGATCTTGAGGAATACTCTCAATTCTACATGTGTGCTGTACTACGTCGCTCACTTTCCAGTTTATGCCGAAGTGAGGACGATAACCGTGCACCCTTCCAGGACACCCTGCTACCTCACATTCCATTGTCAGATATTTTTTACTCGACACCTTGGTTTTGAATGTCTTGCAAGTCGACATTGCCCACTTAATGATTGCATCTTGCAAATGTTGCTTGTCGGTATATAGAGCACCCGCAGAAACCTGGTTTTGATGGTATTCCCAGGCAGAATCATGACCATCGTTCACTGTCATTGACGACGAGAAATCATGACTCCATGACGCAGGATTTGGCACCACATGTTCGTCATCCGACTCGTCGGAATCATGCCCATAAGCACTACCACCATCTTCGTCTTCCTCTTCCATCATTTCTTGGAATACATCGTCTGCTGCTGCCTCAGCAGCATCTTCATCTCCCTCTTCCATATGCTCTGTCTGACTATTTTGGCCAGATTCATAACTACCACCTCCAACATCTTCCTCTTCCATCTGCTCTGTCTGACTATTTTGGCCATAGTCATAACCACCACCTCCAACATCTCCCTGATTATAATCATGTCCAGAAAATTGCATCTCCTGACTACTCTGGCCAGGATCGTGCCCTCCCTCGCCTTCACGCGGAATCACCTCCTTCGCGACAGGTATCAGTAAGGCATGAGGGGTACATCCCCTGGTTGCGCAGCCTTGCAACCATCGCACCATCTGAGAGGTCCGTTCTATCGGCCTCAAATAAAAAAACACCGGGGACCTTGTCTTCGTCCACAGTGCATGCACACCGACGGTGTCTGTTTCAGGAAGCCCTAAACACGCTGCCAACCAATCTTTCAGCTGACTTATAGACCATGTTTGTGGGTCACTCAGTTCCAACTCTGACCATCGAAACTCACCCAAATCAGCTCCATGCTCATTTACTACAACTTCGCCAGGACCGTAGAAAAACAAACATTTCACTAAATTACTCATCTCAACAACCTAAAAATGTGACACCAATTTACTGTTACAACCGGGAACAACTATATACTTAATATTACTAGCAAAATAAACGCATACCCTTGAAGCGTGCCGATTCAATGGACCAGCAACGTCACCACCACCGCCAATGCAACACCGCTGCACCACCACCACGCTGCACCATCCACCACCCTACAGCAACCTCCACCTAAACTCCACCATTGCTCCAACCAAACAACACGAAATCACACAATAATCCAACACATGTGTAGATCTGAGCTGCCTTAACTCTCTAACACTTCTAGGAGGAAGATTTGGTGGCTGGATGGACAGATCGCCGCTGAAACGCAGTAAGGAGCTGCTGGTTTCGACAGGAAGAAGAAAAGGAGAGAGAGGACGCGAGGAGGAAGATGTGGACAGGGCTGGTTTTAGCCAGCGTCCTGTCGGCCCAGCCCTGGCCGACAGGTCGGTCGGCTGAGTTCTGGCCGATTAGTGCCGCACCACGGCCTGTCGGGCGCAGGCCTGGCCCACCATGGGATCTGGTCGGCTTGAACAAAGCCGATATGACCCAATCGGCCCAAGCCTGGCCGACGGGCCCTTATCGGCCCAAGCTGGGCCGAGGCCGTATTATTTTTGACATTTCGTTATTTTGCGTAATATTTTTTGAATTTGATTAAAAAAATGTATTATTAAAAAAAATTAGCCATGCTCGATTGGAATGTTGGTTTAGATTCTGGGCCGGAAATATTTCACGCCTTGATGCCTAAGGGCATCTCCAGCCATGCCCCCCAGGAGCCCCAGGACACTTTTTAGGTTCGGTTTTAGGCTCGGATGGCCAAATAGCGCCGAAATGCTACCAGTCATGCCCCCAGGAAGTGAAATAGCGCCGAATAGCGCCGTTTTTGCGCCGGCGCACCCAGGCCAAACCCAACAGCCTAGGTTCGGCCTGGGGGGCGATCGCATGCAAGATGGTCCACTGTCAGCCTCCTACCTATTTCTCTCTCCTCTCTTTCCTTCATGCCCACCACGTGCAACACCCACGCGCCGCTCTGCTTTTCCCCAACTCCTCCCGCATGCGGCCGCGTCGCCGCCCTCCGCCGCGCCTCCTCTGATGCGGCGACTCCCCTCCGCCACGCCACCTCTGCTCCGCACGCCGCCCTCTGCCTGCCCTCGCGCCGCCCAGCTCCGCCCTCTGCACACCATCCTCTCCATCCTCGCCGCAGACTACCCGGTCGAGAAGCTCGCCTGCTACCTCTCTGACGATGGAAGCATGGCGTCGAGCCCCGCTGCCCGGAGGCCTACTTCAACCAGAAGCGGGACTTCCTCAAGAACAAGGTGCGCCTGGACTTCGTCCGCGAGCGGAGGAAGGTGAAGTGGGAGTACGACGAGTTCAAGGTCCGACGCCAGCGCCCTGCTGCCCGACGCCGCATGCTCGCCCCCTGCTCCGTCCTGTTTCCTGCTGATGGCGAGCGGGTGGGCGGAGGAGGACGCATGGTTGCTGGACTCGGCCGGCGAGGACCACGAGTTCTTCCTCCGGGAGCCCGGGAGCGCCAAGGCACTGGCGCCAAGGCCGCGTTCCTCTAATAGATCGAAGAACAGCGGCTGCTCCTCTTCAGCTCTAGTGCCGGACGGCCGCCATCTGCGCGTGCTCGACGGCGGCCTTCCTCCGACGGCGGGAACGGCGTGCTGTGAGCTGGACGGCCGCGTGCTGCTCGACGCATTTCTTGGGGGTAGGCTACGGCTGGTAAAATGCCCACCCCAGGACTTGTTTTTGCGCTGTTGCCCCCCACCGAGCCTAATTTGGCGCCGGCTTTCCATCCTGGGGGCTTGATGGCTGGAGATGCCCTAACTAGTCTGGAATTTTAGCGGTTAGGTCCGTAATTTTGGCCGGCCGTATCCGTCCCCAAAACGATGAACCAAGTGCAACCTTAGTGTTCTATAAAATATAGGGTATTCCAATGCCATGATAGGAGAGAAGAGAAAGCCTTAAATAAAAGGAAAGAAAATCCCGGAAAAGTTGGCTTGGAAATGGCTATCTCGAAAGTCGAAACCCAAAACCCTTTTCCTAACAACTTTATTGTTAGATCCCGTCCATCCACCACTTTGCTGACTCCGCCTACACAACAGCACCGCTCCCCCATCCGCATCTCTCCCTTCCCTTGCCTCCATCGATCCAGATCTCTCACGCCGCCGATTCCAGCAACGATGAGGCCGTCGGTGATGAGATCCGCCGCCCAGCTCCTCCGCCGCCGCAGCTACTCCTCCGCGTCCGGCCAGCCGGAGCGGAAGGTGGCCATCCTCGGCGCGGCCGGCGGCATCGGGCAGCCGCTGGCTCTCCTCATGAAGCTCAACCCCCTCGTCTCCTCCCTCTCCCTCTACGATATCGCGGCCACCCCCGGCGTCGCCGCCGACGTCTCCCACATCAACTCCCCTGCCCTGGTAGCCCACCCGCTTCATCGCCCTCTCGTCCCCGCCGCTCAGTTCGGTTCGATCTAACACCGCATGGTCTGTTTTTCTCTCAGGTGAAGGGGTTCATGGGGGATGATCAGCTCGCGGAGGCGTTGGAGGGGGCCGACCTGGTGATCATCCCTGCCGGCGTGCCCAGGAAGCCCGGCATGACCAGGGACGACCTGTTCAACATCAACGCCGGCATCGTTAAGAACCTCTGCACCGCCATCGCCAAGTACTGCCCCAACGTAAGATTCTTAATAACCCTCTTTAAATCTGCATCTGCCGCCTCGTTGTTGATTGTTCTGGCCTGTATGGGTGAGAGGTCTTGCTGCAGATCTATCTAGTGCCTATTGAAGGCGTGGCACTCCGTAGTGATGGTTTTATATGTAATAATTGTATAGCGGACATTGAAGGTGTGGTTATCAACCGCAGAGACCAATACTTGTCTGCTGAATAGGGACCAACATTTTGCTTCAGCATGTGTGCCTTTTCTGAGGCGCTCTCACTTTTGATCTCCTGTTAGATAATTTATTTCCTTGGTCTATTTGTGTTTTATATGATGCAAAGCTTACTTGCATTTGTATGCCTTTGTGTATTAGCCTGAAGAAATAACAATTAGGTCAGTGTTACCCTGGTTTGCTTTGCTGTTTTCTCTTTGAAGTGCATCATATTTTTTTCATGTTTAACTCTTCTGTGTGTATTCTGATATGGATTACCTTTATATGCACACATGTTTTTACATGCTTATTATCTTGTATATTTCTTTGCCCATTTGTCAAACCTGTTGGACCGAGGAACCATATAGCCATCCGTTCACAATTTTCAGCCCAAATGAAAAGAAATCAGTGTGATATGTTTAGCAAGTGCCTCTTTTGCTACTTAATTTGATTGTACACATCTAACTGCGAATTTGATTTCATTATGTATGCTAGGCTCTTATCAACATGATAAGCAACCCAGTGAACTCAACTGTTCCGATTGCTGCTGAAGTTTTCAAGAAGGCTGGAACCTACGATGAGAAGAAACTGTTTGGTGTGACCACTCTTGATGTTGTCCGTGCCAGGACTTTCTATGCTGGGAAGGCTAATGTACATGTTACTGGTATGTGCCACAATATCTGATCTGTACTTGACTGTTAACGAATAAAAGAATGAGTATGGTCGTAGTAATTGGAGTTGTTTTTTGGCAGGTGTGAACGTCCCTGTTGTTGGTGGTCATGCTGGTATCACCATTCTGCCACTGTTCTCACAGGTATTGAGCTTTGCTGAGCTTTATCGTGCAATAAATGGCTCCACACCATCTTCAACTGTATAAAACCTTTCTAGGGCCTAAAATAGAAAATGGCCAACAGAAAGCATGTTCATTAGAGTCTGATCGCTTTTATGACTTCTGTCATCTAAACATACTGAGTAACAAAATTAATGCTCATTTTCTCATTTAATTAATTGTGAAATGCACATGCCTATATGAACCAAACCCATTTTGTATTATTCTTTCTCATGAGTGAATGTATCTTGTGGACAATTGGACATAAGAGTGCAGCTAAATTACTCTAATGAAACAACATATTTACCAAATTATAAATAGGGGAGCAAATGTGGTCTATCTATGTTCGTCTTTCTGGCTCACAATTGTGACATAGTTGAATATTGTAAGTTTGTGCGGTTACATGTAACTCTCATAACTTAACTAAAGGAAACTCTTTTTTAACAGGCAACTCCTTCAACTAATGCATTGTCTGCTGAAGAGATCAAGGCTCTCACCAAGAGGACACAGGAGGGTGGGACAGAAGTTGTGGAGGCAAAGGCTGGAAAGGGATCTGCAACCTTGTCCATGGCGTAAGTCAAAAAGATGAAAGAACCATGCAGACAGATGATTGTGTGCCACTTTAGCTAACTTACTGCCATGTTCTTACCTGTTTTGCTCATAAATTTGTTGTATCCTTGTAGGTATGCTGGTGCAGTTTTTGGAGATGCATGCTTGAAGGGTCTGAACGGAGTTCCTGACATTGTTGAATGCTCGTATGTGCAATCAACTATCACAGAACTGCCATTCTTTGCCTCCAAGGTACATGTGTATTTTTAGTATTTTTGCTTATTGCAGTTATTAATTGTTACTCCCTCCGATCCATTTGTACTAAATCTGCGACAATTAATCTGGATTTATGATTTCATGAGGATAATCTGGATGCTTCCAATGTGATGCAGCAAAAATATTTTCTCTATCTTGTGTTCTGTGGTTGTTTAACTCCGCCTATGTCTTCTAAGCATAGCCGGTCCCAAGCCCGGATAAAGGAGGAGGGTTGTGATAGGCTTGGCGAGCCAACGTAAAAACTAGCCAGTCCCATGGATATGAAACCCACGAGAGTAGTACTAGGGTGGGTGACCTCCTGGAAAGTCCTCATGAAAGGTTTCATATCTAAGGGTTGTGATAGGCTTGGCGAGCCAACGTAAAAACTAGCCAGTCCCATGGATATGAAACCCATTTGGGCGAGAGTAGTACCAGGATGGGTGACCTCCTGAGAAGTCCTCGTGACAGGGTTTCATATCTAGCCTACCCCAACTTGTTTGGGACAAAAGGCTTTGTTAAGGTTAAGGTTAAGGTAAGGTGTTCTGTGGTTGTTTGTCACACATGTGAATTTGTGTTGCAACCTCTTTATGATGTTATCTATGTTGATAATAGGGTAGAGCTCCTTTTTTTGACTAGCTAGGTGGTTAAACTCTTGTTGATCATTCGGTGTCTGTGATGTATTTCATCTTTAATTGTTCTTTAACTTTACGGAATTGCTATCTTTGACATACATTTGCAGTTTATTGAATTGATTTCGTTATATTATGGTCGTGCAGCTGGTAGAATTACTAGAAAGGTATAGGTTTTGCCTAGTTTGACCATAGGACATGCCATTAAAATCGCTTGCAAGTTTATATCTCCAAAAAGTAGCCTTCGATATGCCTTTTCTGTTTGGTCGGCCATACTCCACTTTTCCTGTGGCCCAATAATCAATAGCTATCGCTATTTTTGCAATGCTGTAGTTTGATTGAGATAAACTCTTTGAAACAAAGTTCTGCAAGCATCTGCTAGGGTATGCTGCTGCAAATGTTGCCGTTTACTGTGCATTGAATCTGCTAGAGTATGCTTTACGCTGCTGATCTTGCTTCACCTTGGTACGTGTGGTGCTTATTACATTGTAATGTGATCGACTTATTTTATGCTGTGGTCCTTTTGTGTTGGTTTACTTTACAAACTTTGCATATTAGTCGGAGAGGGGAATTTCATAATCAACTGATGTGTAACAGGTGAGGCTTGGGAAGAATGGAGTCGAGGAGGTGCTTGGGTTGGGCCAGTTGTCGGAATTTGAGAAGGAAGGGTTGGAGAGTCTCAAGGGCGAGCTCAAATCTTCGATTGACAAGGGCATCCAGTTCGCAAATGCAAACTAGTTAATTTTGCAGATTATAGCAATCCAGGTCTAGTTGAGGGGTCTGTTGTTTTGGTTCAGTGTTTTTTCTGCCCATCGTGTATGTGGGCATGGAAGATTTGAGCTTTACAATAAAAATCCGGCGGCGTAATGCCACACAGAAGATAACTTGTACAAGAGGAAACTAGTTCGTGTCAAGTTTTGAACTGGTACATTAAACGAGCAATTGCTGATGCACTTTGTGAAACGTTCATTGGTGTTCAACCCATTGTCTGCTTGCAGGGGCAACTCTAGTTAAGTTATATTATTGCAGTGTGCTGGTGACTTTTAGCCATGTTCTTCAGTTACTTCAAGGATTTTACTTCCCATGATTTTCTCTTCTGATGCTGCCATTATTGCGAAAGTGGCAATAGCCTAATGCTCTAGTTCTGGTAATGCGCTAAGCAAAAGTTATTATTCTTGAGACAGCAAGGCATGTGATTCACCACTTCATGAAAGCAGTGTCTCAATCGCCTTTTTCCCTTTACGTGAAGTAGATGTATTCTCTCAAGTCGGTACTCAGGTCGAATAATTCTCCCTCCAATATGTCAAGAATACGAACCTGATATCTCCATCCTCGTCCGTGGAAGACAACTCGTAATGGGACGACTTAACTTTATCCGGCCAGGTTGTAGTGCTGATTCTGCACATACACTTGTTTGGTGTGTATTTATCGCTGGATTTTATAATAGTTGGGCTCTATCTCTTACAATATTTACGACCACGATAGGGTCTTACCTCTTGAAATGAATATAAAGAATTTTTCTTAGAAAGATCTATCGAGAAATCGACACCACGGATGTTGGAGGTATTGGACCAACATCATAACACAAAATGGGCAGACTGTTGTTCAAAATTAGCCAAGAAATAATTTTCTTTACGAATGTACATCAACCCATAATAAAGTCATAAATATTTGTACTTTTCCGGAAGGATGGTTATGTATCGCTCACCATCAGGAAGAGTTCGGAGTGCAGCATCAGCCGTAGCATGACACACTTGCTTTCTTTGCACATAGCAAGAGAGTTCCGGAGCATCTAAAACTAGATAATGCTGCTGTTTTCCTGTTGCTACCTGTAGAGCCGAACTCGCAGCACTGATTCTCTCCTTCGCCCAAGCATGATCTGGTGTATATGCAAGAGGAAATAAAACGTAGTATTATATGTCCACTTCAACGTATAATGGATGATGGAGTACCTCTTCGTACGCATCTAACATAAAAAGGCGACGAGGGTTCCTGCCTCCTGCCTGCGCCGCCGCCGATCCATCTTGGCTCTGTGGCCTTAAGGCCATGGTGGCGTGGTGGATCCCGGTATTTGCTGGTGGGAGGTTCCGTTCTCACTTTTTTGTGTTTATTTAGGTTTTGTGTCCTATTTAGGGAGATGAAGCGCTGGCTACTTACTACTTACTGAAGATGGAATAAGGTTCTTCCTGCCTAGCCCCTATTTTGGTGGTGCGTCTAGCATCGTTGGAGGGCGTGTGGAGGTGTGTCTCTGGCGGATCTCGTGGGATTCAGTCGGTGGATCTGATCTTCGTTCGTCTTTGTTTGTGTGTCTACAGGTTGGATGCTTCCGATCTATTCTCTTAATCGGCGACGGGTTGATGTTCTGGTGCGCTAGTACTATGGGGTCTTAGCATGCCGACTTCCCGACTGTGTACTACAACAAGCTTTGCCCGAGTCTGGTGATGGAGGGGCGATGATAGCGGCACGCCTTCGGCTCGCTCAAGTGTTTGTAGTCGTCGCTAGGTGGTATATGGATCTGGATGTATTTTTACTGTTTTTTTTTGCGAGAAAACTCCAGTCTATTCATCAATTATCGAGATAGTACAAAGAATGCAGGAAGTAATAAAATTTTACATCCAACCTGTAGACATACGAACACAGACGAATGACGACTAAATCCAATCGGATCTACCGAAGACAAATGCCGACCGAATTCCGCGAGATCTGACGTAGACACACCTTCACACGCGCTCCGACAATGCTAGATGCACCGCCGAACGGGGGCTAGGCGGGGAGAATTTTATTCCATCACCACAGAGCTGCCGCCTCGCCTTACTGAATAGGACACAAAACTTGACAAAACACAAGAAAATACCTAAAAACGGAACCCTCCCGACGGCATGGACCAGGACCCACAGCGTCTCCATGGCCTAAGGCCACCGGAGACTAGGCAAGATCGTCGGCGGCGCCAGCAGGAGGCATGAAACTTTTGATGATGTTCTTTGTACTATCTTGACAGTTGAGATTGAAAGTTTTCTGCCAAGAAATGGATGATGGAGTACGTGTACCACTATAAGGGAGAAAATTTGCTGCTGACCACGACCACTTATGGGCCCGATGTTTATCACAGGCTCCTTGACTATTCGCTTTGAGTTTTCGCAGCCCCGAAGTTTATAAAAGGCAAAAAAAATCCCACCTTCCCACACGCCTCCTGTAACAGAAGAAACTGACATGGCTGCAGAGGAGGAGGCTTCCTCTCGCCGGCCGCGGTGGCGGCGGTCCTGGCACTCGCGGCCGCGGTCGTTCAGGCGCGGGGATCGCTCGCGGCGCCGTGTGTCCCGAGGGTGTTCAGCTTCGGGGACTCGCTGGCGGACACGGGCAACTTCCCCTTCCTCTACGGCAACGACTCCCGCGAGCCCGCGCTCAGGCCGCCGTACGGGGACACCTTCTTCCGCCGCTCCACGGGACGCTTCTCTGATGGCCGCCTCATCGTCGACTTCATCGGTAAGGCACGCCACCTCCATCGACCGATTGGCGCTGCCGGCCAGCCTTACAGAGTTTCAGTACTAACCTGAAATCTGAAACTCGCGTGGGTGTGCCGCAGCGGACACGATGGGGCTGCCGTTCGTGCGGCCGTACTTGAGCGGCCGGACCGCCGAGGATTTCGCGTCCGGGGCCAACTTCGCGGTCGGCGGCGCCATGGCGCTGGGCCCGGACTACTTCCGGGGGAGAGGGGTGCCCGGACTGAGATCCCGTGCCCCGCCAGAGGCAGGGCACAGCGTGCCTTGAGGCCCAGCATCCACCGTCCGTTTCCATCCAACAGTCAGAATGAGTTAACAGTCACCCAGCCAGGCATCGAGTACGCGGAAGAGAAAAAATAACGCGAGCGTTCTCGGTCAGAGCTCTGCCGCCGGCGGACCAGCGCCGCCGTGGGAAAGGAAGCGGGGCAAGCTCCAGCGCCAGCCATCGGATAAAACGGCGCCGGCGAGCGCTCCGCCCGCACACCGTCGGGCGTCTTGGCCCTCCTCATCCCCCGTCGCTTCGATGGGCTCCTCCACCCCGCTGCGACGTCTCCCTCCGCCCCGCGCCGCCGACTCCGTTAGGATTTTTAGTGCAGCGGAACGCGCATGCCGGCCTCCAGCGCGCGGGCGAGCACGCATATGGCTCCGCGCAGAGGCGTCGCGTTCGCGCGCAGGTCGCCGACGACGAGGAGCGCAATATACTCCTTGGGGACGCCGTGCTCCTTGCAGATCGCGTCGACCTCTTCTTGCCCCGCGGTGTGCAGGGAGGAGGCAAAGTCCTCTGGGCGTCTGCGACAGCACCCCGTTGGCTGCCTCGACGGCTCAACGGCGGCGGCGGCGACACCGTGGTCCGGGTCGCTGGTGGAAGAGGAAGGCATCGCGCGAGACAGTGCTCCTGTCCGTCGTGGCGTTTGGCTTCCGCTACCTCGTCTCCGCGGCTGCAGCCAGTCCTGCTGTCCTTTCTTGCTGTGCGGCAGAGAGATGAAGGCGCAGCCGTCGGGTTGGAGGTGGACGGAGAAGCCGGAGGTGGGCGGATGGGAGGCAGACGGCGCCACCGTTTCCTCCGGTGGACCTCGTCGCCGGAGTTCACCCTAGAGGAGCAGCCGGAGCGGCTCCTCTCCCTTCCCGTAGCGCCATGTATATGGATGGAGCTCGCTCCCTTTCTTGCGGCGCCTCCAGCTCGCGTCGTTCCTGTGAGGAAGAAGCTGGATATTTGGGTTGACTCATTCCAGCCGTTGGATGGGGACGGACGGTGGATGCACGGCCTCGAGGCACGCCGTGCCCTGCCTCTGGCGGGGCACCGGATCTCAGTCCGGGGTGCCCATGGGCGACCGTATGCACCTCGGCATCGAGATGAAGTGGTTCCGCGACCTGCTCGATCTGCTCTGCCCCGGGAACAGGGCCGGTATGCCAGTTTACTTCCTTCTCCTTCCCGCAGCTTCGTTTGACTTGATCTTTTCTACTACTATAGAATTATTATAGTGGCGGGAGGTGAAATTAAGTGGAGTCTGAACACGTACAAACGTTCGATTTACGTACGGTTCTTTGCACGGGGGTTGAATGTGATGTGTGGATTTAGGATTTAGATGAATGATGTATGTAGAAGCAATAGTTTATCCTCTTGGAACACTAGAACTGCAAATCACAATACTTCAGAAAAAAATGAATGATTGCAACCTTATGCCTTTCTGACTCCAAGAGGAAACAAAACCACAGTTTTTGCTCAAATGATTTGTTTGGATACTTCAAATGAAAGATACAAGAATTTTGAGATTAGATACTGCTCGGCGGAACTCTCATATGAATTCTTAAAATGAGATTAGATATTGAAATATGAAGGGGATTTTCCGCTTTTGGCGTGTCAGTGTTTTATTCAACGATTTTCATACCATCTATTTTAATGTCTACATCAATCACCATCAACCTCAACTGAAGCTGCTGCTGGTAGTGATATGTGCAGAAGATGCTGAAATTTGTGATGCTTCAGTTTTTGCACCACATTGTTTCCAAATGGAAGCAAATCTATGGGTAAAAAAGTGGAAATAATCATATATTTGGTCCCGATGAAGATATTTACATGATATGATTGCTAAATCCATGGAACAGATATGATACAACATGTAAAAAAAAAAGATACATTAATTCTAGGGGAATATCATTTGTAGTTCGGTGTCGTTCTTTTTGCGGCTTGATTGGGGAAATATCTTATACCTCTGAAGTATGTGTTGTAGTGGAACCAGAAATGAATATTTGAAATTTGATGCGAGCCAATGAATACCGTAGAGTGCCGTAAGCTTGGTACTTAGCATTTTCTTTAACTAAGATATCCTCGTCACATACTAAAACGCTGTTTATTAAGCAGATTGCACGGACATGGTGAACCAATCTCTCTTCTTGGTTGGAGAAATCGGGGGCAATGATTACAATATACCTCTTCTATCTAGGGTGCCCTTTGAGAAGATCCGCACCTTTACCCCAAGTGTTATTGCCAAAATTTCTTCAACAGTCACTGTGAGTCATTTGCTGCTGCTTCAACTGTTGTCACCACTGTTACTATCCAAACTTACATAGTACATGGTTCGTAACGCAAGTGAGTTAGATTACAGGAATTGATTGGTCTAGGGGCCAAAATGTTGGTAGTTCCTGGTAACCTCCCAATTGGGTGCATCCCAAACTACCTCATGATATTCAAGAGTGAGAAGAAGGAAAATTATGAGCCAGAGACTGGTTGCCTACGGTGGATGAACGAATTCTCAAAGTACCACAACAGACTTCTTGTTGATGAGCTGGAAAAGTTACGCAATCTTCATTCTGGTGTGTCAATAATCTATGCAGATTATTACGGAGCTGCTATGGAGGTTTACCGTTCCCCCGAACAGTTTGGTGAGTTCAAACTTCAAGGGTTGCCCTTTTACTTTATAGTTTTTAATATGAAATTAATTTGTAGGATAAAAGGATTATACATTTCTTCTAATATACAAATACACATAAGTGCCGATGAGCTGGTCCAGTTTGCGTTCTAAACAGAGCAAAATAATGCCTATGTTCATAACACCATATAAGAAAACTAGAATAATTTTTCTCCTTGCTTTTAAATAGAAAGCCAGCTTATCTGAACCACATTGTGGGAAGAGATTGCAACCTACAAGTACATATCCTACATAGTTTCCTGCATTGATAAACAAACATTTGAGAACTACTTTTTACAATGTTGATGTAGGCTATCTATCATTTCTTCGTAACACTTTGCAAGTAGTCCCTCAGTTCCGAAATAATTGACGTGGTTTTAGTTCAAAATTGAACTAAAGCCACATCAGTTATTTTGGAATGGAAGGAGTAGTAAAAAGCAAATTGCCTAGGAAAAAAGGAGCTGGATCGCAATAGGCAACACAAATATCTCCAGAAAAGACAAATCCAGAACAGTGATAACGCAAATGGCCAACTAAGTTAATAGGTGTATGTTTAATTGGCTTTCTCGTGAAATAATCCTACTAGTAAGTAGTAACACAATGAATGCATTATGAGTAGACATAACAGAAGCTTTCTGAGGAAGTGCCATCATTGTATTATCAAGAACAACTGGATTTAGATAAAAAAAAGAACAGCTGGATGTTGTTTGGTTTCATAAGGTGATATCAGATAGCATAAATAACTGTTAGAGCTCATTTGGCCAAATTAAATGACAGGATTAGGGATAAGAATTGACTTAAACACACCATAGAAATTTGCTGGAATACCAATTGAAATGATCCAATTCCATGACAGCCAAACACGCTGGTATGGAATCTCAATTGAATTCCATGATTCCGGTGATCCAATTCCATGACAGCCAAACACGCTGGTATGGAATCTCAATTGAATTCCATGATTCCGGTCCAAAATGATGGCTACCGAATGAGCTCTTAAGCATTTCCCTCCAAAATTTATTTCGATGTCCCTTTAGCTGTTCTAGCCTAAATACTCCGTATATCATATTTTGTGCATGATTAATGTTGAACATGACATCACTTGGATTGAGCTACAGATTGTAACGAAGCTAGTTTCACTTAATAAACTAACTAAATGCCTTAGAGCTTCATGAAAATAACATATATAATCATTAAGAGGTCGTTTGGTACCCATCATTTCGAGGTGGAATCATGGAATTCATTTGTGATTCCATGCTCAATCTGTTTGCCTGGCATGGAATTGACATGTCATTTCATTTGAAATTCCAGCAAATGCCTATTATGTGTTATGTTAATTCCTATCTCTAACCCTGTCATTTCACTTTCCAAATCCAAATGAAATGAAATGCCATCATTTCATTTCTGTCAAATGAAATGAAATGATGGGTGCCAAACGAGCTCTAAGAAGAATATAATTTACTAGCTGATGCCCTGTTTAACACGAATACATATATTATACTCAGGGATCGAGCATCCTTTAGCAGCATGCTGCGGTGGAGGAGGACCCTATGGTGTGTCCATGACTGCAAGATGTGGATACGGAGAATACAAGGTGTGTGATGATCCACATAAGTATGGATCATGGGATGGTTTCCATCCCTCAGAAGCTGCATATAAGGGCATCACAATTGGCCTGCTAAGAGGAACATACACACAGCCTTCAATTGCTACCACCATCAGTTCGTGCCCACAACTTACTGAGCTCGGCTCGTCTATTGAATACAAGGTCCTCTATGACTTGTAACTCTGTAACTTACATTTTTTTGTTACTATAAATGAACTATGGAAATACCCCTGGTTAGAGATGTACAGATTGTGACATTTTTGCCTAATTACAGAACTGCAGTAGTGTTCTACACATCAAGGCTGTTGCCCAAGTGATTGGCTGGCTTTTGTTTTCCCTTCACCTCTTATAGACACAGGTTTTATACATTGTTGTTTTGTTGATTCTCCCTCATTTTCAATAAAATTTCTCTTTACTCTAACTGTTTGGAGTTAGGTTCTAACTTCTCAGGTTTTTTTTTTTCTGTTGTTTGAGAGGTAATAATCACATCGCTAGCTCATCTTCGCTGCTTGGCTGTTGCGGCAGAAATATTGATGCTTCTAATTTTTCTACTCTTAGTTTTAAATGTAACATCGACTCCACCGGTTAATGCATTGATTAACATGTGTATGTTCTTCCGAACAGAGAAAAAACTGTAGATTTTCAGGGTTCCTTTTACTCCATTGCTGCCTTCCTTGGTAACCACTTTTATTAGTTTGTTACATAATTTTGCAATTATTGCTGAGCTCACATAATGTTCTTCCAGTACCAGGTGGTGGTAGCAAATACTTGAAGAAGCGATTGCAAAATTTAAATACTTTTTAAACATTTCCCATATGTATGTGAGTGGATGTACAATCCCATCAACTGGGGACAAGTCCTAGTAAAGATTTATATATCCTATTGATACTGTAGGGTGTTTTTCTTAAAAGAAAGAAATACTGTATGTCCTTGTGCTAATTTGTTGTAAAAAAAAAACGTTAATTTGCATTCTCCACAAAAAGGTCAAGGGGTGAAAACCTATATATGGAAACTATACATATGTAATGTTTATTTCGTACAGAATATAAACGAACATTTTCTTTGCAAAAATATGAAGTGCAGTATATTTCACAGGTCATGCACATGTTTTTGTTTCGAAATTGGATTTTTCATTCGCTTGTATAGTTGTATGGGTGAATGTACACGATGTTGAATTATGCCCTTGTGCATCTAAAGAACATGCTAAAAAATTCATAGCCGTGAAGAGAGGCTCTTTCTTGGTCATATATGTATGAGTATGAACCATTTTTCAGTGCACATGTTCTTTCATCAAGTAGATAGATCAACTATACAAGAAGCATCCTGTACTGAGTTGAAAAAGTAAAAAAAAAGTGCATCCTCTACTTATACTAATCTCCCTACAACTGCTTAATTAAGTTAAAAACACGGCAAAGCCAAGTCTGAGTGGAATTATATCTTGCTACATGAGATATAGTAGTTCAAAATAAAATAAATTACTAGTTCAAAATTAAATAATAAAATTACAAGTGATAGAAAATTAGCATATACTCTTATATGAGAGTTCTACAGTTCACATGATCCAATTCAAAGATATTATTGTTCAAAAAAAATTCAAAGATATTAAAAAATTGCTTCTGCATATTTTAAGAAAGAAAACGATAAGATGTCTTATCACCATGTGCTGATGTCCACTCGCTTACTTTTATCTGCATTTGTTTCGTGCTCGATCCCATCTGGCCTTGGTTGAGGTTAAATAGGTTTAGGTGGGGTTTGGTCTGATCGAAATATTGAACGGGTCTGGTTGAGGTGCGGTTCAGTTATGAAACCATTCTCATCTTTAGCTGCTGCCGTGTGTTTGGCTTTGATTCTGACAAAAGAAATAGGAGTAGGAACGAGCGATAGCGTGGCTGATCCATCGGTATCGTCTTCCCTACGACTTCGATGGATGATGGACATTGGTCTTTAATAACCCTCCGTCCGATAATAACTGTCTCGTTTCATGTCTAGATACATCCATTTTTTAGCAAACTTGAGACAGTTATTATTGGACGGAGTGAGTATAATCATTTCCAGCCGCAGTTGGTTGGTGACAGTCAGGGATCGAGCACCTTCTTCCCTCTCCGTCCACCCCGAGCAAACAGATATCCTACGTCCACTGGAGACAACGAAGGCATGGCTTCGTCTGCTTCCAGGACGGTGATGGCGGTGGCTCTACTGGTACTCGCGGCAGCGCAACCAGCGAGGGCGAATCCGGCGTGCTTCACGCGGGTGTTCAGCTTCGGGGACTCCCTGGCGGACACGGGCAACTACGGCCTCTTCTTCCCCAACGACACCTGGGAGCTACTTCCATAACATATCACTAGTGGACTAATTTCTAGAAAGTTCTTCTCTTTTCTTCCTTCTACTTCTTCATAGTGCAAAGCAAAATGACTAGGAGAATGTGTGTCGTTGGCTCTAGAAAAGATAGAGATATATACACAAATCATGAATGGCGAGAAACGGCAACTACTTGATATTACCACTTATTTTTAGAACATTTTGGTTAGCAAGTACACATTGCCAATTGACACTTGACATAACTATATCTCATAGGTATAGTACTTCCATTGTAACTTCAAGTACAACTGAGTTTCGCTTGGTAACACAACATGAATAGTAGTCACGTCATTCTATTAGATGCCAATGAAGTCGACTCTTGCATTTGGTTGTACATAGGCACAGTGTACTAAAGTGGAGAGGCAATTTACTAGTCACGGTGGTACCTACACACCATAGAATTATACGGTGATGTATGCCATATATAACGTATTAGCTTGGTTTCCTAGTAGAGAACGGTTTTTTTGGTGTACAAAACCGGTATCAGAATTTTGAAAAAAAATTGTGGTCGTCATTTTTTAGAGTTGACTTTTCCCTTAACTTTTAGCGGCCATGATATGACTCATTTTTTAAAATACTTTTGAATAATTCTATCAACCGTAATGTTGACATCCCCATTGTCCCGTTGAGTATTTTCATTTCCGTTGCGTATACGAGTCGGTCAATGCAAGAGTGTGTAGGTACCCATGCGAACAACGGCTTTCATCCGTACTAATGTCCTAGTCCGTTGTCACTTCTTTGATGTATAATTTCATATCAATTTTTTTGGTAGTTGCTTGGAAGGATTGACCTTTAACTATAAGAAACAAGTTATCCTATAAACCAGCTAAAATCCTTACAACTCCAACAAAAAAACGCACATATAGGCTCATTAAGTGGAACATTTTTTCCTGCCTGACCCCTGTCCACATTGATGTAACTTTTGCTCAGGGATCGAGTATCCTTTGGTGGCTTGCTGTGGTGGAGGAGGATCTTATGGTGTCTCCACAACTGCAGGATGTGGATACGGAGAATACAAGCTTTGCCATGATCCACAAAAGTACGGATCATGGGATGGCTTACATCCCACAGAAGCTGTATATAAAGTCATTGCCGATGGCCTGCTAAGCGGTTCATACACTCAGCCTCCGACTGCCACCATTACCAATTCATGCCTACAGCTTGATGAGATTGTCTCTTCTGATGAATACACGGTCCTCTATGACTTGTAACTTTGAAATCATGGTCAAATATATGACCATTATTCCTTCTGAAATTTGCTAATTGCAGCCATGTTCGGCATGGCTGCGGTTTCTGGATTCTGAACTGGAACCAGATGTACCCATGCTAAACGGTACGGCTCCACTCTTTGTAGATCACAAAGAGCACGTACATGCACTTCACTTACGGAACAAACCATGATACACAGATGTATTTGTCTTGTATATGGTTTTCTGGAGAACATATGTATTTTTTCCGTACTTGGTGGATATATGGATGTTACGTTCAGTTGTATTGCAACACAGACGAAGTTTTAAATTGTATGAAGTTCATCCAGCTTCAGTTTCATGGTATCCAAATTTTTGGAAAAGGTAAACTAATTTAGTTTGAGTGGGGGTTTCACCCAACCTGGAATCATAAGCCTTCGGCCCTCAAATTTCAACTTGAGTGCCGTGACTATCTGGTTGATCTATAAATTTTCGTAATAAATTACTGAGCATGCTACTTGGTGTTTATCAAAAAAGGAAAAAAAACATGGATTTCCAAAGAATAAAAATGAGTTCCAACATTTGAGAGTGGCTTTCTAATTTGTCCTCCCGTACAAGATGGCCCTAGAAGAGGGACAACAACCTCAGGGAAGAGAAAGAAGCCGAGGAATGTGAATTATTTCACACTCATTTAAATGCTCACACTGTCTGACAGATGGAACCTTACCCGCGTGTCTATTTGTGTCTTTGATATTTTTTTGAGCAAAAATGTCAACCGATCTATTGATGATCAACACCAGCACAAAGAATTCTAAAAGTAATAAAAACTGAAATAGGTCTTGAGACCACTTAGCGACGACTACAAGCACTGGTGCGAGTCAAAAACACGTCACTATCCTCACCCCTCCCACATCGGAGTCGGGTAAAGCTTGTCTTTCATGTTTCAGCGCCTCTTTATCGAGGATGTAGCTTTCTCCCAAGAAAGCGAACACCGGGATTATATCTTCTTCTTTGCATGTCTCGGTTATTTCTATCCAAACTCTTTCGTCGGTGTATCAACCTTTGTGATATCCATCAATTTTAAAGTACATTATTGCATCATATAGTTTGTTTTACTTAGTTGTTGGCCCATCTTATTTATCCGTATAGTTTAAAACTTGTGAAAAAAAATCAAAATTTCTATAAACCTGTATCGCCCCTCTCTAGATTACCATCTTTATCCTTTCAGATACCAATTGGTGGTTCTCGAGCGAACCGATCTGCAAACTCAAAGAATTTAGAGCTATGCAAACCCTAGAAAATGAACAAAGAGAGAGATAGTTTGGTGCAACAATAAATGTTGCTTTATTGTCATTTTCATTGCTTTATATAATATAGGATATAAACTACATCTAACACGATACTACAGGTCCAACACCCCGTGAACGGGTACAACTCTAGTTTTCAACTTGGCTAATATAAATATGGAAATATATCGATACAGACAAAAACTTTCTGAGTGCAACACACGCCCAAGCTTAATTTTCTAATAAGGGACTTCCCCAATTTCTCATCGATGTCGACATTGTCTTATCCTGTGTATCTCTCCTCTTTGGAGATACCGTTCTGGAGCCCTAGAACCCTCCAGAACGATGTGTCTGTTACGGATACCGATCCGATCTCAGGAAATATTGCCTACCTAGTTTGTTATGTTCCTTTCTTGTAAAGCAATCTTGTATACCGACTTGGACACCAAGTCATCACATGTAATCTCGTATATATATAGAGGAGGGATTGATCTCGAGGCTTGCATTTGAGCAGCCCGAGTTTGCACAATTACAGTGTCCTTAACGTTGGATAAAGAAACGGTTCTCATCAAAATGTGTTGTGTATTTAAATCGTATAGTCGAAAAACAAGAGCGTCAAACATGTATGCTTAAGATCATGACACTGATTGTAATAGATAAGTTATTGCCAATTCTTACATTGGTTCCTTTTACACATTTGCCAATAATTTTAGTATGGTTTCAACATTTGTCATTCGCTCTGTGTGATCCACATGCCAGTGAGACATGAACCCAACATTTTCTTGTGTCATATATATGTGAATTACATAAGGTCTTACAGTCTTATCTCTATTTCCGGACAAGCATGACAATTTTTTTCCATTACTGCCTTTTACATGTTTGCCATATTATTTGCCTTCTAATATATTTTCCTACTAGTAATTAAAAGGTCAAAGATGACCTATTAGTTACCTCTAAAAAAGCATAGGATCAGAGGAAGATATTGGTTCTCGATCATCAAATGAGGTGTATCTTAAAATCCTTCCTCGTTATTTACTTGATAATCTGATGCATCGTCTAAAAACTACAGCGTCAAGCACATTTTACTTGCCGACTATCATGCATTTTAATGCATGCCAAATTTTCTCTTTCAGAAATAGTGTGTATAAGGAGTTAATAAATCATTTCTTAATCTCATATGACCAAATATTTTAATGGCAGGGCGATTGTGGGGGCGTTAGCTATACACTGCTTAAAAAGTTAATTAAATGTGATAGATGTTGATATGCATTCGACCACATATAGTGTTCTATAAAAGGGGCTCGAAAAGAACTCATCTGGAATACAAAACGAGAAGTACAGATCTTGAACACTTATGTTCTTAACCAGCTAGCATTCTTGATCTCCTGCTAGATAGCTAACTAGCTCAGGCTGTAGTCAAGTAGGAGCGCTGCTAGCAATACTAAGATGGGGAGTTTCATGGGCCAGTGCTCCACTTCCCTGCCCGTCGCCCTCTTCGTCTCTGCTGTTCTGCTGCTCAACGCTGACCTAGGGCTGTGCAGTTGCTTCAAGCGCATCTTCTCCTTCGGTGACTCCATCATCGACACTGGCAACTTTGCTTATGCAAGCCGCAATAATCCTGGCCCGATCATGCAGCTCCCTTATGGAATGACCTACTTCCACCACCCAACTGGCCGCGCCTCTGATGGGCGTGTCATCGTCGATTTCTACGGTGAGTATATGTGCATATATATGTGTGTTATTCCCTCTTGTGCCAATTATCGATAAATGTTTCGTGCATGAAGGTAATCTGAATTGTGTGAGCTTCATTTATTTATGTTTCAGCTAAAGCGCTGGGCTTGCCACTGCTGCCACCTAGCATGCCTGAGGCGGGGACAGGGCAGTTTCCAACCGGCGCCAACTTCGCTGTGTTTGGTTCTCTGGCGCTGTCCCCGCACTACTACACGAAGTATAACTTCATGATGCCGATGCCTTGGTGCCTCGACGGTCAGCTGGATTCCTTCAAGAAGGTGCTCGCCCGGATAGCTCCGGGAAAAGGTAACTTCATGTATGCATGCATGACTCTTTTTTGTTTTAAAACACACTACAAACGCAGTTACTCATAAATACGCACATACGCTCAACTCTATAAACGCACGCACGTCATACCCCTATGCATGTGTATATATCAATTGATCTTTTTATTTATGTGATCATCATCAGCTGCCACCAAGAGTCTCCTAAGGGAGTCCCTCGTGGTGCTGGGCGAGATCGGGGGCAACGACTACAACTTCTGGTTCTTCAATCCCATACACAGCCAGGACCGGCAGACCCCCCAGAGGTACATGCACGACGTGGTTGCGCGCATAGGCGCCGGCGTCCAGGAGGTGATCAATCTCGGGGCCAAGACAATCCTCGTCCCGGGCAACTTCCCCATCGGGTGCGTGCCGGCGTACCTGAACGCTCACAGGACCAACAGCTCCGCTGATTATGATGAGTTCCACTGCCTCAAGTGGTTCAACGACTTCTCCCAGAAGCACAACCAGGCACTGAAGCAGGAGATCATCCGACTCAAGTCGCAGAACCCGGGCGTGAAGATCATCTACGCCGACTACTATGGCGCTGCCATGGAATTCGTCAGGAAACCCCATAAATATGGTAATTTAGGAAACATCGCTCCATCAAGAGTACTCCCCGTAACAGAACCATCCTAACAATTAGCATGCTGATCATTGGCTTTTCTGCATCACTTGGACAGGTATCGATGACCCTCTGGTGGCATGCTGTGGTGGCAACGGCCCGTACCACACCGGCAAGCCGTGCAACAAGACGGCCACTATCTGGGGCGACCAGGCCAAGTTCGCCAGCTGGGACCAGCTCCACATGACGGACAAGGCCTACAATGTCATCGCCGATGGGGTGTTGAACGGCCCCTACGCGGACACGCCGTTGCTCCACGCTTGCTAGGAGAATTCATTTTGTTTATTTCGATACTTGAAGAATTATTTTTACTTACGAGATTCGTTAAAAATCTTTGGTCTCTTATTTATGTACCAGTGAATGAACTATTCAGAAGTAATATGTTTCATCGACCACACATGAGTCTGTACATTACTGTATTTACCACAAAACACGCGCACATCTGGATGATAATATGCCGGACTCTATTGCTTGGAACCTCACGACGTCAAGGGAATACTCCTCCCGAATTGTTCGGGGATGGCCAAATAGTGGAATGTGCCAATTATGAGAGAGAGCCGGAAATCGCACCTCGCCTCTTGTTCGTGAGGATTTGGATTGCGTGAAAGAACTAGATCGGGCTTCCGAGCTTCATGTGAGGAATTGGTCAAACATCGTTACAGTGAAGGAATGGTGGAAGGTAACCACACTCACACATGGGCATTGTAAGGCGGTGGCATCTCTCCTACTCACAGTGTGTGTGGAACGAAAGAAATGCTAGAGTGAACATCTCCGGCTGCCATGCCCATCATTGTTGCCAAAATTAAAGCGGAGGCTAGACTTTCGGTGCTAAGCGTTTGAGTTGTATTATGTCGCAGGGGTAGGTTTTCTTTTTGGTGCGCCATTGGTGACACCACTTTTTATTTAAAAAAATCATAATTAATAACACGAGGGTCAATTTTTGGCTCTGTTTCAAAAAAACAAAACAAAAAACAAACAAACACACGCGCACCCTAATACATCATGATCCAAGTAAGTGCCACCCATCTGGATTAGACTCAAAGATATTTATAAATATATGCTTTGTACATGGGAACATATATTGTTCTGAAAGACCCAAAGAATCTAAAAACTGTTGCACGGCGTCATAGAATGAAAAAATTCTAATAATATTATTGCATGTGTTCAGTGAGAACCCAAGCAACCAGAAGCGTACCTAGGACAAATATGAGGTGTACACTTTTTTCGAAAACATGACAAGGTGTACACTTAGCAGACGTTTGCAACTGAGTTCAAAATCAAGGGCGTCTGATAACACATACATAGACGGCCATATCAAAGGACAATCCACATGTATCCGCTGTCGTGTGCAACCCCAAACCACTTGCAGGCGAGATATGCAAATGGCTAATGGAGCTGCTTATAGCCACTAGGAACGGACCGAAACATTTCTTTGTAGCAAACTAAGGAGGAGACACCATAGATGTCACCTAATAGCAAAGGCGTGTTAACTTGTCAATCTACAAGCTCCGCTAGTCTAGCTTCAATGCTAGAGAGATACATCAACTGATTTTGGAAAGAAAACCTAGAGAAAAAATTATTCAGAACTACGTATTTCCATTTTACGATATTGTATTCTCGGCTGCCAACAACGCATGTCACACAAAAAACAAACAATGGTTCAAAATTATTAGAAAAAAATGCAAAAGTCTACATGTTTCCGTGAGTTTTCTTAAGATAAACAAAAGACTTGTCTGGTTATATTTAGGAAGTGACTATTCTCGGTCGATTTAAAATATTTTCTTAGTCGACATTAACAAGCATTAAATAAAGATGATATCATCTCTTTCTACTTACATGAATCTAAATACTGAGATTAAGTAGTACTAACTTTGACTTAATAATGGTTATTCATAAATCACCCATCAGAAATATCAAACCTATTATAGTAAGTAAATCGAAAAAATCCACCAATTTTGTGACTCCCAGTCAAGGGAAACATCACTTCACGATTTCCCCCCTCACAAAACCACAACTTTGGATGTTTAATGTGCAAATACCCAAATTCATTGATCTAGCAGTTCTGAAAGCGGAGGATTCGTGAAGCCTTTCTACAAGCTAAAACCTGGGCGGGGTGGTTTTGTACAAAACAACTCCAAAAGTAGTGGCTTCATGCATCTGTAGCCCCAAAACTGATGGTTCTGTGTAATTCTTTTATATTAATAAAGCATGAGTGTTATAAAAACATACACATGAAAGCATACACAAGCAAAAAGTACATATACCAAAAAAATAATCAAGATTTTCACCATGGATTGTACACTTCCTAGCAACCACTAACTTTTTAAGCCTTCATTGATTTTGGAGATAAGAACAGAAAAAGTTCTTTAGATGCTTGGATACCACGTGTGTTTCTTTGCTTCCAAATTTCAAAGATTGTTAGGATAAGAATGATTTAATTAATTATCATTTCAGGAAGCGTCCTGGCTGAGGAAAAGTATTATAAAAATACCACGCATAATGTGGTTAGATCCATGGGATTTGGCACTGATCCAGGATGGCACAGCCCGTGAAATTTGGTTGAGAAAGATCATCGAAAGATCACAAAAGTGTAGGTTCTTGATGTTGAAGATATAAGCAATTTTTCATATGATTTAATCCACGAAAACGATAAACAGTTTATGACTAGAATAACCAGAATTAAACTAATCATGTGATCTACTAAAACAGTAGATAAACAGAACGAATCTAGAACACATACTACAAGCAGAAACTGCAGTAGTAACTTAAACAGGAAGATCAAGAGATCATACGGCGCTGCGGCAGCAGAAGCGTTGGCGTTGCTGTTGTCGCCCATGTCGTCGATGAAGAGGCTGTCGATGTCGGGGAAGAAGTCGTCGTTGGGGAAGAACTCAATGCCAGTAGTCGCGCGAGTGCGCTCCCCAAAAACCTGATCGCCCCTCTCCCGTACAGGATCACAAGAGGCGGGGTTCCGGAGGCCTACTGTCCCTTCAACCGGTGCACGCCGGAAGACGAGATGGAGAATACTTGGAAGACGGTTGCGCAAGGTTCTGGAACGTTGGTGGTGCGAGACCATGTGTTGCGTGTGTAGCAGAATTCGCTAATGCGGTGGGTATATAGTGCAGTTCGGGCAGGGCGTTCAATCCCACAATCAAGTCAGGTAACTGCCCCACGATTAAGGAATCGGAAACGACAATGTAATTAACGCGTCCGTTAATTATTAGTTAATGACTCATTAAGTTTTCCCGGACTGCAAAAATATAGGCATCGGCTCGGCTCATTCCCGCAACCCGCGGCGCGTCGTGACGTGACGAGACGAGGCGTGGAGGAGGAGCGCGCGTGTGGAGCACCTCCTTTCTCTTCACAAACAACACCTCATACTAGTAGTGAAACAGCTCACTATATAAAGTGGTGCAGCTCACTCCCAACTAGCAATGTGGAACTGAATTTTAGTCACATACACACACAACCATTTAAATAGATGGGCCAAATGGGAATTTCGAATTTAGTAGTTGGGCTTTTAGGCTGTGGCCCAAGTACAGTCCAACACCAAATTTCAGCAATCCCCCACAAAGTCTCATTGGCACATTATACCACTTTTGTTCCAAAACATTGTTTTATATACCGGTGTAGTGGAGACTGTTAAGTTGAACACCACTTAGAACTTATGCTACGTTAGACCGCAACTTGAATAGTGGACTAGGCCTTGAACTACAAGTTTGATGCAAATCTAGTTTCACACAATTCGTTGACCGATACTGGGCTACCGCAAGACTTCCCCGCGGTTGGAGCTTATACGTCATACTCCGAGACCTTTCATGAGTTTACTAAAGAGCACCCGACTCTCATAGACTGCGACGTTTAACAGTCAGACTCATATAGGTGTACTCCTCACGAGATGTTCTACAGGACAACATCTCCGCTTATATAAGTAAGCCACTTGGAATACATTAAGATAAATATAAACCTGCCATGCAGAATAGAAGTATTGCATCTTCATGGAGAGGGAAATATAATATAAGGATACTCTCCTCTCGGCTACCCAACAGCTTGTCTCCCACTTCTAATTCACGGGATCTCCGATCACATAGAGTGGTTACCACTGTGGACAACTCATACCGTGGGTCTCAAACCCATCTCCCTCGATGCACTATCTATCACATTACGTGATAAACCCTTTGTGAAGGGATCTGCCAAATTCTTAGACGTTTGGATATAATCCAACGCAATGACTCCGGAGTTCTTTAATTTTCGGACAGATTTCAATCTCCTCTTCACATGCCTTGATGACTTCATATTATCCTTAGAACTTTTAATCTTGTGTATCACAGTTTGATTATCACAGTTCATAAGGATAGCGGGTATTGGTTTTTCAACCACAGGTAAGTCCATCAAAAGCTCTCGAAGCCACTCTGCTTCAACAGTGGCTGTGTCCAACGCTGTGAGTTCTGCTTCCATAGTTGACCTCGTTAAGATGGTCTGCTTGCAAGACTTCCAGGAAACAGCTCCACCACCGAGTGTAAACACATAACCACTCGTGGCCTTAATCTCATCAGCATCAGATATCCAATTTGAATCACTATAACCCTCCAGTACCCTCGGATACCCGGAGTAGTGAATTCCATAGCTCGCAGTGCCTTTTAAATAACGCATAACTCTCTCAAGAGCATGCCAATGATCATCTCCCGGATTAGAAACAAACCGGCTCAACTTGCTACAGCAAAAGAGATGTCAGGCCTCGTGGCACAAGCCAAATACATAAGCGAGCCAATAATCTGAGAATATCTCAGTTGATCTCTAGCATCTGTTGATTCTTTCGAAGCAACACACTAGGATCATATGGTGTCGGAGAAGGCTTGCAGTCGTCATACCCGAAACGACTCAAGATTTTCCACATAGTGAGACTGAAGCAGTGTAATCCCACCATCACCATCTCTCAGCAGCTTGATGTTCAAGATAACATCAGCTACTCCTAGATCCTTCATCTCAAAGCAACGAGATAAGAAATCCTTAACCTCCTTATTAAATCAAGGTTGGTTCCAAAGATCAGTATGTCATCGACATACAGACAGAGAATAACTCCCTCGCCCCCACCATAGCGATAGTACACACACTTTCAGATTCGTTTACAACGAAACCTGCAGCAGTTAAAGTTCTTTCAAACTTTTCGTGCCATTGCTTAGGAGCTTGCTTAAGGCCATATAAGACTTCAACAACTTGCACACCTTTGCTTCCTGACCAGGTACTACAAAACCATCGGCTGATCCATGTAAATTTCCTCGTCTAACTCTCCATTTAGGAAAGCTGTCTTAACGTCCATTTGATGAACGAGAAGCCATGCGAGGCAGCCAATGAAAGTAGCACTCGAATCGTGGTCAGTCTAGCCACAGGTGAGTAAGTATCAAAGAAGTCTTCACCTTCTTTCTGGGTATAACCCTTGGCCACAAGCCGCGCCTTGTACTTCTCAATAGTACCATCAGGCCTAAGCTTTTTCTTGAACACCCACTTACATCCTACAGGTTTACACCCATAAGGACGATCAGTGACTTCCCAGGTTCCGTTAGCCAAGATGGAATCCATCTCGCTACGGACAGCTTCCTTCCAGTAGTCAGCATCAATAGATGCATAGGCTTCTGAAATGGTACTGGGGTGTCATCCACAAGGTACACAATGAAATCATCACCAAAGGACTTTGCAGTCCTCTGTCTCTTGCTCCTAACAGGAACTTCATTGTCATCCTCCACAGGATTATCAGTGTGTTCTATCGAAATGGTAGGTCAGGAATAACAGCTAATTCCTGACTAGATGTGCTAGGTATCTCCTGATTTGATGAGCTAGGCATACCTTCATGGGAAAGATATCCTCAAAGAAAGTCGCATCCTTCGACTCCATAATCGTACCAACATGAACGTCGGATACCTCAGATTTGACTACCAAAAATCTATAACCAACGCTATGAAAAGCGTAGCCCAGAAGAACACAATCCACGTTTTTGGTCCAAGCTTGCGCTTCTTGGGAATTGGAATATTGACTTTCGCCAAACAACCCCAAGTACGTAAGTAAGAGAGTTTCAACTTTTTCCTTTCCCATTCCTCAAATGGAGAAACGTTTTATCTTTTATGGGAACTCGGTTTAGGACATGACAAGCTGTCAATAGAGCCTCCCCCACCATGCCTGAGACAGACCCGAAGTGTCTAACATGGCGTTAACCAAATCAGTTAGAGTTCGGTTCTTTCTTTCAGCCACTCCATTTGACTGAGGCGAGTAGGGAGGCGTCCTCTCATGGATTATACCATGTTCCGCACAAAACGAATCAAATCATTGGAAAAATACTCTCCACCACGATCAGACCTTAGCCTTTTAATCTTTCGATCAAGTTGGTTCTCTGCTTCAGCTTTATAGTTTTTGAAGTAGTTTAAAGCCTCATCTTTTGTTTTCAGAAAATACACATAACAATATCTAGTGGAGTCATCAATAAGCGTCATGAAATATTTCTTTCCGCCTTTTGTCAACACACCATTCATCTCACAAAGATCTGAATGTATAAGTTCCAGTGGTGCCAAGTCTCTTGCCTCCGCAGCCGTATGAGACTTGCGAGGTTGCTTAGCTTGCACACACACTTGACACTTGGAACCTTTGACAGTAGTGAATTTCGGAATTAAATCCAAATTAGCTAGCCGCGTCATGCAACCAAAGTTAATATGACAAAGTCGTGAATGCCAAACATTATACTCAAATTCGTGACAAATATGATTAATAACTTTGGTGCAAATATCTGACAAAGATAGGCGGAACAAGCCTCCGCACTCATAGCCTTTACCAACAAATTGTCCATACTTAGATATTACAACTTTATTGGACTCGAAAACCAACTTATAACCATCTCGACACAGAAGTGATCCGCTGACGAGATTTTATTGATGGAGGGCACATGATGAACGTTCTTCAGGCGCACGGTCTTCCCCGAAGTAAACTTCAGATCGACCGTACCAACACCACGAACAGAAGCATGTGAGTTGTTCCCCATCAGCACGGGAGAAGTCCCTGTGACCTGGTAAGAAGAAAACATGGAGCATCAGCACAAACATGTACATTGGCACCAGTGTCAATCAACCATTCAGGAGAATGACAAACTGAAAGAATGGTAGGAAATATACCGTACCCAGATTCCTTCATCTCAGTGTCGCCGATGACAACATTGGCAGTCTTGCCGCTGTTCTCATGTGCGCAGCTCATGGCGGTTAGGACAGCGAGGTGCCCAGTGATTCGGATCACCGCAAACATGGCATGATCCCTTCCTCGGCTTATTGTTGTTCTTTTGAAGTTGGTAGACTGTGAAGGCTTGTGCCTATCGTCAGACTTGCCTTTACCCCCAGATTTGTTCTTGTTAAACTTGGGCTTGTGGGGCTGCTGGTAATTCTTTTCTGTACCACATGGGCACTAGAACCAGCCTCGCAACTCGAGCACGTGTATCCTTTGCTCTCGCCTTCTCTTCAACATCAAGCGACCCAATGAGATCCGAAACGGAAAACTCTTGTCTCTTGTGTTTCAGAGAAGTAGCAAAGTTGCTCCACGAAGGTGGAAGCTTGGCGATAATGCCACCGGCAACAAACTTGTCCGGTAAATTACACTTAAAGTGCTCAAGTTCCTTAGCGAGTGACTGTATCTCATGAGCCTGTTGTACAACAGAACGCTCATCAGTCATCTTGTAGTCATAGAATTGCTCCATGACGTACAACTCGCTGCCAGCGTCCGAGGCCCCAAATTTGGCCTCGAGCGCATCCCACATGTCCTTGCCGTTATCAAACGACATGTACGAATCCACAATGGAATCGTCAAGAATATTGAGGAGGGCACTCTTGAAAAGAGTATCGAGCCTCTCATATGCCTCCTTGTTCAGGATTAAGCTCGCCCTCAGGCTTGCCTTTGGTGGTGGCATAGCAGTTACTGTTTTGGAACCAGTAAACTGCTCTCATGCGCCACCGTTGTAAAGCACCCCTTTGAAGGGAAACGGTTTCGTTGACGCAAGAAAGCCAGGTGATACAAATTGCCTATAATCAGGTTTTTGGATTGTTGAAGATATAAGCAATTTTTCATATGATTTAATCCACGAAAACGATAAACAGTTTATGACTAGAATAACCAGAATTAAACTAATCATGTGATCTACTAAAACAGTAGATAAACAGAACGAATCTAGAAACATACTACAAGCAGAAACTGCAGTAGTAACTTAAACAGGAAGATCAAGAGATCATACGGCGCTGCGGCAGCAGAAGCGTTGGCGTTGCTGTTGTCGCCCATGTCGTCGATGAAGAGGCTGCCGATGTCGGGGAAGAAGTCGTCGTTGGGGAAGAACTCAATGCCAGTAGTCGCGCGAGTGCGCTCCCCAAAAACCTGATCGCCCCTCTCCCGTACAGGATCACAAGAGGCGGGGTTCCGGAGGCCTACTGTCCCTTCAACCGGTGCACGCCGGAAGACAGGATGGAGAAGACTTGGAAGATGATTGCGCAAGGTTCTGGAACGTTGGTGGTGCGAGACCATGTGTTGCGTGTGTAGCAGAATTCGCTAATGCGGTGCGTATATAGTGTAGTTCGGGCAGGGCGTTCAATCCCACAATCAAGTCAGGTAACTGCCCCACGATTAAGGAATCGGAAACGGCAATGTAATTAACGCGTCCGTTAATTATTAGTTAATGACTCATTAAGTTTTCCCGAACTGCAAAAATATAGGCATCGGCTCGGCTCATTCCCGCAACCCGCGGCGCGTCGTGACGTGACGAGGCGAGGCGTGGAGGAGGAGCGCGCGTGTGGAGCACCTCCTTTCTCGTCACAACCTACACCTCATACTAGTAGTGAAACAGCTCACTATATAAAGTGGTGCAGCTCACTCCTAACTAGCAATGTGGGACTAAACTTTAGTCACGTACACACAGCCATTTAAATAGATGGGCCAAATGGGAATTTCGAATTTAGTAGTTGGGCTTTTAGGCTGTGGCCCAAGTACAGTCCAACACCAAATTTCAGCACTTGATAACCCCAAACGCAATGGATATTTGTACGGGAATCCAATGTGAAAGTGAGAGTATAGAACCGTAGAAGCGAGTAGGTAAACTAAATATTCACTCAACATATATATACCACTTATATAACTATCTATGGAATTAACTAGGACGCAAGATAATGAAGTAACTTATGTAAATAAGAGAGAGAGAGAGAGAGAGAGAGGTTTTAGTCAATTGACTATTTCTTAACAAGAGGTTGACCTTAAGTGAAGCTCAAGATAAAGGTTTATGGGCAATGTCTAGAAGTGATGCCCAAATGCGCCTAAATGTTCTAACTACACTTAGCACCTCAAGGCCACCTCGAGACACTTTATATAGCGTGGGTAGACAAGGCACTAAAACATGGGACTATGTGATTCACGTCATTGGTTTAGGTCGTTGTTTACTTATATGGTGGTCCATAACTTGGTCGACCCATATCAATACGGAGAATTACTTCACTAGTGATTATATTTCAATGACATATACATGGGCAAGAAAGGGAAGTATTAAGGAGAAAATCCTAACCACCGCATTAAGTTTCAGGTCCCTAAAAATCCCCTATGAACATGAATCCAAGATTCGATACACAGTTTCTAGTCTGTCCGTATCAGACATAGTGCAACCTTTATGTACCCCTAAAGTATGCACACACACTCATACACTAGCACAATAGAATTGCATAGAAATTAGACATACATGTACACTGACAATCAAAACTATTTCATCGATGTGATGCAATAATCATGGAAATAATATATAGAATCAAACATCTGTTTTCCAATGGATTACTGAGGATGGCTATGGAGGCGAGGAAAATGCTCTGGGGCGCCCCGATGTCATCGGATGTGAGGGAGAGGGGCATCTCTCCCCTCGAGGGAGAGATGTTTCTTCTTTGTTCTTTGGGGTCCTTGTGCCGTATAACCGAGAGCCCCCCACCCTCGATTGGATCTAACCTCGAGGAGGGAGGTCCTCCTCTATTTTTGTCCTGCGAAACCATTTTATATGCTTATGAAGATCTATATCATGGAAAATCTTTAAAAATTGAGGCGGTTACAGAAATTATTTGCCAAGCTTCCCACCAAAGGGATCATTCAGGAATATCCTAAAGGCCCACGTAGCAGGCCTGTGCAGAAGGGACCAAGTGGCGCGCTGGTATATGGTGCCCTCCCCCTGGTTGCCTCCTTTGTGGTTCTCTTCATCTTCATACATGATTGTTTTTTTTAATTTCCTTTTCCATTGTCCGAAATGTTCCTGAAATAGTAAGGAAGAATATGGTTTTTAAGTCTTTTAGCGATTATTAATAGTTTAATCTAAATTTAAAAAGATGTTTGGTATAATTCAAAATTAAAAAGGAATGCATAAGTTTATGACGTATCAGTCTGGCAACATGTGCCATAATTTGGAACGTTTTATAGGGTTTTGTGGAAATTAAAATTATAGCTTATTTATTTGGAACGTTTGTAGGGTTTTGTGCAGAAGGTAATCGGTGGACCGGTTCTATGCAATTTCTAGGGTCAACCAGTGGATATGGAAACAAATATTTAACCAATATCACTATAGATATCTGCAAATATATCTTCTGAATTTAACGTACATGCCCTGGTGTGACTTCATGTATAGCCTTGTGATATCATGCATACCTCCTAGATGTTGTCAAGATTATGGGCCGGCACCGGCAAGAAAATATTTATAGTGTATATCCTTTAGATTCCCGAAAAAATATATGACGAAATATATGTATCTTCAAGATAACACACCATGTATAGGATCACTAGCAATTAATTATGCTTGGTTGGTAGAATTCAACCTTGACCGCGCAAAAACAAAAACTCAACCTTGACGATGCTATAAAAAGGGGGTCAAAATGAACTCGTTTGGATCATAAACAATTCATCTGCATGCACCGTCTTCTCCACTGATTTGTCACCGTACTGCCAGGCCGCAAAAGAAGTAGTAACAACAGCGTTCAAATGGGTCTGAAGTATCAAGTGCGCCGTTCCATTTCGTCCTGCATCCTCCTCGCCGTCGTCCTGCTCAGCGCTGGCACAGGGTCGTGTGCTAGTTGCTACAAGCGCATCTTCACCTTCGGCGACTCCATCATTGACACCGGCAACTTCGTGCACTCGATCGGCAAGAATCCATCCCCAATCAAGGAGCCACCATTTGGGATGACCTTCTTCCACCACCCCACAGGCCGCATCTGTGATGGTCGCGTCCTCATTGATTTTTACGGTGAGTATGTACACATGCATCTCAGCTACTCTCCTTGTGTATGTGACTCCTAGATCTTGTTGTTTGTCTGTGTTCCAGCGGAAGCGCTCGGGCTGCCACTGATACCACCGAACTTGCCCGGCAAAAACTCGGGACTATTCCCAATGGGTGCCAACTTCGCCGTGTTTGGTGCCACAGCGCTGCCCGCCGACTACCTCAAACATAAGTGGAACCTTACTGTGCCAGGGTCTGCCTGCCTGAGCACGCAGATCGGGTGGTTCCAGGACATGCTGCACCGCTTAGCTCCCGGGGACGGTAATTGCCCTTACATCAATTTTTTTTAACTACGTGCCCTTACATGCACGCAGCATGCATGCCCAAAACCGTATTAACCATATATATACAGGACTGTTTTTTTTGAAGCGGCTATGCATGAATTAGTTCGTCTCCTTTGATCTTCCTTCCAGATGCCAAGACAGTCCTGAGCGAGTCCCTCATCGCGTTGGGCGAGATCGGTGGCAACGACTACAACTTCTGGCTCCTCAATCATCGTCCTCGTGATCTAGCCTACCAATTCATCCCAGATGTTGTCTCCCTCATAAGCAACATTGCCCAGGTGCTTACATGACATGCCATCAGTTAACATGTACTACAAATCGTCCATGCATCCAGGAAGCACAAGTGCTAACTCGTGTAATTTGTCATTACTAATTTTGGATGCTATTTTGCTATATATCAAAACAAATTCGTCAATTTTTTTATAAATATTTGAATTTAGTCCAAAATTTGGACATAAAATACATTTGGTAACCAGTTCATTGTGCATGCGCATGTAGGTGCTCATCAATCTTGGCGCGAAGACGATCATGATCCCGGGAAACTTCCCCATCGGTTGCGTACCAGCTTACCTAAAAACTTTCGAGACCAACAACCCTGCGGACTACGACGAGTTCCACTGCCTCAAGTGGTTCAACGAGTTCTCCATGCGGCACAACCAGGCTCTATCCAGTGAGATCAATAGGCTGAGGGCGCAGCACCCAGAGGTGAAGCTCATCTACGCTGACTACTTCGGTGCTGCCATGGAAATCTTCAAGAATCCACACAAATTTGGTATGTAGCATGCTCGATCGGCTTTCTCCTAATCAGACCATGCATATATGGTGCGCTCATTTGTTCAATCATTTTGCGTTGGGCATGCAGGTATTGGTGATCCTCTGGTTGCTTGCTGCGGTGCCAATGGCCCGTACCACTACCGCATCGGGAAGCCTTGCGACAAAGACACCATTCTTTTGGGTGACCCGGCGAATTTCGCCAGCTGGGATGGTATCCACATGACTGAAAAGGCCTACAACGCTATAGCCGATGGGGTGTTGCGTGGGCCGTTCGCGAACCCGCCATTGTTGTATTCTTTTTTTTTTTTTTTTTTTTTTTGCGGGAAAGCACTGGTAAACTTACAGCAAGGTCCTTACAGAAAGATCCAGAACAAAGGGAAAATTACAACTTGGTCCAGCTGGAACTCGATGTTGACGACGAAGAACAGAACGTGCCGCCGGCGCGCCGCCGCTGCTCCTCCCCAGACCTTGGATCAGGAGGAGTCCCTCTGCGGACGGGAAGTCGACGATCCTCAGCTTCAAGAAGCCTCCACCCTGCACCGCCATCGCCATCGCCTCGCCGCACGTCACCAACACCTTCGAAAGCTTGAAACACCCGGATCCGCCGCACTCGGACTCCGGCGAGGGAAGAGCACGCACGGCAGCACCAGAGGCCTGCGAGCATGCACAAAGCAGCAGATCCGCAGCGACGGAGCTCCGGAGAGCGCCACCACCGTAGAGGAAGATCCCTGCTCCAAAACACCACACCACCCACGTCGCCGTCTCCTCAACGCCGCCGGCCCGGGACTCACACGACCCTACACTATGTACAGACGAGCTGCGGGGTTCCCCCACCCTCCCGCCGCCGGAGCGGCCGGCGGAGGGAGGGGGAACCGTCGAAACGCCGCCGGCGAGGTGGATCTGCGAGGACGCCCAAAAATCGCCCTCTTTACTGTTGCGGGAGGGGAAAGGTCCAAGGTCCTTTTGCGTTGCCGCCATTGTTGTATTCTTGTTAAAACTATTTATTCATGTTGTTCTACATAGCGGGAGTTTCGCTATACTTTTGGCGCTCTTGTATTGGCCCGTGAACTGAAGAAAAGTAGTATGTTTCCAGGGGATCACCTATCCATAATACATTATCCTACTCATTATGGATTCACCATGCGATTAGATTAAGGGACGACTTACCGTATTAGTTACTCGCATTAACCCCAGTTGTGCACCATGTAAACGTGCAGACATATGCACATATTGTTGAGACTATTGTGGAACACGCTTGTCACAGGGATAAAATTTCGGGTGGTCACAACCTCACCGGGCATACTGGGAAGAGCAAGTGAATTTGTAGTCATGGAGAATAGATCACCAGTATGAACTCGGGACACCTGTATATTAAGGTCCAAGCTAACGACTCTATTCTTCTTTTTTTTGAAAGGGGGGACATCACCCCGGCCTCTGCATCAAAATGGATAACAACTCTACTCATGCCTTTCTCTTGTATTATTTGATGATACAAAGAGGAGTACCATGCATGGGGGACTCGGCAAAATTAGATGATGATCTCAGATGAGGCTGTTGATGGACAAACTAGAGGAAGAACCCTACATCGGTTTTGGCTTGTGTGTGATGTTGTCGATGACAGCGTAGGTCTTGAGGGGAGCAATTGTTAGGGTCTCCTTTATATAGCCATTGCTGATGGGTGGCACCTTCCATCTACGTGAGAGTCCTGGCTCATGCGCATATATGAGTGGTTTTATTCTACTTTTTGTCCTCCAAGGCATTCCTTTTGAACCCGTATATTGCCTTCAGGAGGAATCCGGTAGGAGTCTTATAGAGGATCTTTGATTTGGCTGTGCGGGCCCACCTGACCCACACGAGGTGCATAGTGTCAGGTTAGGATCATGAATACCCTCCGAGAAGTTCCCGATTAGCATGTGTAATGTGGTCATGATGGATAACTCAGTGGGCAATTCGAGACTGGGGCTAGGTGCTTGCTCGAGGCTTCACTTGTTTGCTCAAGAGTCAAGGCGTTGTCTTTCTCTTGATAACAACTTGGATGTTCTGACTTATTTTGGTAAGTCCAGCCTTGATGAACTCCTCGACTTTCTTTGTGAAGCTAAGGCCTTAGTCGACATCCTTGGTGAAGTCGCCTGAAATGCCTCGACTTCGTTGGTGAAGATGAGGCGCTCCGTCGACTTTGCTAGAGAAGTCGAAGTGTTCGCCGACTTCGTTTCATTTGAATCTTAAGGTTGCTCCTAGACTCTAGCGAAAAACATAAATATACCAAACCTACACAAGCTGCACTAAATTTGTAGGTTTTGAAGAGTTGCTTGAGGTCTTGAGTTGCTCACCGCAATATGTGAGAATCTGATCGTTGAGTGTTGTGGATGGGAACACACCCTTTGCAATGCACACCGCTGAACCACTCACTGATCAAGAAATGCACAAAATACGAAAGCCGAGAACCATTGATAAAACCAAATATAACACAACCATTTTCTTCACCACCGTCAAGGCCAGCAGAAACATCGGGTGATAAATCATACAATCTAGAGCCGATGATTTGCGAAAAAAATACCATGAACTCCTTAGCATTGTCCGTATCGGCCACGACGACAAAACCATGACGAAGATTGAAAAATTAAACATTGACACATGCTTGAATCTGGATTCCCCACCTCGTGGCGACATATCAGTTGCTGGAGAAGAGGGGAGCCACACTAATGACACTAGAAAAACGCTCTCCTCTCTCCACCTATTTCTTCACGCCCTAGAGGCCATGCATGTAACAAATTACTTGTTTAGTAGAATGAACCACTCCAACCGAGCGGAATCACTTATTGTCAGAGAACATTATGCGATGCGATGCACCGTGTTGAATCGGTTCAAAGGTCTTTGAACCGCTTTTTTTTGACACAGTGTGGCTGGTCTTTGAAGCAACCCGGAAAAGTGGCACCCGGCACGGATCTTGGAGCACACACGGACACGGGGCACGCCTCATCAACCGCGGCAAACTCGAATTGGAGACTCTGTACGCTGCGATATGCCCCCGCCGTTGCCGCCGCTCGGCGCGCCTCCTGCCTGCGCGCGCTCGCTGGCGGAGCTCCTCGTCGCGCTCTCAGCCGCCCGCGCTCTGCCCAAGGGCCAGCAGCTCCACGGTCACCTCCTCAAGGGCGGCCACCTCCCCGCCATCGCCTCCTCCCACGCGCTGCTCGCCCACCACCTCCTCACCTTCTACGCCCGCTGCTCGCTCCCGGACCTCTCCCTCCGCGCCTTCCTCGACCTCCCCGCCCCGCCCTCCGCCGCCGCCTGGTCCTCCCTCATATCCTCCTTCGCCCAGAACGGCCTCCCCGCCGCCGCCTTCGACGCCTTCCGCCGCATGCTCGCGGCGGGGGTCCCAGCCACCGACCGCTCCATCCCCTCCGCCGCCAAGGCCGTCGCAGCCGCCGCAGACTCATCTCGCCCCCCGCTTGCCCCGCACGCCCTCCATGGCCTCGCCTACAAGACGCCCTTCGCCGGCGACGTGTTCGTTGGATCCGCGGTTCTCGACATGTACGCCAAGTGCGGGAACCTTCCGGACGCACGCAGGCTGTTCGACGAAATGCCCGAGCGGAATGTTGTCTCCTGGTCTGCGCTTATTGGCGGCTACGCGGATGCTGGGATGCACCCTGCAGCACTGTGGATCTTCCGCTCAGCGCTCGCGGAGGCTGTGCAGGTCAATGACTTCACAGTTTCGTGCATTGTTCGCGTGTGCGCTGCAGCGACACTCTTTGAGCTTGGGGCTCAGGTGCATGCCCGCTCTATCAAAACAGCACTCGATGCATCACCCTTTGTGGGCAGCTCACTCGTTTCGCTCTACTCCAAGTGTGGCCTTGTGGATTGCGCTTACCGGGTATTTCGCGCGGCACCGGAGAGAAACCTTGGGATCTGGAACGCCGTGCTTATTGCATCGGCACAGCATGGGCATACTGCCACGGCATTTGAGCGTTTCATGGAGATGCAGAAGGCTGGATTCCGGCCTAACTACATCACCTTCCTGTGTTTACTCAGTGCATGCAGCCATGCTGGTCTTGTCGACGAGGGGAAGCGATATTTTTCTCTCATGAAAGAACATAACATTGAGCCACATGCTGAACATTATGCTGCAATGGTTGACCTACTTGGTCGTGTAGGACGTATAGCTGAAGCACTGAACCTTATTGAGTCAATGCCCATGGAACCACCTGACTCTGTCTGGGGTGCACTCCTCATGGCATGTCGCATGTTCAAGGATGCTGACACTGCGGCAATAGCTGCAAAGCGGTTGTTTGAGACAGGGTCCCGCAGCTCTGGTGCACACATGCTCCTGTCAAGTACGTATGCAGCTGCAGGAAGGCATGTTGATGCAGCACTTGCAAGGAAGGCAATGCGCGATGCAGGTATACGGAAAGAGACTGGACTTAGCTGGCTTGAAGCTGCAGGGGAGGTGCACACCTTTGTGTCAAATTGCAGGAGGCATCCACGAAGTAACGATATTTATAATGTGCTGGAGAAAGTTGGTGAGAAGATGGAGGCAGCTGGCTATGTGGCAGACACTACTGCAGTGTTTAAGGATGTCGACAGGGATGAGAAGCGTGCAACACTGGGATATCACAGCGAAAGGCTAGCGATAGGGTTAGGTCTTTTGATTGTTCCGGAAGGTGTGCCAATCCGAGTTATGAAGAACTTACGAGTGTGTGATGATTGTCACAATGCAATCAAGTATCTCAGTAAGTGTACAGGAAGAGTTGTAGTTCTCAGAGATAACCGTCGGTTCCATCGGTTTGAAGATGGGTTGTGCTCTTGTGGAGATTTCTGGTGATATATACCCTGATCTACACCATTCTTCTTCATATTTTCATTCTTGGACAATTTGCTTCATATGGATTCATCAACGTGGTCTTTAATTTAGAGTACACTGTTTTGATAAACGGATCAATCTGAATACAGAAGCTGGTATAGTCATATAGTTGATTCTGGCCCGTGAGGTGCTGGATCCAGTAATAGGTTTGCTTGGAAACTTCTCAAGAAGTCTGATCAGTTTGGGTGAAACAATTCTTCGATATGGTAATTGACCACGTAATGCTGCTGTATATTCAGGGTCAGCATGGCACTTGGGGCTTCTGCTTTTCAATTTTCATACAGTTGACGACGTGGATCCAGAAGTCTGAAGGGTAACATTTTTTGCAGAATAGATGGAGAGCAACTCATGATATCATCTTATGGGTTCTGGCTGCATAGCAGTGGTGAATATTTCTTCCACATGAGCTGATGCGCATAGGTATAGCCTCACATGAGGGATGGAACATTTAGTTACGTCTAATAATTCCATTTTATCTGCGGGAAGATCAACAGGGGCCGGCAAACACATTATGTATAATAGCTCTCTCAGCTGTTGTGATGATCAATCACATCAGGACTCAAAAAGAAAGAGGAGTTGGCAAAAGTGCCCTTGAGGCTTTTAAACATAATCTTAAAAGAATACAGTGGATTATCTCTCTCTCTCTCCAAACTCCTTCACATCTATAAAAGAATCTAGTGCTTAATAAAGTTAGCATCTGCCAATTCTTGCTTTACCTTGATCATGATTGCCTACTTCAAGCTTTGGAGGATCCAGTGTGTGTATGCCTGTGTATGCCTGCTTTCTCGGGCTTGTCTGATAATGTACAATTAGCATGGACAATTCAATCCAATGCACTGCAAGCCACTGCAAACGTTTCCTCCTTTTGTATTGAATGTTGTCACCTGTATTTTGAAGCTGCTGGGCTTAGATATGCTCATTTGATACAGGTCTTTCGACAGGATATCCCTATAGTCAACCTGATGCTCTTTCTGTGCATATAGAACAATGACTGACATATTGAAGAAGCTATCTAAAAGTTTTCCATGGGACCAGTTTCAGTAAGCCATGGAAAGTGATGCAGCATAATAGGGAATTTTCTGACATTATATGATAATTGTATCTATTAGACTGCGATAATAGTGGTCATTCTAATTAAAATGCTCTACCTTTTTTAACCAGAAACAATAGGGGAGCCCTCTGTTTTATAGAGGATTTTAAAATGCTCTATGCTCTGTTAGTCATATTTTTTGGCAATAATGAATTTATTCCTTATGGACTGCTAAATCATGTTCTTTGTGAACTCCAATAATAGAAGTAAAATCTAGTTCAATCAAGTTGAGAAATTATTAATTCCTTAATTGCATATTTGTTAACTTGAATCTGATTCCGCGCATTGAAAGTGTCATCCATTTTTTTGTTCTAACTGACCGTCCTTTAAGTTTTCGAAACTCTTCCTGGAATTTGATTGTTTATTTAGTATAGAATAGGAGAAGAAGGGCTTCACTGCCCCAGTAATTCCCACATGTAGCTTTGAAAAGGGCGAGGTGTTGTTCAGGTTCCCTACCCCACATTTAGCTTGTAAGATAAGAAAATACTTTTATAATGAACAATCATTGAACCATCTAGACCTGTCTTAACCTAAAATGGAGGGAATCCCCAGTGGAATGGAGTGACTGCTAAGCTCACCTTTTTTTCCATACCTAATTCTTGTGGGTTGCCATCTTCTTCAGACAACAACTTTCTGGGATGAATGCTCTCAATTACAGCGATATGATGGTTGGATCCTATTATCCTACAATCTGTGATCATGCCTTTCTAAACTAAATTCAGTTGCTGTATGGTCACTGTTTATTAGGTATTTTTATATATGTATTATAGATCATGGGGGTACAGATTTTAATATCAAATGTTTTGGTTAGTCAGGATGATTTGATGGATCCTTCTAATTTGGAAAATATCTTTTGAAGTATGATTGCATATACATCACTGGCACCATTAGTAAGAGTAAAATCTTGGGGGAAAAAGACACTGTCCATTGCTGGTCCCAAATGGTAAACACCTCTCTTTTCAAGCATACAAAGGTATATGGTGTGGTGCACGTTAGTTTGCCTCCCCAACTTGTTCAGGCTAGTGCCAGTCAGCATGAATAGAATGATTGATTCTCTTTTGGTCCTTATTTGATCCTTGCAAGCTTTTGAATGCTTTGAAATCCAGGATGGATGGTTGCTAAGTGAGGCGAAAGATTTGGTTGGGTGAGAATGACAGGGGAGCTCCTCTTCGACCAGCATATTGAACTGCAAGTTTAATGGAGAAGCCAGCAGCCTAACAAATTTCCTATATATATGCAAGTGAAATAAGAAGTTGTGGGCTCATAGCTTGCAAGAAACGAAGCAACACGAGCAGAAGAACTTCATGTCAAATACTCAAATATGAGTTCTCTGAGAGGGTTTGGAAATATTGCCAAAAAATGGAGAGAACTCAACGGCGTGAATTACTGGAAGGGGCTACTTGATCCTCTTGACGTCGACCTCCGGAAGAATATCATCAACTATGGTGAGCTCTCACAGGCAGCCTACACTGGGCTGAACACAGAGAGAAGATCAAGGTACGCTGGGTCTTGCCTCTTCAAACGCAAGGACTTCCTCAGAAGGGTGGATGTATCGAACCCTAATCTGTATGAGATTACAAAGTTCATATATGCAATGTGTACTGTTAGCTTGCCTGATGGGTTCATGATAAAGCCATTGTCAAAGGCCGCATGGAGCAAGCAGTCAAATTGGATGGGATTTGTTGCTGTGGCCACCGACGAGGGTAAGGAAGTTCTTGGGAGGCGGGATGTGGTGGTGGCATGGCGTGGGACAATACGGATGCTAGAATGGATGGATGACCTTGATATTTCGTTAGCGCCTGCTTCAGAAATAGTACGACCAGGCAGTGCTGATGACCCCCGTGTTCATGGAGGGTGGTTATCTGTCTACACGAGTACTGACCCAGGGTCTCTGTACAACAAACAGAGTGCACGATATCAGGTAATTCTTGTTATTCTTGATTCAAGCATCAGTACATCATCAAAGGCAATATTTTAGATTATCTCGTCTTCTGAAGCAAACCACTAAATTAGGATGTATAGTTGATAATAATCTTATGCTGGTTAAAGCCCATGGTCTAAATTAGTATATAGTTTATAACAGTGCATGTGCTTGATGTTTAGGTTTTCTTTCATTTGAAGCGAGGCAAAAGGAGGACACAAAAAGATACATATCATTGGCTTGCCTATAGTTGCTCATGAATATTAGCCTGTCGATTGTATAAAAGAAAGTTTTGCTTCCTGTTTTCCATAGATTCGGTGGTGCTTCTGTATTTCATCTGACTGCACTAAGGAAGCATCATGATATATTCAAATGGGGGATAATTCCACTTATAATCCATCTAAAGTTTATCCTGCATAAAGACAATCATGGCACAACAAAACGTGCATTTTAAGACAGTTTGGGCTGCTTGGGCCATGGTATTTATTTAACGAAATAAATGTTTAACTGTGTGTGTAGTCCATGCATGCATCCTCGCCTCATTAGTCATGCATATTCGACCTCACTTTTTAGTTATATACTCATCACGAGGAAATAGTTCATGATCAAACTAACAAGCTTGTATCAGGTGTTGAACGAGATCAAAAGGTTACAGGATGTGTACAAGCAAGAGGAGACCAGCATCACCATTACAGGCCACAGCCTTGGGGCCGCTCTTGCGACCATCAGTGCCACTGACATTGTCTCCAATGGCTATAACAAGAGCTGCCCGGTCTCGGCCTTCGTGTTCGGTAGTCCCAGAGTGGGCAACTCCGACTTTCAAAAATCATTTGACAGTGCAGAAGATTTGAGGTTGCTCCGTATTCGGAACTCACCTGATGTGGTCCCAAACTGGCCAAAGCTAGGATACAGCGATGCTGGCACAGAGCTCATGATCGACACAGGGGAATCACCCTACATCAAGACCCCTGGGAACCCCTTGACATGGCATGACATGGAGTGCTATATGCATGGGGTTGCTGGGACGCAGGGGAGCAATGGAGGGTTCGAGCTGGAGGTTGATCGAGACATCGCGTTGGTAAATAAACATGAAGATGCACTGAAGAAAGAGTATTCAATTCCATCATCTTGGTGGGTGGTACAGAACAAAGGTATGGTGAAAGGCAAGGATGGTCGGTGGCATCTGGCCGACCATGAGGATGATGACTGATTTAGCTAGCCAGTTGGTCTTTTTACCTGACGCAATCATCACTGGGACAACCGGTAACAAGTTGCAACTGGCAAGCTTTGTCTAAATACGCTAGAAAAGCGTGCTTTGCTTTAAAAGGGGGAATTGACGCAGATGTGTTGATTGTTTGAATGAAGAAATGCATCATGTTGTGTTGTTTTCGATGAATTGCTGTTTTGTTTTCGAGGACAGTGAGTTTTATTTCCACTTTCTGCTGTAATCAAGACTCAAATTTGTTTAGGTATGACGTTTCTACACCATACCATGTTAAGAAATCTATATATGCTTGATTTCTTCTCCATTCCAAACTTGTTGAATCTAAATATTATCACCTCAATAGACAAACCGTTGGTAACACTTCCAAAGATCATGCAATTTGAACAAAAATACATAGGTGTTCACATATCAAGTGGCCATAGACATTACTTGTCAATCTTGGATAAAATTTCAAACATGCACGAACTGGATGTTACAAAATCATTTTTGCCCAATATCGAAGTTGATTTAAGTAGCTACAACTTTGAAATTAAATTCCCTGAAAAAATCATTGAAATTAAATTCTCAGAAACTAATCTCATAAATTACTTGCAGCGATGCTAGACATTGTTGTTTAAGTAAAGGAAATAATGTTTGCAAGAAAATCTTACTAAATCTTTTGGAAAATTCATCGCCAGAATGTCTAATTCCTCGTATGAGATCTTGGGGAAAGATTGAAAAACCTGCACCGCGTTCCATCTTGCTGAAATAAAACAACGGCCATGCCAGCTCTGTTCCATAGTGCATCTCCAAAGTAACCACAAATTAAGAGCCACCAAACCCAGTAGGATCAGTTTTAAATTAAAAAAATCCACTGGAATATGCTGAGATTTTTTCTTAATGACCCAATAAATTCCTCTCTCAGGTTAAGATGCCTCTCCCTTCCTTAGTCCCATCACCGTCCTAGCTTTTCTCTCTCTCCCTGCACGCACAATCAATGGATAACCGGCGACCCGCACCTCCACCGGCCAAGACGCTACCGTCGGTGTGATCACCTTGAAAGGCCACTGCGTCCTCTCCCCAAACCGTAGGCGCCAAAGTGGGTTCCCAAAGGTGATGATGTCCTTGATCCTCGCCTCAAATTGTAGCTCATTGCTTCCGTTTCCTTCATTCTTCCCCGTTGTTGTAGTTGGCGTGATAGATCCAGAATTATTTCTTAATTCCAGCTTTTCTTGTATATAAGATTCTCTTTCAGACAGCTTTTGGAAAAGTTGCCAACTTGAAAAGGCAGGGGGGTGATGTTAGAAGGTTGGAAAGAAAAACTATCATATTTGAACTGCCACAAACAACATTCTCATCCCATCTCTGAAAATGAAGCATTGTTTTAAACCTCAAAAAAAATGAAGCATTGTTTTCGAAGATGTTCACATGGTCAAATTGCATATGCCAATGTCTGAAACCCAATTTTAGTCTGCCAAAACTATATATACTGCACAAGCCAACGCATTCACAACATGAACAAGATGTACACTTGCACAATGGGCCCAATTGACATTTCTGTTGTGCCCTGGATCTTCCCAAACTTGGGGTTCCCACTGTCAGTCTGTCATGTAGAATGTTGGAGAAAAAACAATACCTTCAGCTGTACGAGGTCAACCTAACTTTGTCAGAACGAAAACGAACAGGTTGGCACGACGGAGGCACAACCAACTGCTTAAGGCCCGCCGGACCACAGTTTTCAGTTCAGTCCGACCACAAAGGTAAGACCCTCCCGCGCCCTGGCAATGTTCTCCGGCGACATGTCCAGCCGGTGGAGGGAGCTGCACGGCAGCGACCGCTGGGACGGCCTGCTCGACCCGCTCGACGTCGACCTCCGGCGCTACCTCATCACCTACGGCGAGATGATCATGGCCACGTACGAGGCGTTCATCGCCGAGCGCCGGTCCCCGAACGCCGGCATGTGCCGGTACCGGCGCGCCGACTTCTTCCAGCGCGTGGAGGTGTCCCACCCGGGCTGGTACACGGTGACCCGGTACATCTACGCCACGGCCAGCGCCGACGTGCTCGGCAAGGTGCTGCTCCGGCCTCTGTGTCGGAATGGGAGCGCGAGGGAATGCAACTGGATGGGGTACGTCGCCGTGGCCACGGACGAGGGCGCGGCCGCGCTCGGGCGCCGGGACGTAGTCGTGGCCTGGCGAGGCACGCAGCGGGCCCTGGAGTGGGTGGCCGATATGAAGCTCGCGTTCGCCTCGGCGGCCGGGATCCTCGGGCCGGAAGGCGCAGATGGGTCCAACCCATCGGTGCACCGCGGGTACCTGTCGCTCTACACCTCGTCGGACCAAAGCTCGGAGCTCAGCAAGCAGAGCGCCAGGATGCAGGTACGTGCGCTCTGCTTCTTTCCTGAGACGCACCGAAATACATACAAGTATTATTTTCTCACGTTCATAATTTTTTAGAAAAAATCTCACGTTCATAATCTCGATTCACTGCTTCGAATCTGCGAATTTCCATTGCATTTTCTTTCTTTATACTACCTATCTAATTTCAATCTTCCTAATAGATGTTGCTAAAAATGAGAACATATATGTTTGCTTCTGATCTATTGATTTAGTCCAGAATTCCTCTATAAATTTCGAAATGAGACAAGTCTAACCCTTACGTTAAATTTCTTTTTAATTTCAACCCGCATTGTAAGTAAAATTCACCCACTGCGTAAAAGCAATGTGGTATTGCGGACATGGTGGTAGCTAAATTCAGAGAGCAAAAACAGAATTGGGATAGTTTAGAAAAAAAAATCAATATTGTGGATTTTTAATCTTAAATGAAAATTTAAATTTACTAATAATAAAAGGAAATTTTAGGAAAATAGTGGAAGATAAAATTTAGAAAATGATATTCCATTGAATATAATAAAGATGCGATAATTCAAAAATAAGTTACGAAACAACTAATCATAAGTTTCCCAAAAGACAAGAGGTTTTTTCTTAATGTTAGCATGATCACTGCTAAATTCATTGAGTAGAAAGAAGGATGATCCAGTTTATGTGGGAAACCGGATCGAAAATTCGTACAACTCCTCGGTTAATTGAAGGAGACCGAGCAAAGATCACTCCCTAACAACGACAACACCAACACACAACACTTAGAGCAAGAAGGCCGCGTCACACACATACTGCAAGTCCCCGAAGAAAGACCATGAATCGAAACAACTCGGAGCAACGTACCGACCACGTCTGCGCCTAGAAGGAGTCGGCTAGTGGACAACAGGTTCCGGGCGGACCTGAAGAAGACGTCGACGCATGCACATGCCTTGGAAGGGGCAAAACCAACTCCGCCAGCCACATCGGCCCTTGAGCAAACGCAAGCAAAGCCTCCAACGAGGGAACAACATCAAGATGCCGCCGTTGCCTGGTCCGACAAGCTGGAACTAGGGTTTCCCCTGTTGCTCGAGGAAGGGAGGGTACGGCCCTAGCCGAGACAACGCCTCCAAGAAGGGAATGGCACCCACGGGCGCCGCCGTCCGTCAGCATGTAGCAAAGATTTCTCCCCGGCCGACCAATAGCACTCGAGATCCACCATCGCAGAGCTGAAACAGCAATGGCAACCCACCACCGCCGCGAGAAGATGTGCGTGTTGTTGTTGAAGAAGATAGGAGACCTCCTGCACTTGGCCGTATGGACGACCTCATCTCCCCAGCTAGGTCGACGTGCTGTCGGCACTACTCCCGCTTCCCCCCACCGGACAGGAGGACGCAACGCCGAGCCGCAGCGCCATTCATCTCCCTCCAGCGCGCACCACCATCTCACCCGTACCCAGCCTTGCCGCAGCACCGCCTCTCCAGCCCCACGCAAGCTGTCGGTCCTCCGTCCTCTTCCCTGGGAGGATGCAAAAGCCGGTGGCAGGCCACCGGCGCCATTCGTCTCCCTCCTCGAGCAGCAGCATCAGGGCGCCGCTGGCAGCTCTGCCGCGCAGCAGCCTTGGCCCAGATTGGGCCCGTGCGCCGCCGCCGACACCCGTGCTCCAGCCATGGTGCCACCTCCGCAACGCGCTCCTCCCAGCTCTGCCTCTCGACCTTTCTTCGCCCTGCCACGACCGCAGGCGCCAGCCCCGCATCGCCGTGACCCACCGAGCCGCCGCCTCTCCGCGCGTAGAGTTGCTCATCACGCATTAAAAAGTAGAAAAACTTTTTACTGCTAATAACAATTGAATGAAGCATTTTATTTGGCCTTGACATGGTTGCTTGAATATCTCAACATATATGAATGGATGTATGAACTCAGATGCACAAAACAACTAGAAGTTTTTCAAAAACAGTATGGGAAAAAACGGCACTAAAGCAAAATCGTATGGTGCTTCAGATTGTTAACCACATTTTACACTTTTCTTACTTTTTTATTACTGTTTCCATAGTGGCTTTTTAAGTTCTTGTTTTTGTAGACTACCCATGTGTTTTTAAATTGTTTCTTCAATTTGAGTTTCCACTTGCACAAATTGCTTATGACTGTTTCCAGGTTCAGGTTATAAACTACTGAAACTGTCGATAAAATTCAGTAAAGAACACACATAGCTAACTTCAGAGGCTGATTTACTTTAATATATTCCCTTTATATGAAAAAGAGGATACTTTGCTCAAATCTACACGATTACAATAGAGGTTTCAAACCGATCGGCGAACAGCGGCGGCTAGGGTTTAACCTAATGCAAAATAGTGTACCAAACAATGTCATGTTGGTGATCCCTAGCCGTCCGATGAGAGATCTCCACTTCTCCGGATTAGCTCTTGGAGTGAAACGGTGAATTGTAGCCGTCGGATTGAAGATGAGTGTCACATGGAGGCCAGTGACCGAAGCGTTAAGTGAGGAGGTTGGTTACTGCATTTAACTGAATTTTGGACGGTGCTTCTGAACTTCACTGTAGGGCGGTAGGATTAGAAAGGCTCCATGTCTTATTAAAAGCGTCATTGGAAGGAAGTTACGAAACATACAAACGCAGTACACTCAAGTTCAATCATAGCCAAAATTAAAAGCCGAGGTTATTAACTGGGGCGCCACGGGCGACAAGCATATGAGATCTATAATGATGCGAGGAGTCAGGAGTCCCTATCTCTTTTGTAGCCTACGGTGTGTTATAACAACTTAAAATCTTCTCCTTAATTAATGTGATGAGCAAATATGTTTTCTATGATTAAACAACAACAATCAAGCGATGCAATATAAGTCAGCAAAAAACAACACACTCAGGCGATACAATCTCAGTCAAGCACCACACGGTTTAGTGCTAGTTATATCTAGAAGCTGGACTTGTTTAGATTGCATCAACTAGTGTTCGGTGACTTCGGTGTGACCAATACTTGATGCTTTGCCTCTTGTTGTTGTGAGCACTGTACTGAAACCGAAAGTTCAGGGCGACAACAGATTTAAGATGAGGTGGTGTTAAAGCTTGAGAAAGATCGGGTAGACTGGTACAGTGGTAGCCTAATGTATGCGACTTACTGATGCTAATGTGATAGACTGGTTGAGTTGTAGGCTAATGACAATACATCGTGTAGAGGACCGTCTGACACGTTGACACCTGTGGTAAGGGGTTGATTGAGACTGAAGATGAGATGGTGTTGATTGTTGTGGAAGGGACCTCGTGGTAGTGCAGTACCAATAGCGATGCTTAAAGCAATAGATGATCGAGAGAGACAGCAGTGAGATATATATACGGGAAAAGTAGTTCAAAGGAATCAGCGTAATTGACAAGTGATGGTCTCGTGTCAAAAGTTGTGTAAATCTCATGAATTTGTTGTGTTTATACATCTGATAGAAAATGTAAAACTTGAAAAATCAATGAACAAATTCTCGGCCGAACAGGTATTGACAGAGATCGCAAGGCTAATGGACAAATACAAGGACGAGGACACGAGCATCACCGTCGTCGGGCACAGCCTGGGCGCCACCCTGGCCACCCTCAACGCCGTCGACATCGCCGCCAACTCCTATAACAGGGCCCCAGCCAGGAGCCCGTGCCCGGTCACGGCCGTCGTCTTCGGCAGCCCGCGCACGGGCGACCGCGACTTCCGCGACATCTTCCACCGCCTCCCGGACCTTCGGATGCTCCGCGTCCGGAACCTGCCGGACCGCATCCCGCACTACCCGCCCGTGGGCTACGCCGACGTCGGCGTGGAGATGCTGATCGACACGCGCCGCTCGCCGTTCCTCAAGCCCCACGGCAACGAGTCGCAGTCGCACGACCTGGAGTGCCACCTGCACGGCATCGCCGGGTGGCAGGGGGAGCACGGGGAGTTCGAGCTGGTGATCGACCGGGACATCGCGCTGGTGAACAAGTTCGACGACTGCCTCACCGACGAGCACCCTGTGCCGGTGGGCTGGAAGGTGCACCACAACAAGAACATGGTGAAGGATACCCAAGGGAGGTGGGTCTTGGAGGATCACGATCCTGACTACGACGACGGCGACGACAGCATGTAGGAGGCTAGGAATTCAAGAGCATGACTTGGACGTACGACGGATCTTCTGCCACTCCATGCCATGGCGTCTCTGTTGCTACCTTTTGTGGGTCGTGACAAAATGATGTTTTTGTTTTACTTGAAAATTATGTATGTTTTATTTATTTTTTATCCTGCAGATTTGGTCTTAATATGGTCAATATAAGCACTTGATTGCATTGGCCGATCATAAAGAAAAATGATTCGACTTTGGACAATGTTTTCCAAGATTCCAAGGTTTTGCTGGACAATGTTGGAATTGTATGGAACCGGGGAGGGCTCCTCCCTGAGAATTGAAGGTCGCCTGATTACCGGTGCATCATGCTGCCATATGTGTAACCCCGTCGCTGGCCGGTTTGCTCTGCTCTCGCGCCAGAGAGGTGGAGCATGGTCCTACCGTCGCTGGCTTTCTGGGACCTGACCAGCAAGGCAGCAACCGGGCAGCGCCTCAATGCCGTCGCTGCATCAAGTCTCTGAACCTGTCTTTGCTGCTGCTAAGTGTAAACTTTCGTCAATTTTGGCCATGTTCTGTATACCATCAAGCGTGATACCATATAATGGAACTTCTGCCTTTAGAAACCTTCTTCCTCGAAGTATTGTACTCACAGCTATGGAAACATTTATTGAACTCGAACGCCAGCTAAAGCTCTATCTTTATCTAAAAAAAGCTAAAGCTCTATGAACTATTTCATCTAAAAAAAGCTCTATGAACTGTTCTCTTTGCTCAAACGCAGGGAATCTACCTTCTGCTGAAAACGACTCCGCACATGCCCTTCAACTCACGGAAACGAGCAATATGCCAATTGAACGCCTGCCATTTTCGCAAAGACCCACACATTCCTGGACCTGGGCTACCCGGGCCACCATTTTGCTGAACCTCTGCATGGAAACAAACAAGATAGAAAAACCCAGCAAAGAGCTACAGTCCACAGACAACCAATCCCCAGTGGACAACCGATCTGCATCACGCTATCGGGCCGCTAAGATTGTCCTGGAGACGGGTGAAATGTGTTACAGGCTTACAGCTTCTGTTTGCTCACGACCATTGGCCATGCCTGCTTGTCGACATGGGGAGGTACAGAAGCTGTGATCGGCATTGCACGAATTAGTTCTTGCCCACAAGAAGGCAGTGTTAGTTACTCGGTTAGTTCGGCGCTTCCCAGGCATATATACCTGTATTTATGGTGGTACCCCATGGCACACAGTGCTGTCTACTTCCTTCTTGATCCTGTCCTTGGCTCCTTGCAATCCCTGGACGGCAACCTGGCATCCATCCATCCCAAGAGCGCATGCCATCATAAATTCATAATGGTATCTGGAGCTCTCCGCAATGCTGTGTGCCGACTTGGCCTTTTAGTCGCTTCCTAGCTGGCTCCTGTTCTTCCCATTTCCCTCTCCTCTCTCTCCCTCTCTGCTTCCTCGGCCACGCTAGCTCACGGCTCACTTGCAGAGTGACTGGTAAAATACTTCTCCCATGTGGCTTCCAAGAGGCCATTTCTGGCTGGCGCTCGCCGTGTCGTGTGCTCTCCTGGGCCTTGGGGACGGCGCCAGCTCCGCGCTCGGCTGCTACTCGCGCATCTTCAGCTTCGGCGACTCCCTCACCGACACCGGCAACTATGTACGCCTGACGGCGAACAAGAACCCAAGCCCGTACGGCGAGCCACCGTATGGGACGACGTTCTTTGGCCATCCCACCGGACGGGCGAGCGACGGCCGCCTCGTCATCGACTTCATCGGTACGCAAACTGCTCGCGTCTGCATTTTCTCTGCACCGTTTTGCTTTGCATCTCTGTTTTCGGGATTGTTAACCTTTTCTTTCAGAAACACCGATTACACCTAGCTATCCGTACACTACCACCACAAAATTATAGCCAACTTTCAATGTATCACATAGATTATCTAGCATGCTAATTAGTATATAGGCTTAAATGACGTATATATTTACATGATCTTTCGATTGGTCTCAGATTTTACATTCGGTTGATAGGTTTGGTTACGAAAATCCACTTTGCCTGCCGAGCTCCAGATTCCTCTATTTTTTTTAAAAATAAAAATTATATTTATAAGTTTCAAACAAATATAAAAACAATTTTGGATGCAGACAATGATGTATTCTACAAGAATGCAAAATTCTTTATATTATGGGCTACACAAAAATAAAAAATATCTTATAAATTGAGAACATGCAGGATGTTTTTCCAGATTTAAAAAACATTTAAATACGAATTTTAAACATTTAAAATAAAGTGGTCATTGAGCTCATTTTGTTAGGCCATCGTTCAGCAAATCCCAACATCTCTTATAAGATGGACCTATAAAACCATCAAGCCCAAGGTGTATTTCATCATACATGCAAGACATTAACAACGTTAGAACCAGAGAACTGGCCATATAAATGAAAGATATCAATTATTGGTACGTACAAACAAAAAAAACCAGTTGAGGATAAAATCATGGCTAGAGGAGCACATCAAGCTCTATAAGTGACGGTGAAGCAGCTAGTTTTTTCCGTCGATGCTGCCATGGGCCCTCGAATAAACCGGATGTGATTTTTATACCGCGTTCGTCCATTATCTCTTAACTGGAAGAGCGTTGTGTTGGCATCACCAGCCCTATTCTATTTAAACCTTGATCTTTGCTTCCACTTCAAACGATCAATAACAACAATTGCCAGAAGCTCGTCTTTCAACAATCATCTTTGGCAAGCAACACACATAGCGCACTCGGTCGTTAGTCACTTCTGACATATTCAATGGGTGGACTACAAAGAGTTTTAAAGGCGACATTTATCCAAGTGTTGCTAATAGCCAAGGAAGTTTTTGCCCAACATGTACTGCAGCGTAATATACGCATTGGTCCTCCCTCACTCAGACTGTTTTCTTCTTTGTCATTAGAATTTGGTTTGATTTATGAAACGGTATATGTACCTTTGGTATGGCCGTGTGCGTCCTAGTTATACAGAGAGTGTGGCGCATATATATTAACATTTTTGCTTGTAACATGTTTGATGCAAGGTTTGAGTAAGTAAAAAAAAAAACCGTTTTCGAAGAAGGTATAGCACACTGCTTATATGTGTCCTTAAACTGTTCACGTTGGCAATGACAGTAGCTAGCAAGTACCAAATCATGCCCTTCTCAACGATGGGTGTCAAGATCATCCCCTGTACCCTGTACCAAGTACAGGATCGAAGATGCTGCCATTGACCCATCGCATGTATGTTGCAAGTTGCAACATGCTGCCACTAATGGATGGACCCATCACTTATACCTAGACGTTCCTGATAGAAAGGGCGTCCAGAAATGGCGAATGCCTTTTTACTGGAACCGGTACTACCGGCACAAGATTCATCATCGATTCGTGTCCTAAGATCCGTGCCCAAGATGACCTAGAAACCATTATATTAATTTTTTGATTCATACATGTTTTATCCGGGGCACAGATCTTTGGACACGAATTAACGGTGAATCTTGTGCCGGTAGGCAGCGGCTCCTGCAAATTTTCCGCGTTGACCCGGAAACCCAATGTTCAAGGAATGTTTACGCAGCCGCCTTAAATTTCTTATGTATATGGTTGATGCAGTGTACTAAACGATCGAGTGTTGCTTGGTGTTAATTTATACGTTGCATGCAGCGCAAGAGTTTGGGCTGGCTAATGTGACGGCCATCCAGGAGGGCACGGCCCCGGCGGACTTCGAGCACGGCGCCAACTTCGCCATCATCTCGGCGACGGCGAACAACGGGTCCTTCTTCGCCGGCAAGGGGATGACCATCAACCCCTTCTCGCTCGACACGCAGATGTTCTGGTTCAGGACCCACATGATCGACAGTAAGCTCGATCGAACTGTATTATTATTACCACGTACGCTTTAGTTTTCAAAATGATCAATCGTGATAAGACCCGGCCGTAAGTAACGCGTGTGGCGTTTTCCCAGTTGGCGCCAACGTGCTGAGCGACGCGCTGGTGGCGCTCGGGGAGATCGGGGGCAACGACTACAACTTCGCCTTCTCCAGCATGCCGCGCGAAAAGGTGCGCGCCTTCGTGCCGGCCGTCGTCGACAAGCTCGCGGCGACGGTGGAGGAGCTGATCGGGATGGGCGCGAGGGCGTTCATGGTGCCCGGGAACCTGCCCTTCGGGTGCACGCCGCTCTACCTGCGGCGCTTCGCGAGCGCCAGAGCCAGGGACTACGACGCGCGCACGGGGTGCCTGTCGTGGTTCAACAAGTTCGCCGAGCACCACAACCGCGTGCTCAGCGCCAGGCTCGACCAGCTCCGGCTCATCCACCCGGAGGTCACCATCGTCTACGCCGACTGGTATGGCGCCATGATGAGCATCTTCCAGGCCCCCGAAAGGCTAGGTACGTTCCTGTAGTCCTGTACACGCGCGGCCTCTCTATTTTCTTCTCACTTTGGCTCTTTGCGTTGGGACGGCGACATCGTACCAATAATCACCGTTACGCCCAAGATAGCCGTTTGTTTGGTATACCACTATCTTTGGAAGCACGTACTGTGGGTGTGGGGGCGATGGAGTACAGGGTAACACGGGCACAAGCACACATATATAGTTAAGCAGTTGTGGCCAGATAAGCCACAGCAACATGCATGCACGTCGTGTCCTGAACTTGGGCCGACGGTTCACGTGCACTTACTTTGGTAAATATCCAGCTGACAATGAGTGCGCTTACGACCATTATTTTTGGTATGATCTTGTACGCTTATTCGCCATGCCAGACTTTCTTATGCCGAAGAAACTTACTACGTCAAATTATAATCATTCGTTTCTATGATTGAAATTAGCAGCGGACATGTAAGAGGGAGTCCGTAGGCGATTTATCCGTAGGTTTAGTATTTCCATATGTTAAACGATACGAGCACCTGCATAGTATCATGTGTGTGAGTGAAAAAGTTGGAAGTAGAGAGATAGTTTTGCTGATTTCTTTACCACCTGGGAGTGTGGTGTTTTCGTTCGTTAGGATAGTAAACTTGTTCATGTTCTGGTGCTTTCAGGGATGGTCGTGTCCCTGGGGTGTGAGAAATTCTGAATCCTTGTATTACCATCAGTTTTAATGTGAATGAAAATTGGAGGCCATTTTTGGCTCCTCCTCTCGAAAAAAGCTCATATTTTCCATGCTCCCTTATTCACACTTAGCATCTCGTAGTATTAACACTAACGTGATCTTTTATAAATTTTACGAAACTTGTACTCTGAAAAACCTTGATGACCCTGTGTGCAAAACAGGCCCATTGAGAAAATCATATCAGTGCAGTTTTCTTATACTCCCTCCGTTCCATTTTAATTGACTCACATATATCTAGATATGGATGTACCTAACACTAAAACGTGTCTAGATACATCCATATGTAGATATATGTGAGTCAATCAAAATAGAACGGAGGGAGTATGAGATAATGATCATATGTTAAATGATATGAGCACTTGCATAGTATGGCGGTCGTCTAGAATTTTTCTTATAGCTCATCTTTTCCCTGCTCCCGTATTAATACTTAGCACCTCGTAGTATTAACACTAACGTGATCTTTTTTAAATTTTACAAAACCTTTACTCTGAAAAACCTAGATCACCCCGTGTGCTAAACAGGCCCATTGATAAAATCATGTCAGTGTGGTTTTCTTATATGAGATAATGCTCATACGTTAAATGATACGAGCACCTCCATAGTATGGAAGTCGTCTAGATTTTTTTCTTATAACTCATCTTTGCCCTGCTCCCTTATTCACACTTAGCACCTCGCGCGTAGTATTAACACTAACGTGATCTTTTATAAATTTTAGAAAACCTTTACTCTGAAAAACCTAGATCACCCCGTGTGCAACACAGACCCATTGATAAAATCATGTCACTATGTCAGTGTGGTTTTCTTATATGAGATAATGATCATATGTCAAATGATACGAGCACCTCCAGAGTATGGCACTCGTCTAGAAATTTTCTTATAGCTAATCTTTTCCCGGCTCCCTTATTCACACTTAGCACCTCTAGTATTAAGCAATAGCCTAACAGATAAAAAAATACATGTAAAAAAGAAAACAAATAGAAACACTAATAAAAATCATAAATCATATACACATACATTTGAGTATATTTTGCACTGAGCTAGAAAGCCGCAGATAAAAAAAAATTGTTGAGGAAATAATATTTTAAAAATTGGTCGAAAAAATATTGTTAGTTTGTTGCATATAGTGGATACAACTTCCAACATTGTTTATGTCTTTTGGGTCAGACAAACTTCAATGGGCCTGATCATTCACAGGCTCGTAAGGAAGCAAATACGAGAGACGGTCCTCATCAGGTTGGACAAACTTAATGCCGAATAGCCATAGACAGGCCCAACTACAAGTGCTAAATATCTTGTTACCCCTACCCTTTTTATAGTCAAATTTACCCATGATGAATCGCATGAATTTACCAGGTAAGAATCTTGATATACATTTTCCCAGAAATAAAGGAGAAACATAATAACATCTGAATTTGGTTTGTCCAGACTACCAGTAAGATGCTAGAGTTTGTGGTTTATTTCGTGATTATCTTGATATGGAATCGGCCTCCTAACGTGAGGCATATGGAAAAAAATATTTCTGTTCCGAGAGTCGAACAGAAACGCAACAGGCACCATGACTGATCCCCATACATGCTGCCACTGCAGGAATAACAAACGCTCTGCTCTCCTGTTGCGGCAACCACACCGTGGCGTGCGGCAAACCTGGGTGCACTGTCTGCGATGATCCATCCACCTACGGCTCGTGGGACGGGACGCACCCGACGGAGGCGGTGTACAAGGTGATCGCCGACGGCGTGCTGCACGGGCCGCACGCGTCTCCTCTTCCTCTAGCCAAGACTTGCCCTCCGAGCTGAAGAAACCACTGCTCTTCTTTGGAACGGTTGAGGAAACCTCTGCTCAGTTTGCTGATCTTAGTGGAAGAAGAAGAAGAAGGAATTGTGTGAATTGTGCGACATCATGCGTGGAATACGGTAACAACTTCGGTTCAGAGTATAGGAGAGGTTACAGATATATTTCGTGTAGAGAAGTAATGTGTGTCCAATACAAATTACTATACAGTAGAAGTTTGCACAGCCATTGATGGAAGTTCGTAATTTGTTGGGAATTTCACCAGCATCGCACGTTGCATTCTTCCTCGTGATCACAGTATTTTCGTGAGCAAGTGCCGTAATTTCTGTATGAGCATATTGTGGTTCTGTAGGCGCACGAACAATCCACATGACCCGCGCCGCACGCCGCACGTCCATCTTCCTACCTTGGCCGCGCGAGTATATAGCGCTTCTTTGCATCTAGGAACCTGATCCGATCACACCACTTCATACAGACTACTCGGTTCATGGTGCAAGATTGACTCCGTGGTGCCGGCCCAGCTGGTTCGTCAGTCCGACTTCACCATTGCCTGCCGGCCGTGATTACACTCATACCGCGCACGCGCCATGCAGGCTCTCGAGCAGCCGACGATGGCGTCGGAGCTGAGGGCCCTGGCCTGGACGGCGATCCTAGTCCCCGTGTGCGCGGTGTACGCGCGCTCCGCCTGCCGCCGCCTCCCTCCGGGCCGCCGCCGCCTCGCCGCCCTCTTCCCGACATTCCCCGTCTTCATCTACCTGCCGTGCCTGTTCAGCTCCCTCCACCTCCGCCTCTTCTCCACCTTCTTCCACACCTGGCTGGCCACCAACAAGCTCGTCCTCCTCGCGCTTGGCCTCGGCCCGCTCCACCTTTCCCTCCCGCTCCTCCCGTTCCTGCTTTGTGCCGGCCTCCCCATCAAGCTCCGCGTCCAGGGCCCCACCAGGCAGTCTTCTTCTTCGCCCGTCGCCGATTTCCTAATCCCCTGCGCCCGCAGCTTCCTCTTCCTCACCTGCCTCGCTGTGCTCCATCCACACACCGGCTCCCTCCCGCTCTACGTCGTCCACTACCTCTACTGCGCCCAGATCTTCCTCACGCTCGACCTCGTCTTCTCCTCGGTGGGCCTCGTCGCCGCGGCAGCGCTGGACACGGCCATGGAGAGGCAGTTCAGGGCGCCGCTGGTCGTCGCGTCGGTGAACGACTTCTGGGGCAGGCAGTGGAACCTGATGGCGGTGGACCTCCTTCGCGCATCGGCGTACATGCCGGTGCGCGCCAGGTGGGGCCGGGACGCGGGCGTGCTCGCCGCGTTCCTCATGTCCGGCGTCCTCCACGAGCTCCTCTACTGGTACATGACGCTGGAGCCGCCCACGGGCGAGATGCTGCTCTTCTTCACGCTCCACGCTGCCTTACACGTCGCCGAGCGCTGGGCCAGGGTGGCCGGACTGTGGCGGCCCCCCAAGGCGGCGGCGTACGTTCTCGGCACCACGTTCATGGTTGTCACCATATCGGACCTCTTCTTCGGGCCCTTCATCAGGGCCGGCATAGACGTGCGCATGATGCAGGAGTCCGCCGCGGCGGTGGAGCTCGTTAGGGCTGTCGCTAAGCGTCTCATCATCCGTTCGTTTGGGCCTGTCTCGAGTTAGAGAGAGAGGCGACGATCGATGATTCCATTCAAGACAAATCTTTGACCAAAAATTTGATTAACAATATCTCTATTATGATGTACAAAATTCATATCATTGGATTCATATTGAAAAACACCTTCTAGTGATCCCAATATTATATCAAACAAATATCTTATACTTGGACTAATGCTTGAACGTGTGCGCCTTATTCATGAAAATGGAGTAGGTATACAACTTTGCGGTGTAAGGTTCGATAATTAACTTGATGATGATGTTTATAACATCTGACATTGTCTACTACTCCCTCCGTTTCGAAATACAGTATGTTTTACCATTTGTCCACATTCATATGTATACAAATGTATGTACACACGTTTTAGTGTGTACTTTCACTCATTTCAGTATGCATCAAAACAACATGTGAAACACTTAAAACATTTTACATTTAGTAACGGAGTGAGTAATTGCAAAATCGTACTAGTAATCACATGCGTGCGCTACTTTTTACATACAACGCCACTATATCATTTTTAAGATACCAAAGAAGCCAACTAATAAACAATACTATATGTGTACACATTTGGAAACCTCTTATGTTCTAGGGTAATTAAGTGTTGCATGTGTTTCCTCTTTCTTTATCTCATCCTACGTGGCAGCGAGCCTTCCTCACGCGCGGAAATTAGGGGCAAAATTGGGGGATCACATATTTGCCGCTCTATGCAGGCAGCAGCGCTACTCCTGCGTACCCCGCACGTACTTGGGCTCGGCCCAATTTCTGTTCCCTGCTCGCTGTGTTCTCTCCGTTTCTGTACATACATTCCGTTGTTTTTTCTTGAACCTCTTGGGCAGGCCCCACCGGTTTCCCTGAGATCTGCTCTTTTAGATTTCTTGTTTTATATTAATAATTGTTTTACACTATCTTGTGACCAACGAAATATTCCATATTGTCACAATATATATATGTTAAGTTGTATGAAAAATAATGAACATTGTGAACAATTTTTTCAACCCTAGTTAACGTTTTTTGAATCCGTTAACTAACTTTTTCGAACCCGTTAACATGTGAATATATTCTGAATCAGTGAATGTACTATTTTTGTAGCCCGCGAACATTTTTTTGAACAATAAAATTTATTTTGTAACATGTAAACTTATTTTAAAAGATTTATGAATTTTACATACACATATCTCAATAAAATGTTCATGAAACAATAAAAAGGGGAATGAAAAAGTAAATGAAACCATGAACATTTTTTACCACCCTGAACATTTTCTAAATCCAGTGAACATTTTTTTTCAAAACTCAATAAAGGTCATGAACATTTTTGAGCCCTCGTGACTATTTTTTAAATCCGTGAACATTTTAGTATGAACATTTTTTCAAACCTTATAAACATTTTTTGAACCACATGAAAATCTTTTTCATAATCTCTAGAACCTTTTAGTACCCGGTGAACATTTTATAGAACTCGTGAACTTTTTCAAACCCGTCAATACTTTTTTGAATCCAAGTTTTTTTTTGAACCCGTGAACACTCTTTTGAACTCACGAAAAAATAAACATTTATACTACTATAAATAAAATTAAATCCGCAACGAAAATAGAAAAGAACAAATAAAAAAGAAAGAAACATAGAAAGTATAAAATAAAAGGGGAAAGTTTAACAAAACAGAAGGAAGCACCCAACTGGGCAAAAAACGCTCAGCCTCTTGCCTTGGGGTGGCAAAAACGCTCCCATGGTTTAACCGGTTGAAGCTAGTCTTTTTTTTGCAGTCGTTTGAAAATTATGATTGAGTTGTGAAGGGAGCTCCCATCAACCGGTTTCCATTGGTTCCACGGTTTGGGTTTCAAATTTTGCACACCGGTAGCCTTAGCGTGGCGGCTCTAGCATAAGATTGGTGGGGGTGACAAGCTTAAAAAATCCCTATTAGGTTTCGCATTTAGCCAAGTATAGTAAAAACACTACTATTTAAAAGAACTTTATATTTTTGGAGGGGTTGTCGTGGCACCCCCACTAGATACGCCCCTGCCTCTCAGGATCTCACGGAGGGTTCATCAAACGATGGCCAAAGATTCCAGGCCTCACCGATTCGACGGCGTGAAGTTGGGAAAGTGGTTGCTAGAACTCGACGGCAAGCCCAAGTAGTGGCAGTGTCGACAACAAATTGAAACTAGAGATTCAACCGTCCCGTTCAAGCAATGGACAATTTGCAAATCAATTCGAAAGTCTAAACTCAGGTGCAACCAGTTGCTTTAGTAGTCCCCCAATAGGCGCTCTAGTATCAAGTCATCATAGCAAAGTCTGTTTTTTTCTTCTAGGACAAGTATATAAACAATTAGATGATGATGGCGGGACCTCCAGGCAGCCTAGGCCTGCAACGTGGCAAGAAAATGCATCAAGTTCTGCTGGTCACACAAAAGAGGTTAACTAGGGTGAAATTTATTTTGAACCAGCTGATCGGAAAAAAAAATCTAAGTTACACCGACAATCCTAAAAAGAGATATGGCTAATTTTGCCGGTTTCCACGACACAAGTGGAGATGTGCTTTTCAACAATGAATATTGTCAAGAATGTGACAAGGAATAAAATGGGCTAGTAATTCATGAATGATTGTCTAATTTGATTTGTGGAGAAAGTCAAATTTTCCACTATTATTAAGAATGTCGTGATTGATCAGCTTAAGAAGAGAAGGATAAAATGTGAGTCTCATCTCCTATTTATCTTACCATATCGTCTCACCTCAATCATAATATATTATAACGTTGTGAGCGTAGTTTCTCATTATTTTTATTTAAGCGGGGGGATTTGTCATGCCATCTAACTCATATGTCTTGTCTTGTCTTGTCTTGTATGGTTGTACATTGTGGACACTTACACTGTATTTTAACGTTGTATTATGGTATGGGAGATGGTGTGGCCATAATACAGAAAGAAAAAATAAAAAGGAACAAGGGAACAAAAACATACTTTTATATAATTACCTAAATATTTTTTCGTTTATTTAAATTTAAAAATATGAGTTTGCACCAAGTTGATATGTTTCCATTTTTATCAAGCTTCTTATGTTTACTTGGAGAAAACACGGAGTCACAATCAGAAAAACATGTACATAACAGCATAAAAACGGAGGGAAGAAAGATCTTCCGCACACTTCAAACAACATGTACTCCTTCCGATCTATAATGAGTGTCGTTGATCTAGTACAACTTTGTACTAAATTAACGACACTTATTACATATTGAGAGAGTATGTAGCTAGCGTGATCAATCAAACACATAAATAGTAAATGGGCCAAGCCTAGATAAAAGCTCTAACGCGAGTGGGGTGCGTAGTGCCGGAAACCGACGCTAGGACCGATGAATAGGAGCTCCCGTCTGTGCATTTATAGCAAATTAACGCGTGTATCTTGGTTGATGTAGGCCCAGTTTGATTAGGCTTATTTCTGACTTTTTGGACTTTGACTTATAAGGCAAAACACCTATTTAGATGTTTTTATTTTTTGACTGGATTTACACGATCGTATAAGTCAAATACCAAACCACACCTAGTTAGATATTTTTGTGGTTTATAGCCAAAATTAAAAAAAAATGTCTCACCAAACAACCCCATAGTCCGATTGGGGCTGGCGACTGGAACACGCTCTGTAGCTCTGCAAAACACCGGCGACGGGTCGTAAGGTACCGAAACGAGCAGGATGTACTACATCCGTTCCTAGTTTTTTTAGATTTTTCTTGATTCGTACAAATGTACACGTATCTAGACATATTTTAGTATGTAGGTTCACTTATCCCCATATGTAGGCAACCTTGAGATATATCTAAAAGGTTGTATATTATGGAACGGAGGAGTACTCTGGAAGCGAGGAATCTCTCCATACGTACGTGTAGCAAGCCACCGAGATCGATGTCATCGTTTCAGAGTGAGTGATCGTGTAGGAATCTAGACCGTAGAGTGAGCATCACGGTGTAGTCCATACGGAAAGGCGGGTCGAGTCTATGCTGGCTAAAGTTTGGAGCGAGTGATCTGGTTGAGGTCAGGCATGGGCAATCTGTTCTAACGTGTCAACTGTCTACAACTTCTAGTAAGTAGATGATTTCAGTTGCTGCTTTCAGTTGTATCAGCTTTTTCTTTATTTCCGATACGTATATTTCAGTTGTATCAGTTATTTCTTTATCTCACTCCGAAAATTTGATGCTTGGGAAGACGCCATTGGTAGAATTTCCAAAGAGCTTACATTTTGAATCAGAGGCAGTGTTATTTTCATAAGAGGTATTTCAACACAATACATCCTCGACCACAAAATAGAAAAAAAAAAGGAAAAATCATCACACGGCGAGGTTACCCTCCTCGTGATCGTTCAACACCCAGTGTCCAGTGGCGTTCTTCACCATGCCCTTGTTATTCTCCGCCCACCAATTGGCCGGCACGGGGTACTGGTCCTTGAGCGCGTCCTCTTCCTTGTTCACGAGCGCCACGTCGCGTTGGACCTCCAGGCTGAACCCCGCGCCGTCGCCGGCGCCCTGCGTGCCCGCGACGGCGTGCAAGTAACACTCGAGGTTGTGCCACTGCGCGGGGCCCGCCGGATCCTTGAGGTACGGCGACTTGCGCGTGTCGACGAGCAGCTCCGCGCCGACGTCGCGGTAGAACAGGGACGGCAGGATGGTGGGCACGATGTCCAGGGCGTTGCGGACGCGGAGCAGGCTTAGGGCGCCGGCGCCGGCCATGTAGTCGAAGGCCTTCTTGAATTGCTCGTCGCCGACGCGGGGGCCGCCGAAGAGGATGGCCGTGACGGGCACGGGCGATCGGGACGGACCTTGGACGTTGAATCCGTTGGCGACCAGGTCGACGGCGTTGAGCGTGGAGAGTGCGGCTCCGAGGCTGTGGCCCGTTAAGGTGATGCTGCAGTTCTCGTTCTTGTATGTATCCAGTAGCCTTCTTACTTCAGCCAGTACCTGTGTAAAATTTTGGAGCATGTGATTTTTTGTTATTTTCTTTTGAACTTTGAATTCAGTGTATGAAATGCAGATGCTCCAAGCAGGTTCCCTTGCTCTTCCTGCTCTGCTAGAGAAAACCAGCAACCCCTATTAACACAACACCATGTGCAGTTCAGAGAAACAGGGTTTGTCGGCGATTTGGGCAAGAATTCAGCAGAATGAGTGTGAAACGTGCCGCTTTCCACAGTGCAGTTTCCTACGTCGTCTTCAATGCGCTGTGTTGGTAGTGTCGTTATCTAACTTCAGTCGGATCATAGATATTCGGATGACACAACAACGCGTCCCAAGCTTGACGAGGACCCATGCAGAAGTGTGGACGAATTTATGCGCTAGAGAAGACCACCGAGCTACTCTAGCTGGGATGGGACTACAAGTACTACCAAAATATTCCAATCCTAGGACAATAAACCCCATGCAAAAGTGTGGACTGATTTATGCGCCATAGAAGAACAGCGAACTACTCCAGCTTTTTTTTATGCCTCTGGATTGGTACAGCTGTAGTATCTGAACTTAACACACCAACCCACACCACACGCACACACACTCTAGTGTGCAAGCTAAGACCTACAGTTTTGTGACTCCTATCGCTGTGGCTCGAACGCGTGCTGAGAGAGGCCAGCAAAGAATGTTATACTGTCCCTAATGAAAAATACAGCTACAGTGTCCGTAAACAGTGTTGCTACAGTGCGAGCACTGTTCCCGGGTGGGGAGGGAGGCCACTGCCTCGACCTGCCATCCGAGCTACGCTCGGTCCTCGCGAACTACTCCAGCTAGGACTACATGTGCCAAACAATTCTAGTTCTAGGATTGTAAGACCCATGCAAAAGGGTGGACGAATTTATGCACTACAGAAGAACGGCGAACTACTCCAGCTGGGAGCCTGGGACTACCGTCTACCGGTACCAAGAAATTCCAGTTCTAGGACAGAACTGATTAGAGAATTAAGATGCATGCTATATTTACCGCCTTCAGAAGTGCAGATAATGTAAGACTGTCGACGTCAGAAGTCACAACAAAATTAAATTTACCTGCTCGCGCGCGCTCTGCTTGTTGAACCGCGACGTGGAGTTCTTGGACATGTACACGGACAGGAACCCCCTGTGCACGGACGGCTGCGACCAGCCGCTGCCCGGTCCGACGACGCCGGCCGCCGGCACCAGCAGGAAGTCCAGGTCGCTGACCCACTCCACCGTCCGCCTCGTCGCGCGCCATGCCACCACGATGTCCCGCCTCCCGAGAGCCGCGGCGCCGGCGTCGGTGGCCACCGCGACGTACCCCATCCAGTTGGACTCCGTGCTCCACGCGCCCGCCGGTGCCGGCCTCGTCATGAACCCGTCGGGCAGCCGGTCGCCCGACGTTGCGTAGATGAACCTCGTGACGCGGTACGTGGCCGGGTCGGACGCCTGGACCTTGTAGAAGAAGGAGGACGGACCGTACCGGGAAGAACCGGCGTAGGGCGACGCCGGGTCACCGATGAAGGCGTCCGACGTCGCCTGCGCCAGCTCGCCGTAGCGGATGATGGTGCGCCGGACTTCGATGTCGAGGGGGTCTAGGAGGCCGTTCCATTGGTTGCTGCCGCTGATCTCCCTCCACCTTTCAGCAGTTGCAAGGTCCGAGAGAAGGGTGACGAGCAATACAGAGAGCTGCAGATACGGGTACATTTGGGATACTTTGATTGTCGGCATGCAACCAAAAGGAGAAGAGTTTTGATGGCACAAGCTGGCTGCAAGCAAGTATGGATGCCACTGGCTCTCCCAGAAGCGAAGAACGTGCAGAGGAAGGCCGAAAGCAAAAAGGATTGAAGAACGAAATGGTGTACCTTGGAGAAGGAAGAGAAAGAATCAAGGAAGGAATATATAGGCAACCGGGAAAGAATGGTGAACATACTTTCGTTTCACAGGATTCCAGAAGTGTAGGAATAAAAAAAAAAGGATTGGATTTACAATATTCTAAGAGGTAGCTTGGTAGCCATCATTTTTTCAGGCGAAATCTTGGAATTCATTTGTGATTCTGTAGCCAACTTGTTTGGTTGTCATGAAAATAGACATGTTATTCATTTGAAATTGCAACAAATGACTATGGTATGTTATGTACATTTTTTATCTCTATCCTTGTCATTTCACTTGCCAAATGAAATGAAATGATGGGTGCCAAGAGTAGTCCCGGCCTCTCCTACCGTTTGACGAAGAAATGAAAGGAAAAACTAGACAATAAAGTCGAAAAAAAAAAAAATAGACACAACCTACCTCCCGACATGAACTTCATAAACGTAACACAAATCTTATGACAACTGACTGAAACAAATGAGAAGTACACAACTTTTAACCAAGACCTTCAAAAAGGGTTCGTCGTCTCACGTCAGCTGATGATGACAAGTCTTACCGTATGTTAAACTTGTGATTTGTATTCACAAAGGCGAGTTTTGAGCCACCACTTTCAATAAAAACACTACGCATGCGCATCAATATTAATGGATCAGGAATCTAGTGTTTTCCACAGGAGTGTCTGTATACTTGTTGCGGAATACATCATTTTTCATTAATATTTCTATCACTGATTATATCTTGCTAGTCCGATACCAATGAACGAGATTGAAAAAGGAAACATCCCATAGCGTTCTGATTCTACTCACTGCCGCACACCCTTGATCCACCTCATGCGGTGACAAAGGGATGCCTTCCTGTTGAAGCCAACAACATGTTTGCATGACGAGTCTGCGTGAAGCCCCGCTTATCACTTGCAAGCCCGATCGAACCCGGTCGAATATGGACGGGCGTCCCATACTGTTGCTGGCTGCAAAAACTCAGTGGTCCAGGAAGGTGGCATCCCATGCGCTGTCGTCATGGCAAGCAATGGAGCCAATCGGCCAAATGTGGTAACAATCTCAGGATCCAGCCGCTGCGCCGTCCACGCGACCACAACATGTCGCCGCCGTCGATGATCCAGGGCCGCCACACATGTTTCTAATTTCCGACGACCTTGGAGGGCTGACACGAGAGGGTTGTGTTTTCTTGATATGCACCATAAGTTAAAGTTACACATTTCTTCAGTCATTGCATGGTTTCAAAGATGTGCAACTACCCATGTTGCCATTCGAGAAAGAGTCAATGACCATGATCGTCCTCCCCCTAAAATCATGATCGACGGATAAGAAACGAAAATGTCCCTACTGACTTATAATTGGAGAGACCCAACAAATACTCATCGTTGGAATGGATTGCATTTTATTATAAGATTAAAACTATGTTTTATCATAGACAAAAGCAAAGACAACTCACCACTAAGTAAGGTATGAGTGATTAATCATCACGAAAGGTAGGGCATATTAATCTTATGAAAAATTACTATGGATTGTAGAATTGAAGTCAAACATTTCCATATAGAAAGTTTTCTAAAGATAGATTCTCCGAAAAGGCCTTATGTGAGCCAAGTTTTTTTTTTTTTTGGTAGGAGCTTCTTTTTTACAAAGTTTTTAGAGACCGGTAACAGAAGAAGCATCGAATGTACCATCTTGAGAACAATTATGCAAATTAGACATCCTAGCAAATATTAAGATCTTTGGTTGGAGGGCTCAACACGGGATTACTCCCTGTCTTGGTGCATTGGCAAATCGTCATATTGGTGAACTATTTGGATGCCCCATTTGCAGAGAAGCTTGTGAAGATATTCAACATATATGTTCACATGTAGCAGAGCTAAAGAGGTATGGAATATCTTGGGTTCGGTTGGACTACAACAACTGACTATTTCCAATGATCAGCCAAAGCTTTTTTAAGGTCACGGGTTTGAAGAATTGGTGCTGACATAAGCTTGGTATATATGGTGGGAGAGGCGACCGAATTGTACACGCTGAAAGAGTTCAATCTTGTGATCGTTCAGCTATGTCGATTGCCACTCTAGCAACATATTATTTGCTGGTGAGGAAGAAATCATGAGTGATTTGTCGAGAAGGAGGGAAATGTCCACCCGAAAATGAGGTAAAAATAATGTTTTTTTGACAACTTTTTTTTTACAACGAGGTAAAATAATGTTGATGTGTTGCTTTCAGTGCTGATTACAATCATGGAGGTGTTGGGGTGATCATAAGAGATAGCAAAGGTTCTTGTATTTCAGCAGCCTGTCAAACTATTGATCGTGCATTGTTCAGGAGTGTAAGAATTGCAATGATCTTATATTGATTGATAGATTCGAACCAGATTACATTGTTTATATAGTACAATAGTCAACCGACATAGGCTAACCTAACTTGGACTACAAGTCTAATAAGAGTCCTACTCATATAATCTAACATCCCCCCGCAGTCTCAACGTGGGGTTCAACAACATTGAGACTGAAACGTATGTCGGTAAAAGGAGCTGTGGCGAGTCCCTTGGTGAAGATATCCGCAAACTGAGCTGTAGTAGGCACATGAAGAACTTGAACTTCCCCCAAAGCAACCTTCTCATGGACAAAATGAATGTCAATCTCGATATGTTTAGTCCTCCTGTGCTGCACTGGATTGCTCGACATGTGGACAGCTGAAATATTGTCGCGGTATACAATGGTGGCCTGGTGAATAGGACGGTGTAGCTCCGCTAATAACTGACATAACCAAACAATTTCAGCAACTGCATGTGCAACTGCACGATACTCAGCCTCTGCAGACGAACGAGAAACAGTGACCTGCCGTTTAGAAGACCATGAAATTAAATTGTCACCAAGAAAAACACAGTATCCGGACGTGGATTGACGAGTATCTGGACAACCAGCCCAGTCTGCATCAGAATAAGTTGTCAAAGAAGTGGGTGAAGATGAATTTATATGAAGACCATGGTCAAGAGTGCCTTTGAGATAGCGAAGAATGCGTTTGACATGATTGTGATGTGGGATACGTGGATCGTGCATATAGAGACAAGCCTGTTGGACAGAATAGGAGATTTCAGACCTAGTTATGGTGAGATACTGGAGAGCACCTGTGAGACTACGATAGAGAGTAGGATCAGAATAAGGTTCACCGGCAGAAGATAGCTTAGTGTTTGTGTCAGCAGGTGGACGGGAGGATTGACAGTCAAGCATTCCTGCCCGAGACAGGAGATCAAGGACGTATTGGCGTTGGGAAAGAAAGAGACCACTAGAATCACGTGTAACAGCAATGCCGAGAAAGTGATGAAGAGAACCAAGGTCTGTCATGGAGAATTCGTTGTGGAGTAAAGAAATTATGTGAGTGAGAAAAGATTGCGAAGAAGCCGTGAGAACGATATCATCAACAAAAAGAAGCAAGTAGGCTACTTGAGAATTTTGGTGATAGATAAAAAGAGAAGAATCAGAAAGTGATGGAGAGAACCAAGTGTTTGGACGAAAGTGGAGAAATGTTGGAACCATGCACGTGGAGCCTGTTTTAAACCATAAAGAGACTTCTGAAGAAGACAGACATGACTGGGATTAGAAGAATCTATGAAACCTAGGGGTTGTTGACAGTAGACTGTTTCTTGAAGATTGCCGTTTAGAAAAGCATTTTTTACGTCTAGATGATGGATGGGCCAGGAGGAGGAGATAACAACACTAAGTACAATACGAATTGCGCTAGGTTTAACGACAGAGAGAAGGTTTCATCAAAATAAATGCCATGTTGTTGAGAGTAACCACGACAAACCCATCTAGCCTTGTAACGAGAGAGAGTGTCGTCGGAGTGAAATTTGTGACGAAACACCCATTTTCCAGAGACAACATTAGCACCGGAAGGACGAGGAACGAGCTGCCAGATTTTATTTTGGAGCAATGCATGGAACTCATCTTTCATAGCAGCAGACCAGTTGGGATCGAGAAGAGCTGATTTGTAGGAGGTGGGAAGAGGAGAGATGGTGGGAGTGACATGTAAATTAAGATGATCGATGGGTTGTCGGAAACCTGTTTTTGAACGAGTACGCATGGTGTGATCATTGGTAGGAGGGATAGTGGGGATAGCACGAGCTGGGAGAGCAGGAGGAGAGGTAGGAGTGCCCGGCGCAGCGGATGATGCAGACACAGGAGTGGATGGCGAGGAGGGAGAGGTTACGGGCGTGCCGGTGTGGAGTCTGCCGTGGCAGAGAAATCGGGAAAATCTGCCGTGGCAGAGGTTTGGGGTGAGGGAGGCTGCGTAGGAGCGGGGCTAGGTGGGGGAGATGGTGCGGCAGGACTAGGTTGGGGTGGCAAAGGGTTATCGGCAGGGCTGCCGCGGCAGGAAAAAGGGGAGAAAACGCTGCCGTGGGATGAGAGGTAGATGATGGGGTAGACTTGGTAGCGTTGTCAGGGGAGGTGCGGCTAGCGAAAGGGAAAACGTGCTCAACAAAAGTGACATGACGAGATATGTGGACACGTCTAGAGATTAGATCGAGACAACGGTAACCTTTGTGTTCGTCAGAATAGCCAAGAAACACACAGGGAAGCAAAGACAACCAAAAACACGAAGTTCAGTATAGTTGGGGTGACTAAGAAAAAGAGAGTAAAAGGGTGTTGTTTTGGGATTAACTTGAGAAGGACGAATGTTGAGAAGATAGGTAGCAGTGCGTAAAGCTTCGGCCCAAAATTTAGGTGGCATGGAGGAGTGGATTAAGAGAGTGCGGACAATGTCATTTATAGTGCGAAGAGATCTTTCGGCTTTGCCATTTTGTGGGGAGGTGTAAGGACAAAAAAAGCGAAGGAGGATGCCGTGTTGAAGAAAGAAATTACGATGTTGGAAGTTGTCAAATTCTCTACCATTGTCACATTGTATAAACCGTATAGGAAGAAAATTGTGTGTACATCAGATTTATTATGCAAAGGAAAAGTCAAAATGTAGTACAATAATCTAACAAGGAGGCATGCATGGCCGAATCATATGCTCTAAGGGAAGGCCTAATTCTTGCTTATTTCATCGGATGTAACCACATAATTATGCAATCCGATTGTATGCAGGTTACTGAAACAATAAAGAAGGGATGATTTTTGGCAACTTCATCTTCGGCCAATGTTGAGGATTGCAGAATCATGGCGAGTGGTTTGTTAAGATAGTTTTTGGAGTATTGTCCTAGGGAAGCCAACGTTGCAGCCCACGAGCTGCCAAAGCTTAGTGTCCTCAATTCCAATTTGTCTTGTAAGTGTGGGCGATGACCCTCCCAAGGTGGTATTATTTTGCCAGCTCTTGCAAACGATGTAATGATGTCAGATTATCATAAAAGCTAGCCGGATGGCGTTCCCTGAAAAAGAAAGTTTTCGGAGACCGTCAACGTACCTGAGAGCGCCCTGAATGAATCATTCCAGCTATCTTGGCTGATGAGTTAAATGGGGTGCTAAACTAAATGCTAATATATGTTTTCTACTTTTTTCTGGTGCTACCCACAGTATAAGAAACTCGTGAAAAGCTTTAAAGAATGTAAGTGGCTTAACACAATTTACATCAGTCACCCTTCCAATGCATCTACACATTTAGAAAAGAAATAAAAATAAACGAGGACTTGATATACATCTAAAATATTCTATCGGAAATAAAGAAAAAACTGATATACAACTGAAATACAGTAGTCTTATCGGAAACAAAGAAAAAGCTGATACAACTGAAAGCAGCAACTGAAATCTCTAGAAGTGGTTGACGACACGTTAGAATAAATTTCCCATGCTTGACTTCAACCGGATCACTCCCTCCAAACTTTAGCCAGCATAAATCGACTCGATCGACCCGCCTGTCTGTGTGGACTAGACCGTGATGCTCACTCTGCGGCGCTGAAACGATGACATCGGTGGCTTGGTACATCCTGCTCCTTTCGGTAACTTACCATCTGTCGCCGGTATTTTTCAGAGCTGCGAAGCGCGTTCCAGTCGCTAACCCCAGCCGGACTACCTCACCCAAAAAAGCGCGCGTGAATCTGCTACTGACTACTGAGTACTGTACCACAGCGAGGATCGAGCTTGATTTTTTTTTTGATCATCCTCGTTCGTGCCTTGATTTGTTTTTTGAGAGACGTTCGTGCCTTGATGTTTTCGCATTTCCGGCTGTATTGTTACAGTGGGCTGACCATCCTGGGGAGCCCATCCATGCAAATATGGGCCTCCACTTTTTTGAAACGCAATTTGGGCATCACACTTGCACCGACAGCCAAACCGAAGTCACGGCACCCTACTGCATTGCATCTCCATCTTGTACGTCTGCTCCCGTGTGCCCTAAGTATTTTGGACGAGCCATTCAGCCATAGAGTAGAAAAGGCTGGCTTATGCGTTCTGTACGTCGCTCATGGTTACATTTAGGTTTTTACTTGCATAGACTATGTTTCCCAGATGCAGTCGTATCTTTTCACCACGTACGATGGTTCATGGTTTGAGATAGCTTATCACGTGTGCCACGCGATTAGGATGGTTCATGGTTGATAGAAAGGTTTTGGCATCATGGAGATTTGCTCCGGATAAATCGTTGAACTACTAAGAGAAATACTAAGGCTTACATTTTTTTTAAAAACTCGATTTTTGAGTTTCTTAAAGCGTCAATCGACATCTTGGTGATAATGGAAAATGTCTCTCTCCACAAATCAAATTAGACAATCACTCATGAATTACTCGTCCATTCTATTCCGCGGCACATTCTTGATAATATTCATTGTTGAGAAGCATCTATCCACGGGCAACCGGTAAAATTAGCCGGATCTCATCTTGTTTATTAGGATTGATGGTATAACGTAGAATTCATTTTGATCAACTGGATAAAAAGGAAATTCGTCCAATTTAAAAAGGTAGCTCATCCAATTGAATCTCTTACGGGAGACTAGCATAACTTGATGCATTTCTTGTCCAATTGCAGGCGTAGGCTGCCTAGAGGTCTCACACATCAACAGCCGATCGTTTTCTACTCAACGCAAATAGATCCATGTCCTAAAAAAATCAAGAAATTGTTTTAGTCTTTGCTACTTAAGGATGAATTGACTACTACAGCCTAGAGGGAGTATTGAAGCAATTGGTTGCACGAGTTTAGACTTTTGAATGTATATTCGTGAATCATCCATTTACTTGAACGGAAATGACTGAATCTCCGGTTTATCAGCTGCCGATGTTGCCGTTCGTTGGCCGCCGATTTCTAGCAGCTGCTTCCCGAATTCACGACGTCAAATCGCTGAGGCCTGGACAGCTGGACTCCTTAGACTCGCTGGCCGCTCGATCGAGTCTCGGTGAGGTAGGACGAGAGACGAAAGGGGTCTTTGGGAAGATAGACTCTTTGTCCGACATTATGGTGAAAATTTTGTGGTTTGATGACTCTACACTTTTAGGCGATTATCTCCGTCCTTTTTTCGATAAAGGGAATTTATTAATATCGAGAGATACCAATTACACCTAGACTCTGCAACAACAGATTATCTCCGTCCTAAATACATTCATCGCTCATGCCTCTCCATCTTTTCGGATGGGCGACTCGTGGAACAAGTGACAATATCATTACTGCAGTCCAATTGCAATCTCTTTACTGAAATATAGGCACTATTTCGTCTTGCAAAGATTGATACCTTATAAAAGATGTCCTCAAATGATTCATTGTAACTCTTAGTCAAAGGAGGTACGTTTGTAATTTCTTAGATAAATAATAGATCCAAAACAGTGTATCTCGAATTATCGGGAGTATGGAGCTCTGCCCCTGTATCATACTCACTGTACACTAAATTCTCAGCCAATAAATTGCCTGTTAACAAGCCGGGTTAATAACTTTATTATATATGTCCGGGCAGCCGGGCTAATATGTCGGAGCCTAGCAGAGGTACCAGTAGCTAGGACTCAGTACTGACGCCACAGATCCTTGATTGAGGTCAATGCACCCACCGTACTCGGCACCCGTACATGCATCCTTATCATCACTACTATATATAATAGCGTGAAGAGTTCCGCCACTATAGCACGCTACAGTAGTCGTTTTTTTTTTGTTTTTTTTTCCCACAACCGACAGAAAAAATGTACACGAAAAATTTGCGCACTTGCGCGTCGACGAGTATGTTCTATTCCCGTGATTGGTTTGGTCGACTCTATCTCGTTAATTTCAGATCCAGATTCGCACAAATATTCGGCGAGTTTTGTCAAATTCGTCGCACTCGGTCACAAATTGAATTTTCGTTTCACGAGTAGATGGATATCACCTTTCCAAACAAGTTTCGTGTTTTAACCTTCTTATTTCGATGGACATATATATATTTGCACTTTGCTCGCCGCTTTTTCGCAATAAAGCCCTAACGTTTTCAAAAAAACATAAATTGGTCCTCTGATCAAAAGTCCCCGCGCGCCACTTTTTGCGGAAAAGTCCTCACATTTCCTACAAATTGTAAATCGATCGCCCGAAATAAAACCGCGCGGTTCTTTTGTACAAAGGTCATTGCGTTCTTCAGATATTACAAACTAATTTATTAAGATCATCACCAAATAACTTTAGTAACATTATTTTCAACAACATTTTTTAAAACGCTCCTTACCTTTTCCAACATTTTAGAAATTTCTACTTTTTTTACTCTCTACTCATAAATCACAATTTAGCTACAGTGACACTGTAGCACTATATATAATAGCCTGAAGAGTCTGCCACTGTAGCGTGCTAAAGTGTAACAGTAGCTACAGTGTACTATAGCACGCTACAGTAGTCTTTTTTTTTCCCACAACCGACAGAAAAAATTTGCGCACTTGCGCGTCGACGAGTATGTTCTATTCCCGTGATCGGTTTGGTCGACTCTATCTCCTTAATTTCAGATCCAGATTCGCACAAATATTCGGCGAGTTTTGTCAAATTCGTCGCACTCGGTCACCCGTTTGAATTTTCGTTTCACGAGTAGATGGATATCACCTTTCCAAACAAATTTCGTGTTTTAACCTTCTTATTTCGACGGACATATATATGTGCACTTTGCACGCCGCTTTTTCGCAATAAAGCCCTAACGTTTTCAAAAAAACATAAATGGGTCCTCTGATCAAAAGTCCCCGCGCGCCACTTTTTGCGTAGAAGTCCTCACATTTCCTACAAATTGTAAATCGATCGCCCGAAATAAAACCGCGCGGTTCTTTTGTACAAAGGTCATTGCGTTCTTCAGATATTACAAACTAATTTTATTAACATCATCACCAAATAATTTTAGTAACATTATTTTTAACAGCATTTTTAAAAAATGCTCCTTACCTTTTCCAACATTTTAGAAGTTTCTACTTTTTTCTCTCTACTCATAAATCACAATTTTAGCTACAGTGACAATGTAGCACGCTACAGTAGTCGTTTTTTTTTTCCCACAACCGACAGAAAAAATGTACACAAAAAATTTGCGCACTACTATATATAATAGCATGAAGAGTTCCGCACCGTAGCACGCTACGGTGTAACAGTAGGTACACTAGCTACAGTGATACTGTAGTACGCTACAATAGTCGTTTTTTTTTGTTTTTTTTTTTCACAACCGACAGAAAAAATGTACACGAAAATTTGCGCGTCGATGAGTATGTTCCATTCCCGTGATCGGTTTGGTCGTAGCACGCTACAGTAGTCGTTTTTTTTTTTCCCACAACCGACAGAAAAAATGTACACGAAAAATTTGCGCACTTGTGCGTCGACAAGTATGTTCTATTCCCGTGATCGGTTTGGTCGACTTTATCTCCTTAATTTCAAATCCAGATTCGCACAAATATTCGGCGAGTTTTGTCAAATTCGTCGCACTCGGTCACCCGTTTGAATTTTCGTTTCACGAGTAGATGGATATCACCTTTCCAAACAACTTTCGTGTTTTAACCTTCTTATTTCGACGGACATATATATGTGCACTTTGCTCGCCGCTTTTTCGCAATAAAGCCCTAACGTTTTCAAAAAACATAAATCGGTCCTCTGTAATAAAAATTTTTGCATCAAAATTCCCGCGCGCCACTTTTTGCGGAAAAATCCTCACATTTCCTACAAATTGTAAATCGATCGCCCGAAATAAAACCGCGCGGTTCTTTTGTACAAAGGTCATTGCGTTCTTCAGATATTACAATATAATTTTATTAACATCAGCACCAAATAATTTTAGTAACATTATTTTTAACAGCATTTTTTTAAAACGCTCCTTACCTTTTCCAACATATTAGAAGTTTCTACTTTTTTATCTCTACTCATAAATCAAAATTTTAGCTACAGTGATACTGTAGCACGATAAAGTGATACTGTAGCACGCTACAGTAGTCGTTTTTTTTTTGTTTTTTTCCTCACAACCGACAGAAAAATTTGCGCATCACTACTATATATAATAGCGTGAAGAGTTCCGCCACTGTAGATTTGCGCGTGGACGAGTATGTTCCATTCCCGTGATCGGTTTGGTCGACTCTATTTTCTTAATTTCAGATCCAGATTCGCACAAATATTCGGCGAGTTTTGTCAAATTCGTCGCACTCGGTCACCCGTTTGAATTTTCGTTTCACGAGTAGATGGATATCACCCTTCCAAACAATTTTCGTGTTTTAACCTTCTTATTTCGACGGACATATATATGTGCACTTTGCTCGCCGCTTTTTCGCAATAAAGCCCTAACGTTTTCAAAAAAACATAAATCGGTCCTCTGGAATAATTTTTTTTTGCATCAAAAGTCCCCGCGCGCCACTTTTTGCGGGAAAGTCCTCACATTTCCTACAAATTGTAAATCGACCGCCCGAAATAAAACCGCGCGGTTCTTTTGTACAAAGGTCATTGCGTTCTTCAGATATTACAAACTAATTTTATTAACATCATCACCAAATAACTTTAGTAACATTATTTTTAACGGCATTTTTTAAAAGTGCTCCTTACCTTTTCCAACATTTTAGAAGTTTCAACTTTTTTTTTCTCTACTCATAAATCACAATTTTAGCTACAGTGACACTGTAGCACGCGACAGTAGTCGTTTTTTTTTGTTTTTTTTTCCACAACCGACAGAAAATTTTGCGCACTACTATATATAATAGCGTGAAGAGTTCCGCACCGTAGCATGCTACGGTGTAACAGTAGCTACACTAGCTACAGTGATACTGTAGTACGCTACAGTAGTCGTTTTTTTTGTTTTTTTTCACAACCGACAGAAAAAATGTACACGAAAAATTTGCGCGTCGACGAGTATGTTCCATTCCCGTGATCGGTTTGGTCGTAGCACGCTACAGTAGTCGTTTTTTTTGTTTTTTTTTTCCACAACCGACAGAAAAAATGTACACGAAAAATTTGCGCACTTGCGCGTCGACGAGTATGTTCTATTCCCGTGATCGGTTTGGTCGACTCTATATCCTTAATTTCAGATCCAGATTCGCACAAATATTCGGTGAGTTTTGTCAAATTCGTCGCACTCGGTCACCCGTTTGAATTTTCGTTTCACGAGTAGATGGATATCACCTTTCCAAACAACTTTCGTGTTTTAACCTTCTTATTTCGACGGACATATATATGTGCACTTTGCTCGCCGCTTTTTCGCAATAAAGCCCTAACGTTTTCAAAAAAACATAAATTGGTCCTCTGTAATAAATTTTTTTGCATCAAAAGTCCCCGCGCGCCACTTTTTGCGGAAAAGTCCTCACATTTCCTGCAAATTGTAAATCGATCGCCCGAAATAAAACCGCGCGGTTCTTTTGTACAAAGGTCATTGCGTTCTTCAGATATTACAAACTAATTTTATTAACATCATCACCAAATAACTTTAGTCACATTATTTTTAACAGCATTTTTTAAAACGCTCCTTACCTTTTCCAACATTTTAGAAGTTTCTACTTTTTTTCTCTCTAATCATAAATCAAAATTTAGCTACAGTGACACTGTAGCACGCCACAGTAGTCGTTTTTTTTTTGTTTTTTGTCCCACAACCGACAGAAATAATGTACACGAAAAATTTGCGCATCACTAATATATATAATAGCGTGAAGAGTTCCGCCACTGTAGATTTGCGCATCGACGAGTATGTCCCATTCCCGTGATCGGTTTGGTCGACTCCATTTTACTTAATTTCAGATCCAGATTCGCACAAATATTCGACGAGTTTTGTCAAATTCGTCGCACTCGGTCACCCGTTTGAATTTTCGTTTCGCGAGTAGATGGATATCACCCTTCCAAACAATTTTCGTGTTTTAACCTTCTTATTTCGACGGACATATATATGTGCACTTTGCTCGCCGCTTTTTCGCAATAAAGCCCTAACGTTTTCAAAAAAACATAAATCGGTCCTCTGGAATAATTTTTTTGCATCAAAAGTCCCAGCGCGCCACTTTTTGCTGAAAAGTCCTCACATTTCCTACAAATTGTAAATCGACCGCCCGAAATAAAACCGCGCGGTTCTTTTGTACAAAGGTCATTGCGTTCTTTAGATATTACAAACTAATTTTATTAACATCATCACCAAATAATTTTAGTAACATTATTTTTAACAGCATTTTTTAAAAATGCTCCTTACCTTTTCCAACATTTTAGAAGTTTCTACTTTTTTTCTCTCTACTCATAAATCACAATTTTCATCAATTTTCTTTTCCATAAAAATGACTAGACAACCAACAAAATATGAATTAACAGTACATTAAAAAAATCACAATAATCTCTAAACCAAATATCCATTGTGTACAAAAGTGAAACTAAGAAATTTCAAAATTAAGAAATTACCAAACTTCCAAACTTTCTACAGAAACTAAGAAATGTTCATTTTGTTCAAGAATTGTTGGATTAGTTTTCCAAATAATTTTTCTTTCCACAACATATTCAACAATTTTTATTGCTTTAAAATAGTTTCTAGACAAAATTGGTTGGATATTTTTACAATAAATATTTTCCCAAAGAAAATATTCAACAATACTAAAATTAAAAATATCACCACTCTTTTTCACTAAGGCCGCGGCATGCCGCCGCGCCGAAATTACACTGTTACTTAGTTAAGTACCCATACTACTATATATAAAGGCGCGAAGCGTTTCGCCACTGTAACGTACTGCTAAGCTTCTGCCAGGTGGGCCCACCCTATTTAAACAATTTCCAAAAAATACTAAATGTTGCAAAAAACAATAACTTCAAATCTATTTCAAATTTACAAATATGTAATTTTTTTGGGTAAATTTAAAAATATGTAAATGTTTTTACAAATATTTAAACAATAACTTGAAATCTATTTCAAATTTACAAATGTGCAAAAAATATATTTTTCAAAATATGATCAAAGTTCAAATTTGAGCACTTTGAATTTTGAATACCTTCAAAATTCGAGCATTTAATAAACGTAAAACGAATTCAAATATGAATAACTTCCCAAATTTAGCAAATTTACCAACCCAAACAATTTATAGATGTAATTTCTTTTTTTAATTACAATGGTTTTAAATCTGAACAACTTTTAAATATTGACATTCTCATATTTGAATTTTTTTACACCGCGGTATTTCTTCTCTATCCGTCGGAAAAATATGGAAAAATATATCAACACGAACACCAAAAAAAAAACGCTGACTATTTATGTCATATGATCAAACTTTAAATTTGAATATTTTAAGATTTTGAATGCCTTCCAAATCTGAGCATTCAAAAAACATAAAAATAATTCAAATATGAACAACTTCCAATTTTAAGTTTCTTTAAAATCAGAACAACTTAAAAATGTAAACTTATTTTTTGAATTCTAAATGTTTAAAAACTGAACAACTTTTGAACGTGAACGTTTTCAAATTTGTTTTTTTTTACACCGAGGTATTTCTTCTCCTACCGACAGTTTAATCCACCAAACATTCTCGCGCTAACGAACAGAACTAACAACCACACAGGCACGGCATTAGCCGCGCTAAGTTGCCTAGTAGTACTATCTTACCTGTGGATCGACTGATATCCATGCGTGTAGGCTTATGCTTTGCTTGTTTGCTGTCGCCGTTTCCGCGTGCGTTCACATAAATTTCCTGCTGATTAGGTCGCTTGTTTCGTCCGAGTTCACGAGCGAGAGAATCCAGTTGCCGATCGATCAGGCATTCGGGCTGTCTCCTGCTTGCCAAGAGGCGCCAGGCAGACATGGTTGTAGCCTTGTATGAGCGAGCACTGAGTCGAGTTGGATAATGGCCTCCAAACCGGACACGGACCTAGCAGTGCACATATGTACAGCATGCATGCGCGTGAAAACAACAAGTGTGCTTGGCAACGCCATGATTTTGTGCGTAAGTGTTCACTTAGCTGGCCAGATCGAGGGGCGGACTTAGAGCAAAACTAAACCGGTGTCACGATATGATCAGTCACACGTAATTTTGACCAAAATTTAAGGGTGACACGCACTATAATTGGATGAAATATATATATGAAAGAAAACAATTTGGACCCGGTGTGTCCCGTTACCCCGAGTGGCTAAACCTGGTGTTGGCTCCTGCTTTGTCCGGTCGTGTACAAGAACACGTTAATGTGTGCCCTTTGGATTAATGTGTGCCCTTTGGAGGCAAGGGTGATGCACCGCGAGCCTCCGAGGGAGACCACCTTCCAGCGCGATACGCAGGATAGAGAGCCACGCTCTTTGAACCAGACGCCCCACTCGTCCGGGATGGAACCCGTCGGGGCGTGCGGCAGCGATTCGCTGAGCTAAGCCGATTCGCTCGCTCCTAGCTCGGTTTTCGATCAAGATGAGCGGAGTAACGGAGCCACCGTGATGAACGGAAGAAGGGGCAATTGGGACATGAGGTAAAAAGTAGATGTAAAAATACGATTGATTGATATGTGTGCTTAGGTTTACAATCGGCCATCACCCTACATTTATATGGGCGGCTAAACTTCAAAAAATGTTGCATCACGAGATTCCAAAATAGTATTAACATGCATATCAGCTATCTCAGATTTAACCACTAAAAATCTATAGCAAATGCTCCGCTGAGCATAGCCTAGAAAGACACAATCCACTGTCTTCGGTCCAAGTTTACGTTTCTTAGGAATTGGAACATTGATTTTCGCCAAACATCCCAAGTACGAAAATAAGAAAGTGATGGTTTTCTCCCAGACCACTCCTCGTAAGGTGTCTTCTCTTTATCCTTGTTAGGAACTCTATTCAGGACATGACACGAAGTCAACAAAGCCTCCCCCACCATGCCTTAGATAAACCAGCAGTGTCCAACATGGCGTTCACCAAGTCGGTCAGCGTGCGGTTTTTCTCTCGGCAACCCCGTTTGATTGGGGCGAATAGGGAAGCGTCCTCTCATGAATAATATCATGTTCCTCACAGAATTCATCAAATACGTTGGAAAATACTCGCCACCACGATCTGAACTAAGACGTTTGATCTTTCTCTCTAATTGATTTTCTACTTCAGCTTTATAGATTTTAAAGTAGTTTAAAGCTTCATCTTTAGTGTGCAACAAATATACATAACAGAACCTAGTAGCATCATCGACTAAAGTCATGAAATATCTCTTATCACCTTTTGTCAACACGCCATTCATCTCACATAGATCCGAATGTACGAGTTCTAGTGGTGCCAAGTTTCTCTCCTCGGCTGCCTTGTGAGGCTTTCGAGGTTGCTTAGATTGCACACAGCTATGGCACTTAGAACTTTTGGCAATGGTGAAAGTAGGAATTAAACTCAAGATAGAAAGTCTACTCATTAAACCAAAATTAACATGACATAAACGAGAGTGCCAAACATTAGCATCCGAATCCACACTGCCACAAATATGGTTTACTGACTTATTACAAAAATCCGATAATGAAAAGCGGAACAAGCCTCCGCACTCATACCCTTTAACAATAAATTGTCCAAACTTTGACACAACTAATTTATTGGACTCCAAGACTAATTTAAACCCATCTTTGCATAGAAGGGAGCCGCTAACGAGATTCTTGTTCATAGTAGGGACATGCTACACGTTCCTCAGCTGCACGATCTTCCCCGAAGTAAACTTCAGATCTACCGTGCCAACACCACGAACAGAAGCATGTGATCCATTCCCCATTAAGACGCTTGAATCTGCGACCTGATAAGAAGTGAACATAGAGATGTCAGCACATACATGAACATTAGCACCCGTATCAATCCACCAACATGGAGATTGAAATACTGAAAGCACAATCGGTAAATTACCGTACCCATCAGCATTGCTAGCGGTCACGACGATGACATGCTTTGGCGCCTTCCCTTTCTTGTCTGCACGATCTGGGCAGTCCACAGAGAAGTGTCCGGGCTCTCCACAAGTGTAGCACTTTAGCTCAGATTTGTTCAGCATCTTCTTCTTCTTCTTGAAAAAATTAGTCTTGGTAGGCATGTTGAAGGAAGGCTTGCTCTTTGCCTTGCTCTTGCCGTGGTGAAAGTTCTTCTGCACCATGTTGGCGCTAGACTGACCTTCACCTCTCTCACTAGTGTCCTTAGCCCGAGCCTTCTCCTCAACATCAAGAGACGCTATCAGGTTTTCAACCGATATCTCCGTTCTCTTGTGTTTGAGGGTTGTGGCGAAGTTCCTCCACGAGGAAGGCAACTTTGCAATAATGCATCCAGCCACAAACTTGTCAGGTAGGGAACACTTGAGGAGTTCCAGCTCTCTCGCAGTGCACTGTATCTCATGAGCTTGTTCGACCATGCTACGGTTATTCACCATTTTGTAGTCGTGAAAGCTCTCCATGATATACAGCTCACTGCCTGCATCGGTTGCACCGAACTTAGCGTTCAGTGCATCCCAGAGCTCTTGCGTCTTTTATGTGCAAATACACATCACACAGACGAGCATCAAGAACACTCAGAATGCATCCACGGAAATAGTAGTGTCTTTCTTGAACTTTCTCTGAGCTTCCTCAGACATAGTTCCTTCAGGAAGACCATTACTAATTTCCAGACACCCATGGCCTCGAGCCAGAGTTGGCACTTCACCTGCCATGTCTTATAGCGCACACCGGTGAACTTGTCCGGTTTCATTGCATCGGTATAACCAGCCATATTTAAATCACGAAATTGCCTACGATTAGGTTTTTGGATTGTTGGAAAATTAGGCAATAATTTCATGATTAATTTTAGAATATTAAACATGACAACCGCAACTACTAACATGTGAAACACGAACATACTAGATGTACTAATCAACATGAACAGTAGCAGCATATCGCAGAACATGTAAACTGGAAACATGTTGATCCAACCAGAAGAGATACGACGCACGTACTGAACGATTGAAGAAGTAGTAGCCGTGGTTGATGCAGCGATGTAGTTGGCGACTTTCTTGGCGAAGACTCGTCGCCACAGAAGATGCTTGCGACGGCGATCCGCAAAGCCGGCTGGAAGCGACCCGTGGTGGAAGCAGCGAGCAGTCGTGCGAAGCGCTTCCCAAAAACCTAATTCGCCCTCTCCGTACAGGATCACAAGAGCGACTGGTTTCGGAGACCTGCTCTCCCAAACGCCGGCGCTCGGGATGGAGTAGACTACGGTGGCGGCGCAAGGCACGAGATTGGCAAAACCTAAATTGGTTCGGTATGTGACAGCGCACGGTAGTGCAAGGCATTATATAGTGCGGTTCGGAAAAGCCTAACGGGTACAACGTGGGCCGGCCACGTCGCACACGTTCGAGTCGGTTATAGCCGCCCACGATTCGGGAGCGACCCGAATTGGCTACATGTACGCTATCGACTCGTTTTTCCTGAACAGCAAAAATATAGGCATCGGCTCATTCCCGCAACCCGCGGCGTGTCGTGTCGTGTCGTGACGTGACGAGACGAGCGAGCGGCGGCGGAGGAGGAGAAGGAGTGCGCACGAGAGAGCCATCTGTTCTCAACTAGCACACCAAGTAGCACAACACTCCACTATATAAGGTGGTGCAACTCTCCTCCAACTAGCAATGTGGGACTAAACTTTAGCACCACATTGCACCTCCAAAATTCTGCCATGCACATGGGCCAATTTGAGATTTTCAAATTTGCTTATTTGGTCTGTCCCATATTGGGCCCAAATTCTAACACATTCTTGATAATATTCATTGTTGAGAAGCATCTATCCACGGGCAACCGGTAAAATTAGCCTGATCTCATCTTGTTTATTAGGATTGATGGTATAACGTAGAATTCATTTTGATCAACTGGATAAAAAGGAAATTCGTCCAATTTAAAAAGGTAGCTCATCCAATTGAATCTCTTACGGGAGACTAGCATAACTTGATGCATTTCTTGTCCAATTGCAGGTGTAGGCTGCCTAGAGGTCTCACACATCAACAGCCGATCGTTTTCTACTCAACGCAAATAGATCCATGTCCTAAAAAAATCAAGAAATTGTTTTAGTCTTTGCTACTTAAGGATGAATTGACTACTACAGCCTAGAGGGAGTATTGAAGCAATTGGTTGCACGAGTTTAGACTTTTGAATGTATATTCGTGAATCATCCATTTACTTGAACGGAAATGACTGAATCTCCGGTTTATCAGCTGCCGATGTTGCCGTTCGTTGGCCGCCGATTTCTAGCAGCCGCTTCCCGAATTCACGACGTCAAATCGCTGAGGCCTGGACAACTGGACTCCTTAGACTCGCTGGCCGCTCGATCGAGTCTCGGTGAGGTAGGACGAGAGACGAAAGGGGTCTTTGGGAAGATAGACTCTTTGTCCGACATTATGGTGAAATTTTGTGGTTCGATGACTCTACACTTTTAGGCGATTATCTCCGTCCTTTTTTCGATAAAGGGAATTTATTAATATCGAGAGATACCAATTACACCCAGACTCTGCAACGACAGATTATCTCCGTCCTAAATACATTCATCACTCATGCCTCTCCATCTTTTCGGATGGGCGACTCGTGGAACAAGTGACAATATCATTACTGCAGTCCAATTGCAATCTCTTTACTGAAATATAGGCACTATTTCGTCTTGCAAAGATTGATACCTTATAAAAGATGTCCTCAAATGATTCATTGTAACTCTTAGTCAAAGGAGGTACGTTTGTAATTTCTTAGATAAATAATAGATCCAAAACAGTGTATCTCGAATTATCGGGAGTATGGAGCTCTGCCCCTGTATCATACTCACTGTACACTAAATTCTCAGTCAATAAATTGCCTGTTAACAAGCCGGGTTAATAACTTTATTATATATGTCCGGGGTAATATGTCGGAGCCTAGCAGAGGTACCAGTAGCTAGGACTCAGTACTGACGCCACAGATCCTTGATCGAGGTCAATGCACCCACCGTACTCGGCGCCCCGTCCTTGTAGTACTATCTTACGTGTGGATCGGTCCTGCGGATCGACTGATATCCATGCGTGTAGGCTATGCTTTGCTGTCACATAAATTCCCTGCTGATTAGGTCGCTTGTTTCGTCCGAGTTCACGAGCGAGAGAATCCAGTTGCCGATCGATCAGGCATTCGGGCTGTCTCCTGCTTGCCAAGAGGCGCCAGGAAGACATGGTTGTAGCCTTGTATGAGCGAGCACTGAGCAGTCTAGGTCGAGTTGGATAATGGTCTCCAAACCGGACACGGACCTAGCAGTGCACATATGTACAGCATGCATGCGCGTGAAAACAACAAGTGTGCTTGGCAACGCCATGATTTTGTGCGTAAGTGTTCACTTAGCTGGCCAGATCGAGGGGCGGACTTAGAGCAAAACTAAACCGGTGTCACGATATGATCAGTCACACGTAATTTTGACCAAAATTTAAGGGTGACACACACTATAATTGGATGAAATATATATGAAAGAAAACAATTTGGACCGGTGTGTCCCGTTACCCCGAGTGGCTAAACCTGGTGTTGGCTCCTGCTTTGTCCGCGTCGTGTACAAGAACACGTTAATGTGTGCCCTTTGGAGGCAAGGGTGATGCACCGCGAGCCTCCGAGGGAGACCACCTTCCAGCGCGATACGCATGATAGCGAGCCACGCTCTTTGAACCAGACGCCCCACTCGTCCGGGATGGAACCCGTCGGGGCGTGCGGCAGCGATTCGCTGAGCTAAGCCGATTCGCTCGCTCCTAGCTCGGTTTTCGATCAAGATGAGCGGAGTACCGGAGCCACCGTGATGAACGGAAGAAGGGGCAATTGGGACATGAGGTAAAAAGTAGATGTAAAAGTACGATTGATTGATATGTGTGCTTAGGTTTACAATCGGCCATCACCCTACATTTATATGGGCGGCTAAACTTCCCGTGCAAGTCACGGTCTACGAGTTACAAGTTCGAGTCGTGTTACAATTTTAGGCTATAACTAGGCAAGTTTCCTTCGGTTTCATACCGAAAAAGGACTCCAAGCGTCCAACTCATCCTGTGCCGAGCTCCTTCCGTGTTGGGGTCCTTCTCCTATAGTCTTCGCGTCGAACTCCTATAGCTTAGGGCTTGCCGCCAGGTCCTTCTAGCTCCAAATCTTTGACCCCTTGGGTCCGGGTCCTTGGCTGTCGCAGCAGTGGAACACGGGGTTCCCCTGATGCTGCCAAAGTGGGTCCTCCACTGGGACCCACCAAGAAGATGGACAAGGCAAGGATTCAAGTACAGCAGATGGGTTAGCCCATCTGCCCCAAGAAAACCCGACAAGTTCAACAGCAAGGCTCTGCGGCTAAGGACCAGGCGACCTTCCGGGGTCACCCCCTCGCCCGGAAAACAAGGCGGGATACCCGCGGGTCCGTGCGCCCGGCAGGAGGCCAGGCGCGCCCCCGGGTCCTCCATCCGTAGCGCCGAGAGGATAAGATCGCCAGCACCCTGGAAGCTGGTGGAAGACTTGGGTGCCAAGATGAAGGCCGCACCCTGGTGACGTTGCCACGAGCGTAGTTGGTGGGGCGGACAGGCTTTGTCCGTCCCACCTTTTCCAAGGGCGGACGACCACGCCACCCTCCAGAGAATGCTTGGAGGAGAGGACGCCATGTCTCCTCCAAAGACCGCCAAGGGGTTTTCCCGCCAAAACTCTTCACGCCCCTCGTGTGCCCATGTCGGATCCCCTTAGCCTATAAAAGGAGGACCATGGCACCGGAGGACGAAACGGAACAGAACAGAAGAAAGACAAGCAAGTTAGAGCTCGGGCAAGACTAGACTAGGGTTCAGAGGGTAGAGAGAGAGGTGATCTCCACAGGGCAGGATCTGCTCTTCGTCTACCTCCGGCCAAAACTCTGCCGGGTTCACCCCAGAACACCCTTGTACACTACACCATGATGAACCTCTCAATCCATACATGCAGGAGTAGGGCTTTTAGCCTCCGGGCGGCCTGAACCTGGGTAACTCCGTGTGTCTTTCTGTATTGTTTGCCCTCGCCCACCGACGAAGAACTTGGCAACCTTGCTCCTGGGTAAGGCGTCTTCCAGCCTCCTTCGTGCCCCATGCCGAACCTAAAAAGGGGGTACCATCTACTCCCGGTGTCCGTCACCCGAGACACGACATCTGGCGCGCCAGGTAGGGGTGCAAGCGCTGGATTCGTCTTCTTCTTCATCAACCTCAAGTTTTTCATCAAGCATGCCGCCGAAGAGGAAGATCGATGCCACTACCTCCAAGGCCGCGTCTCCATCGCGCACTCAGGCTTCCACCGAGCGCCGCGTTGCGGATACGCGTCAGCCTGCTCCTCCGCAGGCGCCACCTGCGGAGAAGGTGGCGTCAGAGACCCGGCGGCCCCCGGACTGTCCGCCGTGCCGCCCCCACGCTCTGGAGAGAAAAGCGTCGGGAACGGCGCGGGCAGGGGTCATGACGCCAGGGAGGAGCGAGATCACGTCCGTGCCAGCGGAGGTCCCCGAAGCACCAAAAGCAAGTCCTCTACGCACTTGCCCTCGGAAGCGCAAGCTCGCCACGACGCTCTTGTCGCTGCCAAGGCTCTGATGCAGTTCCCTCCGAGCTCCGATGATCCCAAGGTCTACCACGAATGGAGAGCCCATGTGGAGGCACTCCTCGACTTCGTCGACGGCGGCCCTGAGCCCGACATCACTCGAGCTCCCACCGTCGACGGCCCCGAGGCTGGAGGGCACAAGGCGCGCGAACCGCGGGGTCAACCCCGTGGCGAGCGCCGAGGCGAGACGGAGCCTCCTCGTACCGCTCCACCGATGGCGAACCGGCTAAACCGCGACTGCGGCAAGGCCATCTCTGTCGGGTCATCTACCACGCGCAACCAAGATCTTCGCCACGACCTCAACAACCGTCGGACCGAGGATATGCACACCCGCATCGAACGGCGTCGCGAGCGCCATCGCCGGGAAGATCGGGACGACGACATCGCTGAAGGGTGCCTCGCCCTTGCCCCTGAGTTCCGCCAGGTCACCTGGCCCAAGAAATTCAAGATCGACGTCCTCCGCTACGACGGTGACGAGGTATCTTCTCGGCATATGCCACGGGGTGGCTTACTTGAGGGGCAACTACGGCGCGAGCGACGGCGTTCCGGCGGGATTGTGCGCGAGCACGGCAAACACTCGATGTACCCAGGTTCAGGGCCCTCGTGAGGAGGTAAAACCCGTACATCCTGCATCTAATCTGTATATGGTGGAGTATATGGAGCTACACGATTGCTCCTCGAGCTGTATTGCTATGGAGATGATGAACTAGTGGGGGAGAGAAAAGAGCAACCAGCTAGCTAGCTTGTGTGAGGGCTCGTGTGAGCATGAGGGCAAAATGAGAGAGAGTCCTCCTCCTTCGGTCCTTCCCCTGGTGCATCTTATAGCCTGATGCCCAGGGGACAAGGGGACAAGCGGGGGACAAGGGAACAAGGGGGCAAGCGATGGCCCGCGTGCTGTAGCGCATAGTGGCTTGCTATTCATCAATAGTCTTCTTCCTTCTCGCTATTCATCAACAGTGTACGGGTGCCTTGTCTGCGTGTGTCCGACGGGACGCTGTGGTTGACTCCGCGTAGCAGGTGCGCAGCCGGACTCGAGCCGCCAGCCGGAGTCGGGCAGTGGATGGAGGTCGGGCAGCCGGACCCAAGCCGCCAGCCGGGGTCGGGCAGCCGGACTGCTGGGTGGCGGGAAGCCGGAGTCAGGAAAACGGAGGTGGCAGCCGGGCCTGCGGCCAGTCGGATGGCGGGCAGCCGGACTAGCTTCTTCTGTTCTCTTGTCGAGTCGTGGACTTCGGTAGCCTAGGGTTCATCCCCACGTCACTAGCCTCCGAACACGTTGGAGCGATACCGCCGGCCACGGCGGGGAGGGCTTCTGCGTGTTCATCAAACTCTGCGTGTATTGCCTGTAACATCAAGAAAACAAACTGAATTGCAACTGCGTTGAGTAAAAAGTTAGGGATGCCAAACGAGTATCTATATGCATAGCTCACACCGGCTCGCTTTTACCCGGTTCCTTCGATCTTTTTCGCGTGCACCCCGTCCGGCGCAGGCTCTTGTCGGCTGAACTCTGCAGCCGGATCCGAAGAGATGCCGGAACGACGAGCGTGGCACAATGCTTCGATCTAGAAGCTGGATAGAAGCGACTCGACGAACCAACAGGGAAAACTTATGCGATGCAGATGCCGGCTCGCCTTTGTTTTGCCGCCCGTGCCCCTGCCCGTGCATGCGGCCAACCGACCCCTGCTCTTGCCGGCTGAACTCTGCAGCCAGATCCGAAGAGAGGGCCGGCCAGGGGCGCACGGTACTGAGATCTTGAGAGGCTGGACTTAGGCGAGCGATGGCAAGGGTTTTCTGTCGCGAGCCGGAAACCTTTCTTTCTTATGTGCCTTTCGCGTGTGCCCCCTAGCCGGTTTCTGGCCAGCGTGTCAGCCGGGTTGCGGTCTGCAGCCGGATCCGAGAGTAGGCGTCGGGGTCGAGCACGCTACTAAGCTAACGTAAGCGAGAGTCGGTAGTCGGCTGGCCACAGTTGTACAGAAAGTAAAGGATGCCGAAAATGTGAGGCGGAAGCGTCACTTAGCTGTTTTTTGTGTCGTAGCCGGGGATGCGGTTCGAGTTGTCGATGCGGGGACGTCCGAGTCCGGCTGAGCCGGGGGAGGCCGGCCAGGCGGAGCTTGAAGAGGAAGGTCCGCTTTTGCCCAACGGAGCCCTCCAGCCGGCCTGGACTCAGCCGGCCATGCAGCCAAACGGGCGGCAGCCGGATCGATCCCAGCCGGCCAGGCATCCAAACGGGACGCGGCCGAGCAGGGCACAGCCGGCCTGGATGCAGCCGTCCAGAGAACCAAACAGGCCCGGAGCAGCTGGGCACACTCTTTTTTCTTTTCTTTTCTCTTTTTCTTTTTCTCTTTCTTTTTTCTCTTCTTTCTTTCTTTCTTTTCTTTCTCTCTTTTCTTTTCTCTTCTCTCTCTTTTCTTTTTTCTTTCCAGCAGGCCCTCTTTTCCTCTTTTCCTTTTTCCTTCCTTCTTCTCTTCCTGGGCAGGCGGCCCGATGGAGAGCGCCGGAGCCGGCCACGGCCAGCCGGGCGCGTGGGGCGGCCGGAGCGGCGAGTGCGCCAGCGGGCGGCGCAGCAGAGCCGGCCGAGGCCAGCTGGGCGCGGCAGGCGGAGGCGGGCGGCCTCGGCGGCACATGGGCCTGGGCAAAGCAGCCGGCCGGGCTGCACGTGAAGGAGGTCGATGCGGCGGGGTCGGAGACGGGCATCCTTTCCGGCGCAGACGCGGGCGGATGCGCGGGAATGCGAAGGCGGCCAGGGCACGCGGGAGCCGGCCAAGGCAGGGAAAAACCGGGGGCGGAGGAGCGGAGCAGCCGGCACGGCGACACCGACGGGCGCAGCCGGCAGGACCGAGACGGGGGAGCGGAGGACGGGCGTGAGGAGAGGTCGAGCGTGGCCGGGCGCAGGCGGGGCGGAGCAGCCGGCGCGGCAGCGCCGGTCGCAGCCGGCAGAGGCGCACGGGCGACGGGAGGGAGCCGGAGGGCCCTGGGTGCGCGCGACGGGGAGGAGCAGCGGCCAGGATGGCCAGGCCAGGCGCGGCCGCGGGGACGCGCAGGCGGCAGCAGAGGACGAGTGTGGAGGATAACTCGAGAGGAGGTGAGGACGGGGGCGCGCAGGAGCCGGAGGCGATTGGCACGGAGAACGACGGACGGAGGCCGCTGGGATAATTCCCGATAACCCCCCACGTGGCAGGGTTATGGCATTATGAGCCCCCGCCGCTGAGGCTGACATGTGGGGTTTTAAGTGGCTGGGGGGGTTATAGGGAATTCCCCCGAGGCCGCTGTGGGCACCGACGGGCGAAGGAGGATGGCGCGGAGGAGCCCAGGCAGAGGAAACGCGGGCGCCAACGAGCTGAGCTGGGGAGGCCGGGGGAGCTCGGGCTGAACTCGGGAGGCCGGGCGCCGCCGAGCCTCCGGGCTTCTCCGCCGGAGCGCCGCACGGACGCACGAACACGGCCGGGCTGAGGAGTTTTCGCGCAGAGGACGGCGCGAGGGAGCTTGAGGATGGGCGTGGATGCGCCGGCACGTTGGCGAGGCGGAGCAGCGCGTGCGCCAACGGGCACACACGGGACCTTGAGGACGGGCGCGGATGCGCCGGCAGGGCAGCTCGGCCTGCGACGGACGCGCAAGTGCGAGGTCGCCCGCACACGCACGAGCGTCGCCGGGCGTAGGAGTTTGCTGACGGAGACGAGTGCGTGCAGCTGTACACGGACGAAGGCGACGCGGGCACGGGAGACCGGCGACGCCGAGCCTCCGAGCCTCTCCGGGAGGCGACGCCGAGCCTCCGGACCTCTCCGGCGATGGCCAGACGGCGACGACGACGATGATGACAATGAGTGGTCCCGCCGGAACGGGACTCCGGTCGCCGCTTAGCCCCACGGTGGGCGCCAAATGACGAGGTATCTTCTCGGCATATGCCACGGGGTGGCTTACTTGAGGGGCAACTACGGCGCGAGCGATGCCGTTCCGGTGGGATTGTGCGTGAGCACGGCAAACACTCGATGTACCCAGGTTCAGGGCCCTCGTGAGGAGATAAAGCCCCTACATCCTGCATCTAATCTGTATATGGTGGAGTATATGGAGCTACACGATTGCTCCTCGAGCTGTATTGCTATGGAGATGATGAACTAGTGGGGGAGAGAAAAGAGCAACCAGCTAGCTAGCTTGTGTGAGGGCTCGTGTGAGCATGAGGGAAAAATGAGAGAGAGAGTCCTCCTCCTTCGGTCCTCCCCCTGGTGCATCTTATAGCCTGATGCCCAGGGGACAAGGGGACAAGCGGGGGACAAGGGGACAAGGGGGCAAGCGGTGTCCCGCGTGCTGTAGCGCATAGTGGCTTGCTATTCATCAATAGTCTTCTTCCTTCTCGCTATTCATCAACAGTGTACGGGTGCCTTGTATGCGTGTGTCCGACGGGACGCTGTGGTTGACTCCGCGTAGCAGGTGCGCAGCCGGACTCGAGCCGCCAGCCGGAGTCGGGTAGTGGATGGAGGTCGGGCAGCCGGACCCAAGCCGCCAGCCAGGGTCGGGCAGCCGGACTGCTGGGTGGCGGGAAGCCGGAGTCGGGAAAACGGAGGTGGCAGCCGGGCCTGTGGCCAGTCGGATGGCGGGCAGCCGAACTAGCTTCTTATGTTCTCTTGTCGAGTCGTGGACTTCGGTAGTCTGGGGTTCATCCCCACGTCAGACGGCACCACGAACCCCCGGGACTTCATGCAGCTCTACTCCTTAGCTGCGGCAGTCGCCGGGGCCGACGAAATGATGATGACCAGCTGGTTCCCGCTGGCCCTGAAGGGAGATGCCCAGACGTGGCTTCTCAACCTTCCCAAGTGCTCCATCCGTTCCTGGAGGACCCTGAAGGAACAGTTCCTAGGGGCTTTCCAAGGCGGGTACGAACGCCCGAGGGCTCCCAGCGACCTCCATGACTTCAAGCAACTTCCGGGTGAAACTCTTCGCAAGTTCATCCAATGCTTCACCCAGAAGATGAACACAATTCCCAGCATCAAGCAAGAGCCGGTGATCGCTTCTTTTCACGCCAACGTCCGCAATACCCGGATGCGCGAAAAGTTGAGCAATCGCCGCGTCGAATCCACCTGCGAGCTCTGGGAGCTGGCGGATCGATGCGCCCGAGCTGAAGAGGGGGCTAAGTTCCCCGGGGAGGATGAACCCGAGGACAAAACCGCCCCCGCCAAGAACAAGAAGCGGGACTCAGGAGCCGACAAGCGCGTCTTCGTCACCGAACCCCTTCCTAAGAAGGCCAAGCCTGCGGCGGCCTCTGAGGGAGAAGACGACCCATGGTGCCACATTCATCCTGACGGCAATCACCGTCTCAAGGACTGCCGCCAACTCAAGAACCTCGCCATACGAGAGCAGCGTCGGGCCGACGGGGTGAGCCTGGACGGCTGCTACAATTGTGGCGTCACTGGACACATCGCTCGTGACTGTCCCACGGCTCGCCAAGGCGGAGGCGGCCGAGGATGGGCCGCAGCGGTGGCCGCGGGGGCGAGGAGGACGCGGCGGCCAAGGTGGTCGTGAGCAGAACAATCAAGAAGGCGCCTCCAACAAGGAAGCTCCGGCTCCTCAGGGAGGCGGTGCCGGAAGGTTCCAGGAAGTCACCGGAGTTGTCGGGTGCATTCACGGGGGAGACTCTCTGCCTCCATCCAACGGCGCGTGTAAGAGGCTAGTCCGGGAGCTTAATGCGGTTGCTTCTGCTCCGCCCAAGCCCCTGGAATGGTCTGGGCAAGTCATCTCCTTCGACCCGGAAGACCATCCTGCCAGTCTGGCCGGGGTGGGAATGCTTCCTCTGATCGTGTCGCCCATCATCCATAACTACAAGGTCACCAAGATGCTGGTCGACGGAGGCTCCAGCCTCAACCTTTTGACGGCGAAGGTGCTGGCTGTTTTGCAAATCCCTCTTTCTCGCATGCAAGACACCGGCGTGTTCCAAGGCGTGAATGGAGGCATCACTCGGCCGCTGGGAAAGATCACGCTCCCTGTCACCTTTGGTGACCAGGAGAACTTTCGCACCGAGGACATCGTCTTCGACATTGCAGACACGCCGCTTCCGTACAACGGCATACTTGGCCGTCCGGCTCTAGCCAAATTCATGGCCGTCTCGCACTTCGCCTACAACATGATGAAGATCCCCGTGGCCTGGGGAGTGATCATGATCAAGGCTGACGTCGACGACGCCATCTTTTGCGTTCAGAAGTTGAACCAGATGGTGGCGGCGACCTCGGACGTTCCGCAAGATGTACAGGAAGCCGATGTCGGTGCATTCTCCGGGGACGGAGGGTACTCCGGAGGCTCGACATCAACTTCCTTCAAGAAGGCGTCATTTCATGAAGATCCACAAATGACCAAGAAAGTGGCGTTGACCAGTGACGGGAGTCGCTCCATCACCATCGGCGCCCGCCTCACCGACAAATAGGAAAGCGCGCTCGTCGCCTTCCTTCGGGAAAACTCTGACGTCTTCGCATGGGAAGCGTCAGGGCTACCCGGCGTACTGAGGGAGGTGATCGAGCACAAACTGGCGGTCAGCGAGGACGCTCGCCCGATAAAACAAGTTCTACGCAAGCAAAGCAAGGAAAAACTGGAGTTCATCGTGTCCGAGATCGACAAACTGGAAGAAGCTGGCGTCATCAGGATGGTGCCGCACCCAACTTGGGTGGCCAAACCTGTGGTGGTGACAAGGCCCATGACCCTCAAATGGCGGCTCTGCATCGACTTCACCGACTTGAACAAGGCCTGCCCCACGGATCCTTTCCCACTGCCCCGGATTGATCTCATCGTGGATTCAACCGCCGGGTGCGAGCTCCTGTGCTTTCTGGATGCTTTCTCCGGGTACCACCAGATCATGATGGCAGTGGAGGATCAGGAGAAGACGGCCTTCATCACACCCAAGGGCTGCTACTGCTACACCCGGATGCCTTTCGGTCTCCGAAACGCCGGTGCAACCTTTCAGTGCGCCATGCAAGCATGTCTTGGTCCCAGCTAGGCCGCAATGTGGAGGCGTACATCGACGACATCGTGGTCAAGACTCAGTACAAGGACTCCCTCATTCAAGATCTGCACGAGACCTTCAACAGACTTCGTCGGGTCAACTTCAAGCTTAACCCCGACAAGTGCGTGTTTGGGGTCCCGTCCGGCAAGCTACTTGGGTTCTTAATCTCCCACCGGGGGATTGAGGCCAATCCCGACAAGATCAAGGCCATCGAGCGCATGCAGGCGCCACGGCGAGTCAAGGACGTATGATTGCGTGGATCACACGTTCGCTGGGAGACCCCAAGAGGAAGGTATGAGCAGTGTAGCAGCAGTTTCCCTCAGTATGAAACCAAGGTTTAATCGACCAGTAGGAGCAAGAAATCACTTCTGAAGGTTGTTGGTGGCGGAATATGGCCGGCGCAACACCAGGGAATCCGGCGACCGACGTGGAACTGCACACAACACAATCAAACTACTTTGCCCCAACGAAACAGTGAGGTTGTCAATCTCACCGGCTTGCTGAAAACAAAGGATTAAACGTATGGTGTGGAAAACAGTAGTAAATTGCAGAGAATGAAAAGGAACAATGTTTGCAGTTGGTTGTATTATCAGTGTAAAAGAATGGACCGGGGTCCACAGTTCACTAGTGGTGTCTCTCCATAAAAGATAACTAACATGCTGGGTGAACAAATTACAGCTGGGCAATTGACAAAATATTGAGCGCATGACAATGCATATATATGACATGATGATTACTATGATATTCATGTGGGCATTACGACAAAATACATAGACCGTTATCCAACAGCGTCTATGACTAATAATCCACCGCCAGGTTGTCATACCGAGTTCCCCGTTGGTATTAAGTTGCAAGCAACGGATAATTGCATTAAGTAATGTGCGTAATGTAAACAAATGCATTAGACCTAACGGCGCACCCTTAAGCTAAGCATCGGTTATTTTATCCCTAGTGGCAACAGCACATCCACAATCTTAGAAGTTATTGTCACTCTCCCAGATTACCGGAGGCATGAACCCACTATCTAGCATAAATACTCACTCTTGGAGTTACAAGCATCTACTTGGCCAAAGCATCTACTAGTAACGGAAAGCATGCAAGATCATAAATAACATATAAGATAGATTGATAATCAACTTGACATAGTATTCAATATTCATCGGATCCCAGCAAACACAACATGTAGCATTACAATAAGATGATCTTGATCATGATAGGCAGCTCACAAGATCTAAACATGATAGCATAAAGTGGAGAGACAACCATCTAGCTACTGCCATGGACCCGTAGTCCAAGGATGAACTACTCACGCATCACTCCGGAGGCAGGCATGGTGATGTAGAGCCCTCCGGTGATGATTCCCCTCTCCGGCAGGGTGCCGGGAAGAGCTTCTGAACCCTCCCGAGCTAGGGTTGACGGCGGCGGCGTCTCTGGAACTTTTCGTGGATAATGGCTCGGGTATTTAGGGTTTTCGCGTCGGGAGAATAAATAGGCGAAAGGGCGGCGGCTGGGAGCCACGAGGGCCCACACCACCCACGGCGCGGCAGGGGGGCCCGCGGCCCCATGGTGTGGGTGCCACGTGGCCTCCTCCGTCTCTCCTCTGGACTCCGTCTTCGTGTTGGAAAAATAGGAGGTTCTGTCCAAGTTTCGTCCAATTCCGAGAATATTTCCAGACTAGCTTTTCTGGAATACAAAAACAGCAGAAAACAGGAACTGGCACTGTGGCATCTTGTTAATAGGTTAGTCCCAGAAAATGCATAAAAATGCTATGAAGTGTATATAAAACATGTAACAATTGGTATAATATCAACATGGAACATCAGAAATTATAGATACGTTTGAGACGTATCAAGCATCCCCAAGCTTAGTTCTACTCGTCCTCGAGTAGGTAAAACGATAAAAACAAAATAATTTCTGAGGTGACATGCTACAATCATAATCTTGATCAAATAATATTGTAAAGCACATGTTATGAATGAAGTGATCCAGGTCAATGGTCTATAGTTTGCTAGCAAGTAGATAATGAGCAAACAACTGAATCATATAAGCAAAAACTTTTCATGAATAGTACTTTCGAGACAAGCATCAAAGAGTTTTGCATAAGAGTTAACTCATAAAGCAATAGATTCTAAGTAAAAGGTATTTAACCAACACAAAGGAAGATTTAAGTTTCAGCAATTGCTTTCAACTTTCAACATATATATCTCATGGATATTTGTCAACACAAAGCATATAATAAGTGCAATATACAGCATATAAAAATTGTTGCACCAAAGTTGACACTAGTGTTTGCTTCTAAGATAGAAAGAAGTAGGAAAACTGACTCAACATAAAAGTAAAAGAAAGGCCCTTCGCAGAGGGAAGCAGGGATTAAATCATGTGCTAGAGCTTTTTAAGTTTTTGAAATCATATAGAGAGTAAAAATAAGTTTTGAGAGGTGTTTGTTAATTGTCAACGAATCAGAAAATGGAAAGTACAATATGACCCCTGCCAACCAGACTTTTAAGAGCGGCTCCCATGAAGGACGTTATTTCTACCAGCAAGGCAGATCATCCCTCTTTCTCTTTTGTTTACACATGCAGATATTTCACTGTTTGTCATTGCTTGACTGATAAATCAGGGCAAAAATGTGAAGAGAATTAAGCGGTTAAAGTTGTAATTAATTGGGACTGGGCACCCCATTTGCCAGCTCTTTTTGCAAAATTAATGGATAAGCGGATGTATATGCCGCTAGTCCGGTGGTAAAGTCTGTTTGACAGTTGACATAAAGACATCCACCCCGTCCTCATGAGCTTGGTAAACATTGACACAAAATAGGAGTAATAATTTTGAATAGTTTAAAGGTAGCACATGAAAAATTTACTTGGAATGGCAAGGAAATACCACATATAGGTAGTTATGGTGGACACAGATGGCATGGATTTTGGCTCAAGGTTTTGGATGCACGAGAAGCATTCCCTCTCAGTACAGAGTTTAGGCTAGCAAGGTTATTTGAAGCAAACACAGGATATCAACCGACACAGCAAGACTTATATGAAAACATATTGCAAGCATTATAAGACTCTACACTGTCTTCCTTGTTAACCAAACCCTTTTACTAGAAAATATCTAGACCTTAGAGATACCAATCATGCAAACCAAATTTCAACGAGCTTTACGGTAGTTCTTCATTAATAGGTTTTAACTACATGATACAAAAGCTTAAACATGAACTACTTGATAACTCAAAACAATTGACAAGTATCAAATTATCCAATACATGATCTACAAGAATATGTAAGCTTTTTCCATTATACCATCTACCACATGCAACATTTTCTGTTCCAACCAAACACCAATCAATTTATTTCAACATAAACTCTCCAAACAATTATAAGTGAAGCAAGAGAGTACTTTCTTTAAAAGAACTAACAGCTCTGAATAAGAGATGCATGCAAAACAGGAGCTAAAAGCATAGCAATAGCTAGATAAGAATACTCAACAAGTATAAGTGAAGAATAGGAGTATTCATATGAAAAAGCGGAGCGTGTCTCTCTCCCAATCAAGAATGCTGGGGTCCAATCAAGTTGACCATAAGAAAAATAAAATACTGAAAATAAAAGCACACAGACGCTCCAAGTAAAGCACATATGATGTGAAAGAATTAAAATATAGTTTCACTAGAGATGACCTGATAAGTTGCTGATGAAGAAGGGGATGCCTTGGGCATCCCCAAGCTTAGACGCTTGAGTCTTCTTGAAATATGCTGGGGTGATCCATGGGAGCATCCCCAAGCTTAAGCTCTTCACTCTTCTTGATCACATTATATCATCCTTCTCTCTTGACCCTTGAAAACTTCCGCCACACCAAACTCAAAGTAATTCTCATTAGAGGGTTAGTGCACAATCAAAAACTCACATGTTCTATAAGGACACAAACATGACCGTTACTTTTAACATTAGCTACTGCCACTGATGTTATGTGAAGCTCTTCACCCTAAAAAAGAATTCCACTCAACACTAGTAAAAGAGAGAATGCGAAAAATAAAAGACAGAATCTGTCTAAACAGAACAGTCCGCAAAGACGAATTTTTTCGAGGCACTTACGTTGCTCAGATCGAAAAACTTTAAACTAACGAAAGATGCGTACATATCTGAGGATCACGCACAAAAATTTCAGATTTAAATAATTTTTCTGTGATTTTACAGAATTAAAACGGTGAACAGCAGAAATCTGTTCCTGCGCAGAAATCCAAATCTAGCATCATCTTCCTATTAGAGGCAATACTTGGCACAACAATGCGATAAAATAAAGATACAAAGGAATTGTTACAGAAGTAAACAACTCCTTGACAAAAACTGAAAACAAAAGATAATGGGTTGCCTCCCAAAAGCGCTTTCTTTAATGCCTTTTAGCTAGGCTTAAGATTTTAATGATGCTCTCATAAGAATAAGAGTTGAAAAAAAAAGAGAGCATCAAGAGGCAAATATCAAACACATTTAAGTCTAACCCACTTCTATGCAAAGGAATCTTGTAACAAAATAAATTATTGAAGCATAAAGCAACTAGCATAGAAAGATGAAACAAATAAACTTCAAAACTTTCAACATAAAGAGATGTTTTAGTGACTTGAAAACTTTTACAACCATATTTTCCTCTCTCATAATAACTTTCAGTAGCATCATGAACAAACTCAACAATATAACTATCACATAAAGCATGCTTTTCATGATCTACAAACACATAATTTTTATTAAGCTCAAAAACAGTGGGGTTATCAAACCCACTTTTGACAATAATAGTATAATAAATATCATTAGGCAATATAGGACCATCATCAAGAGCATTATCATATATAACATTAGGGAGCACATTTTTACTTTCTGCAATTTCCTTTTCTTGAGTCAAGGAGCTTGTTACTTCAAATTTATCAAAAGGAGATATTTCAATAGAATCATGACATTCAACAATATAGCATTTTCCTCCTTAGGTAGGCATGGAGGGTAATCATATAATGTAAGAGTTAAAGAGTTACTATCATTAGAAGGTAGATCCTCCTTTTGTTCATCACTCTCTTCCTCTTTTTCATCCAATGAGCTTTCAGTTTCAGCAATTTCTTCTCCCACAGGTTCCTGAAAGGTAGCAAGTTGTTCTGGAGAATAAGTTTTCTCAAGAAATTAGTGATATAAGGATTATCATTGTAATATTCAAGGCAATAACCAAGTATAGCAAAATTTCAGATTTATAAGGAGAATCATCATCTTGAATATAACCAGCAATTTCATAGGCACCCTTAAAAACAAAAAATTCTTCAGTTTGTTCAAGATTACCAAAGTCATAGTTTCCTTTAGCATAAGCAGCCAAGGTTTCATTATCATTATAATCACATTGGAAAGGGAGGTGTTTATGCCTTCTACAACATAAAGATTCATTAAAGCAGTAGGATTCATCATAAGTAGAGCACAAGTTTTAGCAAAATAATTCAATCTACTTATTTGTTTCCATAAATATTTCCTTTTTTGAGACAAGCGGTATTCCTTATATAATTTTGTTGTTCCTCCGTGAACCCACTTAGCCAATAAGATTTGTTTCAAAGAGAGAAGCCATTGATAGCAAGTAAAACTAGACATAATAACAAACCGAAATAAACTAGATGCAGAAACTAATTTTTTTGTGTTTTTGATAAATAAAGCAAACAAGACTAAATAAAAATAAACTAAGCAAGACAATAACAAAGTAAAGAGATTGGAAGCGTGAAACTCCCCTTGCAGAAATCCTCTTGCTCCCCGGCAACGGCGCCAGAAAAAGAGCTTGATTGCGTGGATCACACGTTCGTTGGGAGACCCCAAGAGGAAGGTATGAAGCAGTGTAGCAGCAGTTTCCCTCAGTATGAAACCAAGGTTTAATCGACCAGTAGGAGCAAGAAATCACTTCTGAAGGTTGTTGGTGGCGGTATGGCACGGCGCAACACCAGGGAATCGGCGACCGACGTGGAACCTGCACACAACACAATCAAACTACTTTGCCCCAACGAAACAGTGAGGTTGTCAATCTCACCGGCTTGCTGAAAACAAAGGATTAAACGTATGGTGTGGAAAACAGTAGTAAATTGCAGAGAATGAAAAGGAACAATGTTTGCAGTTGGTTGTATTATCAGTGTAAAAGAATGGACCGGGGTCCACAGTTCACTAGTGGTGTCTCTCCATAAAAGATAACTAACATGCTGGGTGAACAAATTACAGCTGGGCAATTGACAAAATATTGAGCGCATGACAATGCATATATATGACATGATGATTACTATGATATTCATGTGGGCATTACGACAAAATACATAGACCGTTATCCAACAGCGTCTATGACTAATAATCCACCGCCAGGTTGTCATACCGAGTTCCCCGTTGGTATTAAGTTGCAAGCAACGGATAATTGCATTAAGTAATGTGCGTAATGTAAACAAATGCATTAGACCTAACGGCGTACCCTTAAGCTAAGCATCGGTTATTTTATCCCTAGTGGCAACAGCACATCCACAATCTTAGAAGTTAATGTCACTCTCCCAGATTACCGGAGGCATGAACCCACTATCTAGCATAAATACTCACTCTTGGAGTTACAAGCATCTACTTGGCCAAAGCATCTACTAGTAACGGAAAGCATGCAAGATCATAAATAACATATAAGATAGATTGATAATCAACTTGACATAGTATTCAATATTCATCGGATCCCAGCAAACACAACATGTAGCATTACAATAAGATGATCTTGATCATGATAGGCAGCTCACAAGATCTAAACATGATAGCATAAAGTGGAGAGACAACCATCTAGCTACTGCCATGGACCCGTAGTCCAAGGATGAACTACTCACGCATCACTCCGGAGGCAGGCATGGTGATGTAGAGCCGTCCGGTGATGATTCCCCTCTCCGGCAGGGTGCCGGGAAGAGCTTCTGAACCCTCCCGAGCTAGGGTTGACGGCGGCGGCGTCTCTGGAACTTTTCATGGATAATGGCTCGAGTGTTTAGGGTTTTCGCATCGGGAAGAATAAATAGGCGAAAGGGCGGCGGCTGCGGAGCCATGAGGGCCCCACACCACCCCACGGCGTGGCAGGGGGGACCCGCGCGGCCCCATGGTGTGGGTGCTACGTGGCCCTCGTCCGTCTCTCCTCTAGACTCCGTCTTCGTGTTGGAAAAATAGGAGGTTCTGTCCAAGTTCCGTCCAATTCCGAGAATATTTCCAGACTAGCTTTTCTGGAATACAAAAACAGCAGAAAACAGGAACTGGCACTGTGGCATCTTGTTAATAGGTTAGTCCCAGAAAATGCATAAAAATGTTATGAAGTTATATAAAACATGTAACAATTGGTATAATATCAACATGGAACATCAGAAATTATAGATACGTTTGAGACGTATCAACGTACAGCGCCTCAACGGGTGCATCACCGCACTCGGGCGCTTCATCTCAAGACTTGAAGAACGAGCCCTGCCCTTCTTCAAGTTACTCAAGAAGACGGGTCCCATGAAATGGACCCCGGAGGCTGAAGAAGCTCTTCAGTCCCTCAAGTGCTACCTCACCTCGCCTCCCATCCTTGTGGCACCAACAGAAAAGGAGCCCCTACTACTGTACATCGCTGCCACCAATCAGGTGATCAGCGCATTTCTTGTGGTAGAGCGTGACGCTCCTCCAGACAAGGTCGGCGGCAAGCGTCCCGGGAACATCCTCCCGGGGCAACCAAGCAAGAAGAGGCAGCCAGATGACAAAGGGTCAGAAGGCCCTGAGCCTAGCATGCCCACCGATGCCGCCATCGACGTCGCAGAAGAAGCATCACTGGGGCTGGCGCGCTCCCTCTCGAAGCAGCCGAGCCCGCCAAGGACTCGGTAACCCGCAAGATACATCACCCAGTCTACTTCATCAGTTCGGTGCTGCGCGATGCCCGGGAGCGATACCCCATGATGCAGAAGCTGTTGCTGGTGATCCTCATCGCCTCTCGCAAGATGAGGCCCTACTTCGAAATCCACCCATCACCGTGGTTTCCAAGTACCCTTGAGGAGTCCGCTGGAAAAACCTCTCGCCACCGGACGTGTCTCTTGGTGGGCCATGTAGCTTCAAGGTTTTGGCCTCAAGTTCGAGCACACGAACAACATCAAGAGTCAAGCGCTGGCTGATTTCACGGCGGAGTGGACTGAGACAGCGTTCGACGACCCGGTGGAGGAATCCAGCCTTCCCGGGAAAGAAGATCCCAACGCCTGGACCATGAACTTCGACAGTCCCTACACCAAGGGCCAGGTAGGCGCTGGAGTCGTCTTGATCTCCCCCACAGGAGATCGCCTGAAGTACGTCGTCCAGATGCAATACAAGGAGAATATCTCAAACAACACGACGGAGTACGAGGGCCTTCTTGCGGGACTTCGTTGATGCAGCCCAACCTCCAAGTGGACCAATGACAAGAGTAAGAGTCAAGGCTCTCCATGATAAGGTGAATTCACTCCTATCTATGTGTGATCTCAACACTTCTTTGAATGGGTTGCTACTTCATTCGGATACTCTGGGCATACTCAGGAACCACATTGACGATGACCCACAATGGAGTGGAGAAGATGACCAAGAGAAGACCCAAGAAGATGGCCAAGAGAGCAGCCAAGAGGAAGAAGATGAAGTTCAAACAGCTTCAGGCGATACTACCGGACCAGACCCGGTACTACCGCCCCCGCCTGACGTGTCACCTGCTGAAGCTCCTACCGGGGTCGGTACTACCGCATCTGGCCACCCCGGTACTACCGCATATGGCCACCCCGGTACTACCGCGCCTACTACCGCGTCTACTGCCGGATCTCCCAGGAGCTACGGGTATCGTCGTGTTCTAACCCGGTAGTAGCCCCGGTACTGGCCCGGTACTACCGGGTTCACTCCGGTACTACCGCTGCGGGCGTGCCTGCGTGCTGAAAAGGCCCCCGAGCCTTGTAATCTTATCCCTTTTGGATCTAGACTATAAATAGGACCCCCTATCCAGGTCTAGGGTTAGACTATGATTTGGGAACTAAAGTAGAGCCTTGCTCCTTCTTCTCAAAGTGTCTCTTTCCTCCTATGGAGATGAATCAAGGCCTCCCCTTGTGGAGATGAACCAAGGCCTCCTCTTGAGGAGAAGATCCCTGCGTGGATACCAAGGCTTCCGCTTGTAGTTGCGATTACTTGCTAATCTTCCCTCTTGAGTGGCTAGGTTGGATTGGTTGGATTGACCAATTGGACAAACAATCCTAAGAGTAAGGTGTGCTTGGGAGAGGAGGATTGGGGGCTGCCCACGGGGATTTGTTACCAATCGAGTCTTGCCGGGTTGCTACTTGCTATTTACCCTTGTGTGTTGATTTCCCCTCTTTTGTGTTCTTCGTTCTTCGCGTGTTCTTCGTGTTCATCTTCCCTCCGCACAAATCCGTGAAAATCGGGACCAACCTACATCATATGGTATCAGAGCTCTAGGTTGACACGGATTTGATTTGTGTTTCCACCAAAATCCACCAAATTTTTCTTCGTTTTTGAGAAATTCGAAAATTTCCACCAAAAATAGCCTTGCCTTGATTCGAGCCGATCTGTCGATTCGTTGCGTTTTTGGTAGTTTTTGTCCATGGATCTGTTGCTTTAGGACCCCCTCCACCTTGTTTGCGTTCCCTAGCCTTAATTTTGCCAATTTCCCACGAATTTGAGGATTTTCGGGTCCAATTTCCGCCCAAAATCGAAAGTCAACCATCAGAAATCGGGCAGGCCGGTACTACCGGGCCAGGCCGGTACTACCGGGTTTTCAAAATTTGGCCGAATTTTTTTCTTTTTCCTCGGTTCGTTTTGGCATTTCCTCTTTGGTTTGAGTCCTTTCTTGGTGTGCCTACGTCTACGACATCGACAAGCTTCCGCAGCAACGCATCATCAACGCCAAGCGACGACGCCACCAAGGACTCGACATTTCCCCACCACCATAATCCGTTGTGAGCCCTTCTTCCTTTCGTGTACCTTGACCTATTGGACTAGCTCGGTGATATTGCGAGGCATTGCACGTGTTGAGTGTTTGTCTTCAAGTATTGGCGAGTGTGTATCGTTAGAGAGCTTGGCACTAGCAAAAGAGAAGGAATCATCGTCAAAAAAAAAAAAAAAGAAAAGAAAAGAATCAAGTGGTGCCAAGTTCATCTCTTGTAGGTTGCGACAAAGCTAAACCGCCAAAGTGAGTGTGAGTGTTAACTCTTGTGCAAATCCGTTGCCCACAAAAAGCAATTGAGCTAGCGTCCTTCTTGTGTTGGGTGACATTTGAGCACGTAGTCTTCGTTAGGTTGTCTATCTTCGAGTGCTCGCCCTTTGGTCGCCCAACCCCATCATTCGCTTTTGTGTGTGTTTCTTGATATTTGTGGTTGGAGTTTCTTTGGTAATTTGATCATTGTGGATTTTCTCTACCTTTGACAATATACTTGTCGTCGGGTTTGCTTGTTTCGTTTGCCACTTCATACCTTCCTATCCTCATAAGTGTGTGTGTTGGGTGTTAGAACCGGATTCTCCTCTCAAGCCACATTATACTTGGGATATAGTTTGTCTTGGTTTTTCTTTACCACATATCTCACTTGATCTTGAGAAAATGTTTAGGGGAAGTACAAACGGAAGCTCAAGCTCGGATGAGGAAATCCATGGTGGAGTTCGCGGTGATCATGGCTATGTCACACAATCGGAGCTTGTTGGCATGCGACACTTTCTTCGTGATAACCTAGGACGCTACGAGCGCCGTCTTCAAAATCAAGAGAACACCTTCAACGACCGCATGCATGCTCAAGAAGCAAATATGGAGCGGTTGACCGAAGCTATCAACAACCTTGTGCGACAACGAGCTCTTCACACTCAAGCCGTACAAGAAGCACCTCAAGGTCGACACAAGCACGTCATGGACGTCATGAACCTCGACAAGAACGTCAACATGATCCAAGGCGCGACGCCCATGAACGACCTCCTCCTCACGTTGAACAACCACATGATCTTCACGCGAACAATGCCAATGCGCATCAAGACAACCTCACCAAAATGTTGAACGTCATGAACGCATACCATCACCACCACCGCAACAACGTGATCGTCATGACCCATTGGCTAATGACAATGGCGTTCCGGGTGCGAATGACTTTGATGAACAAGGACGTCACCCCGTCATCCTCCAAGGCCACGTCATCAAATCATGACAATGCGAACAATAACGAACAACCCGTTCATCAACAAGAGCACCTCCTCAACATGATCCTCGTCCTCGTCAAGAGCTTCCACATGATCGCCAACAACACCATCGCCGAGTCAAGTGATAACGAGTCAAGCCAACACAATGGTGATGGACTCAATCGAAGGAGACGTGGACGTGCATTCCCACGTGGTGCTCATGGTGACAACTATGATGACTTGACCAACGTCCGCTTTGACATACCCAAGTTCTACGGCACAAGTGATCCGGAAGCTTACTTCTCATGGGTACTCAAGGTTGACAAGATCTTCCGTGTGCAACGCTTCTCCGACAACAAGAAGGTTGCCTTAGCCTCGATGGAGTTTGAAGAGTATGCCCTCTTGTGGTGGGAACAACTACAAGATGCTCGCGTCGCTAACCACCAACAACCAATTGACACTTGGGTTGAAATGAAAGAAACAATGTACAAGCGCTTCGTGCCAAGCCATTACACTAGAGACTTATACAAGAAGTTGCAAGAGTTGAAGCAAGGTTTGAAGTCGGTTGACGAGTACTACAAGGAATGGAAATCTCCATGATGAGAGCCAATGTCAACGAGTACGAAGAGCAATCCATGGCTCGTTTCATGAATGGCCTCAACTATCCAATCAAGAAGATCGTGGAGTTCCAACCATATGCCTCTTTGGTAGAGCTAGTACATCAAGCTTCCAAGGCCGAGCGCCACGTGCTTGAAGAGCTCAAATACCTCAAGACAAAGGCATTCTTCGCCAACAAGCCTTCTTCGTCAACTCCTACACCTTCACAAGCTCTTCCTCAAGCGAACACACGAGGTCCTCCAAGAGTCTCTACTTCGACACCTCAAGCGCCTCAACCTTTCAAGAAAGTACCTCCCTACCAAGGCGCCTCAAGGATCTTCGTCCGGCACAAGACTTTGCAATGCTACAAGTGCGGCGGACAAGGGCACAAATCTTTTGAGTGCACCAACAAGAAGGTCATGATCATCAATGACATGGGAGAGTATGAATCTATGAGTGAAGATGAGTACAATGCTTTGAACAAGGTCGCCACAATGCAAAGTGCTCAAGAAGAAGAAAGTGAGATATATTGTGATGGCGACAACAACCCTTCCTTGGTTGTGGCAAGAGCTCTAACCACCAATGTTCAAGTGGAAGAAGACCAAAGATGCAACTTGTTTCAAACAAGAGCGGGAATCAATGGAAAGTCCATCAAGGTCATCATAGATGGTGGAAGTTGCCACAACCTAGCGAGCAAAGAACTTTGTGATAAGCTCAACTTGAAGTTCAAGAAGCACCCACATCCTACCATGTGCAATGGTTGAGTGATACCGGAGCCGTCAAGATTCAACACATGGTGCAAGTGTCCTTCAAGATTGGAGCCTATGAAGATACGGTTGATTGTGATGTTGTGCCTATGAACGTTTGTCACTTACTCCTTGGGCGTCCATGGCAATTTGACAAGGGTGCTATGCATGATGGAAGGACAAACTACTATAGCTTCAAGAACAACGACAAGACCTTCGTCCTTCGTCCCATGACACCAAGTCAAGTCATCGCCGACAACGCCAAGACCATTGCAAGGGCACAACAAGATCGTTCGTCTAGTGAGATGAGTGGTGAGCGAGAGACCCACCATAAAGTGAGTGAGAGCCACAAGCCAAATGAGTGTGACACTTCAAAGAGAGTTCCCACAAAACTTACACTATTTGCCACAAAGAGAGAGATGAGGGAGTTGAGAGAGAACCCATCCACCCTCCACTATGTGCTCATATGCAAGGGTGAAGTTTCTATGACTAACACTTCACAAACCTTCCTCCTTCTTTGTTGTCTCTTTTGAAGGACTTTGAAGATGTCTTCCCTCAAGAAGTGCCACCGGGACTACCTCCTCTACGTGGAATCGAGCACCGCATCGACCTTGTTCCCGGCGCACCGCTACCAAACCGCGCTCCTTACCGCACCAACCCCGAGAGACAAAGGAGATCGAGCGGCAAATACAAGAACTTCTTGCCATGGGACATATCCGCGAGAGCTTGAGTCCGTGCGCCGTGCCCGTCATCTTGGTACCCAAGCACGACAACACTCTTCGCCTTTGCATGGATTGTCGCCCCATCAACGCCATAACCGTTCGGTATCGCCATCCTATCCCTCGACTTGATGATATGCTTGATGAGCTTTGTGGTTCCGCTATATTCTCCAAAATTGATCTTAAAAGTGGATATCACCAAATAAGATGTGTGAAGGTGATGAATGGAAGACCGCATTTAAAACAAAGCTTGGTCTTTATGAGTGGCTCGTCATGCCATTTGGTCTTTCCAATGCACCTTCTACTTTTATGCGTCTCATGAATCATGTTTTGCGTCCTTTCATTGGCAAATTTGTTGTGGTATACTTTGACGACATCCTTATCTATAGCAAGTCTTTGGAAGAGCACACTTCTCATGTTGCTCAAGTTTTGTTGGTTCTTCGCAATGAAAAGCTTTATGCAAATCTTTCTAAGTGCACTTTTGCCACCAACAAACTTGTTTTCTTGGGTTTTGTTGTTTCTTCGGATGGAGTTGAAGTTGATGATGCAAGATACAAGCAATTCGGACTTGGCCTTTTCCGATGTCACTTGAGGAGTTGAGACGTTTTCTTGGTTTTGCCGGATTTTACCGCCGTTTCATCAAGGATTTTTCCACAATTGCTTGCCCCCTCCATGAACTTACAAAGAAGAATGTACCTTTCATTTGGGGCAATGCACATGATTTTGCTTTCAATGAGCTCAAACGGTTATTAACCGAAGCACCACTCCTTGCCCTTCCGGATTTCTCTAAGACATTTGAGATTGAATGCGATGCAAGTGGATTGGGCATTGGTGGAGTGCTTATGCAAAATGGTAGACCCATCGCATACCATAGTGAGAAACTAGATGGAGCTCGCTTGAATTACCCCATTTATGACAAAGAGTTATTTGCTTTGGTTCGTGTTTTGGATGTGTGGCAACATTACCTTCGTCCTAAGGAATTTGTCATTCATTCCGACCATGAATCCTTGAAATATTTGAAAAGTCAAACAAATTTGAACAAAAGACATGCTAAGTGGGTTGAGTTCATTGAGTCTTTCACCTTTGTAATCAAATACAAGAAAGGTAAAGACAATGTGGTCGCGGATGCTCTATCCCGCAAGGCCAACCTACTTACACGTCTTGACATTAGTGTCTTGGGTTTGGATGAGATAAAGAGTTGTATGCTACCGATGCTTTCTTTGGAGACATTTTCGCTCAATGTTCGGAGCACAAAGGAATTGGTGATTTCTATTTGCACAAGGTTTCTTGTTTAAGGCTAACAAACTATGTATACCCGAGTCTTCGCTTCGTTTGGTCCTTTTGAAGGAATCTCATGGAGGAACACTCATGGGTCACTTTGGCCGCGACAAGACCTACGCCATGCTCGCCACCAACTACTATTGGCCAGAATGAAGCGTGATGTGGAACGCCTAGTTCGACGATGTTCTACATGTCTCAAAGCTAAGTCTACTCTAAACTCTCATGGTTATATACACCTTTGCCTATTCCACATCACCCATGGTCCGATATAGCTATGGATTTTGTCTTAGGACTCCCACGCACTAAAACAAACAAGGATTCCATCTTTGTCGTCATTGATCGCTTCTCTAAAATGGCACACTTTATACCTTGCAACAAGAGCGACGATGCTTCACACATTGCTACTTTGTTTTTCAGGGAAATCGTCCGTCTTCATGGAGTGCCCAAGACCATTGTGTCGGATCGTGACGTCAAGTTCGTGAGCTATTTTTGGAAGACTTTGATGGCCAAGATGGGAATCAAGCAACTATTCTCCACCGCATACCACCCTCAAACCGATGGCCAAACCGAAGTGGTGAACCGAAGCCTATCTACACTCCTTCGTGTGTTGATCAAGCCTAACTTGAAGAATTGGGAAGAGTGCATCCCACACGCCGAGTTCGCCTACAATCGAGCACTACACGCGCAACAAAGAGAACACCCTTCGAGGTCGTCTATGGCTCCAACCCCTACACCGCGCTCGACATGCTACCACTTCCACTCCGTGAGCAAGTTAACATGGACTTCGACAAGCGAGCCGCTTACATGAAGAAGCTCCATGAGGAAACAAGAACTACACTCGAGAAGCACAACAAAGACCATGCTACGAAGATGAACAAACACAAGCGCGCCATGATATTTGAAGAAGGAGACCTTGTTGGCTACACCTTCGCAAAGATCGCTTTCCGGATGCAAGGAAGTCCAAGCTTCACCCTCGTGGAGATGGACCTTTCAAGGTTATCAAGCGCATCAACGACAATGCCTACAAGATCGACATCTCCAACTCCAAACACTTGGTCCATGACACCTTCAACGTCGCCGACCTATCGCCATACCTTGGAACATCAAGCGATGAGGATGACCAAGAGTCGAGGACGACTCTTTTCCAAGGGGGGGAGATGATGTAGCCCAACCTCCAAGTGGCCCAATGACAAGAGCAAGAGTCAAAGCTCTCCATGATAAGGTGAATTCACTCCTATCTATGTGTGATCTCGACACTCCTTTGAATGGGTTGCTACTTCATTCGGATACTTTGTGCATACTCAGGAACCACCTTGACGACGACCCACAATGGAGTGGAGAAGATGACCAAGAGAAGACCCAAGAAGATGGCCAAGAGAGCAGCCAAGAAGAAGAAGATGAAGTTCAAACAGCTTCAGGCGGTACTACCGGACCAGACCCGGTACTACCGCCCCCGCCTGACGTGTCACCTGCTGAAGCTCCTACCGGGGTCGGTACTACCGCATCTGGCCACCCCGGTACTACCGCATATGGCCACCCCGGTACTACCGCGCCTACTACCGCGTCTACTACCGGATCTCCCAGGAGCTACGGGTATCGCCGGGTTCTAACCCGGTAGTAGCCCCGGTACTGGCCCGGTACTACCGCGCGCCCGGTACTACCGGGTTCACTCCGGTACTACCGCTGCGGGCGTGCCTGCGTGCTGAAAAGGCCCCCGAGCCTTGTAATCTCATCCCTTTTGGATCTAGACTATAAATAGGACCCCCCCCCATCCAGATCTAGGGTTAGACAATGATTTGGGAACTAAAGTAGAGCCTTGCTCCTTCTTGTCAAAGTGTCTCTTTCCTCCTATGGAGATGAATCAAGGCCTCCCCTTGTGGAGATGAACCAAGGCCTCCTCTTGAGGAGAAGATCCCTGCGTGGATACCAAGGCTTCCGCTTGTAGTTGCGATTACTTGCTAATCTTCCCTCTGTGAGTGGCTAGGTTGGATTGGTTGGATTGACCAATTGGACAAACAATCCTAAGAGTAAGGTGTGCTTGGGAGAGGAGGATTGGGGGCTGCCCACGGGGATTTGTTACCAATCGAGTCTTGCCGGGTTGCTACTTGCTATTTACCCTTGTGTGTTGATTTCCCCATCTTTTGTGTTCTTCGTTCTTCGCGTGTTCTTCGTGTTCGTCGTTCCCTCCGCACAAATCCGTGAAAATCGGGACCAACCTACATCATTCGTGCTGCCGTTGGCCTCGATATCACCAAGCTCATCGTCAAGGGTGACTCTCAGCTAGTCATCAAACAAGTGAACAAGGAGTATGCCTGCCCACAGATGGCACCGTACGTCGAGGAGGTGTGGAAGCTTCAGCGACGCTTCGACAGCTTCCGGCCGTGTACGTCCCTAGGGATGACAACACGTCTGCGGACGGGCTGTCACAGATGGCCTCCAAGCGAGAACTAGTACCTCCCGGGATCTACATTGAGGTGCTCCGACAACCCTCTGTGTCTCCCGAGAGGCTCAAGACAAGGTCTACATCGACACTGGGGGCTGGTGACCCGTCTACTTCGACAACCCAGGAAAACCAGTCCAGAAGGCGCACAAGACCCGGCAGGACCTGGACCAAGGAAGCCATGCTTCTCCTTGGTCCAATGGTGTTGCCGGTGGAAAGAACCCACCCACCCTGGGCCCTGGACATCGTCAAGTACATGACGGAGCGTGCTCTCCCGGAGGATGATCACGAGGCCGAGCGGGTGGCTTGTCAAGCCAAGCTCTACGTCCTGAACGAGGGCGAGCTCTACCGGCGACGCGACAACGGAGTCAAGGTCCGCTGCATACCACAAGAACAAGGCCAAGTACTGCTACGAGACATCCACGAGGGCACGTGCTCAAGTCATGTTGCATCAAGATCATTGGCGGGAAAGGTTTTCCGCCAGGGTTTCTATTGGCCAACAGTCCTGCACGACGCAGAGCAAATTGACAAGACCTGCGAACCTTGCCAATACTACGCGAAGAACATCAATCAGCCAGCTCAAGCACTGCAACCAATCCCAATATCCTGGCCGTTTGCAGTCTGGGGGCTAGACATCGTCGGCAAGTTGCCAAAGTCAGTTGGCGGACATGAATACCTCTTTGTGGCTGTCGACAAGTTCACGAAGTGGGTTGAAGTAATGCCAGTACCACGCCAGACGGCCCAGGCCGCCATCAAGTTCATCGAGGGATTGTCTACCGCTTCGGAGTACCTAACAGAATCATCACGGATAATGGAACTCAGTTCACAAGTCAAGCCTTCCTCAACTTCCGTGAAGAATTGGGCATTAAGGTATGCTTTGCATCAGTATCCTATCCGAGATGCAACGGTCAAGTGGAGCGAGCCAATGCGGAGGTCCTAAGAGGTCTGAAAACCAAAGCTTTTGATAAGCTGGAGAACAAGGGGAGGAATTGGATTGATCACCTACCCAGTGTACTGTGGTCCCTCAGAACAACTCCAAGCCGAGCCACCAAAGAAACACCTTTCTTCCTTGTCTATGGAGCTGAAGTTGTCCTGCCAACAGAACTAAGGCACGGATCTCCCCGGGTACTCGCATATGATGAAGATGCCCAAGCTGAGCAAAGGATTGATGACATAAACATCCTGGAGGAAATGCGCTGTCGGGCGTCATTGCGGTCTGCTCGATACCAGCAAGGGCTGCACCGGTATCACAGCCGTCATGTTCGATCCCGGAATTACAGCCTGGAGACCTGGTTCTTCGAAAGATGCAAAATCTCGAGGGCTTGAACAAGATGTCAAGCAAGTGGGAAGGACCCTACCGGGTTACTCATACACTGAGACCCGGAGCAGTCTATCTGGAAGACGAGAAAGGCAGGCCGGAAGGCAACGCCTGGAACATCGAGAATCTCCTCAAGTTCTACCCCTAATTACGAACATGAATCGCCAAACGTCGAATCCGCTAAGCACGCCCAAGGGGCTAGTGTTCTGTAATAGGGTGTAAGAAGTCATCGCCAAGAAATAAAAGATAAGTGTTTCAATTCCGTGAGTCTCAATTTATGTCGAGATGTGTGTTATCCGCAACAACCCCCAAGCAGGGGCTGACATGGTGCCGGTGGCTGACGGGTCGAGCGCGAGTGACCTATCAGTAGGCACTGCCACCCGATTGTGCCGTACTGCCGCGGAAAGGAGTGAACGGGCAGTGCTGTGTTTTAACGAACCTAAACACAGAAATGCACATTCAACTTTGCTTGCGGGTTGCTCCGGATGAAACACTATCTCGACATGAAAAGAGGGTCCGTTCTTTCCTACTGAAAGTTTGTTGTGTGCAGCGCCTTCCCGGGGCAGGAACTGACGGTGGAAAGCAGCTAAGGAGTTGGATACCCGGGAGGGACAGGATGGATCGAGGACACGGCAGAAAAACAGCTAAGTCCTTGCATCAGCATCCTGCACTTAGGCATAACATCTCGCTTGGATTCAATATACCATCGACATGTGCATGCTTGATAGTTGATGAGAGCCTTTGCGGGGGTAATGCTTCCACCCCAGCGAACGGTCCGTTTCCCTCTGGCCAAGTACCTGTGGACAGTGGAGTCAGGCGCCCGGAAGGTATAGCGCTCTTAGGGTACTACTACCGTGTGCTGACAGTCAGGGTATCTGGCACCTAAGGGACCTCCTCTGAAAACTTGACAGCGCGTTAGTGCAAAGGAAGATTTGGGACATGACCCTGGGAGTTGAGGCTAGGTTGCATTCATCTGAATTTAAATTCTAAATTACAATTCTGAATTACATTCAGTTGTGCAACTTCTTGATTACATAATAAACCTATGCTACTAAGGCCAGTCCAGGGCCACTGGCTGTGCAGACTTGTCTTCTGCTTTATTTTTCGCCTGCCGGGTGAACTCTGGATTCCCGGGGATGCCTGGGATGAAGGAGGGCATTCGCGTAGGATCTTCAGGGATCCCACGGGCCGGGGAACTTCCGGGCGAACCGCGGCACATGCTGGCTACAGAGGAGATGCACGTGGTCCACGAACTTGTCCATGATGTCCTCCTCATCCTGTACGAAGGAAAGAGATCGAGTCAAGGCGCAGGCCTTTCCCAAGGATCGTATTGCAAAAACCAAGGGAACTTTACCTTGAAGACATCGTCAAGATCTCAGAGGAGGCGAATCAATCTCGGATTGCCTGCGGCCTCTTTCCACAGTTTCATCTTGATGATATCCTTCCGGGTCGCCAGCGCCACCGACGCTTCCATGGCGGCGGAACCGGCGATGTTCCCCACCGCTGGGAAAACAATGGAGACCCGAGGTCGGGGAGCGACCTCGGCCTTTCCGGTGATTCGGGCTTCCGCTCCCGTGGGCGTCTCCACCACGCCTCGGAAGATGGATTCCGCCGTCGACACGTCGGACAGGGACATCTCCTCCTCTCCAGACATTGCTCTGCGATCTATGGAGGGGAAGAGGAAGGAGCAAGGCGAGAAGATGTATCAAGGGAGTTGGAGTTTGGAGGGCCTTTTATAGACCTTCCACGCTCCACCTACCCCTTGGCATTACGACTGCCGCATTAATGGGGCGCGTTTGGCGAAAAAACGCTCCCATTCACATCAAGTACGTCGACGAGGCGGCCACGAAGGAGGTCAAGGACATCTTCAGGACCGCCGTCTTGAAGCTCCTGGCCCTCAGGAAAGCGAGCTCTCCTCGGCCTTGATGCTAGATGAGTTTTCCTCATCTTCATCCTCGTCGCAGGAGCCGGAGCCGCTGCTGCTCTCACTCTCGGCGCAGCATTCCACGCGCCCTCCTGCAGCACGGAAGATCTTCACGGCGAGTGTGGCGTCTCCATCATACTTGCAGGCAAGATTTTGCCCCCGAGTCAGGCGGCGGGAGCGGGCGAACGACTTCCACCCCTGACCAAGGAGCATGGAGTCGTCGACGGTGTACTCCACCGAGATCCAGGAAGGGCCATTGGGACAGCCTTCCACCTGCAGCCACAAGCCCGGAGGCTTGTTGGTTTCCACCGCCATCGCAAAGGAGTCCGGAAGGTCAATCCGGCTGCTGATGCATGTAAAATGCATACATGAACTTTGCATTATTTTACTTATATTCCAGTCATATTTGCATCATATAAGGGTTATATCACTGTTTTATAATGATTTTGGGAATATTTGATATGTTTCCTATTTTTATGGAATTAACCCTGCACAGGCAGAAAACCCTATTTCTATATTTTAATGTTTCAGGGACCCAAACGACGTCCAAATGACCTGGAAATTTACGAGCATCAGTTTTTGTAAGGAACAAAGCGTGGGAGCGAAGGAAGCAAACAAGCGGAGGCCCGAGGGCCCAGATGAGTGGGCCCACATGGCCCATGTACCTGGCCGCGTGGGACCCCCCTTTTGGCCCTCGGAGCTCCGTTGACGTCGATCTTTCCTCCACCGACTCCGTTTTGACCTAAAACTGCCTATAAAAATAGTCCCTCGACGTTCTCTGGAAGGAGCGCCGCAGAAACACAGAAACACCGAAACAGAGACCTGGAGTTGCAGATTGGAGGGGAAAACTCCGGCGGGGCGCTGCCGGTGTGGTCTCCATCTTCTCCAACGACTTCTCCACCGTCTCCATGATGAATAGGGAGTAGTCCACCTCTGGACTATGGGTTTGTGGAAGTAACTTATGTATCTCTCTCTCTTGAGCTTCACTAATTAGTACCGTATGAGCTGCTGAACATGATTATGGTCATCTATGTAATACCTTTGTGGTGGATCTTTTTATGAGTTAATATATGTTTGAGATTGCAATGGTTTTGTTTCAGTTATGAAAGTAGATGCATATTATGTACCCCGTTCTTATTTACTTGTCATGATCAAGCATGTTTATGAGAGCGCGTGAGGTGGAACGTGTGCATTAGTTGGAGTAACGGGGGTGGCTAGTGCAGTGAACGTGAGAGAAAGTTCTGCGATCCACTTGGGTATCTCTACCTTACTTTGTTGCCTCTCTAGGGATAAAAAGAAATACCACGCTACCGGAGGTGTGGGTGTGACCATTGCCACTTCCTCCATGACTAGATCTAGCATGTTCTTATTTTAACTTCATGTCATGATACTTATTGCTATACTCTGAGTTATCTTAATTACTGAGGTGTTATGATTTAGTTCGCATCTTGGTGGAGTATAAGAGAGACTAATAACCAAAAGGTCTCTATGTTAGGACGTGATGCCCATATAATTATAACTTGTCATTAAACTGTTGTGTTGCAATCTCATATGTCAACTCTAGTGTTCCATTGTCTACCACTTTATTAAAGAGAGAGTACATTTGTGAAACCATGAACCACGGTCCATTTTTAATCATAAGAAACACCTTTCCAACCACTTTTACCACTTTTCCATTTTCTGCCATTTAAAAATCCGAAAATACAAAAACACTTTTCCATCTTGCATTCATCATATAAAACCCAAAAATATCATTTATCATTGCTACCACCATCCTTGCATATTTATTTACCACCACTGCATATTTATTTCTTGTTTGCATTGCATAATATCTTGATATCATTCTCACACCTTGTGCTTGACAACCACTAGGTGAGGTTGAGGACCAAAACATTTACTTTGTTTTGTAGGTAACCAAAAGAAGGATAGGACAGATAAATCTTCACTACTGATTCCCCGAGAGTTCGATATTAAACCCTCGAGTCACCCCTCGTGGGGAAAACACGTTTTCCACTTACTACGCACTCTGCACTTGGAGTCTCAACCTAACCCATTTACTTTTCACGCAGGTAACTACGTGAAGGGCCATCAAGACTGTTTTCTAGCGCCGTTGCCGGGAATCGTTGCTGAAAGGTTTATCCAAGGATCCCCAGCACTAGCTCTGTTTTCTGGCGCCGGGTTTATCCAAGGATATCTCGCCAAGTCAACTTCATCACCAACTTGTGCTAACACCTAAGCTTGGGGAGGTTGCACCTACGTGAGCATCATCTTATCCATCTTTACCTTCAAAGCAATTTATCTTGTTTTGACATTGTCTTTCATTTGTTATTTCGGTTTGCATCATTTAGTGTCATTTTATTTTCAGTTTTGCATAAAAAATTAAAAAACACATAAAAATTTGCTAAAATGGGAGAAAGAACTAAGTTATGTGATTACACAAACACTCCAAATGATCAATTTATTGCTATGCCCATTGCCACACCTAAGATAAATGCTGAGAGTTATGAAGTAAGTCCTAGTTTGTTGAACTTGATAACTAGGGAACAATTTGGTGGTAGTGCTATGGAGAATGCCTCTATGCATCTTCATGATTTGTTGAAATATGTGACATGGACAAATTTAAAAATGTGGAAAGTGATATTCTAAAACTGAAGTTATTTCCTTTCTCACTTAGAGGAAAAGCTAAAGAGTGGCTGCATTCATTACCTATTGATAGCATTAAAACTTGGGATGATTTAAAAGAAGCTTTCATTAAGAAATACTATCCTCCTGTTAAAATTTTGCAAAATAGAAACAACATTCTTTCTTTTAGCCAAAATGAAAATGAACATGTTGCTATGGCTTGGGATAGGATTAAACTTATGCTTAGAACTTGTCCATCACATGGGGTCAACGAATGGACCATACTACACTCTTTTTACAATGGTCTAAATTACATGTCTAGAAATATTCTTGATTCTGCTGCTGGAGGTGCGTTTATGGGAAAAACTATAGTAGAAGCTAAGAACATATTGGAAAGTATTTTGCAAAACTATAGTCAATGGCATACTGATAGAGCACCTAATCCTTCTAAGAAAGTGAACTCCATAGAAGAAACAAATGATTTGTCATCTAAAATGGATACTATTCTTGCTTTCATTAATAAACAAAATATTGAAAATGTGCCTTTGCAAGAACTAGTTGGTAATAATCCTGAAAGTATTGATGTCAACTTCATTAGGAACTATGGTAATAATGGGTATGGTAACAACAATTATAACTCTTATAATAAACCCCCATATGTGCCAAACAAATATGCCACTAGTAGTAATGTTTCTAGTGATTTGGAAAACACCATTAGATCATTTATATCTACTCAAAAGGAGCTTAATAAGGAATTTATATCTAAGTTTGAAAAACAAGACTCTTTGTTTCAAAGGGTAGATCAGCTCACTAAGTAAGTTTCCTCATTAAAGAACACCATTATAGCTCAAAAACATGAGGAAACAATTAAATATTGTCAAGAGGTTATAAATAAATCTTGGGAACATATTCATGAGCAAGAGAGAATTGCTAAGGAAACAATTATGGTAATGAAGAGAAAAAAGTTGAGGAAGTTAAAATGCTTAGTGAAGTCAAGAAACCATTGTTTGACTTAGGGAATTGTAGCTTGCATGACTTAATATCTATCTTACAAAAATTTGCAAGTGATCCTTCCATCAACTATAACCAAGCTGGTTTTGGTTCTTATATTGCTAATCATGTCTTGAAAGAAAAGATTGCTAGGTACAACCAAGAGGCTATGATACCACCTAAGCTTGGGGATATATGGATTCCCAAAGTCCTAGTAACCATTGGAAAAGAGACACACCATGCTATACTTGATCTAGGATCTAGTGTCTCTGTTTTATCTAAAGAATTATATCAAGTTCTTGAATTGAAAAATCTTGAAAAATGCTCTATTGAACTTGCACTTGCTGATGATTCCATTAAACATGCTTTAGGAAAAGTAAGTGATGTTATGGTAGAGTTACATATGACATTTGTGCCTGTTGATTTTCTAATCATGGATATGGGGAAAAAAACCTCTAGTCCAATTATTCTTGGAAGACCTTTTCTTCGTACTACAGGTGCTATCATTGATTCAAAAGAAGGGAATGTGAAGTTTCAGTTTCCACACAAGAAGTGCATGGAACACTTCCCAAGGAAGAGGGACACACCTGTGGGGACCCCGGACTAGCCGCCCGAAATACCCGATTATGCTTAACACAACGATCCCGTGATCAGTCTGTCGTTGCACATAATCCGAACTGAATACCAAAGTTTACATCCATTATAGTACCGAATTAAAGTCTTACATAAATGGTCATTTAGACCAAGTCTTACATAGGTGCCTTCATGGGCCAAACCAAAATAATCAGCGGAAGCTACGGCGCAGTAGGCATCAAATCCTAATGACGACCCGACAGGCAGCTGACTTATGGAGATCCCTAGTTCGCGTAGAAGTCGCCATACTCCTCCTCAGCGTAGTGCTCCTCGAAGTCTGGCTAAGACAATAGCCAGGGACGAAACCAATATGAGTACATTTGATTGTACTCGCAAACTACCCCAACATGAGTATGCACTAGTTTTATTTTAATTTCATACTTTTATTTATTTAAAACATCTCTATATCTTTATTGAAAAAGGTAAGAAGAAATTTATAACTATCTTTGAATAAAATCACCATTTTATCTGTTTCTCCAAAACTCCTCCTTTTTCCGACCATAGCCCGTCATGGTTCACTTTCCTCCAACCACCTCATACCGATCCGTTGGTATAGGTGTATAAAACATTCTCCACTTCATTTTCTTTTAAAACTCAACTCTTTTCAAAACTTGCACATAGGTCAAAGTAGGGCCTTCCAACTGTCCATATCCGAGGACTCGGCTATTCGAATAGTTTTAACTCTCTGCAGAGGTAGCACGCTTTTCCCACACCCATCCGGTAACTCATCGTGTCAGCCACGTCTCGCCATACAAGGTGTATGCGAAGTTGAGTCACCGACCATAGCCTGTCCTTTGCTCATGCTAGTATAGACCCTGCCCATATGACACTTTCCATCCACACTTAACCCAGCCCGTCGGAATCTAAGTGGGAGGACTCATAGTTTTCCCGGCGACCACATGGTGAAGTCTTCAATCCTCCTCCTTATCTTTCCATAGAGTTTGAGCGAGGACCCAGGTCAGGGGTAGGTCACCAAACCATCCCCTCATGCATAACGGAGTCATCTCCGTCGATGAGGCATCCCATACTAATATGAGCAAATTATATGACTACGCCCTTTTCCCATATGTGGGTAAATGTGGTCGCACAGAGTATCGGCTGGTTGACGTAAGTACAAGGACACACTGTGCATTTTTCATAAACATCTCCATTTCCCACTTCAACACCGATATCTCGGCATTTCATAACCACACAAATATTTTTCAAAAGAGTTTTTAATAAACAATATTTATTTTTCCCATCCTATAAATTTATATACACTATCTTATACTTCTACATAAGGTGGCAAAATAATTTCCATATACTTTTGAAAAGGTTTTAGAAAATCTTTGCCTTAAGAGTAAATCATGTTCAAAGTAGATGCATATATTTGGGTTGCAAGCTCAGAGGTAGCTTGCCTTGCTCGACAAAGTGACCTTGGTCTTGATCTTCAGGTTCAACAAATTCCCCTTCCTCGATAAATCCGACAGCGTTCTCGTCTAATTAATAAACAAGCAAATACAAACAATCACTAATCTACTCAATCAACATCACAACATTACAATCTTAAAATGCTATAAATAGCCACTGCACACATCAAACAACACACTTTGGTTTTCAAATTAATTGAATTAAACATTATTTATTTATGTCTTAAATATGGCAGAAACTTGTTGAACATGTTTAATTCCACAACTTGAGTTCTGTTGGTCACAAAAATACAAACTAAATTTCTACAGAAAGCTACTGATGTGTAGAAGACAACACAATTTGATTTGGATTAATTGGAGTTACCAAACTCCCTACATAATTGTTTTAATCCAGTAATGTAATAATCAAGTTTTAGCTACCAATTAAGTTCTGTTGATCCTAAAATTAATCCTTTTAGGGGTAACTAGCAATGACTAAATGTGATCTAACAAAATTGATCCTAATTCATTTGGGTTAACCATTAGGCATCTTTAATTGTTTTAGTGCAGAAGGGTGTTCTAACTTCAACTTTATACTAAACAATTATTATTGCATAGTTAATTCTACCAAAATTAGGGAAGCTAATAGATCACAGTACCAAGCTAAAAAAATTGGTTTGGAATTATTTGTCTTAACAGAGTATCAGAAACAAACAAGTTTACATTTTAAACCTTCTGTGGTATTTTAATAATGCATTTTTATTATTTATCTAAATGAAATGAAACCACTTGGGTTGGTTAAAAAATTTCATAAGCTTTCCAGAACATTTGGATTCGATTTATTTGGATTTGTAAATCTCGATATATTGCATTTTAAAGTTGATGCCAGTACCAAATTCTACTAAAGATTTAAATTAGAAAAGTTAACTATTCGGGATAATGTTGAAGAACCTGACGAGTGGGGTCCACTCGTCAGTGACTCAACTGAAACGGTGCGCGCGCGGATAATGTTTAAAAGTCTGACGAGCGGGGCCCGCTCGTCAGCGTCTCATCTAAGCGAAGGGGTATCCAGCCGTAGATTAAAGATCTAACGGCTGATGTTCAATCGCAACGGCGACGACCTAAAATGGGCGGCGCCGTAGCTCCGGCGACGGCGAGGTCGCCGATTAGCTCACCTAGGGTGGCTTGGGGTGGTGGAGATGATGTAGATCGACGGCGGAGGCTCGGGAAGCTTCTGGTTGGACTTGCGCTTGCTGGGAGGCTCCTGGCGTCGGCGACGAGCATCTCCTCCTCCGCGACCGTGCACGAACTCCGGCGGGCTTCCTGCGTCGCTCCTGGGCACGAATCAAGGGAAAAAGGGGTGGTAAGCGCGGTGTTTAATGGAGAGGCGAGTGCGGTCCAAAGAGGAGAGAAAGAGAGAGCAGCGCGGCGTGGCCATGTTCACCTTCAACCTCGGCACGGCCGAGCTCGGAGACGGCACGGGCAGCAGCAGCACGCTGCAGCAACGGCTGCGCCCTACTGGCGGTGCACGAGAGAAGGTGGAGGAAGGGAGAGGGAGTGGTGTGGCGTGGAGAAAACGAGAGGGCAAGGGTGGCTATTTAACCACCGAGCTCGGCCCATGGTGGTCTGGGTGCAGGGGAGGTCCAGAGGGCGGGAGAGCTAGCCATAGGGGCGGTGGCGTGTGGCTACGGTGTTGGGGTGCAGGGGAGCAAGCTTGGCCGCGTGGAGGCGAGCTGCGCTTGTTCGAGGTGGGGGACGGCCGTGTGCGCGTTTGGGCGGTGCTCGGCGTGCACTGGCGCGGTGCGAGGGCTACGGGTGCGGGTTCCTGCTGGCGTTGAGCTACGCTGAGAGGGAGCAGAGAGGTGCGGGAGAGAGGGGGCACGGCCATGGGCTTCCACGGCGTCGACACCTCCGTTGCCACAGTGGCGACCATGGCGCACGGCGCGCGGCTGCTGTCCCCTGCTCCTCCCAGTTCCCCGACCATCCCGTTCTGCTCCGGCGAGCGCGGCGAGGTGAGAGGGATGAGAGTGATCAATTGATGCCAGGGATTCGACGAACTACACTCGGATTCGATCGATTTCGATTTAGATTTGGGGAAGAACACGACACTGTCACAAGGTGTTCGACAGTGTCCTCACCCAAATAGAATTTTAATTTTTGCAATTTGTTTTCATAATTTGGTTCATACATATTTATCATGCTTTGTGGTGCTGTGTTGGATTTTATTTGATAAGTGCAACATAGCACATTTTGTGATTTGAATATGATAAGAAAGATGTTAAATTTAAATTTGGAATTTTGAAATTAATATTTGAAAGGGAAAAGTGGTGAGAATAAAAATGAGAGTGATCATATTCACTCCACTGAATTTTGTTTGGAATAAAAATAATTTCTCACTTGGAGAAAATTGGTGTGACACTTGTCACATGTTTTTCTAGTTTTTTACTTTTGTTTTATTTCTTTTCTTTTCTTCAAGTTTTTAATTAGAGCAAACATATCACAAGCAACAAGAAATAATTATCACAAGCAACAATATGCAATCAACACATATAATTTAACAAAAAATTTGTTGGCCCTCATTTTTGATATAATACTACTGATTATCATTTTGGGATGTTACAACACCAAAGTTCAAGCTCCCTCATGAGCTTCGTCCACAATAAACATCAAGTAAGAAGCCTAGCTATATGGCTATAAAGAAAGCGCTTTATGGGAGGCAACCCGGTTGTTTTTATTTTCGATTTTCTTTGTGTTCTCTTGCCATAACAAGAGACTTTGTTTATAGTTTAGTTTCTGGAATGTTTAATAAAGTGCCAAGTTTTACTCATTTTGGTTTGAAAAGTTGCTTATAGCGTTCGGAGATTTTATTCCTGCACGAATCTTTGCACGGTATGATTTTTAATTCTTATTCTATAACTCCGAATGAGCTCATATTTAAACTGTAGTAGCAACTTTTCATCCTCTGTATGCATGAATGTTTTCGGAATTTTACGACAAAGTTAAGTAGGGTAGAAAAATACGTTTAGCTGCTGCTGTTTTTTGGACAGATTCTGTCCCATCTTGTTTGATGCATGCTTAGAACTTTTAACATGAATCTTTTTTATCCAATTGAGTTTATGAGTAGGCATACAACATTATACACTTTCTGGACATTCATATGAATTTTTGTCTAAGGATTATATGCAGCAAGAAATCTATTTGTTTATTACTACTAATGCACCCCACTGAAAAAGAAGTGGGAGAAACGGTGTTTTGAAATTTTTTCACAGGGATTAGAGGAGATGCACCAAGAGCTATCCAAGGATGGTGAAGACCATAAGCTTGGGGATGTGAAGACAACCCCACTGGACCTACACACTCTCGGTTTGCACACGTCTAACTTCTGTTTTTCGATCGAAACACTTTATCGCATAAACTTGGAGCGTCTTTTTGTTTGTTTTGGTTTGATTTTTATTTTGTGAGACCACCACACTATCATTCATATATGAGAGAGCTACTGGAAATTTGGGTTGAATTATGTTGGATGCTATAATTAGATTGGGAAAAGGGATGTTGGAGTTGATTTTAAAAGATACATATAGTTGCATGATTCATGAGCTTGTTAATGAATAATAATTTGCAAGTATTTTATCAAGAGCTATCTTTTATTCATGTTTTGATGCTGAATGTTATTTACTTTGTTTAACATGGATTAGTTAGTTCTATGGACACTCATGCATGCATTTAGATGGTCAACTTTCTCCCTCTTGCTAGCCCAAAAATTCCAACAAGCAAAAACTTGTTTCCAACACCTTCAACCAAAGTTTTTCCAGTGAGTCCACCATATCTACCTATTAGCTTTATGCTATTCCGAGTATGTTTATCATGATATTTGTGTTATCTATACCTCTGAATGAAAATGCTTATGTTGTTGATTGTTATGGGAAAAGTTGGTTATATAGCTCTCTCGAACTTGATGCACACTTTACTTTTATTGCATAAATAAAATATGACCCATTGTGATTAAAATTATGATGTTGTGGCTTGACAAATGTCTTTGGTTGAGAGTTAGCTCATATGTGCTGTCACATGGCAAGCTTTCAACATGCACTTCATCTCATTTAGTTGATATCATGTACTTTTGTTTATGGATGCTTACCATGGGTGAAATAAATGTGGAAATGAAGTGAGTTTAAATGAGTTTGTATAAATGGTTAGAGAGACGCCTGGGCCGCTAATCTAAGCCATGCATCATTCATGGTGGAAATTTACTTACATGCTATGGTGAACCTTCTGTGATACACCTTACAATAAAAAGCTATCCAATGGTAAATAAAAAGGGTGTTGAGATTGTTCATTGTGTTTGTTTGTCTTGTCATTTTGATATGGGCTTGTTCCATATCCTGGGACAAGAGGTACCCCAGTTGACGCTCTTAATGATACTATTATTACTTACAATGATATTTAACTTGAACTTGCTTTGTTTTCCAAGTTGAGTAACACATGGAGTAGGTACTTGTATTCAAGGGGCATGAGACTTTCAACCTGTACTTTGTCAAGCACACTACTCGTATTTGCTTTCACTTTAAACTTAATCATTCAAGATGCTATGATAGGGGAATGAGAGCTTGACACCAAGGATTACCACATTACAATCATTAACTTAAGTAGAGAAGTTCAGAAGTTAGATGAAATTTATTCATGCTTTACCTCTACTCATATATATATCTTTCCAAAGTGTCCACCTTTTATATTCAGATTTTCATCAATACTCTATGACCATTGTAGGATGTTCTTTTACTTATCATTATGCATACATGTGGTCCATAGTACTTTTCTTTTATGTTACACTTTGTGAATTATCATTGAACATCCTTGCATTGAATACTTGATATCACTTCATAATCTATCTTGCATATTGCTACTCCTTTTAAGAATGAACCATTTGACTCTATGTAGCAATAGTAATCATCTTTGATATCCATTGTTAGTATTAAATTGCAAAGTCCATGTTAGTTTTATCACCTTCATACTCGAGGACGAGTATAGGTTAAGCTTGGGGATGTTGATGCATGTAAAATGCATACATGAACTTTGCATTATTTTACTTATATTCCAGTCATATTTGCATCATATAAGGGTTATATCACTGTTTTATAATGATTTTGGGAATATTTGATATGTTTCCTATTTTTATGGAATTAACCCTGCACAGGCAGAAAACCCTATTTCTATATTTTAATGTTTCAGGGACCCAAACGACGTCCAAATGACCTGAAAATTTACGAGCATCAGTTTTTGGAAGGAACAAAGCGTGGGAGCGAAGGAAGCAAACAAGCCGAGGCCCGAGGGCCCAGATGAGTGGGCCCACGCGGCCCATGTACCTGGCCACGTGGGACCCCCCCTTTGGCCCTCGGAGCTCCATTGTCGTCGATCTTTCCTCCACCGACTCCGTTTTGACCTAAAACCGCCTATAAAAATAGTCCCCCGATGTTCTCTGGAAGGAGCGCCGCAGAAACACAGAAACACCGAAACAAAGACCTGGAGTTGCAGATTGGAGGGGGAAAACTCCGGCGGGGCGCTGCCGGTGTGGTCTCCATCTTCTCCAACGACTTCTCCACCGTCTCCATGATGAAGAGGGAGTAGTCCACCTCTGGACTATGGGTTTGTGGAAGTAACTTATGTATCTCTCTCTCTTGAGCTTCACTAATTAGTACCGTATGAGCTGCTGAACATGATTACGGTCATCTATGTAATACCTTTGTGGTGGATCTTTTTATGAGTTAATATATGTTTGAGATTGCAATGGTTTTGTTTCAGTTATGAAAGTAGATGCATATTATGTACCCCGTTCTTATTTACTTGTCATGATCAAGCATGTTTATGAGAGCGCGTGAGGGGGAACGTGTGCATTAGTTCGAGTAACGGGGGGTGGCTAGTGCAGTGAACGTGAGAGAAAGTTCTGCGATCCACTTGGGTATCTCTACCTTACTTTGTTGCCTCACTAGGGATAAAAAAATACCATGCTACCGGAGGTGTGGGTGTGACCATTGCCACTTCCTCCATGACTAGATCTAGCATGTTCTTATTTTAACTTCATGTCATGATACTTATTGCTATACTCTGAGTTATCTTAATTACTGAGGTGTTATGATTTAGTTCGCATCTTGGTGGAGTATAAAGAGACTAATAACCAAAAGGTCTCTATGTTAGGACGTGATGCCCATATAATTATAACTTGTCATTAAACTGTTGTGTTGTGTGGCGCCCTAACCCGACTGTTATGCAGTGATACTGTGTCCCCGGTTATCCGATACCACCAGACACACTAACAAAGCATAATAGAGAGATCAAGACTTGTGGAACAACTGGCACATCACAGACTCTATGACACAAAGCAATATAGTTCAACTCTTATAATAGAGAAAGATAGCAAATGACAACCAGAGGTCACAGACCCAACATTACATCAAGCGGAAGCGAAATAGGTTGTTCTAAACAACAAGATCCGACATATGGCCTAAGAGGCCTACAGATAAACATCACAGCGCCAGCTAATCCGGGATGTCCCAAGCTGCCACCTGGGAACCCCAGACTACTCGTCGACGTCCACAAAGAACCCACCTTCGAGGTCGGTGAAGTCCTCCTCTGAAACAAAACAAACGACGTTGAGTTCGACGAACTCGCAAGATTATATAGAGCTTTAGCTCGATGAAGCTTTCAAGGTTTTATGGCTGTTTTGCATAAAGCTGATTTTATTTATGAAAACATAACTCAAAGGCATCGACTAATCAGAATATTTTCAAAAAGAGGTAAGGAGTAACTCTTTCTCTCCTCACCTTACTCATCATCCACCATCATCAACCATGGTACCTGTTCATCAAAGGCACCTCCCCGAATCACCCTCGAGGAAGCTCACCTTGCAATCTTGAAATGGTACCTCTAGTACCCAGTTTTTAATCATTCCGTTAAAGTTATTCTATGGTCTTAACGTCCTTTCCCAAGTCGTCCGTAACCGTGGACACGGCTTTTCGAAAAGATTTAACCCTGCAGGGGTGCACTGTGTTTACCTTCGGTACCGCCCGGCTCATTGCCTACACGTAGCTCTCTTCCGGGGAAAGCCGGCTGAGTGGGAACGGTTACAACCTTTACCTTGTTAAAGACTAACCCAGGATCATCAGTGAGGACGGAGCAGCGATCGTCAACACCCTGCCCCGTGGCCACTCATTTTCCTAGACACCACATCCTCATCCCAGTTCATACCACCATCCTCACGCACGCGCAAATGGAAGCTCAAACTAGAGGACCCTGGATAGTCCCGCTCAAGTTAGTCGGTCGACGAGGGCTCCATATACCCCACCGAAAGGAAGCGCGCTCATTCTTGGTTCAAGAGGTAAAGAACTCGCACCTAGGCGGCGAGAGTGAGACAAAACACCACCATACCGAAGTGGCCTCTCATCCCCACCTTTAAGCATCTTATTACCTGCCACCACCAATTCTCCACCATCATCTGTACATCTCATCACCTGTTTCCAACCATGAAACACCCACTGGACTGCTAAGCATTTTAACTAAGCATGGCTAAGCATCAACACTGCATAGTTAATTATTTCAGGCCAACAGTACAATCCTATGGATAATTGGAGGGGAAACAGGTAATTGGCATTGGAATATTAATGCAACTATAGGATACTCTAATCCGAATCAAATTGACATTTGGAACCGCATGCAATATTATAGTGGAGAAAATATTTGCGGAAAATAGGATAAGATATGCTCAGAAGGGGGATTACGCTTGCCTTGATCAAGGTACTGGTAGAACGGCTCTTCGGGGTATTGCGGAGTCACTTCCACTCCTTGATCTACCGAGGCACAAACAATACCGGAGAGGAACAATCAAACACTACACAAGCTTTAACAAATGCAATGCGCAAACACATGATAGCATGGCATTTTAAATCCCCGGGATGGGGATGATTCAACTATTCCAATTAAACGGAGTTCGGATGCTTGGAGGGGCACACTTTGAACATACCGTGGAGTTTAACTCAAGTTTCATCTTTACTTGTTAATTAGAATAGATGATCCTACGGTTAACTTGCATATGAATGACATGATCATGTTAAGATGCATGTTCAGGTGTAGAAATCATTAGTGCAACAAGTACAATAAGTGAGATGAAGCTTGGTGTTGAAACAGATTAAAACTAGAGTATCCGGTTTCAGTTCCGGATAATTCCGGGTCTGGTACCGGGTGCAATCCGGTTTTAGGTCCGGAGCATTCCGGGTTTGGCACCGGAAGAAAAAGATCCGGAATTATTTCCGGGTGAATTCCGGGTATATACCGGGCGAAAACGATCGAGTCCAGTAGCTATTTCACTAATCCGGTATAGATTCCGGAAAATTCCGGGTTTGACACCGGGTTTTCCAGTTCAACGGGAACGCGCTACTCCTACTGTGATTCGACGAACGAGAGCGAATAGGAGGAACGGAGGGCACTGGGGATGGTCGTGGGCTCACCCTGAGCACGTAGGAGAAGACGGCGAGGTCGGAGGAAATCATGGTCGGCGTCCGGCGGCCGGAGTTGGAGAAGACGAGCACGGCGGCGACAATGCGAGCAGCCCGGCTCGATTCCTTCGGCAGGGTCGGAGAGGAGGACACGGCGGAGCTTTTGGTTGGCGGCGATTTGCTCGGGGAGGACCACAGCCTCGGCGCTAGGCGGCGGCCATGGCTCGGCCCGTGGAGCTCGTGGGCGAGAGGAATGGAGAGAGGAACGGGAGGAAGTGGATAGGGTTTGGGGAGAGACTCGTGGTGCTCCTCTTCCACGCAGGGGCGAGCAGAGGAAGTGGACAGCGCGAGCTGGTGCGGCGCGAGCACAGCTCGGTCGCTACAGCGACGAAGAAGACGATGACCTTACCTGTCTGGGTCATCCGGTATGGATTCCGGAAATTTCCAGGTCTGATACCGGGTGAGATCCGGGTTCAGGTCCGGATGATTCCGGATCTGCTACCGGATTCCCTGAATTCTCGGAACTTCCTTGACAAAAGTAAGATGTCAAGAGATCTTGTTTTGCAATTCTTAGTGCCTTCAATGTATGGAAGTTTTGATTCAAGCAAGTGTGGCATTCCACTTCTCAGTGTTGCCAAACCAACTATTGTGTTGTTTAGCAATTTTATATGTATGCCATAATGCATGTATGGGATGCAAAAAGTGAAATTTTGGTCCATAATTTGCATTACCAAAAGTGGGCTGTTACAACTCTACCCTCCTTACAGGAATCTCGTCCCGAGATTCTAAGATTGCGAGAAGAAGTCGGGATACTCCTCACGAAGACTAGACTCTCGTTCCCAAGTTGCTTCTTCCTCGGAATGATGAGACCACTGAACTTTGAGGAACTTGGTAGTCTTGTTACGGGTCTTTCTTTCAGCTTCATCCAAGACACGGATAGGATGCTCACGATAAGTGAGGTCTTCTTGTAGATCTAGCTCCTCATGATTGACCCCATGGATCGGATCCTTGAAACAACGGCGAAGTTGGGAGACATGAAACACATCATGCACATTTGGGAATTTGACCGGTAACTCCAACTTATAAGAAAGATCTCCTCGCTTTTCCAGAACGGTGAAAGGACCAACATAGCGAGGGCCAATTTCCCTTTGATTCCGAAGCGGCGAACGCCACGAAGGGGAGAGACACGGAGATAAGCTTTATCACCAATTTCATAGTGAATTTCCTGATGGTGCTTATCATAGTAGCTCTTCTGCCTAGACTGAGCAATCTTCAGATTTCTCTTATGATTCGAACCTTCTCCTCAGCTTCATTGATCACATCCGGACCAAAGAGTGCCCTCTCTCCGGTCTCGGACCAATTTAGAGGAGTGCGGCATTTTCTTCCATATAGAGCCTCGAAGGAGCCATGCCCAGACTAGCTTGATAGCTATTGTTGTAGGAGAACTCCGCGAAAGGGAGATACTTTTCCCAACCCTTGCCAAAAGAGATTACACATGCCCGAAGCATGTCTTCCAACACTTGGTTCACTCTTTCGGTCTGACCATCAGTTTGAGGATGGTAGGCGGTACTGAAGTTGAGACGGGACCCCATAGCAGTTTGGAAACTCTGCCAAACTTGGAGACAAAGATACTTCCACGGTCCGATATGATCCTCAGAGGGACCCCATGCAATGGAACAATACGAGCCAAATAAAGTCAGCAAGTTGACTTGCCCGTATATCATCACGGACTGGTAGGAAGTGAGCAACCTTGGAAAGACGATCAATGATTACCCAATTGCATTGTTGCCCTTTTGAGATCGGGGAAACCCGGTGATGAAGTCCATACCAATTTCATCCCATTTCCACTCGGGACTGCAATAGGGCGAAGAGTGCCGGCAGGTCTTTGATGTTCAGCCTTTACCCGTCGACATGTGTCGCATTCAGCAACATACTTGGCAATTTCTCGTTTCATACGAGTCCACCAGAATTGTGGTCGAAGGTCTTGGTACATCTTGGTACTACCGGGATGAATAGAGAGAGGTGATTCATGAGCTTCTTGGAGGATCAGCTCCCTCAAATTCGGTTCTTTGGCACTACTAGCGGTCACCAAAATAAACAACCCGGATTCATCTTCCAAGAAACATTTGCCTTGCCACTAGCAATGTTCTCTTGATTTCAGGATACCCTCATCCAGCTTCTGAGCATCCTTAATCTGGTCTACAAGAGTAGCTTTGATCTCCAGATTTGCAAGGTAGCCAGAGGAACAATTTCCAGGTTCAAACGGGCAAACTCTTCATGAAGAGCAGGTTGGGCCTTTTCAATCATCAGATTGTTGCAATAGGACTTCCGACTTAGCGCGTCAGCCACGACGTTTGCTTTGCCGGGTTGATAGTTCAGACTCACATTGTAGTCCGTGATTAACTCCAACCAACGCCTTTGCCTGAGATTTAAATCCGGCTGGGTGAAGAGGTACTTCAGACTCTTGTGATCCGAGAAGATCTCGCAACGGTTACCAAACAGGTATGGTCTCCATTGCTTCAAAGCATAGACCACCGCGGCAAGTTCTAGATCATGAGTTGGGTAGTTGAGCTCATGCGGCTTAAGTTGGCGAGAAGCATATGCCACCACATGGCCATCTTGCATCAATACACAACCCAAGCCTTGTAGAGAGGCGTCACAGAAGACGACGAAATCCTTGCTTGTGTCCGGCAGGACAAGCACAGGAGCGGACGTGAGCTTGGCTTTCAGTGTTTGAAACTCTCTTCAGCTTCGGCCGACCATACAAACTTTTTATCCTTCTTGAGAAGGTCAGTCAGGCCTTGGCTATCTTGGAGAAACCTTCGATGAATCGGCGGTAATAACCCGCCAATCCGAGAAAGCTACGATGTCCTTGACTGACATTGGAGTTTTCCAATCCAGAATGGACTGAATCTTGTCAGGAATGACAGCCACACCATTGCGGATATCACATGACCAAGGAAGATGAGATTATCCAACCAAAACTCACACTTGGAGAACTTGGCATAGAGGCGGTGTTCTCGAAGTCTTGTCAGAACCAAACGAAGATGTTCCTCATGCTCTTCATTGGTTTTGGAATAGATGAGGATGTCATCAATGTAAATGACGACAAACTTGTCAAGATAATCCATGAAGATGGAGTTCATGAGCCTCATGAAAGTAGCTGGAGCATTTGTGAGACCAAAGGACATGACGGTATACTCATATGAGCCATAACGAGTAACAAATGCCGTCTTTGGAATATCCTCCTTTCTGATTTTATCTGATGGTAGCCTGACCTCAGATCCATCTTGGAGAATACCGTTGCACCAGCTAACTGATCCAACAGATCATTGATGCGAGGAATAGGATACTTGTTCTTGATTGTCACCGCATTCAACGGTCGATAGTCAGAGACTAGACGAGGCACGGTAGAATCCCTCTTCTTGACAAAGAGTACCGGACAACCCCAAGGTGAACTGCTAGGCTGGATGAACTCCTTTGCTAACAGCTGATCAATTTGCTCTTTCAACAGAGCCAACTCTTCCACCGGCATACGGTAGGGCTTCTTGGAAATTGGAGCAGTACCGGGAAGTAGATCTATGACAAACTCCACACTTCGGTCAGGAGGCATGCCAGGCAACTCTTCCGGGAACACATCCGGGAAGTCACACACCACGTGTATGTCCTGGATTTCAGGAGGGGATTCGCCTTCCATAAAGCAAAGGAGAATCTCAGGTGAGCTGGGTACGATGGCGGACGGAGGTATTGATGTTGCAGGCCAATACTTCACAATGTCACCGGAAGGAGCGGTCACAGTAATGGTCTTGGCGCACAGTCGAGATTAGCCGGTATTTGGCTAGCCAGTTCATGCCCAATATGACATCAATGCCTTTGGACTTCAGAGCTACCAAGGCATAAGGAAAAGACAAGGAACCTATATTAATCTGGACCTCAGGAGTAACACCATCGGTTTGCCATTTGGAACCAGGAGTAGCGATCACCAAGGACGGCTCATTTTCTCGAACGGTATTTTGTGGTCTTTTGCAAACGCTATGGATATGAATGAATGCGATGCTCCAGAATCAAACAAAACTGTAGCTGTATTGCCGTTGATTCGTAACTCACCCATAAGAACGCCGGGGTCATCTTCAGCTTCTTCAAAGAGACGTGGTTCAGGCGACCACGCACAATAGGTCCAGCCTTGCCAGTTGGAGTGGCAGGGGCTCGTGCAGGAGTTATCGCGAGAGGTGCCTTCTGGGGGCACTCCCTGGAGTAGTGGCCAGCCTGGCCACAGGTGTAGCAAGTGACTCCAGGTGGAGCAGGTAGCATAGGACGGTACCCACTTCCGCCTACCCCAAGTGTCGAAGTAGTGGGGCGCGGAGGAGGTGGCCTATATCCTGCTGCCTGGCATGAAGGAGCACGAGGTACGGCGCTGTAGGGAACAAACACCCTGCGCTTCTTGCTCTCAGAACCCGAGGAACTCTGGTGGTCCCCATGTGCGGGCCTCTTGGAAGCTTCAAGTTCCTTTCTTCCTTGCTCAAGAGTGAAAGCCTGGTTGAACAGCTCCTGATAGGTCTGGAACCTGAAGGGCAATAGCTCATAGCGGAGCTGCGGAGTCAGACCCTTGCGGAACAGCTCTTGCTTGTCAGCATCATTGGTCACGTCCCTTGGGGCGTAACGAGAGAGATGGTTGAACTCACGACCATAAGTGCGGAGGTCCATCCGTCCCTGTTGCAAATCCAGGAACTCCCTCCTCTTCAAGTCCATGATCGGCTGGGGAATGTACTCCGCACGGAAGGCAGTGCGGAAATCAGCCCAGTGAAGACATGGTTGGCTGGAAACAAAGCCACATGGCTCTCCCACCAACAGCCAGCAGCACCAACCAAGAGTAGGTGGCAAAGTTGACTTGCTCAGCCAATGGGACATGAAGCGCGGAGAACTTGCGCTCCAAAGCACGAAGCCAATCATCAGCTTCCAGTGGCTCCTTAGCATCAGCAAAGTGGGTGGCTGGGAACGCAGGAACTCAGTGAGAGTGTTGCACTCGTTCCTCCGTGCATTCTGCTGCACCAACTGCTCAAGCAAGCGCTCATTGCGCCCACGGTTCTCCTCAATGGCCATCAAGACCTCAGCCATCGAGGGTGGTGGCGGCAGATCATCCTCATCATCATTGTGGTTACCGCGACCACCACGGCCTCCACGACCTCCTCGAGCCATTCTGGAGATTTGACAATGACACAGTTAGTATCTTTCTCCGAATGGTCGAACAATAGCATTAGCGTCTACACAAGTACACAGACTAGGGACGATAATACTTTGCGAGAAGGAAAACAACAAGATAGAACTTGGGTCAAAGATCAGCATCATGTGCTACTAGTGAGAGTTAAGAAATCACAACTTAACACACTCTAGTTGGCACAATCCGGGACCTTATGTTCAAGTCCGTGGGTTAAAACCCAAAGAAAGGATCAAAGATTTGTTTGGTAGAAACATCTGAGTTGATTTGGGATTGCAACGCAGCGGGAGCAACGTGACACATAACACTAAAGGTCGAACCCACCCCGTTTCTAATCATTTTGAAGTAACAGACGAGGAGTAAAACCTTTAAACTCAAATCGAGGTAAGATTGCTCCGAGATTAGAGGGTAACCAGATAAGGAGTAAAAAGAATCCTAAGATGGTTTTCACAACTCATTTTTAGGTTAAAATATTTTCACAAACACTAGACTCAACATCGACCAGTAGAAGGGTTTCCTACAGGCAGTACTGCTCTGATACCAACTTGTGGCGCCCCGACCCGACTGCTATACAGTGATACTGTGTCCCGGTTATCCGATACCACCAGACACACTATCAAAGCATAATAGAGAGATCAAGACTTGTGGAACAACTGGCACATCACAGACTCTACGACACAAATCATATAGTTCAACTCTTATAATAGAGAAAGATAGCAAATGACAACCAGAGGTCACAGACCCAACATTACAACAAGCGGAAGCAAATAGGTTGTTCTAAACAACAAGATCCATATGGCCTAAGAGGCCTACAGATAAACATCACAGCGCCAGCTGTTCCGGGATGTCCCAAGCTGCCACCTGGGAACCCCAGACTACTCGTCGACGTCCACAAAGAACCCACCTTCGAGGTCGGTGAAGTCCTCCTCTGAAACAAAACAAACGACGTTGAGTTCGACGAACTCGCAAGATTATATAGAGCTTTAGCTCGATGAGGCTTTCAAGTTTTATGGCTGTTTTGCATAAAGCTGATTTTATTTATGAAAACATAACTCAAAGGCATCGACTAATCAGAATATTTTCAAAAGAGGTAAGAAGTAACTCTTTCTCTCTCACCTTACTCATCATCACCATCATCAACCATGTACCTGTTCATCAAAGGCACCTCCCCGAATCACCCTCGAGGAAGCTCACCTTGCAATCTTGAATGGTACCTCTAGTACCCAGTTTTTAATCATTCCGTTAAAGTTATTCTATGGTCTTATCGTCCTTTCCCAAGTTGTCCGTAACCGTGGACACGGCTTTTCGAAAAGATTTAACCCTGCAGGGGTGCACTGTGTTTACCTTCGGTACCGCCCGGCTCATTGCCTACACGTAGCTCTCTTCCGGGGAAAGCCGGCTGAGTGGGAACGGTTACAACCTTTACCTTGTTAAAGACTAACCCAGGATCATCAGTGAGGACGGAGCAGCGATCGTCAACACCCTGCCCCGTGGCCACTCATTTTCCTAGACACCACATCCTCATCCAGTTCATACCACCATCCTCACGCACGCGCAAATGGAAGCTCAAACTAGAGGACCCTGGCTAGTCCCGCTCAAGTTAGTCGGTCGACGAGGGCTCCATATACCCCACCGAAAGGAAGCGCGCTCATTCTTGGTTCAAGAGGTAAAGAACTCGCACCTAGGCGGCGAGAGTGAGACAAAACACCACCATACCGAAGTGGCCTCTCATCCCCACCTTTAAGCATCTTATTACCTGCCACCACAATTCTCCACCATCATCTGTACATCTCATCACCTGTTTCCAACCATGAAACACCCACTGGACTGCTAAGCATTTTAACTAAGCATGGCTAAGCATCAACACTGCATAGTTAATTATTTCAGGCCAACAGTACAATCCTATGGATAATTGGAGGGGAAACAGGTAATTGGCATCGGAATATTAATGCAACTATAGGATACTCTAATCCGAATCAAATTGACATTTGGAACCGCATGCAATATTATAGTGGAGAAAATATTTGCGGAAAATAGGATAAGATATGCTCAGAGGGGGGATTACGCTTGCCTTGATCAAGGTACTGGTAGAACGGCTCTTCGGGGTATTGCGGAGTCACTTCCACTCCTTGATCTACCGAGGCACAAACAATACCGGAGAGGAACAATCAAACACTACACAAGCTTTAACAAATGCAATGCGCAAACACATGATAGCATGGCATTTTAAATCCCCGGGATGGGGATGATTCAACTATTCCAATTAAACGGAGTTCGGATGCTTGGAGGGGCACACTTTGAACATACCGTGGAGTTTAACTCAAGTTTCATCTTTACTTGTTAATTAGAATAGATGATCCTACGGTTAACTTGCATATGAATGACATGATCATGTTAAGATGCATGGTTCAGGTGTAGAAATCATTAGTGCAACAAGTACAATAAGTGAGATGAAGCTTGGTGTTGAAACAGATTAAAACTAGAGTATCCGGTTTCAGTTCCGGATAATTCCGGGTCTGGTACCGGGTGCAATCCGGTTTTAGGTCCGGAGCATTCCGGGTTTGGCACCGGAAGAAAAAGATCCGGAATTATTTCCGGGTGAATTCCGGGTATATACCGGGCGAAAACGATCGAGTCCAGTAGCTATTTCACTAATCCGGTATAGATTCCGGAAAATTCCGGGTTTGACACCGGGTTTTCCAGTTCAACGGGAACGCGCTACTCCTACTGTGATTCGACGAACGAGAGCGAATAGGAGGAACGGAGGGCACTGGGGATGGTCGTGGGCTCACCCTGAGCACGTAGGAGAAGACGGCGAGGTCGGAGATGGGGAGGAACGGTGGAAATCATGGTCGGCGTCCGGCGGCCGGAGTTGGAGAAGACGAGCACGGCGGCGACAATGCGAGCAGCCCGGGCTCGATTCCTTCGGCAGGGTCGGAGAGGAGGACACGGCGGAGCTTTTGGTTGGTGGCGATTTGCTCGGGGAGGACCACAGCCTCGGCGCTAGGCGGCGGCCATGGCTCGGCCCGTGGAGCTCGTGGGCGAGAGGAATGGAGAGAGGAACGGGAGCAAGTGGATAGGGTTTGGGGAGAGACTCGTGGTGCTCCTCTTCCACGCAGGGGCGAGCAGAGGAAGTGGACAGCGCGAGCTGGTGCGGCGCGAGCACAGCTCGGTCGCTACAGCGACGAAGAAGACGATGACCTTACCTGTCTGGGTCATCCGGTATGGATTCCGGAAATTTCCGGGTCTGATACCGGGTGAGATCCGGGTTCAGGTCCGGATGATTCCAGATCTGCTACCGGATTCCCTGAATTCTCGGAACTTCCTTGACAAAAGTAAGATGTCAAGAGATCTTGTTTTGCAATTCTTAGTGCCTTCAATGTATGGAAGTTTTGATTCAAGCAAGTGTGGCATTCCACTTCTCAGTGTTGCCAAACCAACTATTGTGTTGTTTAGCAATTTTATATGTATGCCATGATGCATGTATGGGATGCAAAAAGTGAAAATTTGGTCCATAATTTGCATTACCAAAAGTGGGCTGTTACATGTTGCAATCTCATATGTCAACTCTAGTGTTCCATTGTCTACCACTTTATTAAAGAGAGAGTACATTTGTGAAACCATGAACCACGGTCCATTTTTAATCATAAGAAACACCTTTCCAACCACTTTTACCACTTTTCCATTTTTTGTCATTTAAAAATCCGAAAATACAAAAACACTTTTCCATCTTGCATTCATCATATAAACCCAAAAATATCATTTATCATTGCTACGACCATCCTTGCATATTTATTTACCACCATTGCATATTTATTTCTTGTTTGCATTGCATAATATCTTGATATCATTCTCACACCTTGTGCTTGACAACCACTAGGTGAGGTTGAGGACCAAAACATTTACTTTGTTTTGTAGGTAACCAAAAGAAGGATAGGAAAGATAAATCTTCACTACTGATTCCCTGAGAGTTCGATATTAAACCCTCGAGTCACCCCTCGTGGGGAAAACACGTCTTCCACTTACTACACACTCTGCACTTGGAGTCTCAACCTAACTCATTTACTTTTCACGCAGGTAACTACGTGAAGGGCCATCAGCTGCGGATCTTGCGGCGCAGATTCAGGATGAACTCGAAAGGCGCGAAGCTCGTGTGGACTCCAGCCCGTGGAGGCGTAGAAGGAGATCTTCCGCGCCTCACGGTCCCTCTACCTCCACCGCCTCACTTCGCTCGCCCTCTTGAGGCGGTTCTTCCGCGGCCACTGGAGCTTTTCTCCGTCGGGGCCGAAGCACGAGGACGTCCCACTCCTCTCTTTCCTCTCGCCATTGGAGTTGTTGGCCTGGGAAGGGAGGGATGGATCAAGGAAGAAGAAGATGGGGACTTGCGAGGCGCTCGTCCGCTTTTATAGCGTGCGGAGCCTTTCTCTCTCTTGCCGTCTTCACAACTTCCCCGCAGCGGGAATCGAGGAGGCAAACACAGTTATTCCCCCAAGCGGAATAACTCCAAGACCATCACGACGGCTGATGGACCGAAGCGAAGCAGGCAAGGCGCCGGGTACCCACTTTGGCCAACTCTTTGGCCATAGCCCCGGCAGCAGCTGGAGCAAGAGCCGCCGGGACCATGCCCGGGGGCTACTGTCGCAGCAGTGGAACACGGTGTTCCCCTGATGCTGCCAAAGTGGGTCCTCCACTAGGGCCCACCAAGAAGATGGACAAGACAAGGATTCAAGTACAGCAGATGGGTTAGCCCATCTGCCCCAAGGAAACCCGACAAGTTCAACAGCAAGGCTCTGCGGCTAAGGACCAGGCGACCTTCCGGGGTCACCCCCTCGCCCGGAGAACAAGGCGGGATACCCGTGGGTCCGTGCGCTCGGCAGGAGGCCAGGCGCGCCCCCGGGTCCTCCATCTGTATCGTCGAGAGGATAAGATCGCCAGCACGCTGGAAGCTGGTGGAAGACTTGGGCGCCAAGATGAAGGCCGCGCCCTGGTGACGTTGCCACGAGCGTAGTTGGTGGGGCGGACAGGCTTTGTCCGTCCCACCTTTTCCAAGGGCGGACGACCACGCCGCCCTCCAGAGAATGCTTGGAGGAGAGGACGCCACGTCTCCTCCAAAGACCGCCGAGGGGTTTTCCCGCCAAAACCCTTCACGCCCCTCGTGTGCCCATGTCGGATCCCCTTAGCCTATAAAAGGAGGACCATGGCACCGGAGGACGAAACAGAACAGAACAGAAGAAAGACAAGCAAGTTAGAGCTCAGGCAAGACTAGACTAGGGTTCGGAGGGTAGAGAGAGAGGTGATCTCCCCAGGGCAGGATCTGCTCTTCGTCTACCTCCGGCCGAAACTCTGCCGGGTTCACCCCAGAACACCCTTGTACACTACACCATGATGAACCTCTCAATCCAGACATGCAGGAGTAGGGCTTTTGGCCTCCGGGCGGCCTGAACCTGGGTAACTCCGTGTGTCTTTCTCTATTGTTTGCCCTCGCCCACTGACGAATAACTTGGCAACCTTGCTCCCGGGTAAGGCGTCTTCCAGCCTCCTTCGCGCCCCGTGCTGAACCTAAAAAGGGGGTACCATCTACTCCCGGTGTCCGTCACCCGAGACACGACATTGGCCTTCCGTGTCCTTAATGCGGGTCCTTTGCTTTTGGGTTCGTTGAGCCCAGTTGTCGGTTCCTTTGGTATGACTCCCTTCGAGGACTCCTTGTAATGACTCCCTGTGGTCATGAGCTCGAACCGTCTCCCATCCTTGACCTGTACTAAGCTCATGGCGGCTTGCATCTTCTAGTCTCCACGTATAATTTTACTCCACCTTGGTCCGCTCCTCCTTCCATGGCCGGCTTCCATCTTTCACCAAGCGTGTCCACCCAGCTTCAGCTCCTTCTCCAGGAGTCACCCGTACATCTTGACAGTCGGCCAAAAACTAGTGCCAACACCTCGGGTATGCCTCTGCCAGATCATCTCCACCGGACGACCCGGATAATGCGGCCAATTATCTTGGGGTGGCGTACGCTAAAGCTATGTTAGGGAGGGTTGTCACAATTGTTCCGACTTCTCCGACGACGAAGAAGAGGGTGTGGCCGGATTCACGATGATTGCCGCTGCAACGACAACTTAATCAAGCTCATTTTTTGACAAGCTCATCTTTCTTTGCCGTCAACTACTTTGACTTCAAGCGCAATTGCCTTATGGAAAGAGATAGCACAAGATGCATTTTTTGGGTCATACCACCTCTTTGATGCCCGCCACGATTTGGAAACCTTGGGGCCCTCCAAAGTGCAAGTTTTTTGCTTGGTTGATCCTTTGAAACCGAGAGTGGACGGCGAATAGACTTGACCGAAGAGGGTGGCAGAATTGCGGCCTTTGCAAGCTTTGTAACCATGTTCAAGAGTCGGACGCCCATCTTCGGATTTGGTCCTCCTTGAAGATATGGCTTGGACTCCATGATGTGAATCCGGGAAAGCTTTACAAAACGTCAAGCAATGGTGGGTTGAGGTGATTCCCAAATGTGACCCATAGAAAGGAGTTGGCCTTGCTCGCCATGCTAATCTCTTGAAAGATTTGGAAGGAGAGAAATGTAAGGGTTTTTGGAAACCACTCTACTACCATAACCATGCTAGTGACTAAAATCAAGGAGGAGGCGCCACTCACCGGGGCTAAGGCCCTTAATAATGTAATGCCGTGAGAGTACACTTTCCTGTTGTCGCCGTGGTGGTTATGACCACGGCGTGTAAAACCTCAAAAACTTATTTTTTCTTTATCAACGAAAAAGGCAAATATTTTGCCTTGTTTCAAACGAAAAAGCAAGATAGAATATCCTCCAATTCGCAGACCGGTCAACGGCTCAAATTTTAAGAAACATAATCCTCGGTTCCAAAAATCCGTTCTATTGAAGTTTCAGATCTTATAACGTCTGAGCTTCCAAAACATTTGTCAGCTTGTTGCTTTGCTATTTCTAACACGTGTAGCTTGCTAATAAACTGGATTTGTGCGTATATGGAACCGACAAGATATTATCTTTTACTCCTCGTCCGAGAGTATGTTGTTGTTCTGTCGAAATAGCCTTTCGCACCTCTTTATAAATAAAGCCACACGGCCGAATGATACAAAGTGATGAGGGAACCCTCTTATAAGCAGATCAAAGATAAACAAAGAAGAACATGAAACCAAACTTGCCACCGATGATACCGGAACGCCACCGAAAAAACCGTAGCTCCACGACAATGCCCTTAGCAAGGAAACGACGGTTCACGCCGCCATTGTCGAGACCGAAGTCTAAGGTTTTCACCCGGAGCCCTGACGCGGCGAAGGTAGCCACAACGGCGCCCCCAAGAGGGTAACGACACCCGCAGGCACCGCTGCCGTTGGCGCCGAAACGCTGAGCTTTCGCCCGGAAAAACCTTCACCTTGTCTGGTAATTTGGACCGCCCATCGCCTCCGAGTCCGGCTCCCAAAACACGATCTGGGAGCTAACGCATCCGAAACGCCGTCAGCACTAGGATCCCCCGCAACCCGCTTCTCGCCAACCACAAGGCCAAAAAGCAAGGTCATCACCACTGCCACCACTCGCGCAGTCCACCTTCCGAGGCCGCCGCCTCGGCGTCCAGGATCGTTGGTCGATGATGAGGTCGAGCACCGCCACAATCATCCCACCAGAACGAACAGGAGAGAACGGAGTCAGCTGATCGACACCTCGGACAGTGAGGTTCAACTAGCAGGACGCACCCGCCTGTCGAACCCGCAGAGCCCGTACGGGACCACCAGGCGGCTGCCGGATCTAGGATGTCAGGCCGGATCCAGCGCCCCAACCCTCCATGGTCAGGGGGTGGGTTCCATATCGGAACCCCTGAAACCAATCGACCCGGAGGCCCCAGCCAGCCCGATCCAGGCCCATAGGGCCCAGATCTGGGCCAAGGCCGGGCGCGCCGCCGTCGATGGCCAGCTCCACCGGCGGCCGTCCAAGGTCCCCGCCTTCCCGATCCTCTCCGTCGCAAGCTCCAGAGGTGCTCGTTGCCGCCGTGCCGACCTGCCCCCGCCGGCCAGATCCGGGCTGCCGAGCTTGACCACACTGCCGCCAAGGGCCGCCATGCCCCCGAGCTTCGGCCCCCATCGCCGCCTCGATGTGCGGCCGCCCGCCCCCGGCGCAGCACGCCGGCTGTCGCCACGCCGGGCCCCACCGAGCTTCACTGCCACCAAGGAAAACGCCGCCGCGTCCGGAGCTCCTTGCGCCTGGTACAGGTAGGCCGGCCGCCGCCGGCACTGCACGGGCTTTGCCCGCGGCGCGCGCTGGCGACGGCCGGGAGGAGGAGCAGTGAGGAGAACGGAGGGGACGGCGGCTAGGGTTCCGTCTCGGTCGCCCGCGCGGGGGCGACGCGAGAGGGACGAAGTCCTGTTTTCGACAGGCTGTCTTTCTCGCTGGTCGGCACACAACTATCCAAGCTACCACTTTCCAGCGACTCCAAGAGTCCCTGTTGTTGTTCCAAAGATAAGGAAGTTTCAATCGGATCTCTATGCGTGGGCGATACTTGTGATGGCTACGAAGAAGGTGCCTTCCTTTTTTTTTTTTGGATTTCCTTGGCGGCAGAAATCTGCATGCAGCTGGCATCGATCTTGGTAGCTAAAACTTGGTTTCAAAGGAATCGCATGTACTCCTAGCTTCCACCGTCACCAGACGATCTCATTTACTCGTTGCGGCGAGGGCGGTGAAGAAAATCACCTGTGGTCCATTCGTGGGATGCGTGCAAGTTAGGGAAGTCCTTGTGTATAGTGATCGGTAGCGCCATAACAGGGAAGAAGACACAAACCATATCCGAGGTGTCATGACTCTTTGTACATATGCTTTGCTACTTACGAGGCCAGACCATGCGGCTATCATTACGCGGGCCACTCCCCAGAACCCGTACCAACTCTGAGCTGCTAGTGTTACCAAGGAAAGCTGAGCATTGGGTGCTCGCATCGCATGGATACCCCTGCAGTATTGCCAACTGTTGTTCGTAATGTTCTACCTAACGACGCAAATTACGTAAGGCCGGTACTGGTTTCCCATGTGGATGGTACGCCAAATATTGTCCGATCGATGTACCACGATCCAAAATCCACCATCGAAGATTTATGCATGGTTCAATGTGATAATTTCACTTTATTACACCTAGGACCTTCGTTACACGGCATACTTTGAGTTGAGCACATCGCCAAAAATAACTAGGCCAGTACAAAACGGGGCGAAACCCTGTTTCGAGAATACCTAGCTAAAGTATACCAAATCTTTAGCGGGTTAATTTCCTATCGAAATCATGTCTTGAGAGGAACATAACAACAAGTTTGAAGACCTTTCCAAACTGATTGGAGAATCCACGGTATGACTAGTGCTCCATGACTGAGAATTAACTTAATATACTCCGTAAACTATGCAATAAAACAGCTGTGTGCATCAATCGATGCAGAGGCTAGGCCTTCACCCCTTTACGAAAAAAATGTGACATCACTCAATCTCACTTATAACCCATGTAAACTCTCCATTCCAACACAAATAACGACGTAATCTAATATACACCTATTTGTAAAAAATGAGAACTTTAATACACCTATTTTTCGAAATGAGAACTTTATCACAACCCATGCCGTGGGAATGGTATCACAAACTTATCCATGTTTATACATGATAGACCTTTTTGTGAAGATTTTTTTTGAACAATTTGTCAAAAATCAAGTTTATCATTTTCATAGCAACTAGTACACATAAAAGGACTCCATGCCAGAGGACATCTTTTTTCGAGGTTTTTTCACTTTATTTGATTTTTATCAAAAAATGTCAAAATGGCCACCATGACTATTTATCGAAAGAGGTCAAATTTTCTAAAACTAACGATATTTCTGTGATATAACCACTAGTTGTGTACGTTAAAATGATTTTTTAGAAAAATTCAGACCAAACTATCAAACACTTGTAGATCAAATTTGGATTCCTTTCGAAAAATCAGCATAAACTCATTTAACTAGGCGAAATTAGATATAAATCAAGAAAATTTCTAATACTTGGGGATTATACATCAAATATATACTACAGTTTGTGATAATTAGATGGGTGTCATTTTGCACCATATTTTTTGTACTTGGTTAACAAAAAAAGTCATTTGGCTCCACGCTAGAGGATATTTTTTTCATAGAAAGTTTATCGATATTTTTGTGATGCAACAGATGATATGGATGTCATATTTGAATTCCTCTCATTTTTCTAATCGACTTAGAGATTTTATTTATCAAATTTCGATGTACGGATTTAAAGATATGAATTATTCCATGTTAAATGAAAAAGGAAAAAATAACGTAAAATTCATTTTATTGTTATTTATTCAAAAAAATTACGTAATCATTGTTACTTATTCAAATAATTTTTTTAAATTTAAACAATAAAAAAGTGTAAAATCATGACGAGGGGTTAATATGATTGATAGGATACTAATATCAGTAAGTTTTAACTTCTCATTTGAAAGCTAATTTGGAAGGAACTCAAAAGTTAAGCGTGCTTGTGTTGGAGCAATTTGAGGATGGGTGACCAGGGTAAGTACTTTGACATGACATTAAGTGTGTGGCTAATTGGGAAATTTCAGAATAGAATTAAAAATAAAATTAAAAAAAGTCCAATTTTTTTTGAAAAATTAAAAAAATGGAAAAAATATGCCGACGGCAAGGCTGTCGGCGTAGAGCCGTCCGCATAGCCTATGCTGACGACTTTTAATACGCCGACGACAATTTGGCCTAAGCCGAGGCCCGCATACGCCGACGGCAGCCGTCGGCGTAGCCCTACGTATGCACTGTTTCCTGTAGTGATGCAAATAAAAACTTAACTTATGTCGGAGCGAAGCGGAGGCCCGTCGCCGGAGGCTTGGCCATAGCGAGCGGATAAGTCGAATCAGTGTCACTGTTATATATACCTTTTATTAGCCGCTGGTTTAGATAAGTCGAATAATTGTAAATCCCGACGTTTGTAACCTCTTCCGAAACAGTGAAATTTTACCGACCGACGCCCGTGGTTTTCTACCCTTCTAATTAAAGGGTTTTTACACGTTAAAATCTCGTATCCCCTCTATTGATCTTAGTTTTATTTATCGTTTTATTTCCTAGTTTTATGGCCTATCGTTTGATAACACCGATTAGGATTACCAAAGTCAAAAGACATGTTATTAGAAAACAAAAAAGTCCACATACATGTCACCCTGAACAGAGCAGTAGCACCTAACAATTACGGTCATTATTTTCGGACTTTCTCGGTGCGCACTTTTTTTTCTTTGAACAGAGCGGTGCGCATATAGTTCGTGTCTTCGTGAATCGCCAAGGCATTTTTTTTCTTCGAAATGGAGGATAATCCCTAGCCACTGTACCCCAAAACGATACACACAACTTTCTTTTTATTAATATAAAAGGGAAAACAGTAATGTCTCTGCGACTGTCCAGCCTGAAGCCACCGTCCAGGCGATAACTCGCTACACCTACAACCATAATGAAGGGATGGACCAATCGGAGCCAACTGACCTGACCTCACACACCAACACACATCATGCAAACCCGGAGGCTTCCACCAAGCCGCCCAATAACGAGCCAGGAGCACAAGCCCGTTCTGCACACACTCGACACACACCACATGCGTACACTCATAAGTCGCTCCCGCCGTCTTCCACCAACCCATCTTCAAGAGAGATGAATGTAATGACCTTGTTAGACCTGCCGTCGACGCCGCCACGACGCCAGACAACTCCACCGCCCTGCGCATGCCCATCATCACGCTCCGATGTCGATACTCCGTTGCGCTACGATGAGCGCTACAATGACGATGCCTCCGAAAGGGCAACGACGGCAAAGGCGCCGCCATCGTCCTCGGTTTTCACCGGCAGTTGCGCATCTCTAGACCCGCCGCCGACTGGACCGCGATGTAGCCGCCGAGAGAACTCGACGGACTACACGACGGACTGGACTAGACGCCTAGGCGCCCAGCCACGAACGAGACTCGAAGGAACCAAATCGAAACCTAGCACCCTGCTGCCGCACAGATCATGGACGCTGTTGCCGCCGGAGATGGCATGCAGCCTTCCACAACCCGCTTCATCCACCACCCGTGCCGCCCGGAGATTGGAGGCCGCAGCCGACGCAATCCACATCGCACATCCGGTGCCGGCGGTTGCACCACGCCCCGGCCTGAGGGCCTCGGCCCGGCCCGATCCCTGCGGGCGAGGTGGGGAGGAGACCCCGGCAGCGCCAGCTCGGCCAATGCTTTGCCCGGCCATGCCCTTTGGCAACAGCGATGGAGGAGGAGGAGGAGGAAGGGGGTGGGGGGGGGGGGGGGGGCTGGCGGCGGCTGGTTACGGGAGGAAGAAGGCATGAAGGACTGCAACTAGAAATATTTAACTCCAGCGTTCTTGCTCCACGTCCCAGGCCAGCCGTCCCCTCCCCCTCTCTCACTCGGTCCCTACCGCCATCATCAGCCGGTGAGCTGCTGGCCTTGGCGTCTCGCTCCCTTCCTCGCCACCCGCTTTCCAGCCAAGGTCGGACCGTTCCTCGGAAACTGCGCCCGCCCTTTTCGCTTAAACCCGAAAGCAAGCGACAACCGGGAGAGCATCAGCAAGCACGCTAAACTGAAAGTCTGAAACACCCGGTGCCCGCCAGTCCGCCACGGCACAATCCTAATCCGCCCGTGCGTCATGGTGGCCGGGCGTGTCAAGGCGGCCATGGGCTTCCACAGCAGTCCCAGGGCGCCCAACTCGCCGACGCCCCACGCTGAGGAGCATACGCAGACGCCGGCCCGGCTTACGCCGTCGTCCTCGCCCGCGCCGGCCGGCTCGGCGTCCAAGGCGTCGGCCTTCGCGCGCTCCTTGGGCACCTACTTCCCGCGCTCGGCGTCGGCGCAGGTGCAGCCCGCGCGCGCGCCACCAGAGGTCGCTGGGCTGCTGCGCGCCATCGAGCAGCTCCAGGAGAGGGAGTCGCGCCTCCGCGTCGAGTTGCTGGAGCAGAAGATACTCAAGGAGACCGTCGCTATTGTCCCCTTCTTGGAGGCCGAGCTCGCGGCCAAGAGCAATGAGCTCGAGATATACAGGGAGTCCGCAGTCCGGCTCGAGTCCGAGAACATGCGGCTGTGCGCCGAGCTGGATGCCGCCGTGCTCGACGTTACGAGCAGGAAGCAGAGGATTGTTCAGATGGAGAAGGAAATGGCGGACCTGAGGAAGCAACAGGAAGCGCTCGCGGACGACTGCTGCTCGTCGTCGGCTTCGGTCTCGGTGGAGCGTTACGAGAGCTCCAGTACCGCGGCGAATACCGCGGGTTTAGCTCAACCGAGAGCTGACCAGCCGTCCGCTCCGAGACACCCGCCGCCACCTTTCGTCTCCAGGTCAAACTCGTGCGCCTTGCCCGCCTCACCTGCCAGCTCGTCGTCATCCTCACCGTCTTCGTCCACGTCGAGTTCACCCACGGATTCCGGCTCCTCGTCGTCAGGCACATCGCCGATACCAAGAACCCGCGTGCCAGAGCTCTCGAAGCTGCCGCCGATACCTCCGCCACCGCCACCACGGACTTCGCTGACGCCGGCGCCCAGCCTGGGCATGAGCTCCTCGCTCTCCAGCTCCCTCGCCGTGAGCGGAAGTGCGGGCGCCCCGCCTCCTCCTCCCCCGCCCCCACCGTCTAGGAGGACGTTCCGAGCATGTTCGCCGGCGAAATCCGAACGTTCATGCGTGAAGCGCGTGCCTGAAGTGGTCGAGTTCTACCACTCGCTGATGCGGAGGGAGTCCAAAAGGGACGGAGGGAGCGGTGGAGATTCAGCGAACGGTGGCGGCGCGGCGGCAACCAGGGACATGATCGGCGAAATCGAGAACCGATCAGCTCACCTCCTCGCGGTACGTTTCTCTTCTATTTTTGCGATGGGTACGTATTTATGGCCGCTTTGATTTGTAGGATAGGAAAATTGTACGAATCGTAGGATTCCAATGTCATGTACACCTCAATCCTATAGGATTTTGCATGCATCAAAGTTTTGTTTGATTCCACCAAAGGAATTGTGAAATGAGCCTGGAGTGAATGTTAGATTTGCTATAGGAGTGAATGTTAGATTTCCTATAGGAAGTAGTACAACTATAGAAATTTTTCCTATAGGATCCAATCCTACAAATCAAATGGTTAAGATAGGAAAATTTCCTATAGGATTCATTCCTTCACAAATCTTTTGCAATTCCTTTGAATCAAATGAGCCCTTACTCTGAAATCGATTATTTTTCTTCTCAGAATTGCATAACTGCATTAAGGAGAAACTAAGCTGGAAATAGTATAGGGTACGTTTAGCAACCTCGTTTTGCATCCCAACTGAATTACTGCTCATGGCATGAACAGCTACCGGTGAACAACTGAAGGATGCTTCATTAGGAAGTTGCGTAACGTTAGTCGCCTTTGTTCTGGGTTGGTATAGCAATGAGGTACAAGTGTTTTTCAGGTGGTACAGCCGTACAGGCCTATTATAGCAAAGGCTCCAACTTGGAAGTGATTAATTTTGATAGAGACATTATAGTTCTTGGAGGGCGACACACTGCAAGACGTGAAACAAAACCATTCCAACCTCCTCCTCCTTACACGAAATTTGATTTCATGTTTCATTTTTCGAAAACAGAGCGATCGAGAGGGTTTGACAGTGTTTCAAACACGAGATTTTCTTAGCACAATTAAATCGCATCTTGGAGTAACAATGGTTGCCTATAGAAGATAGAAGCAGAAGCAGCTTCACAGGATCCGAAGTGGGCATGGGTCGATGGGGTCAGGCGATCGAAAATACACTGAATATACAGTATGGCATTTAAGTGCGGTACGGTAGACGCATGTGCGAAATACGGCCTCCGGTTAATCCGAGAATTACTCAGATCTCGTCCGGACGCTCGCTATCCGTTAGCTGCTGGAGTTATTCGTACTACGGGTTACTACATACGCCGCCGCTGGAATTGATAGGGAAATTAACCGTGTGGTACTTGTGTGCACTACTGCAGATCAGATCGGACGTGGAGAGGCAGGGCGACTTGATCCGGTTCCTGATCAAGGAGGTGGAGGCCGCGGCGTTCGCGAGGATCGAGGACGTGGTCACCTTCGTCAAGTGGCTCGACGACGAGCTCTCCCGCCTGGTACGAACCCGCACCCCGCCCTGAGGTGTTAGTCGATGGATCGATCGGCCAGTGATAAATAACAAGTATACGAAGTAATGTGCATGGCGGTGGGTGCAGGTGGACGAGCGCGCGGTGCTGAAGCACTTCGAGTGGCCGGAGCAGAAGGCGGACGCGCTCCGGGAGGCGGCGTTTGGCTACTGCGATCTCAAGAAGCTGGAGTGCGAGGCCTCCTCGTTCCGGGACGACGCCCGGCAGCCCTGCGCCGCAGCACTCAAGAAGATGCAGGCCCTCTTTGAGAAGTAAGCGCACTGAACCAATAATAATAAGCACGTCCATTCGGCGCTCCTCGTAGTACTCATGTGGCGGCCAACGACGGCGGCGGCGGCGTGCAGGTTGGAGCACGGCGTGTACAACCTCGCCCGCGTCCGGGACGGCGCCGCGGGAAGGTACAGCCGGTTCCAGATCCCGTCGGAGTGGATGCAGGACGCCGGGATCGTGAGCCAGGTAACGTAAATAATCCACTTGCCTCGGCGGTGTTTTTGTCGGCGTTACACGGGACGGACCGCTCAACGGCGGCGTGCACGTGAGCCTGCATGCGAGGCAAGCAATCTCGTGAACATGCTTCGTTCTCTCTGTATCAAGTGTACAGCTAAAGAACAAGCCAGTGACGCCTCGGGTGCCGTGTCGTTGAGCGTAGCATAGGTACGCCTTGCAGGGAACGATCGATCCGTGTAGATCTAGGCGGTCCCAGTTGAGTGCTGAGAGCTGTTCTCAGCCATTCTCTGAAGACCAGTACAGTTACATACTACAGTAGACTGAGTAGAGCATCGTTTTGTTTTGCTGCTACTTTCTTCGGCAGGTTGTGGAGCCCCTGCTAGACGAGTGTCACGACTCACGAGTGCCTCCAGGAAACTAGCTGGAAGTCTGCAGACCCCAAGAATCAAATTTTGGCCTGAATTTCTTGGAAACTTTGTGATCAGAAATCTACAGTGTGCTCTCAGCATTAGACACGGAATGATGGGGATAAAAGCTCTCAGTCCAACCGATGTCAAAATGTACAATGTGGTGGTATATTCTTGGCATAGAATTAGCAAAGCAGCTGACCGATGTCAAAATGCGGCTCTAGTCGATCTACCACATCGAATTCACCCAAAATCCATAGGAAATAAACACATCCAGCTAGCCCGACCTCTTCCTTTTCTTTCCTTTGTGAAAAATATTCTGCAGTGACTCCGTTTCATATCAAACACAAATTGTCTGGAAACATTAACATGTTCCATGCCTGCTTTAAAATGCAATTTGCATTTGGAATATATGATACACATCCACTGACCGGTTTCCCCCAATTTTATGATCGAGCTTGTTCCATTTGTATGATAAGATTTAGAACTACAAGAGTTATTCCTATGGACTAATTTGCATGCGGTTTCAAAAGACTTTTTCCATGGAATTGTTTCTGTGAAAACTATGAACATCACTTTACCTTTCAAGACAGTTCATGCCTATTTTCCTTCTTGCAGTACAACCAAATAACTTCTATTGCATGAACAGGACATCTGTTGTTGCATATGAGGCTAGTTTTTTTCGAGGGTAATATGAGGCTAGTTTTAATTCTAGTTAGGCCAACAGTTCCAAAAAAATGGACTCATTGATAGAAAGTTTACATTTTCTTTAGTATTACTATTAATATACTGGATATCTTTTTCCTAGGAAGAAGACAAACAATATAGAAATTTCAGTTCTGCCTTTGTGGTAGAATAGTTGCTAAGGATTGTTGCGTAGACATAGTTTAACAGAAGAAGGAAATGAGATGCGGATGCAACTAGTTCTAGATTTTCATTCTAGGGTGGAACGAATAATCTCTCATTTTGTCCACAACACTCTATTGTATATCTAAATCTAGTAATTTTAGCACTTTGTGGACATGTTATGTCCCTTGTTCTGGCTATTTGTTTGGAAGCACCTATAAGTTTGATGGTTGCTAATGATAGATTTAATGTACAGATAAAATTTCAATCAGTGAAGTTGGCCAGGAAATACCTGGAACGGGTTTCCTCCGAGCTTGAAGCCACTAAAGTCGGCCCAGACGAAGAGGAGTTGATGCTTCAAGGAGTACGATTCGCCTTTAGAGTGCACCAGGTAGGTTATATAGGATTCTTCACATCATAAGACATACTCCGTAGTAAGTATCTACTTAAAAGGAATTTGTAAATGTTGTTTTGCGCAGTTTGCAAGTGGTTTTGACGTGGACACGATGCGCGCATTCCAAGAGCTCAAAGAGAAGGCGTCTATGTGCCATTTTCAGCGGCAAAATCACAATCGACATCTGCGACAGCAAAGACTTGTCGCCAGGACCTGAGCATCTCCTTATTTTATGATGAACCATACGGCATACGGCATCTTTTGTTGTGATGTACCATACACCAATACACCATCTCGTATTCTCGTGGCTACTATAGTACGATTAGTTGATTGTTTTCGTTGAAAAGCTCTCTAGATTTTACCTCGGAACAAACCTTTTTTTCCTTCCAGTTGAACTCTGTGTACAATGTTTCTTGTTACACTTCCCTGATCTCTGTAGGGTGAGCATTTTGGTTGTAGTGTCACGTGATGTGGAATTTTCGTACCTGTCTCTGTGCAAAAATGGTGTCAGACGATCGCGCTCATACATGCATGGTACTGCTAATAATATATGGGCTAAAATTTGTGTGGCCGATATGAGTTTTCAAAATTCTCAATAAATTTCAGTCTCATGTGGCGAGAGGTGGAGGTGCAAATTTTCACATTGGTAGTTGAACAAGAGTGAGACCGCTATATATAGTGAGGTTTCACTAGCATGCAAACAATACCAATAAGCTATTTAGGGTTCCGAGCTACACACATTTTGAGGGGATGAATTCAATCACGGGGTTCGAGTGGGTGTTGTTGGTGGAGATGGCGAGGGAGACGCTCCTCTCCACGTCGCGGGGGGCGACGACAGAGGAGATGTGTCTGGAGGCGATTCCAACAGCGCCACCCCACCCACCCCTCGGACACAAATTCTCTTCCAGCGGTGCCCTGCACATGCTATGTTTTTTCTTCTATGTGTCCTAACACCGCTTCTCCTCGCAAAGGTATACATAGGGGAGGGGGCAAGAGGGGGTAGGTGAAAAGCGACGGAACTAACCTTGTCAGGAAACATCAGCACAAATTGAACTATTTTCGAAAATATTTTCAAAACTAAGGTGAAAAGCGACAAAACTAACCTTGTTAGTGAACTTCAGCACAAACTGAAATATTTTCGAAACTAAACCAAAACGGTAGAGCATGTCGCTCTACACTATAGCTCCATGGAGTGGGGCGCTATGCCCCTGCTAAAGCGGCAACACCGGGTCCACTCTCGTCGCAAAAATCCTAAGTCAATGAGGGTAGCCCCTGAGCTGCGGTGATATGCTCTTGAGGCTAGTGTCCTTGTACGGGGCACTATGCCGTAAAACAAAGAATTTCGAACTCCTATAACGTTTGATCATAAAATCCAAAGATGATATTAAATATATATATAATTAAATACTAAAATTGTAGAAGCAAATCCACATAGATAAATACCACATATGTAAGAAAAAAACCTAATTGATTGTGGCGAGCAAATCCCCATGAGCGTTTGTTTACGGAAGATGTTAAGTCCATTGCATGCGAGCATACGAAATAATCAAAATTGTGAATATATATACATAATCCATTATAATTTTTATTTAGTAGCTGATTGCAATTAGCGATTCTATTTCAATAACAACTGGAGATTACATACATGTCGTCAACTTATATCAGATCATAATAACTTTTAAGACATATTTGACCATGAAAAAACCCAATAATGAATCTTACTAACAATTCAGTTGTCATGTGGAAGTTTCTATATATATATATATATATATATACATCTCAGCTATTCTACAACCACTTGTAGAATAACTATTCTACAACTCCTTCTGAACTTCGACAAACACATAAGTTAACTTCAGCTTTTTTTAAGTGAACTTCACGTGTTTTTCATAAATGGACTGCATGTCTTCCAGAGCGGTGGAATGTAACTTCGGTTCAGTTAATTAGTTAACTTCATGCAGGTTTAGCAGTAGATAACCCCCAGCGTTGAACTACTAGGAATGCTCAACGCTCCCAGCGTACTCCCCCAAAAATACAAAGCGAACTTGCCCCAGTTGATAATGCGAACTACAATACTGTTTTTATACCAGCCAGAAGCATTTACTTCTTTTTTTGTCCATGTACTTCACATATAACATTTATACCAGCCAGAAGCATCTACTTCTTTTTTTGTCCATGTACTTCACATATAACACGACAAGACTCCTTGCCGCCGGTATGCTGCGCTTGACGACTATGCACTGGAATACAAATGAATGGACTACACGTGTACAGCAACACATTTTACACAATCTATGTGCTGAAACGGGGAAGGGAGCAAGAGCTAAAGTTTAAAGTTCAGAAGCGGCGTAAAAAAAGTTCAGAAACTAGCAGCAGTTCAGAACCGGCCTCACACAACTTCAAGGGCAGCAACCTGCATGTACGAGAGCAAAGAATTAGTACAACATGATGGCTGCGTAAAAGATGTAAAAAGAACACAAACAAACAAGGAAAATAAACTTCCAAACTAAATAAAATAAACTTCATGCATTGATGAGGTGAATTTATATTCTTGAAGCCACGGAATTAACTTGAGACAAAGAGTGGCCAAGGATGGACATTTTTTTCCCAACGATTGTAAACTAGCAACCAAAATTGCTTGTAGCATCAACGAATCTGAACCTATCAATCGTCAAAAGGAAGTCTGCTGCAGGACCTGCGCCACGATATGTAAGTGAACTTCACATTAATTTCGCTAATGAACTTCTTGGAGGATCTTTTTGTATTCCTTTTGAGGAATGTGAACTCATTTTGGGCCTAATCGAACAGCTAAAAATTTACAAATAAACCTCTCGATGAAGTAAAAAAACATAAATAAGTACGGCCAGGAATAAAACCCCAGGTGTGAATATTTCGATTTTTCTGGTTTACAAAATGAACCGTCGTATGTTTTCACACTAAACTTCTGCGCCAGATGAACCCCAATTCATGATTAAAATAGATATACTTTTTCACAGTTCACTTCTTATACACAAGGAATGAACCTGTTGAAACCAAAGAGTGAACTGAAGTAATCCTGGAGAGCTGCAATCGTTCAGCTTTGACCAAAAAAACACGCATGCACAATCTGTAAAAAGATCTCACAAGCCTAGCTAGCAGAAGTTATGAAGTAGTACACCAGCAGCAAACACACCTGCAGCAAATATTTTGGCAAAAAAATAGCAGTTTAGACCGAGCAATTCAATAGCTTAGACTGAAAACTTCCTGGTGGACATCGTTATCCATACCGGCCGATGGATGTTCAGTTTAGCAATGAGCCTGTGAATTAGCGCCAAAGTGAACTTATTCACGTAAGCAAAAAAGGACTTCAACTAATGATGAACTAAACTTCAAACAAATACAGAAAAGCACCAGATGCAGCCTCGTGCTTGTTGCTTTTGCCTCCCTGGTGCGCGCAGGCCAGTGCCTGCCCCTTGTTCTGCGGCGAGCAGTGCAGGCTGGGCGAGCTCGTAGTATCACCGATTTGGACAGTTCATAGCACCACCGTCGGGAGTTGGGAGTAGTGCTGTCAGGGAGTTTGGGTGTTCAGTACAGGCCAGCACGCACGAGCTCATGGTCGGTGGCCGCCGGCACGCCTGAACGGAGAATTTCCACTGCGGAAGAGCAAAAACTTCAACTAAAATCTAAACTGAAATTCAGCAGTAATTTTGCCCGGCGGCGCGCCTAGGAGTGCAGCGGTGGTTCTACGCGAGTCTTTGGAGTCTTTGGACTCTTGGTGCGCCAGATGTTCTATGGACAAGGCCCTGCTGCTGTACATGAACTTCCTCAGTTTCACCAGATGACTTAGAGGCACCGAACAGCTGCTGGTTATGAACTTCACTAGTTTCTTTTTCTCCAGAAAAATGGTCACCCATGGTATCATACTCACGCGGCTTGGTGTTGTGAGCTAACTCCACCCTAGTTCTGGACTTTTTGCGACCACCCATCTGCGCTGAACGACGTGGCAGGCGGTACTCAGGTTCTGAAACAAATATTTGCTCGTTGCACACAATGGGAGACTGTGGAGTCTTTGGTGGACCTGACCAGCAAATCATTTCCTCTTCTTCTACTTCTGCTTGACCAATGCTTGGCGGTGCTTTTATTAAAGGAACTTCATCAACCATGATCCTGAACTTCCGTTTGTTCCCGTGGTACTGCACTGGAGAACTAGGATTTGTTATGGGACAGACAAGCTAGATATTTCATTTTCCAAATCTGTATATAATTCTCCAATTTCAGATGTGGTATCCAAATCAGGTTGATCCATGCTCAATTTTGTCGTCATTTTTGTACGTTTACTCGGTCTCACGTCCTGCAATTTTTTTTGGGCATTAGAAAACAAGTTTTACCACCTGAAAAACATCCGTAGAAGCTTACTGAACCGCAACATCTAATTTAAGCAAACTTCACCCTACAAACAAGTGAACTACATGTTTTTTTGGGGCATTAGAAAACAAGTTTTTACCACTTGAAAAACATCTGAAGAAGCTTACTGAACCACAACACCTAATTTAAGCAAACTTCACCCTACAAACAAGTGAACTACATGTTTTTTTGGGGCATTAGAAAACAAGTTTTTACCACTTGAAAAACATCTGCAGAAGCTTACTGAACCGCAACATCTAATTTAAGCAAACTTCACCCTACAAACAAGTGAACTTCAACAACTGCTAAGTGTTTTTTGGTGAACCGCAGATCAAAACAGATTATAACTCAAGTGAACTCGTCATGCTTTTTGGCACACGACCTCAAGTGAATCAACGCATTGTTCATTCTCTCACACATCAGAAGTTTATAAACCAGAGGAGATTTATAGGTTGTGATGTTTTTTCCAAACCTTCGGATCTGCCATGGACGACGTAGCCCCGCTCGAACTTCCATCTGTCCTTCGGCGAATTGGAGCCATTTTCTCGCCTATCAGATCGAACAGCAGGAAGTTGGTCTGCTCTCAGCCCTTCCTCCTCTGCGTCGACCTCAGGGAACTCGGCGGTCCTCCCTCGCGCTCTGCTGCTCGCCTCAGCCGCTTGAACCAGAGGCAGAAGGCGGTCCTGGTTGTGGGTGAGCACCGCGCCTGCCGTGCCTTTGCCTCGCGGCGCCTACTGCCACCCGCGTCCTCGTCCGCGAGAACCAGAGGAAGTTGGGGGTCCTGCTTGGATAACTCGCCGCCTCCGCCCCGGCCTCCCTCGCGTTGGCGTCCTGCTTGGAGAACTCGCCGCCTCCGCCCCGGCCTCCCTCTCGTCGGCGTCCTGCCGCTGCTCGCTCGGCCGCGGCGGCCAGATGAAGGAGGTGGTCCTGATGGGGAAGCCGCCGCCTCCGCCCCGGCCTCCCTCGCGTCGGCGTACCCGCCGCCGCTCGCTCGGCCGCGGCGACCAGGGGAAGGAGGTGGGTTTGAATCGAGGCAGTGGTTTCGGGCGACGCGGACGAGGCGTAGTTTCCTTGGTCGGGTCGGTGCACGGTTCGGGAATAAGAAGCCTACCTAATCCTAATTTGGGGGATTGTAGAATAGGTCTTAAGGGGGGTTGTAGAATAGTCCCACCCTCACAGAAGTGAACTTGTAGAATACTCCAGCTATTCTACAACCACTTGTAGAATAACTATTCTACAACCTTTTCTGAACTTCGCTCGTCACAGAAGTGAACTTCTCCCGTCACAGAAGTGAACTTCGCAGAAATTTCACAAATGAAATGCTCGGCTGACATAATTTTTTCTGAACTTCGTTCGCCCTCTCTGAACTTCGGTCGTCACAAAGTGAACTTCGCCCGTTGCAGAACTGAACTTCACAGAAATTTCATAAATGAACTTATCGGCTGACATATTATTTTCTGAACTTCGCCCATGACATAAGTGAACTTCACAAATTTTTCACAGATGAACTTCTCGACTGAGCATCATTTTTTCTGAACTTCGTTCATCACATAAGCGAATTTCAGAGAATTTTCGCAAATGAATTTCTCAGCGGACCATCATTTTTTCTAAACTTCGCTCGTCACATAAATAAACTTCAAAGAAATATCGCAAATGAACTTCTTGGCGGAGGATATTTTTCTGAGCTTCCCCGATACATAAGTGAACTTTCAATAATTTAAAAAATAAACTCTTTTTTGAGACCATCTTTTTTCCAAGACGAACTTCTTGGCCATTTGCCTAAATAAAAATAATGAACTTCGCAGATAAAAAAATGTGAACTCCTGATGGACGAACGTCAGGCCATATCTAATAAAAAAGTGAACTTTAGTACACACCAAGAAAACTTCCCGCGATAGTAAAATCGTTAAATACAAAATAAAAGAACTTTCAGACAAATAAAAATAAAATTCAAAGTCACACCTATTTTCATTTTGTGTTCTAAACTGAAAAAATGAAGTTCGCTTGTTAAGTGAACTCTATACCTTAATTTTATGTTTATATCTTCTCAGTGTTAAATGCATTTTTATTTGTGTTTTCAACTGCGCTGACGAAACTAACTCCCTAAAAATGAAAAATGAACTTTGCTTTTAATCATAGTGAACCGATACAAACTGAATTTTGCTACAAACAACTTGTTATAATCTTTTTTCAATGGGGCGCTCCTCGTACCTGTCTGATGGTGAACTTCCACATCAGTTTGCACCAGTAGCATGCTCAAGGGGCGCCATTGTGAGGTTCAGAGCAGCACAAATTTGTGATCCACGTCGCTGGACTATGAGGTTCAAAGCTACACTGTTGGGAGTTTCGGAGCTAAGTAGACAGGGACGGCTACCAGTGGACCGCGACATCTCCGTCGTCATCAACTCTGCCGCAAATAATGTGAAGCACGTTTTCACACCTATTCGAACGATCAGAATTTTTCAAAGAGAAAGGTTAACTTCTCACGTGGACGCGGAACTGAATTTGCCAGTGTGGAATGAGCTAACTGTCTCAGACCAAAGGATTGAACCCCCAAGCGGACCAAAGTAAACTCACTGATATTTTTGCAATTGTACGCATGTAGACCCACGACACCACAGTATACCAGCAGAATGAAAAAAAAAATCATCTGAAAGTCGACGGGGGAGTTTAGAATTGACGCACGAGAGAGTTCAGTGCGGCCGCTGTGTGGTTCGTTGTCCTGTTGACCTGCAGGTTTAGCTCATGTGCAGAGGTGACACTGGCCAACGACGGTGGAAAGCTGCAGAGCTCGGTAATTCGTCGGACGGCGGTGTTCCTTGGCGAGTGGAGTCCCCTGGCGCTGGGATGGCCAAACGGCGAACTCAGGAGTCCATGGCCGGCGCCCCGCGAAGTCTGGAGGCGCAACCTGGAGTCCATGGCCGGCTCGCCGGGAAATCCACGGCTCATCCGGGAGTCGACCAGATGTGCGCAAGAGAGTACACGGTCGGCGGCTCGCCGATGAGGAGCAGAGGCGGCGCACGGCTGTGGAGCGGGGGCGGCTCGCCGGGGAAGAGGACGGGTGGCCGTAGGGGAGGAGCAGGGGCGGCTCGTCCAAGAAGAGCTCGGATGGCGCGGCGGCGGCTCGCCGGGGCGGCGCGCCGGCAGGAGGTGGGGCCAGCGTGAGGTTAGGTCGGTGGGATTGGGTGGTTTAGTTCGGTGGTGAACGACTGGTTTTCTCGGGTGCGGTTTGGTTTTAACGGTTGGCGTAATAAACAGTGGTTGTAGAATAACTATTCTACAATCTCTTAAGAGGGGTTGTAGAATAGTCCCACCCTATATATATATATATATATATATATATATATATGCTTAAAAAATCATATACTAAAGTTAGTATATTCCTTATACCCATAATTTAGTGATCTCTAACATAAATATGTATGATAATATATAGTTTATGCAAGTATAATTATAAACTTTATTAGTAAATAATGTTAAAATATTCAGCTTTCTAATATAACATGATGCAGTTATATTTTTCGTGGATACACATTATCACTTTACACAATAAAAACTAAACTAATATTTACTATATTTATTATGTGTTACCTATGTCAAATAAGTAATAGAAAATTATACTTGAGAAGACGGTAGCATGCTATCTATGAGTTTGAAGTATAGAAGTTTAGTGTAAAAATAGAATTTACATACCCTAGAATTTTTTTCAATTCGCTTATGGTCATAATTATGTTTGGATTGGACCTATCCGAAGGCGGTGAACCACCATCTAACTGAGACAGCAACATTGTCACTGAGAACTACCACCTCGAACACAGAACCTTGTGATTGACTCAAGGGCATGAGGAGTGCAGATAATGTTGCACTCCTCGTGCTCTAGAGTCCTTGTCAATGACAGACCATAGGAAATAATCTGGCATGCTAGCTAGGGGTCTTTTGTAGGGAGACCATGTCTCATCGTTTATCGCCATGATCGAGCTATGTGATCAACTGGATATATTCAAGCGCAAGTGTCGTGTGGGAATTAAGCATATATCTCCTTATCTTCATATGATTTGGCTCTTTTTATCCACCCATGTGAAATGATTTTAGAGATATCCATTGAAAACTCAATGCATGCGGGGCAACCTTAATTCGTCTCGTCAATCTGGCTAAAAGTGGGATCAACCTCCATCCACAGTGGACTGAAGGATTTTGAACGGTTCTTGCAAATCTTCCACCGTAATAATTCCTCCCATCCAATTAAGGGGCTCTTTTTTTTGGGTGTTTTAGGTGCTTTCCACGGAAATAAGTTGGGTGGACAAAACAAATGGTTCGACTTTGCAGTAGGCTTCTGATGTCTTACTGTCGTATGTGGAGAGTTGACTTGCAACCCTGGTTGATCGCATCGCAAACAAATTGCCAACGTGAAAGGCAGTTCCCAAAGTGGTCGTGTCATCCTGGTGTAGGCTTGCATCATTTCAATGGCAAGATAATCATATGATGGCCTTTACCACCACGGCTGCTAAATGAAATCGTAAAAATAGTCGAGGTTTATTTTTGGAGTAGTTCAGAGTGTGCGAAGAGTGGGCAATGTGTAGTGACTTATTTGAATGTTTGTACCAAGTGGATATCAGTGGCCTGAGTATCCATAATTTTAAAATTTTGAATGACGATTTTCACTCTAATGGCTTTGCGCAGCACGGACTTTCTATCCACTCAAATACAAGCCGTGAATGGAAGTATGTAGTGATTAAGTGATAGTCTAGTCGAGAATGGATTTTTAGAACCCAGGCTACATGGAGCCTTTGTTTTGAAAAAAATCAAAAATGACATTTTTGAGTTTTCAAAAATCGCGAAAAAATCACAGATGTAGTTAGTGTCGAGATCTACAAGCAGCAAAAGTTTACCTTAAAATTTTTTATATTTTGGGCTGTACAAAAGAGACAAATCGGGGAAATTTCAAAATAAATAAATTAAAATGTGTACTGTTCACCGCACAGATCCACCTTTTTTTTTTGTGCAGCGCAAATACAACGAATTTAGAGTTGAAAATTTGCAAGATTGTAAATCTCAACAATATCTACATCCAGGAATTTTTCTCGATTTTTGGAAACTTAAAAATGTCGATTTTGATATTTTTTTAAATGGTCACCATGTAGTCTAGGTTCCATTTTGGGTTTTCGTAGTCTATTATGATTAGCACCCTAGTTTGACCGGACCGGACTCACCGTGTTGTTGCTTGTGGCGCCCCTGCTACGTGTTGTACCAAATTCTCTCCATCCTTAATATATAGACCAGCATTGCTTTTTTTTTTTGAGAACACAGTACAACACAGACGCTCACAAATACGCACGTACACTCACCCCTATGAACGCACACACGCACACCCTACCCCTATGAGCACCTCTGAAGGACTGAGCCGGCAGATCTTGAGGTTGACGAAGTCACCACAGGCGCCTCGCTGTTGACGGGCACGTCACCTACCACTGAAAGAATAGCGCCGGATAAACCTGGAATAAATCCAGGTAAATGCAAACGCCCATGCCAAGTCTAGGACTTGAACCTGGGTGGGCTGGTTCCACCACAGGGAACCCAACCATCAGAGCCAAGCTCCGTTTGCATATAGACCAGCATTGCGAGTTCTCAAAAAAAAAAAAAAAAAAAAAAAAGACAAAGTTTAAACCTACATGAAGCTGTTTCTCGAGGTTATTGCCCATGGTTGGGTTTCAATTTCGCCAGACCTTTGGGTACCGTAAAACCGTCCAGATCGAAATGTGTGAGGAATATCCAAGCCTATTCTTTGTTTGATTGATCACCTTGGTTTTGAACACCAATTGATGAATCGCCACAGTACAAAAACCAAAAGTTACTATATGAAAGAACAGCTGCAAGCAAATCGGTGCTTGACAAACAATGGAGTCTGACACACACGTCCCCCATTTCCTTTTTCCTATGCAGTGAGAGACGCGTACAGAATCTGGTTCCATGTGTCGGGCAGGCCGGCGAGGCACCAGTGGCTGCAGTCGTTGCCCGGGTGGCCGCCGCTGTATGCGGACGGGTGCGCGTCCCTCCGGAGCTGCGACAAGAGCGTGATGTCGAGCAGGAACACCGGCTTGGACATGCCGCCGAGCGCGTTCCTCACCGCGCCCTGCGCCGGGAGCGGCCCGCCGGCGTAGGCCGGCCCCACGATCGGCTGCGTCTGCTGCGCGCAGCTGCTGGATCTCTCCCCCCACTCTGCTCCACTGCGATCGATTTTCCAAAGTGTATTCAGTGTTAATTTATTAAGAGCGGAACAAGAGTTTTTTTAGCAGGAGCAGAACAAGAGTTGGGCTGAGCGGCCTTTGATCGTACTTGTAATGGGTCGGGGAGATGCCCTGGAAGTAGACCTTGGTCTTGGAGGTATCCACGTTGGAGTCGACCCATCTCGCCCATGTCGACATCCCCTTGGAGAAGGCGGTGACCCTGTCCATGTCCTTCATAACCTGCGCGCCATCTTGCACATAGTCCCATCTGGATGATGATAAACAAACAGAGTCAATCAAATGCCATGTGTGGTTAATTTCGTGAGGAAAATCGCAGGGCAAAAGCCGATATAGATCTTCATCTTACGGCTGGTCTCTGCCGGTGTGGGTCCACCAGTGCCAAGTGTTGAAGATGAGCATGTCGGCGCCGAGCCAGGGGTCGCCGGAGATGGAGTCGAGCTTGAGCACCCGGCCGATGGACTCCTCGACGATGTCCACCAGGTAGGTGCTCCGGTAGTAGGCCACCGACAGCCCGTAGTCCTGCATGCAACGACACGCGCACGTTCATTATCAATGCGTTTCGGCACCAACTGTACTGTCTGGTGGATCGCTCGTCTCTTCCAAGTACTGTACCTGTACGCCACAAGTACGTACGGGTTCTTCATACAGAGCATCTGATGAACATGCACAAAGTTCCAAATCTGTCGGCGCACATACGGCCATAAAACCGGCAGATACTCTAATAATATCTCTGCTTGTCTGCGTCTCACTGTCCCAATTGAATTCTTTGATGGGACAGGCGGGATGCCATGGCCGCCGCCCATAGCGATTCCTGCCATGGCCGGAGGCATAGAGCCCCGAGCTCCCTAGCCGCTGTAGACAATTGTTTAGGACTATTTTAACAAGTTGTCCGTGACTACACATACTATGGTAGTAGCACTCGTGCGTTATTCATCGTGGTAATCTTTTTCTTTTTTTGCCGGAAATCATTGGTTGGCACCACAAAGTATACTTGATTCGACCAGAGAAAATGGTGAACTTGATTCTTTGGCGTTGGGTACATTCGAATCTAGTTGCCCAGAGCCATGCAAAGGGCAACCAAAAAGAAACTAACGAAAAGGCTAGTTTGAGCTTATTGTTAACTGTAGCACGAGTATACATCTAAAATGACAGTACGAGCATGACACATGAAACCAGTGGTTGAGTTGTCCATATCATCTGCAATCGGCACCAGACAAACGCCCCGCTAGAATCATATCGAGATCTTAATGCATTTTGGCCATTTGTGCAGTCAAACCGCTGTAACTGTAGCTCGGGGGAGAAACGGGGTTTGACTCTGGTTCAGTGGATCGATCACGGGCTGATACAGCCAATTAGTAAAACACCAAAAAGAAGAAGTAGAAGAAGAGATTTCGCAAGAAGATAGTGGTACATTGGCGGGATATATAGTGACACATGATGCTCCTCTGTGCTGTCGCCCATGGCCCCCGCCCCAACACCCCCACGAGGGCCAGCCCACGACGCGATTTCTGCCATCACCAACTCGCGCGCACATGAGCGAGCAAGACGATCGAGCGCGCAGTCATCGATCTGTGCAAGCAAGGGGGCGGGCTAGTGGGATTGGCTACGTTTGAGGAGCTGATTCTATGACCGCACGGGAGACAAACATGCCGGTCCACCGGTGGTGCCCGAAAGCCGGCGGCCGGGACACCAAAAGGCCATCACAAAGCAAGGCCCTTTTCGAAAGCCTATGCAACGGTGGATAATCTATTACGCCCTCGTCGTTAAGGAACTAGTGTGATTAGCAAACCAGTTTGGCCGATTCATGCATCCACAAATTATCACTGCTACATCCAGAATGTCATAATATAGTCAGTAATGTGCATCAGCAAAGTGTAAAAGAAAAGAACTGCACAATCGTAATTCGTGGTACTGGTACTTTGTTCTGTGCTGATGTAATGGAAGGAAGGAATGGCTAGTGAGTGACATCAAAACTGGGCTGGAACATACGGCGGCAGGGCACGGACCTGGAACGTGACGGTGGAGACGGGGTTGCCCTTGGTGTGGGTGGTCCTGGAGGACGGCGCGGCCGCGTGCAGCATGCACACCAGCGACTCCCACTGGTTCAGGCTGATGGAGTCCCCAACGAACAGTATCTTCTTCCCCCTCCATTTGCTCAGCAACTCTTGCCCATTGAACCTGCATGAACAAGCATGCTATGAACGACAGTAGACTCTTTGAACGAGATTGATAGATAGATTCATGACTTGCAGAATATATACCTCGGGAGCTCGCAGGAGGTGGGGCGCCACCGGTACTTGAGGTAGAGCTTGTCGGGGCGGCCGTACTTCTGGCAGTCGAACTCCGGCTCCACGAAGGGGCACCCCGCCGCGTCGTACATCGGCAGCGTCTCGTCGTACACCCAGCTGCCCTGGAACATGTTGCACGACGCCATCCCGCTGCTGGCGTGGCTGCCTCCTCCCTGACCGGCCGTGCTGCTGCCTCGTGCTGCCATGCCGCGGCTTCGACGGCTTTAGCCGGACTGCCAGGGTGACCGTGCTCTCTGAGAAGGCGGCGCCTGCCTGCAGAGAGCATGCGAAGGCGGCGAGGAGGAAGAGGCGTAGCTTGTGCTGCCGCCTGTCGGGCGCCATTGCTCGGCGCTACGGACTGACGAAATTGGGGACAGCTATCGGGGCAGCGTGAGCTAGGAGATGCTACCTAGCCACGGAGCTTTATAAGCAGCTAGATTTTATCCGGTCAGGCTTTTATGGGTGAATCTCCGTCTAGATTTTATGGGCTGGCACCGACGACACAGAGCTTTTCTGTCAGGGCGATGATGCTCTGTCAGTCAGACATGGTGGCACCGGAGGCGACGGGGATTCCACGGCCATCGATCTTACGGAAACGATCCATGTCTACTGTACAACGGTGTTTCTCTCCAAGATATCTCTACTGTTAAGGAAGATTCGGTAGTTATTATTGGGTTTATATCTCTTCCTAAGATAGGTTAAAAGAAAATCTGTTTTCCAAACAAAATCTAACTTAAAGATTCACATAAGATCACGTCTAATCATACGTGTAATATTAGATTTAGGGCTTCTCTGGGTCATAGGATTGCCAAAAGATTGGTGTAGGATTGAAATCCTATGAGATTTTTTCCTTTAAACCCGTTTGATTCATAGGATCATATCCCATAGGAAAAATTCTTACAGGAATCTTGTAGTATAAACTTCATAGGAAAATAACATGAGCTCTAAGCTCTTGGAAAAATTCTTTCACCAATCAAAAGTACTTTCTCTTCCATAGGATTCAACTAGACATGTCATACCAATCCTATGAGTTTCCTATTCCTACACTTTCCCTATCATATGAATCAAAGGAGCCCTTAATTTTTCTACTACTAACAAATATGTCTGGACGTTGTTACAAGTTTATTTTCTATAGAGTATATTTAGGTCTTTAGGATATGGAGAATTTCACTACTGCTAATCAATTGTTATTTGACAGGACGAATCTTTCTTGTTAGGGCCACGGCCACTGTCAAGAATCAGGATCCGTTTAACGCGGACCGAGAATAATTCTCAGTCAGATGAGATCAGCAAAGTTTTGTACGTGAATTATTACATACAATTTTTCCTATAGCATATGGGCTGTTTCGGGTCAGTGTATGCGTTTAACTTGTAGATATACCTGCTGTTCAACCAAATTTTGTAGTAAAGTCGCAAAAAAACCAAATTTTGTAGTACATGATTTAATTAATACTACTACTTCCAATGATTATTTTCCTGTAAACACCTAAAAAGCTACTAGTAGCAACAAAAATTAAGCTAATTTAGTTTATGTACTATCACACTTGCAACTTTAGAACGAATTGCGACGCAGCGCAAATTCAACATTAAAAGAACATTTTTTTTTCTCCCTTGCAACCCCACTTCTAACTAAAAAATTCTCAGCTGTTTCCAAATGGATTTGGAAGTCTTGCTGTGTGCTGAGAACGAAATTCTTTGCCTGGCTTTTACTGAATGATAGACTGAATACTCGTGATCTACTGCAGAGGCGACATTGGAATGTGACGGATGAGTTTCATTGTGTTCTGTGCCCAACAAGACAGCATGAAGATAGAATGCATTATTTTTTGAGTGTAACTACAGTCAACGAGTTTGGAACTACCTACAAATTGATTGGACCCAAAGTCAGGATTTGCAAACTGCTGCTAATAAGGCTAGAGCTTCCTTTGATAAGCCTTTCTTCATGGAAGTGGTGATCCTTGCTTGCTGGAACATATGGAAGCAGAGGAATGGTAGGATTTTTGAGAATGAGAGACCTACTTTCTTTGGTTGGAAAAGAGGTTTTGTACATGATATATCTATGCTAGTTCATAGGATAAAGAGGAAACACGTTACTGCCCTTAAAGTCTGGATAGGCAGCTTAATGTAAGTATTTTTGCATGTTGTTACTTGTAAATACTTGTAAATATCTGTAACCTGGTGGTATATATGGAATAAATTGCTGTGGGGCTTTTGCCTCACAGTCTTTACGTTCAAAAAAAAATCTCAGCTGCAACCCCACTTACAACCGGGAAAACTCGGTTTCGGCCTGAGTTGCAACTAAAAAAATCACAGTTGCAACCACATTCGCAACCGAATAAAACTCAGTTGCAACCCGACTTGCGACTTGCAACTAAAAAAAAACTCAGGCATAACCCACTTGCAACTGGAAAAAAAATTAAGTCGCAGTTGCAACTGGAAAAAATCTCAGTTGTGACCCCACTTACAACTGGAAAAACTCGGTTGCAACCCGACTTGCAACTATAATATCTCAGTCAGAACCCCACTTGCAACCGAAATAAACTCAGTTGCAACCCGAATTGTAACTGAAGAATCCTCACCTATAACCCCACTTGCAACTAAAAAATCTATGTTGCAGTCGCAACCACACTTGTAACTGAAAGTTTTAGTTGCCATCCCACTTGCAACCATAAAAACTCAGTTGCAACCCGACTCGCAAGTAAACCCACTTGCAGCCGGAAAAAAATCAGTTGCAACGTGTCTTGCAGCTGAAAAAATCCTCATGTGTAAGAACTACTGGCAAGGTACGACGCCGCGTTCAGAACCGGGAGATTGGATGCGTGCAATGGGCGCTAGGCTAGCCTAGCACGCTGCTCAAAGCAGTCTCGGGCCAGGCCCGCTGGGAACGGCCGAATCGGCTGTTTCCGTGGAGCCCGGCTGCGGGCGTGCGACCTAGCGAAACGCCGTGCACAGCTGCTGCTGCCACCGGAGATGGCGCGAGCTTCAAAATTGCGGTGGGATAAATTCGGTCACCGCCCGCCCAATTCGCCTATCTATTTAGCTCACCTTCAAAACGAAAACGCAATTTCTCCTTTTCGAGCTCTTGCGATGGCTGGAGCGTATTGCGTCAAGGCGAAGGCGACCTCGATGGGGACCTCGACCGAGCTGCTGACCTCGACGACGACCTCCACGGCGAAGGCGAACGGCAACTCTCATCTGCATCTGGTGGCTGTAAGAACTTATGAGCCTAATCCTTCTTCATATCTTAAATTTGTGAAGTGACTTGAACATTTGGTTCATCTAGATTACGGTCCACAGATCCGATGCTTACCTTAGGCTTCATAGATTGATTGTGTATTGTGTGGATATCATCGTTCTTAAGAGATTCATGCTTACCATTGCTTGCCTGACTTGGACGACATAATCGTGTATCTAGGATACAGCCCGCTATAAGAACAGAGTCCCTCTGCAAAATGCTATGTGAGAATGCACTGCCTGACCTGACCGACATTGCACCACCCTCCATGCCTCTGGATGTAGTGCCTCTGAATGCAATCCCTATGGGTGCAGTCCCTCACTCACCTGAGCAATCTGAGATGCAGGGGCGGAGCCAGCGTATACGCGTTGGGTGCACATGACACCAACGGATTTTATACCGATCAAGTAGCACTATGCATGTACTCAGCTGGCTGAACCCAACAAAAAATCACGTCTGAACCCATCAAGTCGTCAAATGAACTAGCTAGAAGGCTTTTGGCGGCCCATTAATAATCAATCTAACGAGTCACGATGTATTAGGCCAGCTGACAGCCCACAAGTAAAACAAATTAGGCTGAACTCCTAGTCTCGTACAATCTAAGGAATACGTACCGGCAGCCGCACACACCTTGCTCGCCAGCGCCGCAACACCGAAAGCGACGGTTCGTCTCCGATCTCTCGTCTGCTGGACGCCGGCGGCCGCCGGCCGGCAGCGGCAAGGGTACACCGTACACGGCGGCGATCAAAGTCCGTATTCCACAATCTAGGCAAGGATTTACCCATTCAGGTACGATGAAAGGTTTGCCAATTTGGATGGGATTGCTGATCTTGCTAAATTAATGGTAGAGACAAATAAGCATATTACCATTGATGTATCAACTTCTAAAGCTAGTACTCATATTGCCGGTTGCCACTGCACAAGTGGAGAGATGCTTCTCAGCTATGAATGCTGTGAAGAAAAAATTGCGCAATAAATAGGGTGACGAGTTTATGAGTGATTGTCTAATTTGCTATGTGGAGAAAGACATGTTTTCTACAATTAGTAATGATCAAGTGTTTGATATTTTTAAGAAGATGAAGAATCGACAAGGAAAACTTTAAAGTGTGAGTGACTATACATGTTTTTCTTTACTTGTTTAAAACTCATGAATCTAACTTGCGTTTTTTGTTTATTTTTACAGGAAGACAGAAGCTACCAATAAAGTTACATAGTTTTTTACTACTTTATTTAATATGTAAACAAGTATTTTGGATTTCATGTGCCTGGTATGTATTCGTCCTGTAGTTTTAACAGGACAATTATATATGTTATGCTATTTCAGTTGTTTAAGTTGTCTTTGAGTGGTATGGTCTTGTTTTGAGATGATCTAAGCTTTGCAATATTATAGTTAGTTCATGCCAAATTTTTGAGCGAACCCATCGACCAAAAATCCTAGCTCCGCCCATGCTGAGATGCATGCCAAGGTTTCTAAGAAGAGAGTGCACTCTAACAATGAAGAAGTGCCTCAGAGGCTAGCTACGCAATGGGCACCTCCTATGTCACTCTTTGTTCTGAATAGGGTTATTGAGTTTGAAAAAGGCTTCAAAGATCAGTACGTAAGGAGGGTAAGTGTAATACCCCGCATTTATAGGACTCGAGAGGGTAGAACTTAGGAAATGCATTTGTGCATTCATGCATGTTTTGGTGAAATCTGGAAAATTTCCGCGCTTTTGTGTTAAAAGGATCTAGGGTCGATGCCAGAAGAGTGTCGATGGACTGGCATTCAGTCATGGACAGTTAGTCAGGTGGTGTCGAGAAAACCCTAAGTCATATTTTCAAAGCAAATAATATTATTTCTTAAAACTACTAATTTGAATTCCAAAAAGGAATTCTATAAAATTTCAACTCAAATCAATTCTATAACTTTTCTATTCCATATTCAACACATACATGAATCATCTTTATATATAAAACATCTCAAACACAAATTGCAGAACATTTCATCCAAATTATTATCGAATCTCAACACCTGTTCTTTACAATAAGTAGTATTTAAAAACATAATACAAATGTCTTCCAAATTCATACACATACCTCATTTGAAATATTTACAACTCAAGGCATGTGCGGTTGTCTGGCATATAGTTGGCAGCCCCTGCATCTTTTGACTATGTCCTCTGCATCCTCCTTGGCTGTCAACCAGTAGAAACCTTGTCAGAAAGCCTTGGAAACAAGCGAGCGTGAGGAAACGTGGTGTCCACAAACTCCAGCATGTATCTCGTCCAACTGGTCGCTGCCTTCTTCCGGTGAAATGCAACGCTGGTAGACACCAGTGGTGCTACGCTTGTACAACTCGCCTTTAATTATTGTGAATGTCTTGGCTCTTCTTATGATTTGCCTTTTCAATACCTCATCGTCCGGCAACTCCTGATTAATCAGGAAATCCAAGTATGGCATCATCCAATCCGGCATTACCAGGTAGACGGCATAGCTAGCATCTTCTACTGGTTCTGCCGACTCTGGGTCAAGGAGGTCTGCTCCCTTTATTGACGGCTTGTGGAGGTGTTCCAAGAAAACAACTTTTGGTACTTTTTTGCGTTCAAATCTAAGTCTGGCAAGTGTGTTTGTCGCCTCGTTTTTGAAGGGGATCGTAGACAGAAAACAAAAAATTTCCTACCGACGATAACCTTAAACTAGCCAAGACCTATACTATGCAGATATACTAATACAGAGGAGATCAGAATACATACCCTTGTAGACCAGAAGCGGGATTACGTCCCCGCACAAACGTTGTCGGTGGAGACGACGGCGCCGACCTCAGGGTCGTGTAGTGGAAGAAGACAGCTCCCAGCACCAAACAATGGTGCCTCGCGGTTCCACACACTACGGTGTGGATGACAACCTCCGGGCTCCAGATCCAGCAGAGCAGCGGAAGTGGAAGAATTGATCTAATAGCACGTCGGTGTGCGTATAGTGGAGAGACTTCCCTCCTCGTACGTAGCTCCAGAAACGGAACCACACTCAAGGTAGGAGAGAAGAAGAAGAAGGAGATGGATTGGTGAATTTCCAAGGCATGGGGCATTCCTATATAAAGGAGGAGGAGGGAGGCCAACCTCCTTGGCTCCCCCATGTGGGACTAAACCCCACATGGGGTGCGCCGGCCAAGGGAGGCAGCCGGCCACCTAGGTGGGCCCCATTCGGCCCACCCTAGGTCGGCTAGGCCCTCCCCCATTTCCCAAATGGGTTTTTTTCCCATAATGGGCCTCTAAGGCCCATTTATGATTTAATGCCTTTAAAATTCGAATTAAATTAAATAAAAAATACTTAATTACTAATAACACTTATTAATATTAAATACATATTATTTAATTCATTCGGACCCCGAAACATATTTGGTTGCCCTCCGATCTCCATCGGACATGTCCGAAACATTTCCGAAGTCTCCGGTTTCTTTTCTCTCTAAATCCAATCTAATCGTCATCCACCCTTAAGTGTGTTATCCCACGGTTCGGGATCACTCCAGACATGATCGAGACACGTTCTCCGATCAATGACTAACAGCGGGATCTGGATACCCATGATAGCTCATGTGCGTCCACGAATGTCTTTTATCGTTTGAACCTTTAGACGTCCAGTCTCATCCTCTTGCCTAGCGATACTTAGATTGTCCGAGCGTCGTTCTCCGGTATCACGATTACCGAGCATGACCTCGTCATCGACAAATCTATCTTTACTCGTCTGTGATATGACATCCCCGTGACCTAGTCACATGCTTGCAAGCTCATTGATGTAATCTCACCGAGTGGGCCCAGAGTATCTATCATGTTATGTGGATTGGCTATTCCTGCTCTTGATCACTCGCTTCTACTGCTTCCTTCCGATACCCGAAAGTGACACCTTTATTGTCACGCTATATAAGACATGTCGTTTGATGCGATCAGCCGCACCTTCCAGAAGCAGAGATTTGATGTGATCTCATGGTCAAAGGCATGAACACTACGTTTCTATATTTTGGGTATGTCCATCAAATCATTCACCCAATGATATGACTCCGTTGTCAACCGACGTGATTGTCCATGATCAGGAAACCTTGATCATCTGTAACCCAACGAACTAGTTAAATAGAGGATACTAGGGACCTGATTGTTTACATACCACACGTGTATTAATGTTTCCGCTTAATACAGTTATAGCATGGTATTAAAACATATTATGAACAATTGAGATATGACAAATAAAATCACTTTATTAATTGCCTCTAGGGCATATCTCGTTCAGTCTCCCACTTGCACTAGAGTACAATTTAATTTATTTTACAACTTGGTAAAAGCTTAACACTTATAGCAATATTGGTGCATGCTCGTCTCGTGGAAGAGGAAGCAAGTCAACGGATCTCCCATATTGAGATCTATATGTGCTTTGCAACACTTCTATGTCACCTAGTTTGACATCATCCCGTATCTTATGATAACGGTGAAATATATGCTATGTCTACGACTTGTACACTACAATATGCAGTGGTGTACCGGATCACCGCAGTAAGCAATGATGTTTTTGACTTACTGAGCTTACTATCACCAACACTCAAATTTACAACCACCTGAGAAAATGGAGAGCCAAGTGGGCTAGGATTAACCAACTGGAGCAGATGCAAGGAACAATTTGGTTTGAAGACAGATCGACTCTCATGATGGATGAAATGAAGTTGCTGGCACACATCACGGTAAGTTTCCGTGGACCATGACATAGAATTGTATTTCCTTTCCCTTGTTCATTACCAACCTGAACTAATCTCTACACTCTAAACAAACTATCTTGTCAATATTAGATCCACCCGAAGGACGAGGAGTTTCTGAAAAAGCCCATAATCAACTATGGTCAAATGAAGACAATCTACACGAGAGCGAATGTTCAGGCTCCTAACCTCTACAGTCCAACATTAATGATCCAGGCTATAAACTTCCTTGCGGACCACAAAGATGAGCAGATCATGTATGCCAACATGACAACCCCGTAGAGGAATACTGGCTTAGGACCTATATGTGCAACCACCACGTCAGTGCATTCCCTCTTCACTAGTAGAACTGATTATTGGTCTGTAATATGTTCGGGGTGGTATATATTAACCCCTCCGTTGATGAACTTCAGATGCAGCACGATCTACAGTTCTTTTACTCGTGGTGCATCAGTCATGTTACTATGATCCGGATGAACTCGGTTTGGTAACACTATGCTATTATATGCTTTGCTTATTTTATAACTTGTCTTCTGTGATTTATCGATACACATTGGGTAACCTCACCACAAGGTAGAAGAGGTTACCGTAGCAACAACTTTGCATGCAACCAAACACAGTCATAGTTGGATTTGAGCATGCAAAGCATGTAACCAAACACCCACGACCATGATCGCAGCCCATGCCACGTTCTTTGCGGCATCTGCGGTGACCCAACACACCACTGCATATTGTAGTGTACAAGTCATTGACATAACACACACGGAAGGACTAATCCGTAAATATTACATCACTCAGAGTAATACAACAGAAACATTGCGGGTCCACTTTATTACACACTGCTAAAGATTACAAGCCAGAAATGCATAAAAACATCGACGTCTTCCTCCGACATGGGAGGAATGTCTATTATTGCGATGTTGACAGGAGTCAACCTACAAGCGATAGAAAACGGCAAACTAAGAACCATCTTGGCTCAGCCGCTAAGTAGTACTAGTCTAGTCTGACTCGGTCAGGTTCCTACTATGATAACTTTAAGTCTCCACCTCCTCCTCGTCGGCGTCGTCGGCTCCGTAGGCGATGATGTAGTCGACGCCTTCTACTCCTCCAGACAGATCAGGTGCTTCAAAGTACACCTCGTCGGCATGGTATGCTCCAAAGTCGTCTTCAGCGATCTCATCAGAGTCTAAGCAGAGATCAACGGAAGAAAAGGGTGAGCAACACTAGCGTTACCCAGCAAGTTCGAATAATAGATGATAAGGTGTATGATGCACTATCTACCATCCTGACCAAAAATTCATGGATGAATATGCAAATTTTTGTAAAACATTTTTAGGAAAAGGTCCATTTTATTTTAGAAAACTATGCCCCCAGCCTCCACGGGTCTTTAGTCATCACTTGGGAAGCCTTTCCCGCAGCGTTCTGTAGTTCCCTCCTGGAACAAGGATGTGACAGTCACAATTTCTTTGTTTAACTCTGCAGAGCTGCACCACTTTACCCAACAGCAGCCTGGCTCCTTTTGCTCTCTCAGCACACCATGTGTGCCATAGCCAGAACTCAGGGCAACAAGTCATGTGGAGTCACTTCCCGGCACAACGCATATCCGCCCCTTATGACCCAGTCTGGTATAAACCAAAGACTCGTCACCACTCCCGAGCTCCTATTCCAAATCACCCCGTCGGGTGGGGAAGGTATGCGCTCCCACGCTGTTGGCCGCCGCAACGGACGCAACCAGGTAATAGTCTGCCGAGGATATGCGAACGAAGGAAGAAACCTCTGACGAGCCCATCCATAGTGAATCTGTTGGTTGATGCTTCAATACGGCGCAAGGATTACTGGGCCATGGTTTATTAATCCTAGATATATACTTTCCCGTACAGTGGAACCTCCACCACAACATCAATCCGTGGTTCCACTGCCAGCCAACCATAATAAGTATAGCAATTCACATCATTCGAAAATAGGTTTTTCTTTTTCATGCAATGATAATTCATAGTACTTTGCAATTACTTTGATAAAAAAAATCAATAGAGAACATGCAAGTTGGAACTTGCCTTGAGACTGACAGGTAATGCAGTCTAAAGCTTCCGACGAATTGGGACCCTCGCGTTCTGAAAATCAATATCATTGTCTGTATGAGACAATGTTGAAAAACCAAATACATGCCAATATGCATAGAATGAGATGATTTTTATTCTTTCCCAAAATTCCCCAGAGTTTTGTTAAGGATTTCTTTTTAAAAATTTCTTTGATTTGAATTTTAGTTAGGATGAGTAACATGACAGTCATAATGTAGTTCAAATTATACTTTGAACTTGATAGTTAATTTTTCCCTATTATTTTATTTGAAAATAATTTAAATTATTTCAAAGTCATTTCCACTTAAGGATCCTTTGAATTTTTGGTACAAGAAATAGTTTTCAATAAATCAAGTAGATATTTTATTTGGATTACTTATTTTCTTCTGATATTTGTAGATATTTTTAAATTATTTTTAGGATTTTATTTGAATTTATAGCAAGTTTTGAAATCTGGAAGAATTTGTAAATTCAAAATTTTACAATTAAGTCCCTGGTCAACTCTGGTTGAACCAGATCAAAAAAAATAAGGATTTGGTTCGGTTGAACCGAACCGGTCCACTCCCTCTTTCTCTCACTCCTCACTCGCACGAGCACGAGCCCGTGCTCGAGCTCCTCTGGCTCCCGTGTCGCCTGCGGTGGCGCCGCCCCACTCCGGCCAGCTCCGGCCACCTCCGCCGCCGTGCTCTGGGGCAAAACGATCCCCACGCTCCGCTCTACCTTCCTACCCAGGCGATTTGAGCCTCGCCTCCCCTGGCGGTTGCACGCAACCCAACCCTAGGGTTAGGGTTACGGTGCTGCCGCCGCTCGCCTGCCTTCGATTCCTCTTCTCCGACGTGCCCACCATGGCTCGGCGCAGAGCTTCAACCTCTGTGCCGCCGTGGTGTGGTGGTGCTGTACCCCGACCTCCATGTGCCCCCTCCAACGGTAGCGCGAGCCCTGCCTCGCCGCCGTGGAGCTACGGCCATGGACGCAAGGTAAAACTTCTTCTCCTCCCTCTCTTCTCCACTGTGACGCCCCAAAATCGGTACTATGCAGATTTAAGCGATCCCGCCAAAATCCGCATAATAACGATCTTAGGTCGCCCACCAGACATAACGTGCACGCCGAAACATGCGCGTTATGTGGGTGGAATTGTGATAACATTACAACAGTTCACGAAAAGAATCCACAACAACAACAGAAGGAGATATATATATATATATACAAGAACGACTCAAACGAGTCAGGAAACAACTGATACATTACAAAGATCCAAAGAACAGCGAAAGCGAAATAGCGTCCGACTACGGACAAGATACAAATTGGACTAAGAGTCCTGAAGATAACCATGGCGTCCATATCCCTGCCCAGGCCGAGCCGGAGGGATACCCAAGCTAACGTCGTCAGACTTCAAACCTGTTGACTGCACAAAAGAGTACAACCCAAAGATGGGTCAGGCACAACCGCCTGGCAAGCAATGCTCACAAGATATCAACACAAAGACTACCAAAAGTAAGGGAAGGTGTAAACAACCTATAGAAACACTCTACAACTTCCGTCTATTGGAGAGGGATAAGAGAGCGCATCGGAACCAACTAGCTTCTAACACCAAACATAACACTTCCCAGATTCACCCCCTCAACCAAGTATGAGGAAGCAATCGAGGGAAACTCACACAGTTGTCAAATTTTAGTTACATATTGTTGTGAAAGTAAGTCTAACTTACTAGTCAAATTAATTAGAATCATTAGGTGTAAGTTGTTTATGATCTTGTTAGCCAGCATCCGATCCAAGTTGTCCATAACCGCGGACTCGGCTTCTCGAAAAGATTTAACCCTGCAGGGGTGCACTATGGTTAACCCATACACGTTCGATCAACCCAGATAAAAGGTAGGGCTTCTCAACACGATTTTGTTCCTTCACTACAGCAAGTCCAGGTACCACCCATCTGAGTTGTTACCCGCGTCCAGAGTCCGGCCGATACCTCCGTAGCAGACTCAATCGTTTGCGCCTACGCACTAAGTGGGCAGAGGCCATGGGTATACCCACCTAGCATCGCATCGCACCTATATGACCCCCCATATCATCGAACCTCTCATCATCAAGTCACGTGCAGATGCATATGAGCAAATGGAAAACCCGAACTAGTTGTGGCGCCTGGACAAGCTTAAGTTCCGGTCAGAGTCGCAGGGGGTTCCATTGGACCTCCCACGAGTGGGTAGTGCGCTCGTACTTGGATAAGAGGACAAGAACTGAGTTCCTAGTGCGGCACTTAGCAGAACAAAACACCAACGAATTGGCCTCCCACCGGGTGCCTTATCATTTAGTTATAACCCACAAACATTATCATCATATTAAGTAAAGTTGAGCCAACCTATCATACTAAGCATGTGAAGCAAAAGATAGACAAACTCGCAACAACAAACCTAAGCATGCAACTACGACTCGCAAGGCTAACAGGTAAACAAACAACAAGGTGATAGGATGTGGGGATAAGGCTGTATGGGGCTGCATGGTAAACATTAATGGGATCGAGACACAAGCATCATAATATAAGGATAGCATAGATCAACGGCAAGAATGGAAGACAATGTTATGGTAGCAAGTGAGCAAGGCTTGTCTGAAATCCAGCAAGGAAGAAGAACTTGTCGTTGCTCACATCATCTCAACGTCTTATCCGCGAAGAATCAACAAACACTGGAAAGCGCAAAAGATGCATCTTACAACTACGGCAAAAGATCCAGCATGTTCAGGATATGATGCATGACATGGCAAGATGCAACTTAGCCAAATTAAGCGGAACCGGAATTCCGACAGTTAACATTAAGGTTCGAGTTATTTATCTAACCACCAATTTAAATGTTGATTAGCATGTATAAGCAAGGCATGGGTGATCTACACAAATTAAATGGAATAGGGCAATAATTAATTAATTAACCCAACCCATTCCATATTAGTTATTTAGGTGATAATGCAAAAACCACTAAGAAACAAGCTAGATGATGCAAACATGAGTATGGATGATATATTAATATTCATTACATTTTTCTGATCAAAATAGACATATAACTTACATTATTTGGAATTAAGGTGACCAAGTTATAGCATTTACAAAATAGACAATATCTGCAAAAGAAAATAGACAGAGAAGGAAAAGGTGCCTCCGGTGGGAATCGAACTTGGGATCTGCTGCGTAAAAGACAGAGGAGCTAGCCACTGGGCTACGATGGGATTGGTGATTGGATTCGAACCGATCAGTACATAAACGGTAGCAGCGACGTTAACTGAAGAAGACACAGAAAGCTTCAGGTTTCCTTGCGCGTCCAGGAAGCCAAAGGTGCAGGTGGGTGCGCCGGGGTGCTGGTGTGCTACACGGCGTGCAGGGAAAGCGATCAGGAGCCCAAAGGCAGGAGCTTCAGCTCCAGCCATGGCGGACGAGCACGGATGGATGGTGTCGCTCGACGGCGAGAGCACCCAGAGCAAGAGGGGGAAGGGGAAGATGTCCAGGAGGAGGGGAGGCTCACCAAGAGGCTGCGGTTGTCGTGGTTGTGCAGCCCGCGGACGACGGCGACGGGAAGTAGAGGAAGAAGATCGTGGCCTTGGCGCTCCCGCGGACGGTCGGCGCCGAAGAAGACGAGGTTGCTGCGGCTGTCCTGGGGCTCCTCCGGCTCCTGTTCTTGACGGCGAAGCTGGAGCACAGCGGCACGGATCCCCGGGACATGGAGGCTTGGGTCGGGGATGCGCGGACCAACGGGGACGATGACGACGCGCACCCGGCCGGAAGAAGAAGACGAGCTTGGCGTGGCGTCGTTCGTGCTTCCCGTGTCTCCCGCTTGCTGTCTAGGACGGAGGAAGGCAAGGCGCGGCTCCTGGCGCGAAGGGAGAGCACGAGGTGGATGGAGTCACCGGGGCCGCGAGCTTGGGTTTGTCACGGCCATGGCGTCGATTTTCTCGGGAAGAAGAAGAAAGGGGAAGGAGAGAGCTGGTGGCGGCGCAAGGAGGGGAGAAGGAAAGCTAGGGCTGAGAAGGAGGCAGCCGTGGTGGTTTTATGGAGGGGAAAAGGAGGGGGAGGCGCTGGTGGTGGTGGTACGGTGGTCACGCACCGTGCGTGCTCCCTTTCTCCGTACAGAGGTAGGAGAAAAAGGTAAGATGGGCCTGACTAGGCCTGGCTTGGCTGGGCCGATGGACGAAGATGGGCCTGAAGTTCCCCAGGCCTTTTTCGGAATTTATAGAAATTTCTCAATTTCCAGGAATTAAAATAGAGGGAAAGAAAAAGAGATAGATAAAGAAGATAGAAAGAGGGAATAGAAATTAGGGATGAGAAGGAAAAGAGAGGCAAAACTTTTACAAAATAATTTACAAAACTTTAATTTTATTTGAAATAGTTTTTGCAATTAATCCCAAATACTATTTTGGTTTTATTAAAATAGAAAGAGAGGGAGAAAGATTTATTATTTGCAAAACAAAAATAAGGTTTGCAAAAATATTATTTTTCTGCTTAACAAAAATATGCAAGGTGATAACAAGATGAATGATGACATGAAGATGCAAAAAAAAGAAAAAAAAGAAACAAAACTAATTGGGGAAAACTCCCGGGGCATTACATCCACTCTCTACCCTTAGCTAGCTCGAGATGCTGCTGTAAGAATTGATTTGAACATGTTGCTTTCGGTTGCTTTAGGTTTTTGATGAACAGATGATGATTCTAGATGATTTTCTCCTTTATGTGCACTGTCCACCTATTGTGCACCCAGAATGAGATGAATGGTGTAGATCTAGCATGTTTAGATCCATCCATTACCTCTGGATTTATTGTTGGGAGCATTTCTTGCTCACAGAAGATGAAATTCTCTTTAGAAAAATAATTCTGAGCTAGAACTTGTACTAAATGATCTAGCTGTGATGAATAAGTGTTTTTAAGAATGATTTAGACAAGTTTTGCTTGCTGTGATGCCTCCTTGTAGAGTTACACAACAGCTTGCTTGTTTAGAGATGATTTTTTTATGCTTTCCTGTGCTTCTTCCATGTGTAAGGATGTGCATAGCTCAGCTAATCCAGCTCTGCTGGTTCACTAGCTTGTGTGATGCTTTGTTAAAAACAAAATAAGAACAGATACTACACTATTGCCTTTTTCCCTTGTCTCCAATGCTCAAACAAATGCTAAAGCACACAACTTCACTCCCTTTCATCTCTCTGTCCTATTTCTTGCACAAAACAGAAGTTCTCTGTGGTGCAATTTATTTTCCTATAGCACCCTACCTTGCAGTGCAAGGCTCTGTTAAGAACAGATGCTAAAATGAACACTCTAGCATGATTCAGTTATTTACAGAACCTGCTTAGCCTCTCTCTAGCACGTATGAATCAACCTCTGTTGTAGAGCAGCTAGAGCTACGGAAGAGCTCTGATCTTGCTCCAAGGTTCAACCGTCTCCTCCTTGCTGCTTCTTTTTCCTAGAATTTAATTGCTAGCTTAAATGGCTTGTGGTGGATGGGTTTAAGTAATCTCCATGATGTGCTTGTGGTTTGTGGTTGTTCTTGGTGAAGAACATGAAAATGGTGATCTGGATGTGATGATGGTTGTGCACTGTGTGTATTGTGGTTGCTGTGAATTGTGTGTGCTGGTGGCTGCGGCTTGGGTCTGTATTTATACAAATTTGAGGTGTCCTGGGCTGGTGACAGCAGGATAATTGAGTTGTGGTGAGTAACCTGCTTATAGTGGCCCTTCTCACCTCGAGCTGCTTTATTTGACTACTTTTGCACTCCTTTTCACCTAGATGATCATCTCTCTGCTGCTGCTGCGCAGTTCATCACCCCCAGGTGATAAACATGAGTCATTCTTGAGTCATTGATCCATCTGATCCAGATTTTGTGTGGAAATGCTTGGCTGAGAATTGAAAGGCTTAAGATAGTCGGTTTGAGATGATTAAACTCAAATGTGTGGCCAATTAAGCTGATGGCTAGCTTAGTGAGGGGTTTAGGGTCCATTTGCCTAATTAATAGGCAAATGTGATACCATAATTGTGGGCTAAGGTTTTATTTGCCTCCTGGTTTGATTTTTGGGGAATGCATTTTATCTGTGGCTTTGTCTTTTGAAGATCAAGATCATAAGCTCAATACAGCACTTGTTTGCCTAAGATTTAAGTTGCCTGAGTTGATTTTCTAAGTGCTGCAACATGCCTTTGCCCCTCCTTGTTGCCTTCGGATTAAAAGAGCATGATCCAATTGATCAGTTCCTTCTGTTGCCTTTGATGATTTGCAATATTCCCCAATTTAGCCTAATTGAACCTCAGTTTTAATTAGGCTAAAACCAGGTTTCAACACAGTAACATGCCAGCACCAAATGGTGTGGGCAACATTTTAATCATAACCCAAAATTCTACTTGTTTGTGTTGTTTATTTTGCAGGTTAGATGATGAAGAAGACTTGAAGACTTTAGTTTAGGATTTTTGGTACTGTTTTTGTATTGTTTCAAATGTTGTAAGATTATTTGTTCTGAAGTCTTGTAATTTAATTGTGTTGATCAATTGTATCTTTTGTATCCAAATGTTTCCTAAACATTTGAGTTTAAATCCATGTAATTCTTGTATATATATTCCTTTTTAAAGATTCTTTTGGAAATATTTGTGTATGAAGTTGTGATGTGGATGAAATAGAATGACTTTATTATTTGAAATGATGTCCTCACAATTCTTGTGATTTATATCTTGTTATATTTGTGTATATATGTATAGAAAGATTTAGGAAAGAATAGAATTGCTTTTAAACTTAAGATTATTTCAAATTTCCTTTTGAAATCAAATCAAATGGAATCAAAGGATTGTGTTGGAGAAGTACTAACAAAGGTTTTGAAAATATATCGTAGGGTTTATCGACACCTCTCGACTATCTGTCAATGTCTGACTCCCAGATCATCGACACTCGTCTGAAATCAATCTCGATTCATTTTAACACAAAAGCGCGAAAATTTTCCAGATTTCACCAAAAGTTGCATGAATGCACAAATGCATTCCTATTTCTACCCTCTCGAGTCCTATAACTGCGGGGTATTACATCCTCTCCCCCTTAAACTAAACTTCGTCCCGAAGTTTCTTTTCTGGGGTACCTGAACAACTGTGGGTAGTCTCGTCGCAAATCTTCTTCTTTTTCCCAAGTTGCTTCTCGATCTGAGTGGTTCTTCCACTGAACTAAACAAAACTTGATTGCTCTATTCCTTAATCTTTTCCAATTCTCCCTCAGTATCTTCTCAGGCTCTCCTCATATGATAGGTCTGGCTTTAAATTCAACTTTTCAAACTCAATTGGTCCTTCTGGTGGTTTCAAACACTTTTTGAGTTGAGACACATGGAACACATTGTGAACTTGTGATAATATAGCAGGTAACTCCAATTCATAGGCTACTTCCTTTCGGCTTAAAATTCTGAATGGTCCTATGTATCTGGGACTCAATTTTCCTTTTACTCCAAATCTTTCACTCCTTTGTAGGACTAACTCTTAGTATACCATATCTTGTATTTCAGGTTCCCACTGTCTTCTCGATAGATCAGCATAACTCTTCTGTCTACTCTGAGCTATTTTGAGACGATCTCTATAATATCAACAATCTGTTGTTGTTCCTTTATATACTCAGGTGCAAATTCTTTGTTTTCACCTACTTCAAACCAACATATTGGGATCTACACTTCCTCCCATATAGAGCTTCAAATGGTGCCATCTGAATACTACTTTGATAACTGTTGTTATAGAAAATTCAGCTAAGGCTAAGTGTTCATCCCATGATCCTCCAAAATCAAGTGCACAGGCTCTTAACATATCCTCTAAGATTTGATTTGTCCTTTCGTCTGTCCACCAGTTTGTGGGTGGTATGCAGTACTATACTTTAGGTTTGAACCCAACTGCTTGTGAAGTTGTCTCCAAAAGCTGCCGTGAATATGGATCCACGATCTGATACAATACTTTGTGGTACTCCATGCTTGCTAACTATTTCCTTCACATATAAATCTACCAATTGTGCTGCTTATCTTTCTGATTAATGGCAATGAAATGGCACTTTTTGTCAATCTATCCACTATTACCCATATAGAATCCTTATTTCTCTTGTTCTGGGTAATCCTGTGATAAAATCCATACTGATTTCTTCCCATTTCCATTTGGGAATTGGTAGTGGTTGTAATAATCCTGCGGGACTCTGATGTTCTGCTTTAACTTGTCTACAAGTATGACATTCTGCAACATATCTTGCAATCTCTCTTTTCATATTGTTCCACCAAATGTCTTTTTCAAATCCATGTACATCTTGGTACTACCGGATGTATAGAATATGGTGTCTCATGTGCTTCTTTCAAAATTATGCTCTTGATCTCTTGGATATCTGGAACACATATTCTACCATGATACCATAATGAATCAGTTTCTGGCTTCAAGGTGAATTCAGATCTTCTACCTTCTTTAATCCTGCGGATTTCTTCAGCTATGAATTCATCTTCTCTTTGCCGATAAAGGATATTTTCTTTCAATTCCATCTCTGTTTCTTCAACAACTTCCATAGCTGCAATACTATTCAACTCTGGACCTTCCCAGATTTCAATACCAGCTCTTTGTATCTCATTCCTCAATTCCTTGGGCATTCCTTCTTCCGTCAAAGGATTACAATTCACTTTACGACTTAATGCATCTGCCACTACATTGGCTTTTCCTGGAGTATAGTTTATTGTCAAGTCATAATCCTTGATTAACTCTAACCATCTCTTCTGCCTCATATTCAGTTCCTTTTGTGTGAAGAAGTATTTCAAACTCTTATGATCCGTATAATTCACACCTTTCTCCATAAAGAAAATGTCTCCATTGCTTTAAAGCATAAACAACTGCTGCTAACTCCAAATCATGTGTAGGATATTAAGTTCATGTGGCTTTAACTGCCTTGATCCATAAGCAATTACCTTGCGATCTTGCATCAATACACAACCTAATCCATTTTTAGATGCATCACAATATACTGTGTAAACTTTTCCAGTTTCTGGTACTGCTAACACAGGTGCTGTTGTCAATTCCTCTTGAGTTCTTGGAAACTTTGTTCACACTTCTCCGTCCATTCAAATGGAACATTTTTCTGAGTAACTTTGTCATTGGCCCGGCTATTTTTGAAAATCCTTCAATAAATCTCCGATAATATCCGGCCATTCCCAAAAATCCTCTAATTTCCTTAGGGTTCTTGGGTGCTTCCCAATCCAATACTGCCTTTACTTTTCAGGATTGACTGCAATCCCTTCTTACTGATCACATGACCAAGAAATTCCACTTGATCCAACCAAAACTCACACTTACTGAATTTGGCATATAACTGATGTTCCCTTAGTGTCTGTAACACAATACTCAAGTGTTGTGCATGATCTTCCTTGGTTTTGGAATAGACCAATATATCATCAATGAACACTATCACAAACTTGTCCAAGTATGGCATGAAAATCTTGTTCATCAAGTTCATGAAAATTGCTGGTGCATTGGTCAAACCAAATGGTACTACTAAATACTCATGATGTCCATATCTTGACACAAATGCTGTTTTGGGAATATCCTCAGGTTTAATCTTTATCTGGTGGTATCCTGACCTCAAATCTATTTTAGAAAATACCCCTGCTCCTCTTACTTGATCAAACAAATCTTGTATCCTTGGCAACGGGTATTTATTCTTAATGGTCACACTATTCAAGTTACGAAATCTCCACACATTCTTCTTCCTCCATCTCTTTTATCCACAAATATACTGGTGATCCCCAAGGTGATACACTTTCTCTTATGAATCCTTTATCTTCCAACTCATCTAATTGCTCTTTGAGTTGTACCAATTCCTTGGGACCCATCTTGTATGGTGCTTGTGCAATAGGTGCTGTACCAGGAATCAAATCTATGGTGAACTCAATTTCACGATCCGGTGGCATCCCTGGTAACTCATCTGGAAATACATCCTGAAATTCTTTAACCACTGGGATTTCTTCTATCTTAGCTTCCTTCATAGCATTCAACTGTAAATCTGCTCTTAACTGACTATGCTTATCCCCTTGGTATACTGTTCTCATACCTCCTGGTCCTCTCAAAGACACTGTCTTTCTGCACAATCTATTTGAGCTCCATGATCAGATAACCAGTCCATCCCTAAGATGACTGCTATATCTTTCATGGGAATTACTAGCAAATCAGCGTCATAAACGCGATCACAGATCATAATTACTTGATCCATTTTGACTTGCGTTACTAACAATTTTCCCCCGGCCGACATGACCGTTATGGGTACTTCTAACGGCTGACATCTAATCCCATATGCATCCACAAATTGTTGCGAAATAAAAGATGTAGTAGCTCCAGTATCAAACAAAACTTTGCCAGGATGAGAAAGGATTTTGAGCGTACCGATCACCACGTTGTCGGTGTTGTTGACTTGCTCCAAACTGGTGCAATTCAGCCTTCCATATGGCTTCCCTTTGCCCTTATCTGCTGCATTCCTTCCAAATCCTCCATTCCTTGGCTTGAATCCTCCTCCACCTTGGTTATTTCCTCCACCAGTTCCTCGGCTTATTGTTGATTCTGTTTATTTGGACAATCAGGCTTGATATGTCCAGCTTGTCCACATCCAAAACAGATGATCTTGGGCTTCTGGCAATCTTTTCATATGTCCCTCATTCCACAACTATTGCATGATGTGATTCATGGGGTTAGGATTCCTCTGCATAGGTTTCCTTCCTTCAGTTCTAAGCTTAGGCTTAAAACGTAGATTTGGTGGTTGTCGTTGGACTTGAAACTTCCTTGGTTCCATCCTTGCTTTCTTCCTTCTTTCTTCCTGGAGTAACTTATAATCATCCTCCAATGTTATTGCTGCATCTACCAGCTCCTGAAACTCCTTTGGTTTGTCAACCTTAACTGCATCTTCATAAAAGGACTCAGACCCTTCATGAATCTCTTCTTCCTTTTCTCCTCAGTGTCTACTTCATCAATGCATACCTCGATAACATGTTGAACGCACTGACATAACGTCCAACAGGTAACTCATTCTGTCTCAGATTCTCAAACTCCCTCCTTTTCAATTCCATAATACTTTCAGGAACATGTGCTTCCCTAAACCTCTTCTTAAACTCCTCCCAAGTTACAACATGATCAGCAGGTAGTGTTGCCACTATGGCTTCCCACCATGATGCTGCTGGTCCGGTAAGCAAATGAGTTGCATACCTAACCTTCTCCTCATCAGAACATCCAACTGTGTTGAGCTTTCGTTCAGTATCTGCCACCCAATCTTCTGCGTCCATAGGTTCTGGAGCTCTTGCAAATGGTATGGGTCTAGCATTTTGGAAATCTGATAGAGTCACTCCTTTAAGTACTTCATCCCTTCCTCGTCCTGCCTGTATTTCCAGCAAATCTTGCAGAAATTTATTCTGCCTTTCCTGGTCTTGGCGCCTGCCTTCTTCCACCATCTGCATATACTGCATGAAACTTTGCTCCGTGATTGGCCTTGGTGGTTGTGGTATTCCTCCTGCATCTGCATCTTGCTTCTCCTTAAGTTCACGTTCTTGCCTCTGCACATCACTCTCCTCACCGATGTACGCCATTACCCTCTAGTCCTGTTACATCGAATCAGAACTCTCCATTACATTATGCATATGCACTTCGAGTCCTATTCCATGCACAAGTACTAGTCAAACAATGGAAAACAGAAAAATCCAAAGAACACAAAACTTTTCAAACATATACCATGTATTATACATGTAGGATTACAAACATGGGTACAATAATAACACACTCTAAAAGTGAGTAGGTCTCACTTATTGCTACCAGCGTCCTTACAATACTACGTACAATACCCTATATTAACATATTACACAACTACTGCTTCACTCCGTCCTGCTCTTCTTCACTTTTCCGCATACTTCCCAGGCTTCCAGTGACAGTTACGCCTGGTCCTCCTGAGAATCCCGGGTAACTTCACACTAGTGGTAGGCTGATATTCAGGGTCAGATGGGCTTGCTTCTAACGTCATATCCGTCATGGCGAAGTAACTATCAAGATACTTGTATGCCGCTGCTTCCCCATCGTAAACTCCTCATCTCCATAACCCTCGCCTCCATCATCGTACCCAGTTGGTACTGCCTCAAAGTTATTGAAATACCCTCGTGATTCGTCTCCCTTCTCCGTCTTCGGGTAATACTTGGTCTCGTACGCATACTTCCATTCCTCATCTTCCTCCTCAGAATCTATTTTTATTGGCTTACTTGACTCACCAACTCTAGACTTCCTCCTAGGGGTATGACTAGTAACTTCCGGCTCTCCGGATCTCCTGGAATTCTTATGGGATCACTCGTGTACCCTGATAAGGTTCTTCATCCCAACCTGTGGCACTTGGTACTTCAGGTTCCCAACTCTGCCATCCTTCCTCATCAACTAAGACATAACCAGTGTGGTGGTGTATAGTCAGGATAAATTGGGGTATCGGGTTCTACTTCCTCCACATACCTAGTTGGTGTGGGTGGTGGATCAGTGTATCCCTTCTCTGCTTCATACCTCAGTATATCACACTTTTCCTGAATAACTTCAGGACTGGAGTACTGCTCTATCATGGCTTCTACCTCTCCAGCTACTACTCCGAACGTCTTATGATACGCCCGAATCATCTTGAGACAACTGTCCATGAACTCAGCCACATCACGTGGATTAGTTTTCAGGAAAGCCTTATAATCCACTGGACCCTCAAGCCGGTAATTCGCACTCGGAATAGCGTTAAACGGTGTTTCCACCAACGCATAACTCTTGGATGTCCTTATCTCAGTAACTGCTCTGACAGCAGCAATCTGGAAAGCTACTTCCACATTCTTCGCTTCTCCAAAGGGCATTTTGAATCCCATCTTTAGTTCAGGTGGTAACTTGAGTGCTACACGGTACAGGGCTAAAATTGACCCGTCGTAAAAACTCATCACTTTCACTATCACCTTGGTTTTGATACCAAGAAAATAGATCAGTTGCTGAAGCATTTCCGCCCAGCTTCCCCGAAAAACACCCTTGCCCAACTCAGCATCTCTCACACGAACCGACCTCCTGGGACCCGTTTCTCCATCCTAGCTGTTATAGCCAAAAAGGATATCAGAATTGAAATGAAGTAATAATTGCATGATAATGCTATTCTCAAGTGAATATCAATCATAACAAATTAAAACTCAATTCATTCTAAGGCCTCGCACACCTACAGGTTTTTCCCTTTAATAGGTTTCCAACCTAAGGTCTAGCAATTGCTCTGATACCATCTGCGGTGACCCAGCACACCACTGCATATTGTAGTGTACAAGTCGTTGACATAACACCCACGGAAGGACTAATCCGTAAATATTACATCACTCAGAGTAGTACAACAGAAACATTGCGGGTCCACTTTATTACACACTGCTAAAGATTACAAGCCAGAAATGCATAAAAACATCGACGTCTTCCTCGACATGGGAGGAATGTCTATTATTGCGATGTTGACAGGAGTCAACCTACAAGCGATAGAAAACAGCAAACTAAGAACCATCTTGGCTCAGCCGCTAAGTAGTACTAGTCTAGTCTGACTCGGCCAGGTTCCTACTATGATAACTTTAAGTCTCCACCTCCTCCTCGTCGGCGTCGTCGGCTCCGTAGGCGATGATGTAGTCGACGCCTTCTACTCCTCCAGACAGATCAGGTGCTTCAAAGTACACCTCGTCGGCATGGTATGCTCCAAAGTCGTCTTCAGCGATCTCATCAGAGTCTAAGCAGAGATCAACGGAGGAAAAGGGTGAGCAACACTAGCGTTACCCAGCAAGTTCAAATAATAGATAATAAGGTGTATGATGCACTATCTACCATCCTGACCAAAAAGTCATGGATGAATATGCAATTTTGTAAAACATTTTTAGGAAAAGGTCCATTTTATTTTAGAAAACTATGCCCCCAGCCTCCACGGGTCTTTAGTCATCACTTGGGATGCCTTTCCCGCAGCGTTCTGTAGTTCCCTCCTGGAACAAGGATGTGACAGTCACAATTTCTTTGTTTAACTCTGCAGAGCTGCACCACTTTACCCAACAGCAGCCTGGCTCCTTTTGCTCTCTCAGCACACCATGTGTGCAATAGCCAGAACTCAGGGCAATGATACGTCTCAAACGTATCTATAATTTTTTATGTTCCATGCTTGTTTTATACCAATTGCTACATGTTTTGCATCTACTTTATATCACTTTTATACATTTTTTGGGACTAACCTATTAACAAGATGCCGAAGTGCCAGTTCCTGTTTTCTGCTATTTTTGTATTCCAGAAAAGCTAGTCTGGAAATATTCTCGGAATTGGACGAAACTACACGGGGGTCCCTATTTTTCCAGAACACGCCTGACGGAGCGAAGGAGCAGCAGAGGAGGGCCACCAGGAGGCCACACGCACCTAGGGCGCGGGCCCCCCTTCTGCCGCGCCCTAGGGTGGTGTGGGCCCCTCGGGGGTCCGCAGCCGCCGCCCTTTCGCCTACTTATCCCCCCGACGCGAAAACCCTAAGTACCTGAGCAAAATCCACGAAAAGATCCAGAGACGCCGCCGTCGTCAACCCTAGCTCGGGAGGGTTCAGAACCTCTTCCCGGCACCCTGCCGGAGAGGGGAATCGTCACCGGAGGCTTCTACATCGCCATGCCTGCCTCCGGAGTGATGCGTGAGTAGTTCATCCTTGGACTACGGGTCCATAGCAGTAGCTAGATGGTTGTCTCTCCACTTTGTGCCATCATGTTTAGATCTTGTGAGCTGCCCTACATGATCAAGATCATATTATTGTAATGCTACATGTTGTGTTTGCTGGGATCCGATGAATATTGAATATTATGTCAAGTTGATTATCAATCTATCTATATGTTATTTAAGATCTTGCATGCTTTCCGTTACTCGTAGATGCTTTGGCCAAGTAGATGCTTGTAACTCCAAGAGAGAGTATTTATGCTAGATAGTGGGTTCATGTCTCCGTTTAACCTGGGACAGTGACAGAAAGTTCTAAGGTTGTGGATGTGCTGTTGCCACTAGGGATAACCTAACGATGCTATGTCCACGGGCATATGTGTTTGTTTACATTACGCACTTTACTTAATGCAATTATCCGTTGCTTGCAACTTAATACCAACGGGGGACTCGGATGACAACCCGGCGGTGGATTATTAGTCATAGATGCTGTTGGATAACGTCTATGTATTATGTCGTAATGCCCAATTAAATATCATAGTAGTCAACATGTCATGTATATGCATTGTCATGCGCTCACTATTCGTCAATTGCCCAGCTGTAATTTGTTCACCCAACATGTTAGTTATCTTTTATGGAGAGACACCACTAGTGAACTGTGGACCCCGGTCCATTCTTTTACACTGATTAAACAACCACAAACTGCAAACTGTTCCTTTTTCATTCTCTGCAATTTAATACTCATTTTCCACACCATACGTTTAATCCTTTGTTTTCAGCAAGCCAGTGAGATTGACAACCTCACTGTTTCGTTGGGGCAAAGTAGTTTGATTGTGTTGTGTGCAGATTCCACGTCAACAGTCCAGACTCCCTGCGACAGCTATTTTTCTGGCGCCGTTGACAACCTTCTGAAGAGTTGCTGCTCCTACTGGTTCGATAACCTTGGTTTCTTTCTGAGGGAAAACTTGCTGCTGACTACATCATACCTTCCTCTTGGGGTCTCCCAACGAACGTGTGTTTCACGTCATCAAGCTATTTTTCTGGCGCCGTTGCCGGGGAGACAGCAGTCTTCTGCAAGGGGAGTTTCACGCTTCCAATCTCTTTACTTTGTTTTTGTCTTGCTTAGTTTATTTTATTTTATCTTGTTTGCTTTCAATTATCAAAAACACAAAAAAATTAGTTACTTGCATTTAGTTTATTTTCAGTTTTGTTTTCTGTTAGTTATTATGTCTAGCTCTTTACTTGATATCAATGGTTACTTTCCTTGAAACTAGTCCTATGGCTGAAAACAACATGAGAGAGCTTTATGAAATTTATCTTGAGTTGGGACATGAAGTGTTCGAAGAGAAGATTAAAAAGCCTATGGAACTTTATTTGCATAACAATCATGATAGTAGCAATGTTATTAGCATACATTCTTTGAACACCATTATTGCTAATGCCATGGAAAGCTCTAAGCTTGGGGAAGTTGGTTTTGATAAAAATGATATTTTTAGTTCCCCAAGCTTGGAGGAGGAAGAATGCTATACTTTTGAATGTCATGATTCTATTGAAATATCTCCTTTTGATAAATTTGAAGTAAACAACCTCCTTGACTCAGTAAAAGAGGAAATTGCAGAAAGGAAAAATGTGCTCCCTAATATTATATATGATAATGCTCTTGATGATGGTCCTATATTGCCTAATGATATTAATTATACTATTATTGTCAAAAGTGGGTTTGATAACCCCACTATTTCTGAGCTTAATAAAAATTATGCGTTTATAGATCATGATAAGAATGTTTTATGTGATATCTATATTGTTGAGTCTATTCATGATGCTACTGAAAATTATTTTGAGAGAGGAAAATATGGTTATAGAAATCTTCATGTTATTAAATTTCCTCTCTTTGTCATGAAAGTTTTGAGCTTTCTCTTGTGTTGCTTTTATATGATGGTTTCTTTAAAACCTACTGGTTATTATGTGAGAGGGAGACACGGTTTCATATATCACAATAATATTAAGTCTCCTCTCTTTATGTTGAAAATTTTAAAGTTGCACTTGTTTTGTCTTCCTATGCTAGTCACTTTGTGCTTCATTTACTTGTTTTCTTACAAGGCTCCTATGCATAGGAAGAGTGTTAGATTTAAACATGTTTTATATATGCTCCTTGATGCTCTCTTTTATGTTTCAACTCTCATCTTTATGTGAGCATCATAAAAATCACTATGCCTAGCTAAAAGGCATTAAAGAAAGCGCTTTTGGGAGGCAACCCATTATCTTTTATTTTCAGTATTAGTCAAGGAGTTTGTTTACTTCTGTAGCAACTCCTTTGTATCTTTATTTTCTCGCATTGTTGTGCCAAGAGTAGCCTCTAATGATAAGATGATGCTTAATTTTGATTGCTGCGCAGAAACAGATTTTTGCTGTTCACTGTACGAAATTCCTAAAATCACCAGATTGTTAATTAAATCTGAAATTTTTGTGCGTAATCTTTATGAATGTCTGAAACTTTCATTAGTTCAGAGTTTCTCGATCTGAGCGTCGTAAGTGCCTCGAAAAAATTCGTCTTTGCGGACTGTTCTGTTTTAGACAGATTATGCCTTTTTATTTTTGCATTCTCTCTTTTACTAGTGTTGAGTGAAATTCTTTTTTGGGTGGAAGAGCTTCACATAACATCAGTGGCTGTAGCTAATGTTTAAAGTAACAAATCATATTGCGTCTTTATAGAACATGTGAATTTTTGATTATGCACTAACCCTCTAATGAGATCTACTTTGAGTTTGGTGTGACGGAAGTTTTCAAGGGTCAAGAGAGAAGGATGATATAATAGGATCAAGAAGAGTGAAGAGCTTAAGCTTGGGGAGGCTCCCATGGATCTCCCCAGCATATTTCAAGAAGACTCAAGCGTCTAAGCTTGGGGATGCCCAAGGCATCCCCTTCTTCATCGTCAAAATTATCAGGTCATCTCTAGTGAAACTATATTTTAATTCTTTCACATCATATGTGCTTTTCTTGGAGCGTCTGTGTGCTTTTTATTTTCAGTATTGCACTTTTATTTTCAATAAAGCTTGACTGGACCCTAGCATTCTTGATTGGGAGAGAGACACGCTCCGCTTTTTCATGAGAATACTCCTATTCTTCACTTATATTTGTTGAGTATTCATATCTAGCGCTGTTCAGCTTTTAGCTCTTGTTTTCATGTATCTCTTGTCAGAGCTATTAGCTTTCTTTTGTAGAAAGTACTCTCTTGCTTCACTTATATTTGTTTGGAGAGTTGATGAAATAAATTGATTGGTGTTTGGTTGGTTCAGAAAATGTTGCATGTGGTAATTGGTATAAGGAAAAACTTGCTTAATCTTGTAGATCACTAAAATGGATAACTTGATGCTTGTCAATTGTTTTGAGTTAACAAGTAGATCATGATTAAATTGTGCATCACATGAGTTAAGCCTATTAGTGAAGAACTACCGTAAAGCTTGTTGAAAATTTGGTTTGCATCGGTGGTACCTCTAAGGTCTAGATATTTTCTAATAACAGGGTTTGGTTAACAAGGAAGACGGTATGAAGTCTTATAACGTTTGCAATATGTTTGTCATATAAAACTTGGTGTACGGGTTGATATTCTTGTTTGCTTACATAACCTTGCTAGCCTAAACTCTGTACTGAGAGGGAATGCTTCTCGTGCATCCAAATCCTTGAGCCAAAATCCATGCCATTTGTGTCCACCATAACTACCTATATGTGGTATTTCCTTGCCACTCCAAGTAAATTTTTCATGTGCTACCTTTAAATTATTCAAAATGTTATTATTCCCTTTTTGTGTCAATGTTTACTAGCTCATGAGGAATTAGTGTGGTTATTCTTTATTCTATTTGTCGAGTGGACTTTTACACCTGGACTAGTGGCATATACATCCGCTTATCCAATAACTTGCAAAAAGAGCTGGCAACGGGGTGCCCAGTCCCAATTAATTACAACTTTAACCAATTAATTCTCTTCACACTTTTGCCCTGATTCATCAGTAAGCAATGACAAACAGTGAAATACCTGAATGTGTGTAAACCAAAGAGAAAGAGGGATGATCTGCCTTGCTGGTAGAAATAACGTCCTTCATGGGAGCCGCTCTTAAAAGTCCGTTCGACAGGTAGAATACTGTTCTCACCCGCTACCATTCGTTGACAATTAACAAACACCTCTCAAAAATAGATACTCCTCCATGGTATGTGATTGATGGAAGGCACCCGAGGATTCGGTTAGCCATGGCTTGTGTTAGCAAGGTTGGGAGGAGTATCAAATATTTTATGCAATCTCTATATGCTTTCAAAAACCTAAAAGCTCTAGCACATGATTTAATCCCTGCTTCCCTCTGCGAAGGGCCTTTCTTTTACTTTTATGTTGAGTCAGTTTTCCTATTCTTTCTGTCTTCCACAAGCAAACACTAGTGTCAACTTTGTTACAACATGCGTTATATGCAATGTATTGGACTTGTTATACTACTTTGTGTTGACAATATCCATGAGATAAATATGTTGAAAGTTGAAGCAAATGCTGAAACTAAATTCTTCCTTTGTGTTGATTAAATACCTTTTGTTAGAAACTATTGCTTTATGAGTTAACACTTATGCAAAACTGTTTGATGCTTGTCTCGAAAGTACTATTCATGAAAACGTTTAGCTTGTGTGATTCATTGTTTACTCATTATCTATTTGTAGCAAATTATAGACCATTGACTTGGATCACTTCATTCATTTACATGTGCCTTGCAATATTATATGATCAAGATTATGATAGTAGCATGTCACCTCAAAAATTATTTTGTTTTTATCGTTTACCTACTCGAGGACGAGTAGGAACTAAGCTTGGGGATGCTGATACGTCTCAAACGTATCTATAATTTTTGATGTTCCATGCTTGTTTTATACCAATTGCTACATGTTTTGCATCTACTTTATATCACTTTTATACATTTTTTGGGACTAACCTATTAACAAGATGCCGAAGTGCCAGTTCCTGTTTTCTGCTGTTTTTGTATTCCAGAAAAGCTAGTCTGGAAATATTCTCGGAATTGGACGAAACTACACGGGGGTGCCTATTTTTCCAGAACACGCCTGACGGAGCGAAGGAGCAGCAGAGGAGGGCCACCAGGAGGCCACACGCACCTAGGGCGCGGGCCCCCCTCTGCCGCGCCCTAGGGTGGTGTGGGCCCCTCGGGGGTCCGCAGCCGCCGCCCTTTCGCCTACTTATTCCCCCCGACGCGAAAACCCTAAGTACCTGAGCAAATATCCACGAAAAGATCCAGAGACGCCGCCGTCGTCAACCCTAGCTCGGGAGGGTTCAGAACCTCTTCCCGGCACCCTGCCGGAGAGGGGAATCGTCACCGGAGGCTTCTACATCGCCATGCCTGCCTCCGGAGTGATGCGTGAGTAGTTCATCCTTGGACTACGGGTCCATAGCAGTAGCTAGATGGTTGTCTCTCCACTTTGTGCCATCATGTTTAGATCTTGTGAGCTGCCCTACATGATCAAGATCATATTATTGTAATGCTACATGTTGTGTTTGCTGGGATCCGATGAATATTGAATATTATGTCAAGTTGATTATCAATCTATCTTATATGTTATTTAAGATCTTGCATGCTTTCCGTTACTCGTAGATGCTTTGGCCAAGTAGATGCTTGTAACTCCAAGAGAGAGTATTTATGCTAGATAGTGGGTTCATGTCTCCGTTTAACCTGGGACAGTGACAGAAAGTTCTAAGGTTGTGGATGTGCTGTTGCCACTAGGGATAACCTAACGATGCTATGTCCACGGCATATGTGTTTGTTTACATTACGCACTTTACTTAATGCAATTATCCGTTGCTTGCAACTTAATACCAACGGGGGACTCGGATGACAACCCGGCGGTGGATTATTAGTCATAGATGCTGTTGGATAACGTCTATGTATTATGTCGTAATGCCCAATTAAATATCATAGTAGTCAACATGTCATGTATATGCATTGTCATGCGCTCACTATTCGTCAATTGCCCAGCTGTAATTTGTTCACCCAACATGTTAGTTATCTTTTATGGAGAGACACCACTAGTGAACTGTGGACCCCGGTCCATTCTTTTACACTGATTAAACAACCACAAACTGCAAACTGTTCCTTTTTCATTCTCTGCAATTTAATACTCATTTTCCACACCATACGTTTAATCCTTTGTTTTCAGCAAGCCAGTGAGATTGACAACCTCACTGTTTCGTTGGGGCAAAGTAGTTTGATTGTGTTGTGTGCAGATTCCACGTCAACAGTCCAGACTCCCTGCGACAGCTATTTTTCTGGCGCCGTTGACAACCTTCTGAAGAGTTGCTGCTCCTACTGGTTCGATAACCTTGGTTTCTTTCTGAGGGAAAACTTGCTGCTGACTACATCATACCTTCCTCTTGGGGTCTCCCAACGAACGTGTGTTTCACGTCATCAGGCAACAAGTCATGTGGAGTCGCTTCCCGGCACAACGCATATCCGCCCCTTATGACCCAGTCTGGTATAAACCAAAGACTCGTCACCACTCCGAGCTCCTATTCCAAATCACCCCGTCGGGTGGGGAAGGTATGCGCTCCCACGCTGTTGGCCGCCGCAACGGACGCAACCAGGTAATAGTCTGCCGAGGATATGCGAACGAAGGAAGAAACCTCTGACGAGCCCATCCATAGTGAATCTGTTGGTTGATGCTTCAATACGGCGCAAGAATTACTGGGCCATGGTTTATTAATCCTAGATATATACTTTCCCGTACAGTGGAACCTCCACCACAACATCAATCCGTGGTTCCACTGCCAGCCAACCATAATAAGTATAGCAATTCACATCATTCGAAAATAGGTTTTTCTTTTTCATGCAATGGTAATTCATAGTACTTTGCAATTACTTTGATAAAAATAATCAATAGAGAACATGCAAGTTGGAACTTGCCTTGAGACTGACAGGTAATGCAGTCTAAAGCTTCCGACGAATTGGGACCCTCGCGTTCTGAAAATCAATATCATTGTCTGTATGAGACAATGTTGAAAAACCAAATACATGCCAATATGCATAGAATGAGATGATTTTTATTCTTTCCCAAAATTCCCCAGAGTTTTGTTAAGGATTTCTTTTAAAAATTTCTTTGATTTGAATTTTAGTTAGGATGAGTAACATGATAGTCATAATGTAGTTCAAATTATACTTTGAACTTGATAGTTAATTTTTCCCTATTATTTCATTTGAAAATAATTTAAATTATTTCAAAGTCATTTCCACTTAAGGATCCTTTGAATTTTTGTACAAGAAATAGTTTTCAATAAATCAAGTAGATATTTTATTTGGATTACTTATTTTCTTCTGATATTTGTAGATATTTTTAAATTATTTTTAGGATTTTATTTGAATTTATAGCAAGTTTTGAAATCTGGAAGAATTTGTAAATTCAAATTTTACAATTAAGTCCCTGGTCAACTTTGGTGGAACCAGATCAAAAAAATAAGGATTTGGTTCGGTTCAACCGAACCGGTCCACTCCCTGTTTCTCTCACTCCTCACTCGCACGAGCCCGTGCTCAAGCTCCTCTGGCTCCCGTGTCGCCTGCGGTGGCGCCGCCCCACTCCGGCCATCTCCGGCCACCTCCGCCGCCGTGCTCTGGGGCAAAACGATCCCCACGCTCCGCTCTAACTTCCTACCCAGGCGATTTGAGCCTCGCCTCCCCTAGCGGTCGCACGTAACCCAACCCTAGGGTTAGGGTTACGGTGCTGCCGCCGCTCGCCTGCCTTCGATTCCTCTTCTCCGACGTGTCCACCATGGCTCGGCGCAGAGATTCAACCTCTGTGCCGCCGTGGTGTGGTGGTGCTGTACCCCGACCTCCATGTGCCCCCTCCAACGGTAGCGCGAGCCCTGCCTCGCCGCCGTGGAGCTAGGGCCATGGACGCAAGGTAAAACTTCTTCTCCTCCCTCTCTTCTCCACTCTCTACCCTTAGCTAGCTCGAGATGCCGCTGTAAGAATTGATTTGAACATGTTGCTTTCGGTTGCTTTAGGTTTTTGATGAACAGATGATGATTCTAGATGATTTTCTCCTTTATGTGCACTGTCCACCTATTGTGCACCAAGAATGAGATGAATGGTGTAGATCTAGCATGTTTAGATCCATCCATTACCTCTGGATTTATTGTTGGGAGCATTTCTTGCTCACAGAAGATGAAATTCTCTTTAGAAAAATAATTCTGAGCTAGAACTTGTACTAAATGATCTAGCTGTGATGAATAAGTGCTTTTAAGAATGATTTAGACAAGTTTTGCTTGCTGTGATGCCTCCTTGTAGAGTTACACAGCAGCTTGCTTGTTTAGAGATGATTTTTTATGCTTTCCTGTGCATCTTCCATGTGTACGGATGTGCATAGCTCAGCTAATCCAGCTCTGCTGGTTCACTAGCTTGTGTGATGCTTTGTTAAAAACAAAATAAGAACAGATACTACACTATTGCCTTTTTCCCTTGTCTCCAATGCTCAAACAAATGCTAAAGCACACAACTTCACTCCCTTTCATCTCTCTGTCCTATTTCTTGCACAAAACAGAAGTTCTCTGTGGTGCAATTTATTTTCCTATAGCACCCTACCTTGCAGTGCAAGGCTCTGTTAAGAACAGATGCTAAAATGAACACTCTAGCATGATTCTGCTATTTACAGAACCTGCTTAGCCTCTCTCTAGCACTTATGAATCAACCTCTGTTGTAGAGCAGCTAGAGCTACGGAAGAGCTCTGATCTTGCTCCAAGGTTCAACCGTCTCCTCCTTGCTGCTTCTTTTTCCTAGAATTTAATTGCTAGCTGAAATGGCTTGTGGTGGATGGGTTTAAGTAATCTCCATGATGTGCTTGTGGCTTGTGGTTGTTCTTGGTGAAGAACAGATGAAAATGGTGATCTGGATGTGATGATGGTTGTGCATTGTGGTTGCTGTGAATTGTGTGTGCTGGTGGCTGCGGCTTGGGTCTGTATTTATACAAATTTGAGGTGTCCTGGGCTGGTGACACCAGGATAATTGAGTTGTGGTGAGTAACCTGCTTACAGTGGCCCTTCTCACCTCGAGCTGCTTTATTTGACTACTTTTGCACTCCTTTTCACCTAGATGATCAGCTCTCTGCTGCTGCTGCGCAGTTCATCACCCCCAGGTGATAAACATGAGTCATTCTTGAGTCATTGATCCCATCTGATCCAGATATTTGTGTGGAAATGCTTGGCTGAGAATTGAAAGGCTTAAGATAGTCGGTTTGAGATGATTAAACTCAAATGTGTGGCCAATTAAGCTGATGGCTAGCTTAGTGAGGGTTTAGGGTCCATTTGCCTAATTAATAGGCAAATGTGATACCATAATTGTGGGCTAAGGTTTTATTTGCCTCCTGGTTTGATTTTTGGGGAATGCATTTTATCTGTGGCTTTGTCTTTTGAAGATCAAGATCATAAGCTCAATACAGCACTTGTTTGCCTAAGATTTAAGTTGCCTGAGTTGATTTTCTAAGTGCTGCAACATGCCTTTGCCCCTCCTTGTTGCCTTTGGATTAAAAGAGCATGATCCAATTGATCAGTTCCTTCTGTTGCCTTTGATGATTTGCAATATTCTCCAATTTAGCCTAATTGAACCTCAGTTTTTAATTAGGCTAAAACCAGGTTTCAACACAGTAACATGCCAGCACCAAATGGTGTGGGCAACATTTTAATCATAACCCAAAATTCTACTTGTTTGTGTTGTTTATTTTGCAGGTTAGATGATGAAGAAGACTTGAAGACTTTAGTTTTGGATTTTTTGTACTGTTTTTGTATTGTTTTAAATGTTGTAAGATTATTTGTTCTGAGTCTTGTAATTTAATTGTGTTGATCAATTGTATCTTTTGTATCCAAATGTTTCCTAAACATTTGAGTTAAATTCCATGTAATTCTTGTATATATATATATTCCTTTTTAAAGATTCTTTTGGAAATATTTGTGTATGAAGTTGTGATGTGGATGAAATAGAATGACTTTATTATTTGAAATAATGTCCTCACAATTCTTGTGATTTATATCTTGTTATATTTGTGGTATATATGTATAGAAAGATTTAGGAAAAAATAGAATTGCTTTTAAACTTAAGATTATTTCAAATTTCCTTTTGAAATCAAATCAAATGGAATCAAAGGATTGTGTTGGAGAAGTACTAACAAAGGTTTTGAAAATATATCGTAGGGTTTATCGACACATCTCGACTATCTGTCAATGTCTGACTCCCAGATCATCGACACTCGTCTGAAATCAATCCTCGATTCATTTTAACACAAAAGCGCGAAAATTTTCCAGATTTCACCAAAAGTTGCATGAATGCACAAATGCAATTCCTAGTTCTACCCTCTCGAGTCCTATAACTGCGGGGTATTACAGCACCCTACCAAACAAAGCACACAAGACAGCTGATGGTCTGTTTTTTTAAGGCCATGCCCCGTGGATCCTACCCCAACGAGCTCCAAAATAGCTGCTACCAAACGCGTCCTTTATGTTTTCGGCAAATTTGATAAGGTCATTGTAAGTATTATGGTAAATGCTGATAGCTCCATGCACCATGAGCTCGAATGTTCAAGGGCCTGATTATAGATAGACGACAAAATATTCTTTCGGGAAGGTACCGTATGATCTCTACCACGTCCACTTCGCTGTAGTATCCAGTTGGAGCAATCGAGTAGCAATAGCAAAACTGTCCATCATGTGAATATCCTATTGTCGCCCTTGCAATCATATTCCTACCCATATATGCCCAGGCACTCAGCTGCAGCAACCTCCTCTGTTTCCGCACGACGCCTCCCACCCTAGTCCTCGCATCCCATCACCAATGGCGGCGGCCACTTCCTCCGCTTCCTCCCTCGCCTTCTCCCACCCCAAAACCCTAAACCCCGCCCCCAAAACCCCAGCCCTCGAGTCCGTATCCTTCCCCGCCACTCAGCCCCCATGCCGCCTCGCCGCCTCCGCCGGGCGCCGCGACGCTGTGGCCGCCAAGGTCGCGGCGCCGTCGGTGATGGGCGCCACCATGCCGTCGCTCGACTTCGAGACCTCTGTGTTCAAGAAGGAGAAGGTGTCCTTGGCCGGCCATGAGGAGGTCCGATTTGTACCCCCACGCTGTCTTCTCTATGATTCTTTGGTTTGGTGACTAATCTGTGAAAGAAACAGATACAGTTTGTGATGTTTGTGAGGATTTTTGGTTGCAGTTTATTGTGAGGGTGGGAGGGATCTTTTCCCGCTGCTGCCAGAGGCGTTCAAGGGGATCAAGCAGATTGGCGTGCTTGGATGGGGCTCTCAGGTTAGAAAGGATGCAATCCTTCTTTTCAATCTGAGTGTGTATTTTGACAGCGTCGATGTCTGGTTATTAAATGTGTGAGACCTCTCTTATGTTTAGCAAGATGTTGTGTCCTATAATGGCGGTCAAGCTCTCGCAACGGCACAGTTTTTATCTTGCTATGAACAATCACAGAGTGATTATTTAGTTTGCCCGTCGGAACAATCACAGAGTGATTATTTAGTTTGCCCGTCGGTTGGATAGTGCTACTGTTAATTGTTAGATATAGTAAGGGTTTAGGGTGTGTTGACACTTATATTTGTGGTGCGAGATACAATGAGGCATCCGCATCTCTGCTTAAATGAAAGTAATGATATGATATCTCTAGCATTCTTCCCATTTACTTCAAAGATCTTCTCTGTAACTTGTGTTCAGGGAAAAAAATCTGTCGTCAAAGGCCCGTTCAGGTTATAACAGTGTCTATGCTATTTTTACAGGGTCCAGCACAAGCTCAGAATTTGAGAGACTCACTTGCTGAGGCTAAGTTGGACATTGTTGTTAAGGTTAGATCTTGCTTGCATTTGCCACCATTTATATTTTTGCACTCCTACATAAGGTCAAAATTACTGGCTTGTTATGTAAAACCTCTGAATCTTTAACTCTACTTTCCGTAATGTGCCCTAACGAGCACTTTTTAATCCTTTATTTTCGAGAGATGTATTTGTTTCTTTTTTCAATAATTCTGTTAGCAGAACAACAGTAACATATGACACTAACATCCCGCGTTTTGATTTCAGATTGGTCTTCGGAAAGGTTCCAAATCTTTCCAAGAAGCCCGTGCAGCTGGTTTCACTGAAGAAACTGGGACCTTGGGAGATATATGGGAGACTGTCTCGAGCAGTGACCTGCTTTTGTTGTTGATATCAGATTCTGCCCAGGTTTGCTTCTTTTTGATTCACACTCTCACATATTGGATACGTGCTATGATCGGCCCCTGTGTGTTGCTGTATCCGTGTATAGTTGTATTTTTTTTTAAGGGTATAATTTTGAGATCATATTGGTTCTAGTCTATTGAAGATTATGTTGCAATCACATACTGAAACTTAGTTGCATGTATGTTCTCTTTCATATATTTATAGAATAGTACCTTTGTCATGATAGAGAAGTCCATTTCTCACCCCTCAACTTCTCAGGTTTATCACTTTTGGTCGTTGACTACAGAACCAGACAACTTTTAACCCCTTAATTCACGAAGCCAGACACTTTTGGTCCCTCTCCCAACTCGAAACGGTTTCGTCGATGACGTGGTGTCGTATTGACCAAAGCTGACACATGCCGGTCCAAATTGACTTTCAGTTTTGCCACCTCACATTCTTCTCCCTCCTCATCATCCATCTATTCTTCTCCGTACTGGGCATTCCGTCGAACTTTTCGCGTGCGTCCACTCGTCTCTGATGATGGCCAGCTGATGGCATGGCGAGTGTTGGCACGTTGACCCAACCAGCCATCCTCGAGACACCCAACCAGAGCATGTTGGCCCACTTCCATCGGATGTGCAGCTCCCACAGGCCGTCTGGAGCAGCCAGTGTGAGGATGGGTTGCACACCACGAAGGCGTGGTCCACCCATTGGAGACACTCCTCCATGCCGCGCCATGTCGCCATCCCGACCGTCTTGCTTCAGTATGTCACCGTCTTGTCCGGGCTCTCGTCCAAGGTCCACGAGTCCGTCCTCAGCCGCCTCCCCTTCGATCGTCGTCATCTGCACCACTGGCGGAGGGCCGCCATCGTCAGCACCATGCCTCTGTGCTGTGGCCGTGCTGTCCCCATGTCCACTATGCACAGCCTATATGATGGCAGGCCGTACGCCATGGCACAGTTGTCTCCAGCGTGGAGGTTCATTCCCTCCACCTGGCCATGCTCCTTTGTCCGTGCCATTCTTGACCCAGATTGCAACATTGTGAGCTTGGTACTGCTTTGCCACTGCCGCCGACGATGATGCATCTGTGATTGTCCCGGGAACCGTATGCGAACTGTTCGATAAAATGGCTACTAGAGAGTATGATTAAGACGGGGTGGCAGAGTTAGATGTCAATTTTAACTGCGACATGTCAATTTTGGTCAGTAATCAGACAACGTAATCAACAACGAAGGACCAAAAGTGACTTTTTTTTCAGTTGAGGGTCTAGTTTGTCTAGTTTTGTGAGTTGAGGCCTTGAGCGTCTAAATTGTCTGTTTGTTTTGTAATTCAGGTGCCATAGTGATTAAAGGGACAAAAGACGTACTTTCCTCTTTTCCTGATAATTTCAGATTAGTAGCATATATCTTTATATTGCCCATCATGTTCAGCATGACAATTTTCTCTTGCTATTTCCCTTCTTGCTATTTATAGATCACAGTTGTGTTTCTGTCTCAGTGTTGATAGCTTGCACATCTGATTTTTTTTTCTTTAGGTTTTTGTTTGAGCAAGTTTTTGTTGTTCCTGTCTTACTTCATATACACAAGAATGCTGGAAATTGATTTTTCTTAATTCTTTGTGCAGGCAGATAACTATGAGAAAATTTTCTCACACATGAAGCCCAACAGTATTCTTGGTTTGTCACACGGATTTCTCCTTGGACATTTGCAATCAGTTGGCCTTGATTTCCCAAAAAACATCAGTGTGATCGCGGTATGTCCCAAGGGAATGGGCCCATCAGTTAGAAGACTTTATGTTCAGGGTAAAGAGATCAATGGTGCTGGTATCAACGCTAGCGTTGCTGTTCACCAGGTATGTTATAAGGTTGTATTGCCTGTACACTGCACGTTTCACTATTCACCTTGATTAATTTCATTTCAGTGAATACACATCCTTTTTCTTGGTTCTTTTTCTTCAATTATATATGTGTTAATAATTGTTCTGTTCTGTTCTTTTTATAGGATGTTGATGGAAGGGCTACAGATGTTGCTCTAGGGTGGTCAATTGCTCTAGGTTCACCATTCACATTTGCTACTACTCTAGAGCAGGAGTACCGTAGTGATATCTTCGGCGAGCGAGGTCACCTACTTTCCTATCTGACCCAGTAAATTTTTCCGCCGCGAGTCATTGACGAATAATCTACTACATAGGTATTTTGCTTGGTGCTGTTCATGGCATTGTGGAGGCTCTTTTCAGAAGATACACAGAACAAGGAATGGATGAGGACTTGGCATATAAGAACACTGTAGAGTGTATCACTGGAATAGTCTCAAAAACTATTTCAAAGAAGGTACACAGAGTTTTATTTTCAATATATATCTATCTCCTTTGGACTCTACTTAATAGTACTTTATATGGTATCAGGGGATGCTTGAAGTTTACAACTCTTTAACAGAAGAAGGAAAGAAGCAGTTCAACGAGGCATATAGCGCAGCTTATTACCCAAGCATGGACATACTGTATGAGTGCTATGAAGATGTTTCTTCTGGAAGTGAAATTAGAAGTGTTGTGCTGGCTGGGAGGAGATTTTATGTATGCTTTTCCATACACTGTTCAAATGTGAATTAAACTCTTATTTATTGTTCATGAATGTCCCCAGAATATATATGACGTCTCCTGTTGTTTATATCTTTGTAGGAAAAGGAAGGCCTCCCTGCTTTCCCCATGGGCAACATTGATCAAACACGTATGTGGAAGGTGGGTGAAAGGGTGCGTTCAACCCGGCCACAAGGTGATCTGGGCCCGTTACATCCATTCACTGCTGGAGTGTTTGTTGCACTAATGATGGCTCAGGTAGGATTCTTTTATTTAATATGAGATTTCAGATGTACATTGTTTGACAAACATCTCATTCATTTGTTTTGTTTTACTCCAATATAGATCGAGGTCCTCAGAAAGAAGGGTCACTCGTATTCAGAGATCATCAACGAGAGTGTGATCGAGGCTGTCGACTCCCTAAACCCATTCATGCATGCTAGCGGGTGGCGTTCATGGTTGATAACTGCTCCACAACAGCTCGTTTAGGGTCAAGGAAATGGGCTCCGCGCTTTGACTATGTCTTGACCCAACAAGCTTTTGTGACCGTCGACAAGAAAACACCGATTAATCAAGATCTTATCAGCAATTTTAAGTCTGACCCTGTTCATAGTGCCATTGAAGTCTGTGCTCAGCTAAGGCCCACCGTTGACATCTCAGTGACTGCTGATGCTGATTTTGTGCGCCCGGAACTCCGACAGTCTGCCTAAAGTTTGTGTTGATCGCTGGCACATCCAAGTTTAGCCGTTTGAGTTCAGTGTAGCCGCTTGTATGCTAAATGTATTGCTATAAGCTGAAGAAGTGAACACTTCAAATGTAGGACTGGTTTTGTTGTCACTGGACAGTGTTTTGCATGAATAAAAGTAGCGGTTTGTTACATCTTCTTACCTGCCAGTGCTGCAACTTCCATTTTGTTTTTCTTTAGCTATAAATAGCTAAAACTCAGGGGTCAGTTTTGAGCCCTTATCTCTTTACTTTGGTGATGGATGAGGTCACAGGGGATATACAAGGAGATATCCCATGGTGTATGCTCTTTGCGGATGATGTGGTGCTAATTGATGATAGTCGGGGGGGGTTAATAGAAAGTTAGAGCTGTGGAGGCGGACTCTAGAATCGAAAGGTTTTAGTCTTAGTAGAACCAAAACTGAGTACATGAGGTGCAGTTTCAGTACTACTAGGCACGAGGAGGAAGAGGTTAGGCTTGATGGACAGGTGGTACCTGAGAAAGACACCTTCCGATATTTGGGGTCTATGCTCCAGAAGGATGGTGATATCGATGAAGATGTGAGTCATCGAATCAAAACTGGTTGGATGAAGTGGCGCCAAGCTTATGGCGTCATCTGTGATAGGAAAGTGCCACAAAAGCTAAAAGGCAAGTTCTATAGGACGGCGATTCGACCTGCGATGTTGTATGGCGCAGAATGTTGGCCGACCAAGAGACGACATATCCAACAGTTAGGTGTAGCGGAGATGCGCATGTTGAGATGGATATGTGGCCACACAAGAAAGGACCGGGTTAGGAATGATGATATACGTGAGAGAGTTGGGGTAGCACCAATTGAAGAGAAGGTTGTCCAACACCGTCTAAGATGGTTTGGTCATATAGAACGTAGGCCTCCGGAAGCGCCATTGCATACCAGACGGATAAAGCGGGATGAGAATGTTAAGAGGGGTCGTGGTAGGCCAAACTTGACATGGGAGGAGTCTGTTAAGAGAGATCTGAAGGATTGGAATATCACCAAAGAACTAGCCATGGATAGGGCTGCGTGGAAGTTAGCTATCCATGTGTCAGAACCATGACCTAGTTTCAAGATCTTATGGGTTTCAACTCAAGCCTACCCCAACTTGTTTGGGAAAAAAGACTTTGTTGTTATTGTTGTTGTTGTATAAATAGCTAAAACTCAGTTGACTTCTGAAGATCGTTCGTAGTAGCAGTTTCATTTGTTAACTATTTAGACATTCATTTGCTTTTCAAACCTGTTTATCCAAGCAGAACGCTTCTGCTGCCGTCTGTTCGCTGTTTCATTGCGCGTTTGGTTCAATTCCCACAGTGGTGACAGGGCAGCCTATTAGCGTTGGTGCTTTGCTTTGCCGGCTGCGGATTCTACAAAGCAAATCTTCCAAGTTCGAACACACAGAAGTAGACAACACCACCTTCCCTGTTGCCATGATCATCACGCCGAACCTCTTCGTGCTAAACTCCTTAAACCAATCGATGAATTCGAGGATGCAATTGCCTGGTTCACCCGCATCTTATAAATCTCCCATGGATGCGATACAACCCCAAACACAAGCATACACAAGCGAGGCCAGCAAACGAAATAAGCAGCTATAGCCATGGCTGAGAGGGAGGGAGCGATGGTGAAGAAGGGACACGAGGAGGGCCTGAAGATGGCCACGTCGCTGCTGGAGGAGTTCGGGCTTCCCCTGGCCTCCTGCCGTTAGCTGAAGTCATCGAGGTGGGCTTCGTGCGCGCCACCGGGTACATGTGGATCTCGCAGAAGAAGAAGGTGGAGCACAGGTTCAAGCTGGTAAGCAAGCAGGTGAGCTACGACGTGGAGATCACCGGGTACGTCAAGGTCAAGTGCATCAAGAAGCTCAAGGGCGTCAAGGCCAAGGAGCTCATGCTGTGGCCGCCGGTCAACGAGATCACCGTCGACGACCCGCCCACCGGCAAGATCGTCTTCAAGAGCCTCGCCGGCGTCACCAAGACCTTCCCCGTTGAGGCCTTCGCCGCGGGTCAGTAGGCGCGCGTGGACACCGCCGGCTGCATTTCCTGCGTACGTTCAAGATTACTGCTTAATTGGCGCCGTATATTGGCTGCTGATACTACATCACAAATCATAGCGTCTGCTGAGGGAGATGCATTCATTTTATTTCGCGAGTTTGTTGTTTTCAAGGTTAAGATCAACTTTGTACTATCGTTGCAAGTGTTGATCAGTGTGCGTTGTACTTTTTAACCGTGGTTATATGCGGGTTTGGGGCTTCTGCTTTTCGTTGTCTGTGTGCTCGCTCGTGGATTTTTTTTTTGAAAGTACAAAACTGCGTATAATCAACCGATACAGAAACGAAGTACATACGCAGAATTGCAAAGCACGCACCCAGCTCGAAGCACTACAGCAGCATAGCGCCGCTGAACCACCAGATATCCTCGACGCCATCGAAGCCGCCGGAGAAGAAGAAGCCAAACCTCCACCCGCCTAGAAGAGGGAGGACCTCCAACCTTGAAGAAGACTGCAAGAACCGCTCGCCGCCAGCGACGAGACCTTTGCCGATGAACACGCACAGCCAAGCCGCCCCCACGTCCAGCTCCAGCACCGCCCACCGCCGGGACGGCCAAGCCATGCCAGATCCTCCACCATCGGACCTTCCCAGCGCCAGAGCCGAGCACAGCACTCGATGACGCTCCTGTACAAGCTTCCACCAGGCCCCTCACCGGCGCCGGAGCAGACGACGGCGAAGCGAGGAAGGGGCCTCGGAACAAAATCCGACGGAGAAGGGCGTCGCCACCGCCTCGGCATCCTCCTCCAGGAACAGATCTTGCCGTCGCGCACGAACAGCAAGAAGACGAAGCCGCCAGCTCCTTCACGCCGCCCCGAGCTCGCTCGTGGATTTTGTTCTACATGATGACAGTTTCCCTCCAAAATGCACACGACGAGCTTGCCTCTGGTGCTTCCGCAGGCGTAGACTTACCAGCTGCGACAACTGCAATCAACAAAGTTCGCCGATCGATGGATCGACTTTTTTTTAGTCGTGACATACTGGCATGGAGCCATCCGTTCAGAGAGAAAAAAAGACATGGACCCATATTGGGCTGCTGGCTCACCAGTTTCGCTGCGGGGCATCCTGGGCCTAGGATGAGGCTGAAGGCTAAGGCCTTCTTTGATTCCTAGGATTTCAAAATGCAGGAATAAGAACAGGGATATGAATGCAAGTGAAAAACTGAGATCACTAACAATAAGTTGCTTATTAGAGATAACTTGGCTAAACGTAGAACTATGAGTGATGTTTTTTGCTTGTTTTGCTCTAAGCCTGAATCATGTCACCACCTGTTTTTCGATTGTTTTGTTGCAAAATTAATCTAGCCTGTTATCTCTGATTTGTTTTACATCCAAATTGGTTCAGATTTTGAATCTTTAGCAAGATGTTGGCTGAGTAATGATAAAACTCTGCTCTTAACGTAGTTTGTACTGCTGTTCTATGGGCCTTATGGAAACTTCGCAATGACATGCGTTTTCAGGGGATGTGCTGGCCAGGGGTGAAGGACATCTGGAGAAGGGTGGCAGTGGATCTCGACTACTAGAAAATAATATCCGAAGATGTTGTCTCGGATCTGCTGGCAAGAAGCACGCACTTGTTGAACAAGAAGCGTGGGGAAGTAATGCGGATTGCTTGGCGATGATGTTCAAGACCTTGAAGACTGAAGATCACTCCAGCCCATCCTCCAGGGAGTTTGATGACAAGCAAGCTGAAACTTGCAGGAAGCTAATTCTGAAGTTCTCTTGTGCTTAGATCGTAGTCTACTGGAATTGTTTCTTTGGTGCTTTAGGTGTATGTGGCTGTTTGCTTGATGAACCTGTTTCACAGCTGAAAAACCTGGCTTCATGCTGTGTGTAGCCTAGGAGCTGTAAACGACTTTGTCGGCTGTGGTTTCAATGAAATCGGGGGCGGTGCCCCTTTAATCTAAAAAAAAATGAGATCACAGGAATGTTTTCCTTAGCTGCCTCGTTCTTTGCTAAGGAATGGGAAAAAGAGGCCCTACTGAATTGTTTCTTTAGTGTGTTTGATGTGGTAATCTGACTGCAAAAGAAAAATCTTTCAACTTTCCTTTGCTGTATTCCTGTGAATCAAACACTGCTAGAGGAATTCCTAAAGGAAAATGAATAGTACACTTTTCCTATGCAAATCATGTGAATCAAAGGGCGGCTAAGTTCAGACGGAGAGCTCCCCAGTCGTCCCTATTTGGAGCCGTGCGATTGAGGCGCACTGTTCCTCCTATGAAAAGAATCGGGACCAATCTAAGAGCATCTCCACCGGCACCCAAAAGCACCTCCAAACGCCCATTTGAGAGCCAAACACGGAAAACAGCCACACTGGCATCCAAAAATATAGGCCGACTGTCATTTGCACCCCCACCCCTTCCTCTAGTTCCGCATGCCCCGGCGATTCACGACAGCGCCGCCGCCCTTGGTCCGCAGCCCCTTGCGGTCGCCGCCACTCCACGCCGCGTCCAGTGGTTGTTCGGCGCCGCCACAACTCGACCCGCCGGCGCCACCAATTTGGACATCCACTCCAACTTTTTTTTTTACTCAAGTGAGTACCATCAATATACTTTTCCTATGTTTTTTCATATGCATTTGATCTCTATGTTTTTTTTTCCTTTTTTTCCAACCTTATCATGGAGCCATGGCGGTGGGTATGATCCTACCTGCTATACCTAGTCGCGCGGCGCGCCACCCACCCTATACCTTAAACATGTGGCTGTGGTGCGCGAGCCTTTACCTCGAGAGAACTGAACCGCTTGTACGTAGGGCTTTATCTTCCGAGCTTGTTAGTATTCGGCTATTGCCACCCTCGTGTCGTAGGTAGCAGCAGTTACTTCCGGCCAACCACTCGTACATACTATGTCAGGTTCCGGAACGTACCAGCACAGGCGTTGAAACTTGAGTACTACATGGGCTGGCGCCTCCACACCAGTCACAGACGCGCTCACCGACCAACAGAAATGAAATGCAATTCACCGGGCGCGGTGCTGTGCTCTGCAGCTGGCTGATGGCCTCGATAAGCGTCTGCCGCCTCTGCTGCTTTCCGGTGTGTGTAGGGGTGGAATCGAGCCGAGCCGAGCCGGCTCGGGGCTCGGCTCGAACAAGCTCGGTAAAACTCGAGCCGAGCTTGGCTCGGCTTGACAGTGAAATGTTTCTAGAAAAGCGGCTCGGCTCGTCGGGCTCGAGGCTCGGCTCGGGAGGCTTGCGAGCCGTCCAACTTAGACGCTATCCCCGAAACGCAATCGATCGATCCCATCTCCTGTGTGTCTTCCCCGTCTGTCCCAGTTCCTAGCTAGCTAGGGCCGCCGGCCCCCGTGACCGCCGCTTGACGCTCCCACCGACGCCGGCGGTCATCCCCGAAGCAGGCCGCCGCCAGCCACCAGCCAAAGGCCCCATCTCCTCTGGTAGCGCAATCGAGCAATCAACTTCAATCCCTTCACCACTCACCATCAAATCGCCTCCCTGCCGTCGAACGCCACCACCAGCACCCGCGGAATCACCTCGCCTCCCTGCCGTCAAACGCCACCACCAGCGCCTGCGGAATCACCACACATGTCGGATCCGATTTCACACAGCCCCGTGTGCTCTGAAGCCTCTGATACCATGAACAAATCCTTCTATCAATAGAGATTGAGCTTACATCCTAGCCATGGTGAAGGAAGTGACAGGGAAGAAAGGGGATATTTCCTCTGTTCGTTCTTCTCTCTCTCTCATCTCTGTTCTTTTCTTTTTTACCCGATCCATGTCCCTGATTAGCAATTTTTCCCCGATCCATGTCCTGCTCCTTTTGGTCAATTCCCCGTGGCTGCTCCTTCTACTCATTGTCTCATTCGATGGATCTATATAAACTATATGGTCTGTTTGTAAGTAATTTCTAATTCACCCAGAATATTTAATTGTCTTGGCTTCTTGACTGCTTGTATATATGATAGTGTCTGAATATGCTATTGTAGCTGCAGCTGTTCTCTTGTTATGCAAAATTAATGTTTTTGCCATCCGGAAACTATACTAGACTAGCTCTACATGTCAAACTAATGTCCAATTTTGACATCGCCATACTAGATGATCTATTCATGCTCAATTGTTTGTTGATTATAATTGTCAAATGTTACATTTTTCGCATAGGTCATGTCAATTTTTTTTATTTCATCGAGCTTTCGAGCCGGCTTGCGAGCTTCACCGAGCCGGCTCATCGAGCCTCGAGCCTTGTCCGGTAGGTCAAGGCTTGGCTTACACCACCTTCGAGCCGAGCCGAGCCTTGTCGAGTCCGAGCCGAGCCTCGAGTTTCAGGTCCAGCCCTATGTGTGCCACAGCAGCCATCAGTGCGATCCATCCATACGCAGAAGCACAGTCACAGCCTCGGACCGCCACCGCACGGCCCCAGCGAAGTTATGCGGCGTTTACTCGTTCCTCTCGTGCTACCATCCCTCACCGTGGAGCTGCAACTTGCCAAGGGAATCCGATACGAGGTGCTCACTTTTGCTTCAATCGAAGATGTTTTTTTTTTTCAGTAAAGGAAGCTCACTCTTTCCGTGGCGACCGACCAAAAATTCGGGTCAATAGTTACCAGATCCATCAAAGGAAGGGAAAGGGGATTAGGGAAATACGAGATCAAAAGGGGAGAGAAAAGCGAGAGAGCCAGCCAGCCATGGAGATGATGAAACAAATCCTTATCAAAATTGACTTTAAACAGCATCAATGGCGTTTCGATCCGTGTGTGCAGACAGAGAGCACGGTTACGACGACGGGGACGAGAGCTAGTCGACGAGGATCATCTGGAAGAGCAGGTCGTTCCAGATATCAATGGGGCCAGGCAGGCACCAATGAATACAGTCATTGACGAGCTGCACCTTCTCGTTGGGCCAGTGGCCGTACCGGCTGGGATGCCCGTCCGGCCGCATCAGCATCGCCGCCGTGGCGTCCATGAGCATCATCCTCACGCCCTTCGCCCGGGCCGCCTTCTCCGCCGCCCGGTACTCCTCCATCTGCGCCGTGTAGAACTGCAGGTCCCGCCCGTCCATGGCCGTCTGGTTGCTCCGCAGCGGCTCGTCCGCTTACAATTCCCGCCCTGGTCCCAGGTCCCGTTCTCGAAGTGCGACATGGGCGACAGCATCCGCACGATCACCCGCCCCTTCACCCTGCCCTCCCCAGCGCGTTGATCGCCTGCAGCGACACGCGCCACGCCTTGCGCTGCGAGTAGTAGAGCGTCAGGTCGGGCACGCCGTACTGCCGGCTGCAGAAGCTGCACCCGATGAGCCGCCGCTTCTCGTAGAAGAGCGAGGGGCGGGAGAACCAGTTGGCGGCGGAGATGAGGACGTAGTCGAACCGGGGCACCTGCGACACCACTTCTCGTCCGGCTCGTCCAGGTACAGGCTGTAGTGGCCGGTGTGCGCCGCGTCGTCGTGGTCGGGCTCCCGCGCCCGCACCAGGAACGGCGACCAGAACATGCTGATGGTGAAGTTGTATGCCCTGTAGTAGTACACCTTGTTCTGGTCCAGCGGGTTCGGCGAGATGTCCTTCGGATACGCCACCTGCCCAGTTCAGAGAGCAAATTCATTGGTCGCCATGGCAGAAATCGAATCAAGTCTTTTTCTTTCTTTTTGATGCACAAGAATTGACATCTCTCGGAAAGTATGGAGTACCTGTGCGAGGAGGCAAAGCAGCGACTGCATATGGTTGCGAGCGAGGGAGTCCCCGACGAAAGCCAGCGATTTGTGGCGGGCGAACTGCAGGAACTGGACCGGGTCGAAGCGCGGCAGCTCGCACCCGACGGCCTCCACCGCCACTTGAGGAAGCCCAGGTCGGCCGGCCGTACTTGAGGCAGTTCTGGTGCTCCTGGATCATGCCGCACGTCTTGTGGTTGTAGTAGGGCGCCTCCGCGTCGGGGACCCACTCGCCGCGGAAGATGTCGCAGTACTTCATCACGCTCACCACCGGCGCGGAGGAGGCCAGCTTGGTGGTGCGCGGCACCCCGACGCCGACCAGCCGAAGTACTGCGCGTTGGTGAGCAGGATGAGGATGGCCAGCGCCGAGAAGTACACCGGCACCGGGCCGAACAGCAGCTTCACCAAGAAATGGAGCTTCTTCATCGCGTCTCGCTCTATCTATCTAGCTACTATCTACTGCCTATCTTCCTTACTATAGCTATAACTCGCAGCAATTCCTCATGAGCAAGAAGCGAAGAACCATTGATGATAGCAAGCCAGCTCTGGTACTCCACTCCACTCCACTCCACACTAGCTAAGCTAAGAAGAAGCAAGCGCGCACGAGGAAAGGGATGATAGCAAGCCAGCTCTGGTACTCCACTCCACTCCACGCGCTCTGGTACCCTTTTTTCTTGCTTTGCGGGCAATGTCTGTGGCGCGCCTATTCTTGAAGCCGGTGGACAGGACACGCAGAGGAGAGTAGGTGCGCCGTTCATTTCAATACTGACTAGTGGGATCTCAAAGGGACATGTCTGTCTTTTTCAGTATTTTATTTATTCACCCAAGTACTCATGTCCTCGCACCGCATATTCGCGTGACCTATGTTGGGTTACCACGCGCCATGTGCTAATCGAGATGTTAAGGTGTGTTTGGTAGGTCGGGTGGGCTGAGAAATTCCCACCTCATCAAAATTTTGGGTGTTTGGTAGGTCGGGTGGACAACCTGGGACATGCCCACCTCATGCGAAAAGAGCTCCTCAGCCATGCCCGGTTGTGAAGCTCGAACCGAGCTTCTCACCGCAACCAGGCCCAGCTCATACAGAAAAATCCCCACGCGTGGGCCCCACCGAGCGCCGCGTCGCGAGCACCCTCGATCCCGCTCTCTCATTTCCCCCCGTCTCTCTACTTTCTCCATCGCTCCGAAATCGCCAGAGGCCAGCGCCGACCAACACCGCCTACGAGAGCCGTCCCCAGCGCCGCGCGTCGCCAAGCTCCGAGCACGGCCGCGACGAACAGTACCAGCGCCGCCGCGACCCTCTCTCTTCTTCCTCCTAGCTCCCTCAATCTCGTCGTCATTCCCGTCCTGCGCCGCCGCCACGGAAGACCACCAGCGCACCACCACGATTGACCACCACCGCCGAGCCCCTCCGAGCGCCGCCGGCGAATTCCTCCTCGCGCCTCCACCTGCTGTTCGCCGACCTCCACCGCGTGGAGGAGGACGAGCTCAGGCGCGCGCGTGGAAGAGGATGGCGCGGCCTCCTCGCACTGCTACCCGCGCTGCCGCCTCCGAGCGTGGAAATGGAGGGTGCGTCCTCGTCGGCGGCTGCTCCTCTCGCCGGCGACCCGGCGTCCTCGCCGGCGGCGGCGCCAGGGGCCTGATCGCTTTTTAAGATTGTAGTTCAGGGACCTGATCGCTTTTTAAGGTTTCTGTTCAGGGACCTGATTGCTTTTTCTAAAAATCTAGCATGGCTCAGAACATACAGGCTACCAAACATGGTCTCAACTCAGCACAGCTTAGCTTGTACAACCTACAAACGACCACACTAAAACAACTTTGGATGTGCTCAGCATAGCTGGACTGGGCATGTATGGGCTGAGATGGAGCATACGAGCTACCAAACACACCCTAAGAGAATCTCCACCGGCACCCTCCAAAGGACCCTCAAAGGCCCATTGGCGGTCCGGACCCCAAAAACGCCACCAGCGGCATCCTCCAAAGGGTCACCCCGCAAAAAGAGGCCCTCTCGGGGGTGCCGGACATGGGGCGGACATGGCCTCCGACAGGTCTGGCCCGCCTGTCATACACACATAGCCGGCGCCCGTGTTAATTAGTGCTGTGTAGGAGGCCGTTGCGCCCGATTTTAATGGCGAGGCGACGAGACGGCGGCACGTCTGTCAGCACGCGTCGCAATAACGCCGCGCCCGTTCCCCTGGCGGGCGCAGAGCGAAGCGACGCGTCGTAATTACGCCGCGCCCATTTCAATATGGCAGACGGAAGCGACGCCTCGAGCCGCGCCGTCCACGTGTTGACGTCGCTGCGGCTTCCAGCGGCGACGCCCTGCACACGCGTCGTCGGCGTCAATGTCTGGCCAGGCGAACCAGTGGCTAGCCGTTAATGCAGGCCACCCAACCCCGCTCCTCCGGCCGCCTTTAAAACGCGGCGTGTCGCAGCCTTCTCTTCCCACACAACCACTTCTCCCTCTTCCAACCCCGCCACCAGCAGATCAGCCACAAAGCATGGCGGGCAGCCGTAGGACGCCGGAGAAGCGCGAGCTTCGGCGTCATCGCAACTTCCTAACGGCGGGACGTGCTCGCCGTTGCAACGAGCGCCGCGGCCAGCAACGCCGTGAGCAGATGGAGGAACGCCGCCGCCGTAACGAGGAGGCGGAGATGGCTAAGGCGTATCACCGCGAGCGGTGGCTCGAGGACGCAGCTAACGCGCCTCCGTACGTGGTGTCGCTGGAGACCGCGCGACTGTGAAGCCGCCACAGCGTTCCGGTGGAGGACGACGCCACCCTACCCGAAGGGTGGACGAGGAACGCCGTCAACGTGTCGGTTGCGCCGCGGCTCAGCGGGCAGGAGCGCGCCGACTTCATCAAGCGAAAGTGGATGGAGATGTGATACGTCTCAAACGTATCTATAATTTCTGATGTTCCATGTTGATGTTATACCAATTGTTACATGTTTTATATACACTTCAACCTATTAACAAGATGCCACAGTGCCAGTTCCTGTTTTCTGCTGTTTTTGTATTCCAGAAAAGCTAGTCTGGAAATATTCTCGGAATTGGACGAAACTTGGACAGAACCTCCTATTTTTCCAACACGAAGACGGAGTCCAGAGGAGAGACGGAGGAGGGCCACGTGGCACCCACACCATGGGGGCGCGGCCCCCCTGCCGCGCCGTGGGGTGGTGTGGGGCCCTCGTGGCTCCGCAGCCGCCGCCCTTTCGCCTATTTATTCTCCCGACGCGAAAACCCTAAATACCCGAGCCATTATCCACGAAAAGTTCCAGAGACGCCGCCGCCGTCAACCCTAGCTCGGGAGGGTTCAGAAGCTCTTCCCGGCACCCTGCCGGAGAGGGGAATCATCACCGGAGGGCTCTACATCACCATGCCTGCCTCCGGAGTGATGCGTGAGTAGTTCATCCTTGGACTACGGGTCCATGGCAGTAGCTAGATGGTTGTCTCTCCACTTTATGCTATCATGTTTAGATCTTGTGAGCTGCCTATCATGATCAAGATCATCTTATTGTAATGCTACATGTTGTGTTTGCTGGGATCCGATGAATATTGAATACTATGTCAAGTTGATTATCAATCTATCTTATATGTTATTTATGATCTTGCATGCTTTCCGTTACTAGTAGATGCTTTGGCCAAGTAGATGCTTGTAACTCCAAGAGTGAGTATTTATGCTAGATAGTGGGTTCATGCCTCCGGTAATCTGGGAGAGTGACAATAACTTCTAAGATTGTGGATGTGCTGTTGCCACTAGGGATAAAATAACCGATGCTTAGCTTAAGGGTGCGCCGTTAGGTCTAATGCATTTGTTTACATTACGCACATTACTTAATGCAATTATCCGTTGCTTGCAACTTAATACCAACGGGGAACTCGGTATGACAACCTGGCGGTGGATTATTAGTCATAGACGCTGTTGGATAACGGTCTATGTATTTTGTCGTAATGCCCACATGAATATCATAGTAATCATCATGTCATATATATGCATTGTCATGCGCTCAATATTTTGTCAATTGCCCAGCTGTAATTTGTTCACCCAGCATGTTAGTTATCTTTTATGGAGAGACACCACTAGTGAACTGTGGACCCCGGTCCATTCTTTTACACTGATAATACAACCAACTGCAAACATTGTTCCTTTTCATTCTCTGCAATTTACTACTGTTTTCCACACCATACGTTTAATCCTTTGTTTTCAGCAAGCCGGTGAGATTGACAACCTCACTGTTTCGTTGGGGCAAAGTAGTTTGATTGTGTTGTGTGCAGATTCCACGTTGGTGATCAGTAACGCGCCACCAACAACCTTCAGAAGTGATTTCTTGCTCCTACTGGTTCGATTAAACCTTGGTTTCATACTGAGGGAAACTGCTGCTACACTGCTTCATACCTTCCTCTTGGGGTCTCCCAACGAACGTGTGATCCACGCAATCAAGCTTTTTCTGGCGCCGTTGCCGGGGAGCAAGAGGATTTCTGCAAGGGGAGTTTCACGCTTCCAATCTCTTTACTTTGTTATTGTCTTGCTTAGTTTATTTTTATTTAGTCTTGTTTGCTTTATTTATCAAAAACACAAAAAAATTAGTTACTTTTATTTTCAAGTTGTTATCTTTCTGTTTTGTTTTAATTTTGCTAAAATGAGTACCCCTGAGAACACTAAGTTGTGTGATTTCACTAGCACGAACAACAATGATTTCATTAGTACACCTATTGCTCCACCTGCTTCTAACGCAGAATTCTATGAAATTAAACCTGCACTTTTAAATCTTGTTATGAAAGAGCAATTCTCTGGTGTTAGTACTGATGATGCTGCTGCTCACCTTAATAATTTTGTTGAACTTTGTGAGATGCAAAAGTATAAGGATGTAGATGGTGATATTATTAAACTGAAACTTTTTCCTTTCTCTTTGAGAGGACGTGCTAAAGAATGGTTGCTATCTTTGACTAGAAATAGTATTGATTCATGGACTAAATGCAAAATGCTTTCATAGGAAAATATTATCCTCCTGCTAAGATTATATCTTTGAGAAGTAGCATTATGAATTTCAAACAATTTGATAATGAGCATGTTGCTCAAGCTTGGGAGAGAATGAAATCATTGGTAAAGAATTGTCCCACCCATGGACTGACTGCTTGGATGATCATCCAAACCTTTTATGCAGGACTAAATTTTTCTTCAAGAAACCTATTGGATTCGGCCTCTGGAGGTACCTTTATGTCCATCACTTTGGGTGCTGCAACAAAGCTTCTTGATGATATGATGATAAATTATTCTGAATGGCACACCGAAAGAGCTCCACAAGGTAAGAAGGTAAATTCTGTTGAAGAAACTCTTCCTTGAGTGATAAGATTGATACTATTATGTCTATGCTTACAAATGGAAAAATGCATGTTGATCCAAATAATGTTCCTTTAGCTTCTTTGGTTGCTCAAGAAGAGCATGTTGATGTGAACTTCATTAAAAATAATAACTTCAACAACAATGCTTATAGGAATAATTTTGGTAATAACAATTATAAGCCCTATCCTTTTAATAGTGGCAATGGTTATGTTAATTCTTATGGTAATTCCTACAACAATAATAAGAGTGTACCCTCTGATCTTGAAGTCATGCTTAAGGATTTTATTAGTACACAAACTGCTTTCAATAAATCTGTTGAGGAAAAGTTTGGGAAAATTGATGTTCTTGCCTCTAAAGTTGATAGTCTTGCTCTTGATGTTGATTTGTTAAAAATTAAAACTATGCCTCATGATGTTAAAGAGAGCAAAACTCTCAATGCTATACAAGTTAAAATTGATAATAATGTGAGGATGTTAGCTGATTTACATGCTAGGTGGGCAAGAGAGGATGAAATTGCTAAAAAGAATAGTATTGCTAGAGTTTATACTATTACTACTGAAAATGCTGTAAACTCAAGTGTTAACAAACCTCCTACTATCAATGGTAAAGTAATTGGTGTTGGCAATGTCTCTACTTCTGTTGCAAAACGTTTAAAATTGCCTGAAAACACTGAAACTGTTCCTGATAAAAGTGCTGAAATTTTTCGAGATGTGGGAGACAATGGTCCCATTACTTTTGATAATAATGATTTTGATTTTGATGGTTGCAATATTTCTGAAGTAATTAAGTTCTTGCAAAAGCTAGCTAGAAGTCCTAATGCTAGTGCTATAAACATGGCTTTTACTAAACATATTACTAATGCTCTCATGCAAGTTAGGGAAGAGAAATTAAAACATGAAGCTTCTATCCCTAGGAAGTTAGAAGATGGTTGGGAGCCCATCATTAAAATGAAGGTGAATGATTTTGATTGCAATGCTTTATGTGATCTTGGTGCTAGTATTTCTGTTATGCCTAAGAAACTCTATGATATGCTTGATTTAGCACCTTTGGAACACTGTTATTTGGATGTTCACCTTGCTGATAATACTATAAAGAAACCTTTGGGGAGAGTTGATGATGTTTTTATAATGGTTAACAATAACCTTGTCCCCGTTGATTTTGTTGTTTTGGATATTGAATGCAATGCTTCTTGTCCTATTGTTTTGGGAAGACCTTTTCTTAGAACTGTTGGTGCTATTATTGATATGAGAGAGGGGAATATTAAATATCAATTCCCACTCAAGAAAGGTATGGAACACTTCCCTAGAAAGAAGATGAAGTTACCTTTTGATTCTATTGTTAGAGCAAATTATTCTGTTGATGCTTCATCACTTGGAAACACTTGATTCTTACTTTCTGCGCCTAGCTGAAAGGCGTTAAAGAAAAGCGCTTATGGGAGACAACCCATTATTTTATTTCTGCAATTTTTCTTTTTGAGTCAAGGAGTTGTTTACTTCTGTAACAATTCCTTTGTATCTTTATTTTATCGCATTGTTGTGCCAAGTATTGCCTCTAATAGGAAGATGATGCTAGATTTGGATTTCTGCGCAGGAACAGATTTCTGCTGTTCACCGTTTTAATTCTGTAAAATCACAGAAAAATTATTTAAATCTGCAAATTTTTGTGCGTGATCCTCAGATATGTACGCATCTTTCGTTAGTTTAAAGTTTTTCGATCTGAGCAACGTAAGTGCCTCGAAAAAATTCGTCTTTGCGGACTGTTCTGTTTAGACAGATTCTGTCTTTTATTTTTCGCATTCTCTCTTTTACTAGTGTTGAGTGGAATTCTTTTTTAGGGTGAAGAGCTTCACATAACATCAGTGGCAGTAGCTAATGTTAAAAGTAACGGTCATGTTTGTGTCCTTATAGAACATGTGAGTTTTTGATTGTGCACTAACCCTCTAATGAGAATTACTTTGAGTTTGGTGTGGCGGAAGTTTTCAAGGGTCAAGAGAGAAGGATGATATAATGTGATCAAGAAGAGTGAAGAGCTTAAGCTTGGGGATGCTCCCATGGATCACCCCAGCATATTTCAAGAAGACTCAAGCGTCTAAGCTTGGGGATGCCCAAGGCATCCCCTTCTTCATCAGCAACTTATCAGGTCATCTCTAGTGAAACTATATTTTAATTCTTTCACATCATATGTGCTTTACTTGGAGCGTCTGTGTGCTTTTATTTTCAGTATTTTATTTTTCTTATGGTCAACTTGATTGGACCCCAGCATTCTTGATTGGGAGAGAGACACGCTCCGCTTTTTCATATGAATACTCCTATTCTTCACTTATACTTGTTGAGTATTCTTATCTAGCTATTGCTATGCTTTTAGCTCCTTTTTGCATGCATCTCTTATTCAGAGCTGTTAGTTCTTTTAAAGAAAGTACTCTCTTGCTTCACTTATAATTGTTTGGAGAGTTTATGTTGAAATAAATTGATTGGTGTTTGGTTGGAACAGAAAATGTTGCATGTGGTAGATGGTATAATGGAAAAAGCTTACATATTCTTGTAGATCATGTATTGGATAATTTGATACTTGTCAATTGTTTTGAGTTATCAAGTAGTTCATGTTTAAGCTTTTGTATCATGTAGTTAAAACCTATTAATGAAGAACTACCGTAAAGCTCGTTGAAATTTGGTTTGCATGATTGGTATCTCTAAGGTCTAGATATTTTCTAGTAAAAGGGTTTGGTTAACAAGGAAGACAGTGTAGAGTCTTATAATGCTTGCAATATGTTTTCATATAAGTCTTGCTGTGTCGGTTGATATCCTGTGTTTGCTTCAAATAACCTTGCTAGCCTAAACTCTGTACTGAGAGGGAATGCTTCTCGTGCATCCAAAACCTTGAGCCAAAATCCATGCCATCTGTGTCCACCATAACTACCTATATGTGGTATTTCCTTGCCATTCCAAGTAAATTTTTCATGTGCTACCTTTAAACTATTCAAACTTATTACTCCTATTTTGTGTCAATGTTTACCAAGCTCATGAGGACGGGGTGGATGTCTTTATGTCAACTGTCAAACAGACTTTACCACCGGACTAGCGGCATATACATCCGCTTATCCATTAATTTTGCAAAAAGAGCTGGCAAATGGGGTGCCCAGTCCCAATTAATTACAACTTTAACCGCTTAATTCTCTTCACATTTTTGCCCTGATTTATCAGTCAAGCAATGACAAACAGTGAAATATCTGCATGTGTAAACAAAAGAGAAAGAGGGATGATCTGCCTTGCTGGTAGAAATAACGTCCTTCATGGGAGCCGCTCTTAAAAGTCTGGTTGGCAGGGGTCATATTGTACTTTCCATTTTCTGATTCGTTGACAATTAACAAACACCTCTCAAAACTTATTTTTACTCTCTTATGATTTCAAAAACTTAAAAAGCTCTAGCACATGATTTAATCCCTGCTTCCCTCTGCGAAGGGCCTTTCTTTTACTTTTATGTTGAGTCAGTTTTCCTACTTCTTTCTATCTTAGAAGCAAACACTAGTGTCAACTTTGGTGCAACAATTTTTATATGCTTGTATATTGCACTTATTATATGCTTTGTGTTGACAAATATCCATGAGATATATATGTTGAAAGTTGAAAGCAATTGCTGAAACTTAAATCTTCCTTTGTGTTGGTTAAATACCTTTTACTTAGAATCTATTGCTTTATGAGTTAACTCTTATGCAAAACTCTTTGATGCTTGTCTCGAAAGTACTATTCATGAAAAGTTTTTGCTTATATGATTCAGTTGTTTGCTCATTATCTACTTGCTAGCAAACTATAGACCATTGACCTGGATCACTTCATTCATAACATGTGCTTTACAATATTATTTGATCAAGATTATGATTGTAGCATGTCACCTCAGAAATTATTTTGTTTTTATCGTTTTACCTACTCGAGGACGAGTAGAACTAAGCTTGGGGATGCTTGATACGTCTCAAACGTATCTATAATTTCTGATGTTCCATGTTGATATTATACCAATTGTTACATGTTTTATATACACTTCATAGCATTTTTATGCATTTTCTGGGACTAACCTATTAACAAGATGCCACAGTGCCAGTTCCTGTTTTCTGCTGTTTTTGTATTCCAGAAAAGCTAGTCTGGAAATATTCTCGGAATTGGACGAAACTTGGACAGAACCTCCTATTTTTCCAACACGAAGACGGAGTCCAGAGGAGAGACGGAGGAGGGCCACGTGGCACCCACACCATGGGGCCGCGCGGGCCCCCCTGCCGCGCCGTGGGGTGGTGTGGGGCCCTCGTGGCTCCGCAGCCGCCGCCCTTTCGCCTATTTATTCTCCCGACGCGAAAACCCTAAATACCCGAGCCATTATCCACGAAAAGTTCCAGAGACGCCGCCGCCGTCAACCCTAGCTCGGGAGGGTTCAGAAGCTCTTCCCGGCACCCTGCCGGAGAGGGGAATCATCACCGGAGGGCTCTACATCACCATGCCTGCCTCCGGAGTGATGCGTGAGTAGTTCATCCTTGGACTACGGGTCCATGGCAGTAGCTAGATGGTTGTCTCTCCACTTTATGCTATCATGTTTAGATCTTGTGAGCTGCCTATCATGATCAAGATCATCTTATTGTAATGCTACATGTTGTGTTTGCTGGGATCCGATGAATATTGAATACTATGTCAAGTTGATTATCAATCTATCTTATATGTTATTTATGATCTTGCATGCTTTCCGTTACTAGTAGATGCTTTGGCCAAGTAGATGCTTGTAACTCCAAGAGTGAGTATTTATGCTAGATAGTGGGTTCATGCCTCCGGTAATCTGGGAGAGTGACAATAACTTCTAAGATTGTGGATGTGCTGTTGCCACTAGGGATAAAATAACCGATGCTTAGCTTAAGGGTACGCCGTTAGGTCTAATGCATTTGTTTACATTACGCACATTACTTAATGCAATTATCCGTTGCTTGCAACTTAATACCAACGGGGAACTCGGTATGACAACCTGGCGGTGGATTATTAGTCATAGACGCTGTTGGATAACGGTCTATGTATTTTGTCGTAATGCCCACATGAATATCATAGTAATCATCATGTCATATATATGCATTGTCATGCGCTCTGAAAGGGCATGGCGCCCCCATGTGTGGTTTTGGTAATTAATGACAATCCCTATGGACTAATGGTTGCTTTGAGTTATACTTGTAGTGTTTGTCCATAGACCATGCTTGAACTCCATATGTTGGATTCAAGGTTGATGCCATGAATATATTGATATAATGAAGTATTTGGCATCAAGATCATCGAGTTGAGCATATTGCTAGCATGTCTTGAAGAAAAGAATTATGTGGTCATTCATGGTTATCTTCAAGACATCATCTATTGAAAAGAGAAGAAAAGATACAAGGTTGATCAAGATATTGATCAACACTCAAAGCTACAAGATGTACCAAGTGGGATCATGTATCTCTTGTATGGTAAGCAATTGTCCATATAGCTTTGTGAACTAACCCATGATATGTGTGTAGCATTTCTATATGTGGTTAGGTATATTTCTATGGGCTTGCATCAAATGAAGATTTCATATAGCCCATGATCGATGACGTCAAGTGGTGATCGTCATCAATGTTGAGAAGCGCAAGTTCAAGAGGAGCATCTCGAAGAAATCCTAGGCTTGAAGCTTGCCACCCATTTGGAGAAAATGGTCAAGTGAAGATGTGCCTAAGAGAGGCTCTCCCATAGTGGAGTATGGGGGAGCAATGTTTGAGTCTTCACCAAGCGAAGCGCGATCAAGAAAGGTGGTCCACTTGAAGAGATCAAGATCGACGTCATCTAGCTCAAGTGGAATGCGCAAGGCAAAGGTATGATAGGGTTTCTATTTTACCGGTCTCGTGGTACTAGTTGGGAGACCGGGTTATAGGATAGATACCGTACTATCAAGAGGGGCTCTCGATTGAGATTTAGCGTATCAGTTGGAGAGAGCTCAAACTTTGCATACTTGCCTTCATCATCTTTCTTGGTTCTTATTTGGATTTTCTCCTTGTTGGGTTTTGGTGCTTGTTGTGATCTTCATGACAAGCCCAAGTTCTCCGAAAACGGATTCCGGATGAAAAACTTGTTGCGTTCTCGGTGTTGGAAATATTGCTGGTCCTCCTCGAGATAAGGTCCACACCTCCCATGTGTGATATCTCCTCCATATTTGTGACCCTTAATATTTCCGATGCAAGTTGGTTTCATCTCATTTGGAGTTCATATGAGAAAGTTATTGCATTTGTTCTTCCTCTAAGTGAGGAGAAGCTTTTTGGATCTAGATCTACCATTCCACCAATCAATCTCTCCTCTAAGTGAGGGGAAGCTTTTTGGATCTAGATCTTGGAGAATTTGGTGTTCTTCTTTGTTCTTCCTCTCTTCTCCCCCCAATAGCATTAGTTGCTTTGGTGGGATTTGAGAGTGAAGGATTTTGAGCACTTCTTGTGTTCTTGCCCATTGCATCGGTTGCATCGGTTTGAGTTCTCCACGGTGATACGTGGAAATCGAAGTTGAGAAGCTTGTTACTCTTGGGTACTTGGGGTGCCCTAGAGCTTGTCCTCTTGGGTACTTGGAGTGCCCTAGACGGTCCTTGTTGATCTCGGAGTTTTGGTAGCTCGCGGGATAGTTGGGAGCCTCCAATTAAGTTGTGGAGACGTGCCCCAACCTTGTGATTCTTGTGGCTTTGGGAGCCGCGGGAATTCGGTGAGAGCCTCCAATTAAGTTGTGGAGTGTGCCTCATCCTTGTACGGGTTCGGTGACCACCCTTAAGTGTCCCATAGTGGATCGTGGCACTCTACATTGGTAGAGGCACGAAGGAGATTACGGTGTGCCATTTGAGGGCTACTCGGAGATCACTTGTGACTCCGCACCGCTCCAACGGAGACGTAGCTTCCATTGGGAAGTGAACTTCGGGATAAATCATCGTCTCCAAGTGCCTCGGTATTTCTATACCCGAGCTTCTTACTTATGCAATTTACTTGGTGATAGCCATCGAGCTTGAAGTAATATATCTTGCTATCACCTAGTTGTTTATATTGCTTAGCATAAGTTGTTGGTGCACATAGGTAAACCTAGCTTGTTTAGGTTTCGTGCTTGATAAATTAAACGCTAGTTTTATTCCGCATTTATTCAAGCCTAAACCGTAAAGAATTTTAAATCGCCTATTCACCCCCCCCCTCTAGGCGACATCCGTGTCCTTTCACGCTCAATATTTTGTCAATTGGCCAGCTGTAATTTGTTCACCCAGCATGTTAGTTATCTTTTACGGAGAGACACCACTAGTGAACTGTGGACCCCGGTCCATTCTTTTACACTGATAATACAACCAACTGCAAACACTGTTCCTTTTAATTCTCTGCAATTTACTACTGTTTTCCACACCATACGTTTAATCCTTTGTTTTCAGCAAGCCGGTGAGATTGACAACCTCACTGTTTCGTTGGGGCAAAGTAGTTTGATTGTGTTGTGTGCAGATTCCACGTTGGTGATCGGGTAACGGCGCCACCAACAACCTTCAGAAGTGATTTCTTGCTCCTACTGGTCGATTAAACCTTGGTTTCATACTGAGGGAAACTGCTGCTACACTGCTTCATACCTTCCTCTTGGGGTTTCCCAGCGAACGTGTGATCCACGCAATCAAGATGTTGTCCGAGCAAAAGCTCGACCGAAGTACTCTATCTCGGCGCCCTACTGGCACGCCGTGGTGGACGCGGAGTACCAGGCCGCTCAGCGGCGTCTTCCTCCCTACCGGGGCGGGGAGCCAACGCCGGAGCTGTCTGCTTCGGACGACGAGCATGCCCGCTCTGATGGCGAGGGCGACGAAGACGACGATGACCCCGAGCTGCCCGATCTCCGTTACCACCACCGTCATCAAGTGCAGCATCGTCGACAAGTGCAGGCGCATCTTGGTCAGCAGCGTCGCGGTCACCGGAGAAGGGGGCACAAGCCGGCGAGGCTTCCCATCAGGCGCGCCGCGGCATGCAACGCCGGTAGATCAAATCCCACCACGTGTCGGCTGCGAAACCAGAAGGCTCAGCCACAGCCGAGGTTTCTAAAGGCCGTAGCCGACGGCAATAGCGGATGAAACTTCTGGCGCCGGATCATCGAGGCATGCAAGTCTGGTGATGATTCTGGCGCTGGTTCGCATCTTCTACCCTTCCGCAAAGCCGTGGCAGCGGCATCTTCTCGACGCCGGCGCGTGTAGTGGTTGGCTAGACGCTGTAGCGTGCAGCGGAAACGGCGTAGTTTAGGTTTAGTTTGTTAAATCTCGTTTAAATTCCGCCGGAATTGTTTATCAACGGCTTGTCAAAAAAATTTGGAGTGCCTGCTTGTGGGGCGCCGCTGTGGGCGGGCTCCAAAACTTGGCCGGACATGTGTCTGGCACCCCCCAATTGGGCCTCAATTGAGGGGTGTCGGACATCCCATTGGAGGGTGCCGGTGGAGATGCTCTAAGAGCATCTCAATCAGACTGGTAAACCCTCACTATAGGTGGGAAAATATCTAGGTGATATACTAGAGCTTAAATGATATATAATACCATTCGTCAAAATTCAAATTTACTAGAGTCAACAAATTCCAAAAAAGTAGGTCTTTATAAGAAGTGCGTTTACATTTTCTAAATTTTCAGAACCAAATTCGGCATACACACATAGAAATAAAAAACAAATTGCCACGTGAATATTGTCATTTTGTGTTTTTTATACTATTAATGTTGGATTTGTCATTTTCGTTTCTATGTGTATATTTTGAATTTCGTTCTGCAAATTCTAGGAATAGTAAATCGCACAACTTGTGAACTCCCACCATTTTTTTCGGAATTCTTTGGAATTTCAAAATTTGAATTTTTAGAAGTGATATCATGGCATCATATGACGAGGTGTGGGATCACTGGATATGCACTTTCCCATACGTTCGGGCGGACAGTTTAGACACGGTCCGGACAAAAAAGTGCATCCAACTGGCCACCTCAAAGTTAGGCTAAACATATGGGATGTCCGGCAACCCTCATACCCAGCCCGTAGGGGTGAGGTTTGGGGCCGCCCGATGCGTCCGCCATGTAGTCTCCAACAGCCCGGACCCACCCAAATATCAACAAATCGGACCAAACCCTCAACAAATCTCACACTCCTCCCCGTCTCCTCCCATAGCTCCGCCACTGATTCAGCCTCCCGTTGCTTGCCCGCACCACCGCCGCGTCTGCACTCCCGCCTCACCCTACCGACCAGATTTGTGTCGGTCAAGAGCTTTGTGGACGCCACATTTAGCCCGATCTGTGAGATAAGTCTCCTCTGTCCCGAGCTCTCCCCTCAAATTTCGAGCCGTCCCCCAAGCTCTCCGACCGTCGCCGCCGCTCCATGGTTTGCTGGGACACCAACGAGGACTCGGCTTTGATGCGGGGTGCCCGATCTTCACGAAGGATCTGCTTGATGATAGAATCAACGCCACCTGAAGGGTACGAAGGAAATCCTCGATCCCAGCCAACAACGTTGTCGGGTAATGGAGAAGTAGTGCAACCTGACAAAACCGAAGCTAACTATTGCAATGCAACAACCAGCAACAAGTATTCGCCCAACCACACTCTCAGTTTCCAATCCACACAACCACGCACGAAGTTGGAAGCACGAACTGGTCGCCGCCTCAACGGCTGCTGTTGTAAATCACAAAGTGAGTTTACCCTCTCACAAGGCAAGTTTACAAGAGCTAAGGAGGAAGTGAACTCTCAAACAATATTCTGGTTGCACTTAGCTAACCTATGCTGAAAACAAATTGCCAAAGAGTTGTGCTTGAAGTGGGGAAAGGGGTACTTATACTAGGAACAACCCTCCTAGCTTAGGTGTGAAGCCAGCACGAAAATGAGGCTCAAATTCGTGGTAACTTGGGTGGTTGGGGAGCAGAAGTGTGGAGCCTCGCGCAGCAATAAATGTCTTGACAGCTTTGCATTGGAAATCACATATCTTTTGACTTGGGTCTTCAAATGATGCACGGTTTGTTTTGCTGGAAAGTAGACTTGATTTCCTGTCCAATGTGACCCTCCAAACATGTTTCACACGAACATGTTCATGTGTCATGGTCCAGCAAGATCAGCGATGAAATCTGGAGCTGCGCTTGCGATGTTTGTTGATTGGAACAACTTGCTGGATTCCTTGGTGTAATCCTCCAACTCCTTCTCGTCCCACTGGACCCATGGGGTATAAGGTGAGGTCCTCAAGCAATGTACGCCGTTGATGAAGTCTTGTTCGTTGCACTTTTCTCCATAGGCTTGAATTATCTCCATAGGTAAAAACCTGAGTAAAAGCAACACACAAGACTTAGGCAGTATATAATTCTCATTCATATCAATATTAGAATCAGCTAGGAGCGCATTCACCTCTTGTTGTATATGTTTAGCACGACTCCTTGTCATGGGACCCAAGTGTGTCTTCTTTGTAGAGGTTTCAGCTTGTATTTTTGTAGCTTCATCTTGTGGACATGATGATGGATGAGATGAACCAGGGATGTCCTCATCATCCTCCCCCTCTTCAAAAGGAGTCGTCCTCGACTCTTGATCTTCTTGATTAATGCATGGAGACAAATCTGCTACGTTGAATGTTGGACTAACAGAATAGTCTTCAGGGAGGTCGATCTTGTAAGCATTATCATTTATCTTTGCCAACACTTTGAACGGTCCATCTCCACGAGGCAGGAGCTTGGATTTGCGTCGTTCAGGGAATCGATCTTTGCGCAAATGTATCCAAACCAGATCACCGGGCTCAAAAGTCACCTTCTTGCGGTTCTTGTTTGCCTTAGCGGCATAATACTTGGATTTCTTCTCAATCTCTTCTCTTGTCTTCTCATGAATTTTCTTCACATATGCAGCACGCTTGGAAGCATCCATGTTAATTCTCTCTTGTAAGGGAAGTGGCAGCAAGTCAATTGGGGCAAGTGGTTTGAATCCATAGACCACTTCAAATGGACACATGCTTGTGGTCGAGTGAACAGCTCTGTTGTAAGCGAACTCCACATGCGGCAAACACTCTTCCCACTCCTTTAAGTTCTTCTTGATCATTGTCCGTAGCAAAGCTGAAAGTGTACGGTTCACCACCTCTGTTTGGCCATCAGTTTGTGGGTGGCATGTTGTTGAAAACAGCAGCTTGGTTCCGAGCTTTGCCCACAATGTCTTCCAAAAATAGCTCATGAACTTCACATCACGATCTGATACGATGGTCCTCGGCATTCCGTGCAAACGTACAACTTCCCTGAAAAACAAATCAGCAACATGTGAAGCATCGTCGTTCTTGTGGCATGGAATGAAGTGTGCCATCTTTGAGAACCTATCTACAACAACAAAAACAGAATCCCTCCCCCTCTTTGTTCTAGGCAATCCCAAAACAAAATCCATGCTAATATCTTCCCATGGAGCATGCGGAACAGGTAGGGGAGTATATAAACCATAGGGGTTCAGTTTAGACTTAGCTTTGTGACATGTGACGCATCGCTGCACAAATTTCTCAACGTCCTTCCTCATCTTTGGCCAATAGAAGTGATCAGCCAGCAGCTCATATGTCTTCTCACGTCCAAAATGTCCCATTAATCCACCTGCATGTGATTCCTGCAACAACAAAGGCCGAACCGACGAATCTGGAACACACAATTTGTTAGCCCTGAAAAGAAAACCATCATGCACATGGTATTTTTCCCATCCTTTTCCATCTTTGCATTTTTCATATGGCTCCATAAAGACATGATCAGTACTATACAATTCTTTTAAACTCTCAAGTCCTGGTACTTTTACTTCCAATTGATTCAATAGAACATGTCTACGAGACAAAGCATCAGCTACCATATTTTCTTTGCCTTTCTTGTACTTTACAACATATGGGAAAGTTTCAATGAATTCTACCCATTTAGCATGTCTTCTATTCAATTTAGCTTGTCCTTTCAAATGTTTCAAAGCCTCATGATCAGAATGTACAACAAATTCCTTAGGCCATAAATAGTGCTGCCATGTTTCAAGCGCTCTAACCAAAGCATATAATTCTTTATCATACACAGAATAATTCAGTTGTGCACCACTTAGTTTTTCACTAAAATATGCAATTGGTTTACGTTCCTGCATTAAGACACCTCCAATGCCTATTCCACTAGCATCACATTCGATTTCAAAAGTTTTAGTGAAATCAGGCAAAACCAGCAAAGGTGCTTCAGTTAATTGTCTCTTAAGTTCAATGAAAGCTTCTTCTTGTGGGCACCCCATTTAAAAGCAACTCCTTTTTTTGTCAATTCATGCAAAGCTGCAGCAATGCTACTAAAATCTTTCACAAATCTCCTATAGAAACCAGCAAGGCCAAGAAAACTTCTCACCTGGCTTATATTGATAGGAGTTGGCCAATTCTTAATTGCTTCCACCTTAGAGTCATCAACTTCAATTCCCTGTCCTGAAACAACATAGCCAAGAAAAACAACCTTGTTTGTGCAAAACGAGCACTTCTCAATATTAGCATATAGTTTTTCTGCTCTTAGCACATCCAAAACTTGTTTGATATGTTCTATATGTTCATCTATGGATTTGCTGTAGATTAGGATGTCATCAAAGTACACAACAACAAACTTTCCAATGTAAGCTCTCAAAACATGATTCATTAATCTCATGAAGGTACTGGGTGCATTGGTTAATCCAAAAGGCATGACTAACCACTCATACAAACCAAATTTTGTTTTGAAAGCTGTTTTCCATTCATCACCTTCTTTCATCCTAATCTGATGGTACCCACTTCTCAAATCAATTTTAGAGAACACAACAGAACCACTCAATTCATCTAGCATATCATCTAACCTAGGAATAGGATGACGATACCTAACAGTTATATTATTGATGGCCCTACAATCAACACACATGCGCCAAGTACCATCCTTCTTAGGCACTAAAATTACAGGTACAGCACAAGGACTTAAACTTTCACGCACATAGCCTTTTCCTAAAAGTTCTCGTACTTGCCTTTGTATCTCCTTTGTTTCTTCAGGATTGGCGCGGTAGGCAGGTCGATTGGGAAGTGATGCTCCTGGAATGAGGTCAATTTGATGTTCTATGCCACGCAATGGAGGTAGACCAGCGGGTATATCCTCCGGAAAGACATCTTTAAAATCCTGCAAGAGATCACGAACAGCTCTAGGAAGACAAGTTAAGTCATTAGCAAAAATCACGTCATCCTTGTACACGAGTACAACGACAACTTGATCTGGGTTTTGTCTCACATCTCTCATTTCTGATTTTGTGGCTAACATGACTAAGTTCTCTCCCTCTCTTTTATTTTTACCACTCATATTTGGCTTGTGGCACTCACTCGCTGTTTTGTGGATGTCTCTCGAATTCTTTTTTTCTCCCTCTTTCTCACTTACTATTTTTACTTCAGAAACTTTCTGTACATGCTCAGCCATGATTTGTTGTGGTGTCATTGGTCGAAGCACCAAATCTTTTCCTTTCCACTTGATGGTGTATTGGTTGGTTCTACCACAATGTTGAGCTGAAAGATCATATTGCCAAGGCCTTCCCAACAGCAAGTGACACACTTTCATAGGCACAACGTCACACTCAACGGTGTCAATATAGTCACCAATCTTGAATTGGACCTTCACCATATGTGTGATTTTCAGTTCACCACAATCACTCAGCCATTGGACATGATATGGGTGGGGATGCTGCAGCAGTTTCAGCCCAAGTTTCTCACACATTTCTATACTAGCAAGATTGTGGCAACTTCCACCATCAATAATAACCTTGCATACTTTGTCATGAACTCTCGCCCTTGTTTGGAACAAATTGTGTCGCTGTCCAATGTCATCTTCTTTAATCTGCACACTCAAAACTTTTGTGACAACAAGGGAGGTGCCTTCTTCAAAATCACAATATTTCTGCTCATTTCCTTGTGTAGCATCATCGTCCTCATCTTCTTCTATATCACTACAGGAATCATATTCTCCATTTTCCATGATCAACATAGCACGCTTGTTGGGGCATTCCTTCCTCATGTGGCCACGGCCACCACATGTAAAGCATTCAATTTGGCTGCTTTTCCCACTTGATCCCATTGAAGATGTGGTTGATGCAGCAGGTTTACTTCTCTCCTTTTGGGCTGATGTTTCACTTCCAATTGGGCCTGCACGCACATTGGACCGGCTACCACTTGCAGAATTTGCCATTATACCTTTTCCAACATTGAATTGTGGCACAAACTTACTCCCACTTGATGTAGCTCTAGCTGAAAATGGGATAGTTCTGCTTGGCCTTGAGTCTTCTTGCAATTGTCGTTCAGCCTTGGAAGCTAGATGCACCAACTCCACAACATTGCGATATGGCTGCAAATCAACAACTCGCTTCACATTTGAATTCAGCCCAAACAGAAACCTTGACATGGATTGCTCTTCATCTTCATGTATATTGGCTCTTATCATTGACTTCTCCATCTCCTTATGATACTCTTCAACAGACATTTTTCCTTGCCTCAAATTCTGGAGCTTGTCAAAGATGTCACGCTTATAATGCTTTGGGATGAATCTGGCCCTCATTTCTCTTTTCATTTCAGCCCATGTAGCAACAGCAGGTTCTCCCTCTTCTTCTCGCTGGTTTTGAACTTGCTCCCACCAGATTAGAGCATAGTCTTCAAATTCAAGAGATGCCATTGCTAATTTCTTCGCTTCAGAATAGTTGTGCATGCGAAAAATCTTGTCAACTTTTAATTCCCATGTGAGGTATGTTTCTGGATCAGATCCACCATCAAACTTAGGCATGGTAAATTTAAGTTTACCAAACCTCTCCTCCTCGTGCCGCACACGACCATAGTTGCCTTGGCGATGAAATCTGCCATTTCGTTGCTGCTCATAATTATCTTCCTCAAATTCTTCTTCGTATCTTCATCGTGTAAATTGGCCCTCCGGTGGCCGCCTCCACGACCAGCAGCACCTTCACCACGACCCGACCAGCAGCACCTTCACACGACCACGACCAGCAGCACCTTCATCACGACCACGACCAGCAGCACCACATTTCCACACCTGGGAGCTCCATGTACACTTGCATCTTCAGGACCTTGACGTAGCTCTCGCACAATATCAGCAACAAGATCAGCCCTCATTGCTTCAATATTTTGGGTGAGCTGCTCGTTCACATTGCCCATAAGTTGTTGCAAATCTTGTGACAACTTGTCTTGCTTCTCTTCAATTGGGTCAAGGCTGTTTCTGAACTCTCGACGGAGATGATCACGCAAGGCATTGAAGTGAAACCGTGTGATGGGCTCACTGAGATGCCCATTGCCTTCAACCTCGTACGGGTCTCCGTTACCTGCCATGATTAGTTGTGCAAAGCCCTATACTACAACACGATATATGTGTGTAACACCTCGATCTCACCTTCACTTACCAACCGAAGCTCATGTAACTTCCAAGTGAGAGCAGAACATGTTCAACTGTGGTGCCGGTGGTTGGTACAAAGAGAGATAATTAAGCGAATACAAGTCTAGGGTTGCACATGCAGGGGCTGTTTTGTGGAGCTTTGGGTGGGGTATATATGTGGAAAACAACACACTAATCTGCAGTCTAGTTCTTGTTAAACCAAGTAATCATCCACACAAGATTCGAATGCCTTAGTTGCTGAATAGGATATAAGTGTAGAACAAGAAACACACCAATGAATCAGATTTGCTGCAGCAAGAATTTTTGGATGATACACACTTGACTAGTGTTTCAGCTCACACCACATAAACAAGGATTTCTCAAGATATAAGTGAAGATCAGTCCCAGATTTTCTCTTCTTTCTTTCTTTCTGTCCTTTTTTTTTTTTTTTTTTTGACAAACTTTTCAACAGGGGACTTTGATCTGAACACACACTTGGTGGAACTTCACGAATTTTATTTTGCAATGGAAGAACTCAACAACCAAAACAGGAGCTGAAACTTTGGCAGCAAACAACCACGAACAGATCTGATTTTTCTGGGTCGAGAACAAGGTTGTAATCAGATCTAACCAGGATGGATGGATAGCACACGAAGAGATCTTTCCAAAAAGCAAAAGAACACTAAAAACGGACTCCGAATGTGAAAGATAAACACGATTTGGTGGAGGATACAGATCTGAAATTTCTGGACGAAAATGAACACAAAAGAACAGAATGGATGGGGAAACACTCAGCAACTAAAACAAAAGATCTAATGGACAAGAACCTGATAAAACTCACCAAAACAACAGATCTAAGGCTGCAAAAGGCTCTAGGTAAAGGGAAATTTTTTGTGGGGCTTTTTCTGGACTATAGGATTGAAAACAACTAAAACTAAACAAGGGATACAAGATCCTACCGTGTCAATCAAGGCTCTGATACCAAGATGATGCGGGGTGCCCGATCTTCACGAAGGATCTGCTTGATGATAGAATCAACGCCACCTGAAGGGTACGAAGGAAACCCTCGATCCCAGCCAACAACGTTGTCGGGTAATGGAGAAGTAGTGCAACCTGACAAAACCGAAGCTAACTATTGCAATGCAACAACCAGCAACAAGTATTCGCCCAACCACACTCTCAGTTTCCAATCCACACAACCACGCACGAAGTTGGAAGCACGAACTGGTCGCCGCCTCAACGGCTGCTGTTGTAAATCACAAAGTGAGTTTACCCTCTCACAAGGCAAGTTTACAAGAGCTAAGGAGGAAGTGAACTCTCAAACAATATTCTGGTTGCACTTAGCTAACCTATGCTGAAAACAAATTGCCAAAGAGTTGTGCTTGAAGTGGGGAAAGGGGTACTTATACTAGGAACAACCCTCCTAGCTTAGGTGTGAAGCCAGCACGAAAATGAGGCTCAAATTCGTGGTAACTTGGGTGGTTGGGGAGCAGAAGTGTGGAGCCTCGCGCAGCAATAAATGTCTTGACAGCTTTGCATTGGAAATCACATATCTTTTGACTTGGGTCTTCAAATGATGCACGGTTTGTTTTGCTGGAAAGTAGACTTGATTTCCTGTCCAATGTGACCCTCCAAACATGTTCACACGAACATGTTCATGTGTCATGGTCCAGCAAGATCAGCGATGAAATCTGGAGCTGCGCTTGCGATGTTTGTTGATTGGAACAACTTGCTGGATTCCTTGGTGTAATCCTCCAACTCCTTCTCGTCCCACTGGACCCATGGGGTATAAGGTGAGGTCCTCAAGCAATGTACGCCGTTGATGAAGTCTTGTTCGTTGCACTTTTCTCCATAGGCTTGAATTATCTCCATAGGTAAAAACCTGAGTAAAAGCAACACACAAGACTTAGGCAGTATATAATTCTCATTCATATCAATATTAGAATCAGCTAGGAGCGCATTCACCTCTTGTTGTATATGTTTAGCACGACTCCTTGTCATGGGACCCAAGTGTGTCTTCTTTGTAGAGGTTTCAGCTTGTATTTTTGTAGCTTCATCTTGTGGACATGATGATGGATGAGATGAACCAGGGATGTCCTCATCAGGCTTACTCCTTCCCGTGCTACGGGAACAACACTTTGTCTGATTCCACCGCGATTCAACAACACTTGTTGAACGGTTGCCTCAAAGGCAAGATGCTCATTTTGAAAGATTTGAGCTTCATAATTGAAAACAAAGAAGATCGAAGAAAAGCCAGAGGTCTTGATTGAGACAAATTGGAAGATGGATGTGGCAACGAAGAAGCTTGAAGAAAAGAAGGATACGATAGAAGAAGAGCATAGAAGAAGAGAAGAAGATACTCGCGTCTTGCCGATGTGGTGGATGATTAGAAGCTGAAGACGGATGCAACTCGAATGAAGATGAAGAAAATCAAAAAAGTGCCATTGAGAAGGACCTCCACTGGTTGTTTGGACTATTTGAAATTGTTGGAATGATGTGGTTTTTAACAAGACTAGAGATGCTCGTTTTCTGCAGGTCATACATCGGGCGGTCTACTGGATACATATGTGGTCGTTCCTGTTACCACAGGAACAACGTTCGCTCATGGATTATGGATGTTTTCGTTGAATAGCGGTGGTCCGAGCTATGTTTAGCCATGGGGGGTGGCAGCATACTAGAAGACTCCAAAATGTGTAGTCTTTTCCTTTGTGCTTTGTTTCGCAGGCTGATTCGTGTGGCAACTTTGGCTGATCCATGATTGTAATAAGCTTTCATACTCACTTTTGACGCTACTCCTTTTTTATTAATATAAAACGGTTGTGTGCATCTTCACGATGCAGAGGCCGGAGCACTGCTTCCTTTTCTAATTTTTTTTTTGAGAAAAGGACCTGTACTATGCATAGGGAGCTATAGTTATCTATTATTTTTTACTATAATTTCTATGTATAGTTTATCTGTGTGCACTAGATAAATAAGTTGTATGCTTGTATTGAAAAACCAATATGCATGTACGTAGTTATATGAATTTAAGAAATAAAATTTAATGGTCTTGATTGAAGAGGTCAAAATGGGTTGTCCAGATTTTGTCTGTGGGCAGCCCAGTTGGTAATGTTGTAACTAAACCGGGGCTGTCCTGGAAGATTGGGTCGTACTCTCTCCAGTACGTGCATCTCATGCGGTGCACCCAGCATGCAGATGCTCCAAGGCCTCTGCAGATCTGAAGTGATTTCCTATTCTATCGTTTGTTTTTTACTGCAAAGGAGTCGACCAATGAACCAAAACATTTGAGATAAACGGACAAAACAAAGGGATTTGGTATCGGTATCCGCTCAGTGCACGGCGATCCATAAGAACCGGTGTGTTTGTTTTTACGGGAGCCCTCCCCAGTAGTAAATTCCCGGTTCTATCAGTTTTCACGAAAAAAATGCATCGGGGGATACTTGTGGTCGGGCTAGCTAACCAAACACAAGTATAGCAGGGTGATGTCCCTTGGCCGGTCATCGTGGCATCAGATCAGGTCCAAGTCGCTGTCTTCCATGGATGATGAGGTTGCCATTTATTGGTTTGCTCGGCTCTGAATCTCTGATATCAAAACCGGGAAGTGGCTCAGTCCAGCTCCAGCACGAGTCCCGGAGGCGTGCATCACATCACCGCCATGAAGCAAGCAGAAGCAACCGAATTGATCCGAAACGAAAGCGTCCACACATGTACAGTAGATTTGGTCAGCCCGTGAGGAGCAACTCCGGCGTACCGAGGCGGCACCGTCCGAAAAAGAAAAGAAAAACTCGCGCCATCAAGAAGCGGTAGCTATAGCGACTGTGCAAGGAGACACGACCGCGTGGTGCCGATGCCCAGTACAGCTGGCCTCTGCAGCTTCATGGGACCGCATGCCACTCGCCCGTGGCGAGGACGATGGATCGATCTCCCGGTCAGCCGGCGAGGGCAGCTCAAATTGTAGGGCCGGCGAGTTACCCTCGCCGCACATGGCCACGACTCGCCTTGGGACATGATGGGGACGATGCGTAGCCTTAGATCCAGCATCATCTTGTCTTCTTCCTCGGGCTCACCGCGGGGATGATAAGCCGACAAAGCTAAGCACATGATAAGAGAAAAGAAAAGAGGTGAAACTGCAAGGGTCTACCGATGCACATCATTTCGAATTTTCGATGGGATCAGGGATTCAGGAGTGAGTGAAATTACGAATGAAACTTAGCCCAAAGAGTTTGCACAAGAAATATGGTCGACCCAACACGAAAGAATGCGGATCCAGGAGCCGAGCTATGTCCTACAATTTTCGTCTGACCCCGAAATCACCACTCACACGTACAGTAAATGTAAAGGACCTTAATTGCAAAAATAATGTCAATGCGCCTGCCTTTTACCTCCAAAAAAAAGTCAACAAGGACCCATTGCTGAACGACGACTGCAGTGCTGCCCCACCCAAAAAAAAAGGTGACAATGTGATCCGCTGTACCAGAAAGATCGCGAGAAAAAAGTACTGGAGTAAAATTGATGGGCAAAGCAGTAAAAAAATGGAATGGGTCATGGGGTCTTTGAATTTAGATGGTTGGGCCGCCAATCGCCATTCCTAGCAGGCAGCAGCTGCCTGCACCGCACCGGCAGCGTCGTAAATTTCCAGCTGCTACTGCCATTGTTCACCGCATGGAGCTCGACTATGCGTCTGTGCCTGCACGTGATATGGGGTGACAAGATCTAGTCAGTGCCAACGCCTGCTACTAAAAGCAAATCAATTGTTTGGTTTAGTTTATTTAGGGCCTCTTTGGATCGTAGGATTGAAAAACACAGGAATAGACAAAACATAGGAATCTCACAGAGGATTGTAAAACGCAGAAAAATTGCAGGAATAGTCGTTTGGGTGAAACACAGGAATAACACAGGAAAAGTGCCTCGGTCCTACGCGCTTGAGTCTTAAAAAGAGGTTGGAGTGGATGTTTAAATTCCTATGGAATTGAGGCATAGGAATCCAATCCATAGGAATTTGGGTAGTACCATTCCTTTGATCCAAAGACAATCCATAGGAAAAAATCCTACAAAATCTTATGAAAATCCTACAATCCAAAGAGGCCCTTAATTTCAAAGTTTGAACTAAACTTTTGTGTTGCCTTCGTTTAAAATTGCTCGATGCATGCTGCCACTGAGTACTCCACAGTCGACTGCCACTTGCACTTCCGTATCACTACCCTCACATAAACACATGAGAGAAGCATCGAATAATCATGGGTTCTGTTCTTACTGCTGGTAAAAAAGTTTCCGGGCAGGCTGTCGATATCTCCATGCCCAGCATGTTCTCGATTTGTACGTTGCAGCAGCAGCTTTAGCGGTATTGCAGTATGGCCATGTGCAGGGCACCGACACCTCCTGAGTTACCACGCAAGGGGAAGAAGTAAATCTCTAGTCGCGTACCTAATAGCCTCTTCGGCACTAGCAGCAAACGTGCGATATTGGGTGCCGGGCTGCCGGCCCATGTTTCTCGTGTATGGGGCACCTCTTTCCACTCGCGCCCCCAATAAGTTGTTTGGTAAAAAAAATCAAATTCGGCCGAATTTTATCTAAACTATACTAGCTTAAAATAATTAACCAAATATTACATATACGGGAGATAGAGGCGACGAAATAAATCATTACAAAATAAAATGTGATAATCAAAACCATACGATGAAGACGCCAGTGTCCTAGGAGGTTCTCGTCGTGGTTGCAGCGGAATATAGTCTAGGTAGCAGGAGCTAGCGGTGGAGGTGGAGCCGCCAAGGACGCTGCAATGGTGTTTGCATACCGGTCCACTCTGTTTTGGGCCACTCCTCCTGCTCCTCCTCTTCTTCCACTTCCTCCTCCTGCTGCGGAGGCGGTAGAGGTGGCGGTGCCACGGGCGCGTCTCCCCATGCGCCGATCGTCTCTTCCTCATCTCTTCAGGGAGAAGTTTGTACATCTCACCCTTATTGTAATGACCCGTAGTTCAGAGAGTAGAAAGAGGCTAAATTAGATTTGTGCATTTGCATAGCATGCATATGAAAATACGGGAAAATTTTAAAAAAATTCAACGAAGTCATAGAGTGTTCAACCACCACTTGAAAGGCTAGTTGAGAATGCCGTTAGTTTGACGAGTAACTAAAAACTTGGAATTCAACTTGTGAAACTTACATCGAGGTTTCGCTGATGTTGGTGGATTAGACTTAGTCATCAACATGAGTGCTATAAACTTCAAGATCTTGTCTCATCTAATTCTCAAATATTTGGTTACCAGTGAATAATACAAGAAACTATAAATCAAATGATGAGTATGACTTACATCATTACTCGAATAAGTACATATCTTAAAGAAAAGAAAAGAAAGAATATTTGGAAGGAGGATAAAAGACTAAACTAAATTTTAATCTAGATCTACTTATCCTACCAAGATTATCTTATCTTCTTATCTCTCATTCTTTTCAAAATCATTCTACAAGAGAAGACAACACAAGAAAGGAGGAAGATCAACAAGAAGATTATATAGAAGGATTCCATAGATATGCATAGAAGCACTATGCCAGTCCATCACTAAGTATTTGGAAACTCCAATATCAAAATATATTCGTATTAACTTCTCTAGTAACAGTGTGATATTCCATTGCTGGTGTTATATAGAAGTAGTTTGGTAACAAGACTAGCTACCTTGTTAACAAATTCTTCTTATATGCATAAGGCAATTGGATGTCATAAAATATACATACAGTTTTCTATAACCAACCGATAGAAATCTTTGCTAGGACTGAGATGGATGTCTTCACCACAAGGGTGAGGCAGGTGATGTTGGATACTAGATCAGGGACTTTAAGAAATTGTCTTAAGTCCAGGTATTGACTTGAGGAATCAATACCAAAGTGAAGGCCACCATGGACTATGGATAATTTGGATCATTTGGATTCAAATAGGAAACTATGATAAGATACAACCATGATCCATACAAGAGAAAGAAAAAGAGGAAATAATACACCACAGTATAACTTAGGCAACAGATTCAAGTTTCTTAAAAGGAAAGTCACATGGAGATTTATGGTGTTTCTCCAAGGATATGATTTCCAAGGAGAAAGTAAAGCCAAATCATAAAGCCACATAATCATCACCCATGACTAGAAATCACATGAGTTAACTCTCAAATTCATGTGAGTGTGGACAGGTCTCATAGGAGAGGAGTTCACAAGTTCATCATGTAATCAAGACCATTTTGCTTGTTCAAGATTTCATTCTCAAGAAGAGGTAAATCTGGACATGTGGTAATTGGAACCACATGGACTATTTAGTCAGCAGTTGTTCTCTAACAATTTGCTTCCACACACCAAAGTATAAATTCCTATCAAAGAGGAGTGCATCAATCTTTTATCTTCAGAATGAGATGTGAAACCAAGCAAGATTCTATTCTCATCATTTTATGTCACCATAAGACCTAACCTCAGGCAGGATATCTGTATTTGTGCATCCACAGACATCTGATCATGTCTCACATGATTTAGTTGTCAGGAATCACAAGTCAAAGCCACTTAAGCAATACTTTGTGCCTGGCATGGATTTGAACTGTAAACACTGTGCATACTCGATGGAGGCACCGCAGTGAACAAATCATGTTTATACTGCTGGACAACCATTTGATGCTACCCAGGAATTATTAAAGCATCCAAAAACAAGTTTGAATGTTTATCTGGAGCTGAAGTCAAGCAAGAAATCATCTTTAGCATTTGAAAATAATATGTATTCACAAATAAAGAGCATAACAAAATAATTCAACTGTTATACGATTGCACACTAAAAATAGAGGTCATAAACTATAAATGTTATTAAGAAGAAATAAATTCAAATATGATCAAATTTATTTAAGTGGTAAATGAATTCAAAACACACAAAGGATTTATAATCCAGGTTCAAAATAAACTTGTTTGTGAAAACTCTACACATCTTATAAAAGGAAATAAATCTAAATATGCACAAATTCAATCCAAAGATGAAATGAATTTAAAATACATCAAATATTCAAAGATCAAAGTTGAAATCAACATCATATTGAAATTCTACACATCCAGGGATTTTCCTGTAATTATAATCACCACAAACAGGTCCTCAAATCATTTAAAACAGGAGCCAGGGGCCTATTAACACTGTTCCTGTAATTTCTCAGAAACCCAGGGGGTTTTCTGCAAATTAACCTTTCTTTTACTTTCTTCTTCCTCCGGCCAGAAGGACGACGACGTCGCCGTGTCAATTCGTCGCGCCACGTCCTGCTTGCTTCCCTTCGTGGATAAGACCATGGAAGCGTCGGGCGTGATCTTCTCTCTCACCCCGTATCTCTCACATTCCCTCCCGTGCTCTCCTTTGCCGTCGAGACGAAACCCTAGCCGTACGGTCGCCGCCGCCGCGCCACCGATTCCGGCCTCGCCGCGCCGTATGGAGTAGCTGGGGAGAATCGCCATGCCTTCCTCGTCCTCCTGCTCGAGTTTCGCGTGCTGGGGAGCTGTGGAGGAGGAGAATTGCTCCATCTTCTCCAAGTCCGGCCGCCGGCTGTCGAGGACGATTTCGTCGCCGTGAGTCTTCCCCAAGCTCCACCGAGCTTTCCATCGTGCTTGTGGTAAGCCTTGCAACCTCCTGGTACTTTTAATTCGGGTTAATTCACTCGCAATCGCCGCCGTGTCGTGCGCCACCTTCGGTCGCCGCATGAGCTTGTCGCCGTCGATGCTCCGGTGACCATTCCCGGACGGCGCCGCCACCTAAAGGTAGCCCACGCTCGGGCGCGTCTAACGCGCGCGTCCGCGCGAGCTAATTCACTCGCCGTCGGCGAGCCGCGGTCAAGTTTCTGTGTCAATGACACGCGGGCCCCACTCGTCAGATTATTAAACTTTTCCATATTATTTTCTGTTATTAATAAGACACTGACATATGGGACCCAGTTGTCAGGAATTTCAACATTATCCTGGAATTACAAAAAATATTCAAAAATTGTAAAATTCATAACTAATGAATACTAAATCAGAATAATATAAATAATATATCAAAATGTTCACAAAAATAAAATCTATAGTTTGTAATAATGAAATTAGTGTTTGATTAAATTTGAATTATTATAAAAATGGAATAACTAACTACCTATTCTTTTAATTATGAAGTTAAATAAAAATGTTATTTAGAATACATTTCAACTTTCTTTAAAATGTTTCAAATGTTTAAAATTCAAACTTGCAATGTGTTTTAAACATGACACGCCATACATTATGTCTATTTTAAGGATTCCATGTGTGGACATGAATTTTAATATTCCATTACTTGATTAAATAAAATGATGTATTCCATAAGGAAAATCATTATTAAAAGATGTTTACATAATCTAAAAATAAAATCTCTACTTAATAAAATATGATCCATATATTATTATAACCCATATTGGATTAACTTTGTGTTATAACTTGTTTCATTTAGGTCAATATTCTAAAACTAAGAGATGAAACATAAAATGATATTACTTTATTTCTTTTCTTCTAAGTGGGATAGTTAAATAATAATGAACTTAAAAGTAGTTGTTCTTAATATTTGTTAATACTTCATCATTTAAATAAAAGTGAAACACACTTAAGTCTTGAAGAACTAGAATTCTAAAATCACCAAGTGTATCACATCAAATTCCAAGACCTTAAACACTCACTAATATGAACTCATTATCAACCTAAGCACTAATAGCATCGCTTAACGGTGATAAAACAACTCAAGCCGGGTTAATACGATGTCATCGTAGTATCGCCTAAGACGAAGCTTACTTCGTTAAGCTTGGGTATGATTGGGGGTATTTTGCGATGCATCTCATACTTATGCATAATAGCATATTGCTTCTTCAAACATTAGTCCTTACCGGACGAATGACGTTTTTTTCCAGATTTTGGACTCTTTATTATATCGAAGACCTTGGCTGCATAATCTTGCAGTCAAAAAGGCAAGTTCACTCTTGCTCATGTCCTACTTGATTATGTTTATCAAAGTAAATGCAAAATACTATGGTTTATCATTGCATGAAAAAGTAAAATCTATTTTCGAATGATGTGAATTGCTACATATATATATTGTTGGCTGGCAGATGGAACCATGGTATGATGTGGTTGGTGAGGTTCCATTTGCACGGGAAAGTATTATCTAGGACTTAATAACCAATGCCGTCAGTGTTCTTGCGCCGTAAATGAAGCGTTAACCATAAGACTTGGAATGGGACAGGAAAGTCATCTGTGACATTTTCCCTTTCGCATGTCAACGGACAGCTAGTTCCGTAGGCTGTAGATCTTGCGGGACTACATGCACATGGGTGGGATCTCTTAATTCCCACGGTTTCTGGTGTCTATGATGGATTGTAGGGTTGTCTGGAACGGTCTATCTTTTTGGTATAGGGGAGAACTTCGGTCTACCATAAGATAAAGGGGAGGACAGACCTACAAAAGGGTGGGCATGCGGGGTTGTTGGAGAAGCACGGCGAATGGCTTGGATCACCGACTGGGCCCCACACCAAAGAGAGTGTGGACGGGAAAGAATCGTCCGGTTGTGCAACAAGGCGTTGATCTCTTATGGGTAAAGTAACGCACCTCTGCAGAGTGTAAAAAAGTGTGACATGTTACTCCCTGTTCCGGGAAGGAGCTGCAAACGCTGCAGGAAAGGTGGCTCCATGAAGCCCTAGCACCTGTGAATGGATGACGGGCATAGTTTTCTGAAGATAAAATGAATCTTTTCCTAAAAACGTTTTACAAAGATATGCATGTTCATCCATGACCTTTTGGTATGGATGGTAGCTAGTGCATAAAACACCTTATTCCTGTTAAAAGAACTTGCTGAGTAACGCTCGTGTTGCTCACCCTTTCCTCCGTTGACCCCCTGCTTAGATTACTGGAGACAGCAGAGGAAGGACAGGAATCTATAACAATGTTGGTGAGATCTTCGACAAGGAGTTAAATCAACTTGGTGGAGCCTAAAGGAGTCAACCTCTACTTTGCCAACGGATGAGTGGCGACAACAGCGCAACGGTGGACACGTCGACAACAATACCTATGGACAAGACGACTATAAATGGTTGGAGGAGCACAACTCTAAACACGGAGATTTCAGATGGATGGATGGATAGGGCTGTGACAGCAGCAGTAGTGGATTAGGAGTTAGAAGTAAAGATGATATCCAGCTTAGTGCTACGACTTGAGTTTTTCGAGAGTTTCATTTACCCGATACCTACTTCTGCTTGTAAATAAGGTTCTCGAAATTTTGTATTGAATAGTGTTGTAATCCTATGGTGTTATCTTGGACCGACTATGTTTCTGTTGTACTACTCTAAATGATGTAATATTTACGGAATGGTCGTTCGTGGGTATTATGTCAACGACTTGTACACTACAACATGCAGTGGTGTGCTGGGTCACTACACTTATTCTGTCCGACGTTTGAGTCGTCCGAATTCGCTGGGGAGATGAAGTCGTCGAAGGACCACCACTCCGAAGGCGGCGAGTTGGACTCGCTCATGGGAAAGAAACTATGGAACCGCACTAGGTACTCAAGCCCTAGCTCCCGATCCCAATACGGCGACGACACGGAGTATTGGGGGGGGGGGGGGGGGGGGGGGGGGGGGGGTCACGCCGCATCCTCCCACGACATCTTCGTCCAACTCATGTCGATGTAGTCGAGGTGCACCTGGCCGGTCTATGGTCTGCTCTGCAGTGCGGCGGAACATGATGGTTGAGGAGAGGCGAAGGTGAAAGAGAGATGCGAAGAATACGACGAGGAGAGGCGAGAGAGACGTGGGGAATGCGGTGAGGAAAAAACAACGTTCTTATAGTGCCCGGGGAGCCGAGTTGGGTGGGCCATTAACTCCGGCCAGCCACTCTTCTGACTCGAATTAACAACACCGCCTAGAGACGCCCTCGTCGCATTAACGTTGACGTGAGATGAACGCGAGCTCGCCGCGGAGACGAAGCGACGGCTTGCTGCTCCAGAGTCCAGACCGGGAAAACAAGACACTGCCATGAATGAAGTTGACCGGCCGGTGGCCGGATTGATGTAAGATTTGCTAAGCGGCTCCCAACGGGTCGGGGCCAGGTATCGTCAGACAAATTATTGGGTCGCGCCGAACGTAAAAGGATTATGGGGGCGAGACTGGGCACGATATTACGTCCAGCACGCCCAATAATACAATAAGAGTGATATTGGGTGCGCGAATGGAGAAGCTCTTAAGGCGTGGTCTTTGGTGGACAAACTGCAACTTTTTCACAACTGCTATGGTAAAGTAAACGAGAGAACTAATGGTAACAAGCAATTTCCTTAAAGCTGGTAACTGAATAACAAGAACAAGCAAATTAACTAGCGGTGGCAGGCAGTAGCAAACTAGCACCGTTGCATGATTGTGTAGTCATTGCCATGATCGGTGGATTGAATTTGCACGGATTGTGCCCATGAACGCGGCGGTCCGGTATCAACTCACAAGTGTACCGGCGCTGGAGATATGGGACATTGTGGATATAAAAAGTCATAACCTCTAACGTTGTTTAGTTGAGATGTTGCTGCTTTCAGTTCTTCACCAATCACTATCCCAGCTAATCCGCGGACTTCCGTAAGTTGTCTAAGATGGAGGATAAGTCAAATGCTTGCTTTACCTAAGAATTATATTGTTTTCGTTTTAAATGGCTAATGAACCAATCGTAATTGTATGATCTGTTATCTATAATGTGGCAAGAGTGATATGCGGCACGCAAGCGAGCAGCGACCGGGCAGGAGTGATGGTCGGCGTGCGTAGCTATCATTATCCGTCCACATTCCCATATGCTCACCCGTTTTTTTTAACGCGAGCAAAAGTTTTGCCTAGTTCTATTGATTAAGAAGAAGAAGAAGAGGGTTGATCGGTTAATTACGAAAAACTGGG